>CM070545.1:20456545-21056545 GCA_036346405.1 Phyllostachys edulis | reverse complement strand
TAGTAATTCTGAACTCTAAATGAACCGGGTTCCCTGCATTTCCTTTGATGCAGGTTCGAGTTCAGAATACAAAACGTTTTCCATTTACGTGATTAAGTCTCCACCCATTACTTTCCGTCGGTGTCCAGAGACGTGACCTCCGTCATCCACCGAGTTTCCAGTAATGTTGGTTGGGTCGGATCGGCCCAATACCCAACACTCCACCTTGCCACTATTATACCCGTCGTGGAGAACGTAATTACGTAAAGAGATAGCATTTTCTGCCCGCCAAAACGGGAAAATGGTTGGTACTGAATTACGGCCTCTGATCGAGTAAGAGTTTTGTTGGTCCTTATATTTTAACTATAGGTAAAGGGGACCCACCTCTCACCTTATCATCATCGTCGTCGTCATGTTTCCTCGCCCGGGTTCCCTTTTACCAACCTAGTAATATTACTCTGCTTTCATTTCATTCCTCATTTCTCAATTGTTCTCATTTCTATCATCTTTCTTATCTTTTTCATCTTCATCTCATTTATTCGATTTGGTTTTTGAGAAATAGTTTTGATGCAATACATATATGATAGAGCAATATACGGTTTATATTTAATATAGCTATGTTAATGAACAAGGGAGTAGCTTACTCATGAATCAGAGGAAAGACCGTCGTCGATTTAAATCGATATTAGCTATTCCTGTTGGTTCACCCGCTGCAATTTATACGATGGTGCGAAATAATAAATACCTAATTAAATACTTATCAATAATATGTGCGACTATGTGCATGTTATTCAGATGATTCTTTTTGTTAGCAGATTTTATTTTAATAACACTTTTCGAAACCCCCCCGTGAGGTTAGCACTCCCCACTACTGTCGTTCTACCGATTACTTGCTCTAGAGTCGAAAATACCTAAGTTCGCGTTTAGACTAACAAGAAAGGAAATACTACTCACACGCAGATTTCATTAAGTTTATTAAATTTGACTCGGCAAAACTCCTAATTGATTATTTTACTTAAATCAGCACGCGATTGTTTAATTTTCTATAAATACTCGGGATCGCTTCATGTTTAATTAAATTAGCATGATTAAAATGTTCAAGAGTCCGACTATTCGCCAATGAGGTACAGGTTTATTAAGCACACACTTTTACTTTTTAATTAACAGAAATGATGATATCCTATCGTATTTTTAGTAATTACTCAACGGATTGGTTTTAAGACGGTTTAGCCGGATACGACCTAAATGAATTCGCTCTATCGCATAAATACGTCGTGCTAAACATATATTTATTTTATTTACTAATTTCTATTCCCACAAACATTAATTACCACAATTATTAGTATACAGTTTTTCCTACAATTTCCTATACATAATTCTCCTAAACTTAACTTTCTAAACCTAATCAATCTAATCTCTAATCCCTAATCTCACTTCTAGCTAATCTCTTTCTCCCTCTCCCCTCATTCTCTCTGGCCGACACAACCCAACACACCCCACCTCCTGTTTGCTCTTCTCCCCAAAATCCAATCTCTTCTCTCCTAAAGCTCTCCTCCTCCCTCCATTTCGGTCTTGTGCCGCTGCCTCTCTTCTGCCCGGCCGCGGCCGGAGGCCAGGCACTCGGCCGCCTCCACGCCGCCTCGGCCCTAGGCTGATTCGTCCCCAATCCGCAGCCTCCTCCCTATCGTCGACCACTTTGGCTCACTGTCAGTCCTCAACTACCGTGGCGTTCTTGGCTTGCCTCCTACCACGCCGACCTCCTCTCGCCTGCTCTACCCTACCCCGCTCAGTAGGCCAATCCCGGCGCCTCCTCGCCCTGCTTGCCCGGCTTGCACCTTCTTGTGACCCAGTGCCGACCTATACATGCCGTATTATTTCTCTCATCATGACTCACTCCTCTCCTGGACTCAAATCCCTAATTAACTTTGTTCCTTTTTGGTTGCTTTGGTCTTATGGTTGAGTTTGATTTAGTTCTTGATGTGGGATTATTTGTTGCTTATGCATAGGGAATGGATGGGGTGGCTATCTATTCATGCATGAGGAAAGTACTTGAGGTAGGTTGCTGTTGTGGTTGGCTTCTCTGAGGTAACATTTCCCCCTTCTTCTCTACTCTCTCTCTCTGTCCCCCTTATGCTCTGTAATGCGGTGAACTGAGAGCTGTTGTTATGGTTGATGATATTGCTGATATTAGTGTTCTCTGTGATCTGTGGAGTTCATATTGGGGTGGTTCTGTTGTGGGCAAAATAACAGTGGAGGTGGTTACCTTGGTTGGGTTGGTTTGGGCAGGGGATGGCAGTACTCGATGATGATGCGGTGAGGGTGCTCTCCCTTGCTCTTGCTGGTTGCGTCGTTCCGGGTAGTCGATGACGGATCAAAGTCGTCGCCGCTGTCGACCTTTGCTCCTGGTCTTTCCCTTCTCCCTTGCTCCTCTCCTCCTTCTACTTCTTCCTTGCAGGTTGTGTGGTGGAGGAAGGGGTGGCAATGGGATGCTTGGTGTGGCTTGTGCTCTCTAGTCTAGGCTTAGTTTTTGCTCTACGTATGGGGAGGCAGTGGCTTGACCTTTGGTCTTGTTGCCTTCGGTTCTGGCGGTGGCAGTGGAATGGTTGGAGCTTATGAAATGGCTTGTGTTGGCATATGAAGCATTAGGCTTATATGTGGGAAGATGGTTTCTAGGGAGGCAACCTACCGCCTTTATCCTTACTGTCTGACCAAACTTATCCCTTACCATGTAATTTTATTTTTGAGGCTTGATCTTATCTTTTGCCAAGTAAATTTATTTTTACCAAAACCCTATTCCTAATTACCAAAATCCTATTTACACTATTCCTATTACTCTCTATGCAAGGTCGCCTTTTTGTGATCTAAATGAGCTAACTATTGATGGATTGGGCGACGCGGCTATCACTGTGGCTTTCCGGCTGATCGGAATGATATACTGTGGTTGTGGGATTCGGATGCCCGATAATGCTTTGGCTGAGGGTGGGATTTAATGGAATGTGAAATGTGAGCTTGTGGGACCCTATGATGCTCCGACTGAGGGTAAGATTTAATGGGATGTGCCTTGTGGGATTATACTGCGATTGCGGTAATGCAAAAGGTGGGTGTTGGATTCTACTGATGCCGGATAAGGAGACCTCTGGAAGTAAATGGTGCCTATTGACTCTGGTTGATCTGGATACCTTGATTACTAAAAGAGCCGACTAGCTCAGGTTGGTCAGAGTACCTTGGTGATCGAGGGACCAGTTGACCTAGGTTAAGCTGGGGCTCCTATCGTACTTCGGGAAATTCTGACGACAACTTCTCTCCCTTCTAACTAGCATTAGCCTATTATTGTCTTCTTTTTATTTGGCTAACTGTTTTCTAAGCTTTTTGGTTACATGGGACGGAGAGGCGAAGAATGACGGAATGAGATGGCAAGAAAGGATTCGATGAGATAAATGCAGCAACATAGATTTTAATTAAATTTTCTTTTGTAATTAACATTGTAATTGTTTTGTAAAATTAATCTTGTATCCATTCTTGTGTTGCAAAGTAAGTTTTGTAATGAGAATTTGGTTTGTAATATTTTAATTCTGCTTTGTAAACGGACTGTTATAAAACTGTGATGTGAATAAATGATGTTTGCTTAATTTGCCAAGTTCATTGCGTTAATTATACAATTGAATATTAACTGAGATTATGTTTGAGATTGGTTCAATGAAAATTTTAATTAAGCTAATTACCAATTATTGTTGATTAGCTTAGTTTTAATTATGCGGATTCTCACAGCCGAATCCTTGGCCTCCAGCGCTAGATCCCACTGGATCTGTGGTGGAGACGAGGTGGCGGCGGCGACGCTGAGGAGGACGGGATCGAAGTCGAGGGCGGCATTGGATCCGTGACGAGAACGACGAAGGTGAAGATCCTCGACGTCGGGCGATCTCCAGGCGTCGGATCCGGGATGGATCGGCAAGGAGGAAGCGCGAGCGAGCTACAGTCAAGGCGGCGGCGCTGGAAAAGGGCGAGCTGCAGTTAAGGCGGCGGAAGGAGACGAGGCTGATGCGCAGGCGAGCTCCAGTCGCCGGATCCGGAGTGAATCGACGAGGAAGGGGGAAGGCGGAAGAAGACGAGGCGGCGGCGCTGGAGCGGCTCAGGCCCGTCGGCCCGAGCGAAGGGCGCCGCTAGTAGAGGACGGCGGCGGTGAATTAGGAACCAGAGCTAGGGTTAGAGTTGAATAGCTTTAATATCATGTTAGAATAATTGGGGAGAGTAATTTTGCTATTTATAACTGCACAGTACAGTTTATTCATTAATTAAGAAGATATATATAGACATTGTTACATAGGCCACATGGACCATATGAGCCGAGAGAGAGAACGTAGAATATACAACACTCTTTAACAGTATCTACCTCACAATCGTCAAAATGGTCTACTTTACCATCTACATAACACCTGCTATCACCTTCTCCCCGGAAAAATCCCCCATGACACAACTACAGTGTGAACAGATCGTCAGAGGGTCCTATAGAAAGAATAAATTTTTAACCTACAAAGGTGCAGTTCAAATTTTTTAACCAAACCAACAACCCTAGACCCATGTTCATAGCTAAATCCCCATATTGCAACCATAGCCCGCAAATTCAAACCATAAATCCCATTGCAACCAAAACCTAGAAGGGTCAGGATGAAACTCACTGTACTCAGGTGCTGGATCGCGTCGGTTTCGAAGATGTGGCGCCATCGCTGGAATCATTGCTACACGCGCCACGCCGCTCGTCTCCAACAACCTAGTCGCCACTGTCGCTCGTCGCCATGACTCAGTTGTAGGGGAGAGGAAGAAGTGAGAGGACGCGGGAGATGGAGCGAAGTGGAGTGGATATGTTAGGGTATAAGCGGTCTGGTTCGACCGTGTCGCGTGTGAGGGGGTATTTGCAAAGTCGCAGTCCGACGTGGCGGTGCTACGCGGGCAAAATGGCCCAGCATGTCCACTTATGACCGCTAATGGTTCACTTAAACCACATCAGTGACCCAAACATGCATTTTGAGAGTACCATAACCCAGTTAACACAGCGCAACAAGTTCCATAACCCAGTTAACACAGCGCAACAAGTTCCATGAGCCGCCATGCATTTTACTCATCTAAATACCATGACAACTGTTCACCTCTATTTGTTGAATTCTAGGCAGAAGAATAAACAGAAAAAAGATTCACCTCTACCTGAGAACTAGTATGCAGAAAAGACTCGTCTTGTCAAATGGTACCAAATAGTCTTGGTCAGGAGCAACGATATAACATGCCAAATTCATGACGTTGTTATGTGACTTATGTCTGTATAGGTTAAACTTATAAGAAAATCACAATTCTGTGAGTACAACCTAAGAATATCTGAAATGTGTGATTAAGTCAAGACTAAGACAATTTAAATGAGAGGTCACCAACACGAAGCTAATTCAGAATTTACATAGAAAATACTGTTGGAGTCGTCAACCAAACAAACAAATTTGACTGAAGTTTCCAAGCTATGATGAAAGAGGTTGGTATACACTAACCTGTCTATAACTTTCTTCATCTCTATTGCATACTCCCTCTTATCGGTCTGAGCACGCAGTGCTCGTACAGCAGGGCCTTTTGAGCTGTTTAGCACACGCTTTTGCAGGTAGCACCTGTGTCAGAAGAAGAGGTAATGAGTATACTTAGAGATCTTTGTTGATTTGGGAGCAGTGCAAGTTCCATCTCAGCCTGACAGGCCCCTAACACAAGCACAAAAACAAGAGAAAATTCATCTCTCTAAACAAGAACACATTTAAATGTCTACCTATCCGCAATTTTTCCAATTTCACCACCAAGGGCATCCACCTCATGGACAAGTTGAGATTTTGCAGGCCCACCCACGGCGGGGTTACAAGGCTGTAAAACATAAGACCAAAAAAAATGAGTCAGGAAGCAGAACCACACTTTTAGTCCCTGTAATATCACAAAATAAACAGGTAGCTCTTTGACTAAGGATGTTTCCTCGGTTCCTTATAGCATATCTAAATCTGTAACATACCATATCAAAATTTGTCCTTGTACTATAAGTTAAAAACAGCTTTAGCTTCTGTATTTACGTTAACCTTTCATCAGACATACACACCACGTCAAAGTTTGTAAAATCCGTGTATTATAGATACACTGACATAGCACAGAGATTCTGCATCGTTCTATTACCGTACAGGGTTTAATGGCTCGATTCTTGGTGTATGAGACTTGGTTACAGATTATTACCATGCCACAAGGGTCCGATGCTCACATCTTTTTAGCACATGAACTTGGTTGCATTTTTGCCAATTGAAAAAGATGTGCTACTACATAATTGTAGAAATCTAGAATTGCAAACTACAATAGAGTTCAGTGCGGACCTGCCATGCAATCCGATCAATGTTGAGCGTCAGAAGAAGGGTGCGCGCGCCAAGACGAGCCGACGCGAGCGCGGCCTCACAGCCGGCGTGACCCCCTCCAACCACAATGACATCGTATCGCTCCTGAAGCGAATCCAATCGGCCTCCCGAATCTAAGGTCATAGCAGAAATTAAACCCATCGATAGCCATCTTTTTTTTTTCATTTTGTTAGCGTCATTTGGTCACAAAGGCTAAAAACCATCTCTAAACAGTGGATTAAAAACCATCAACCACAATTAGGAAGGTACGAGGAGACGAGCGTTACCCTTTGGGGAGGAGGAGGCGGTGGTGGAGAGGCGGCAGCGCTGAGGCGGGCGCCAAGAAGGCGAGGAGAGGAGGCGGCTGAAGGGAGGGGAGGGGAGTAAGGACAAGAGGCTTGCGGCGGCGGCCGCGGTGGCTGGCTGCAGCGGCGGGCGGAGGCGGAGCAGCATGGCCGGGGACGGGGAGGGGAGGAGACTGAGCTCTCTGTAGGCTTTCTCGCGGCAGTGGCTCTCAGGAAGTCAGGATTTCTTGAATAAGGAAAAAGTACAGAATCACCCTTACAATTTATGAGTTTTTCAATGACCCTCCTGAAACTGTAGAGAACTGAGGAAGAGCACCTCTCAACGACCATGCTGCGATGTGCGGCATCTTCGTGAGTTTTTTTTTATTAAATGGTACTGTTTGTGCGCGAAATATCAAATATAGTTTCTTTTAGAGATTAAAGCAAAAAATAACTCCTCGGCAGGCGATACGTGTCTCGTCCACGCTCCATGGCCTGGACCTACCTCGTTCACACTCCAGGAGCTGGACCCTCGTCCGCATGCAAAACAGTGTAGCTGAGCACCGTTGAATGCACTGTTTATGCACTATTGAACCTTGTTTATTCATGCTATTTCCCACCTGTGCGGTGGGGGCACAACATTCATTGTTTATGCACTATGGAACATTGTTCATGCATTGTTGGTGTACTGTTCATGTGTTTTCTTTGCTCGTCCGCACGGTGGGGGTTCGGCAGGGGGCACATGTCGCCTGAAACGATGTCATTGTCGTTGACTTGACGGATTGGGGATTGGGGGCTTGGGGCAGTCGGCGGTGAGCTCCCACACTGGTGAGTAGAGTGGTGACGACACGTTCAAGGCTTCGAGCGAGCGAACGAGAGAGGAGCAAGCGAGAGAGCGAGAGAGGGTGCCGTGGGTTCAAGCGAGCCATGAAGAGGGCGACGTGGGCTATGGGTCGTCGTGGACGTGCCACTAGGCCTGGGTGCTGGCTTGGTGGGCTGGGGAGGGAAGGAAGGATGGGAGAGGGAGCCTCGGGGCAGGCTATTGTGGGCTGAAAATTAGGACAAAACAAAATATATAGTGGAGGTTTTACTACTAGTAGGCCCACGCCTCGAGCTATGGCTCGACGGCCGAGGCCCAACTCCGTCCCTAGATACTTGTTCTTTGAAAAAAAAACTTGTATAGCACTTACGAGACTACTACTTTAAACAGTCTCATATGGTTTTTTTTAATGTATTACTCTGTAGGGCCAAAATTTGCTTTTGCACAGGGCTCTTCATGTCCACGGGATGACCCTAACGTTAGGAGGATAGGCGGGATAGCCGATAACTCTCTCGCGCAAACCTAGTACCCATTAGGTAGGCCTGCTTTTTTTTTCAACCTCCCCCATTGCATCAGGTGGTCATTGCTATCGCTATGTGTTTCGTCATAGTGCTCTTTCTTCGGTGTGGGCTAGGGGGAGGGGTGAGGACTCAGTAGTAACAAATTACCGCCACTAGTAACAAATTAGTGTTCTTCTTCCGTGTGTGGGGGTGGGGTGGGGGCATTGCCCCACTAGTAACAAATTAGTTCTTTGTTACAAAGGATTACATACAAAATTCATTAGATAGACCCTTCTTAATTGTTTTGTTCAAGCTCCGCCATTGCATCGGGTGGTCATTGCCATCGCTACGTGTTTCACCATAGTGTTCTTCGGTGTGGGGGCAAGCGTTTGCCCAGCGCTACTTCGCCTTCAGGAAGAGGCAGAACAATCCTCTTATAATACTACCAATATACATGTGTTATACTATAACCTACCAGAGTTCTGAATTTATTCTGATTGATCATTGTTCACACTGGACTGGAACAGCTCTAGAGTTTCAGGTCCATGGTTTTGGGTTGCGTGACAACACTGTGCTTGGCTTTTGCAATTTGGTAGTTCTAAGTTTGATAACTTGTCATTATTGTCTCACCGGCACTCCAGCAGTATTAGACACTATACACATCTGCTTCCAAATTCGTATACGCATGCCGCTATAGAAAGAGTGTAATCTCACAACGACCTACCGACACAAGCACTCGTTTCAACTACGCATCCAATTGGTTTCCCAACACCTGAAGACTACACGAGCTCGTTTTAAAAGGGGAGTGTTCATGAGAAATTTCGGCAGAAACGCTTAATATCCTGACCAGAAAACTGAACTTTCAAATGGTCATACTTCCGTCAACTAGATCTGTTCGGCTTGGGACTGGATTTTTGGTCCGAAAACCCGATAAATGTAATTAATAAAAAAATCCTTTTTTATTCTCGAAATGAATTAAATATTACTTTTTATCCTGAAAACGAATTAAAATAATAGTTTTAAATCGGGTAAAACAAATTTCGGGTCAGGTCGGGCTTGACTGTTTGTGGCGGATTTTTCAGGCCCGGCCTGGCGTTTGAACGGGTCTATCGTCAACCATCGCCAATATTGCAAAGGAGCTAATTTATGAAGCCCGGAATGGTAGGTAAACCTCCATAAAGTAGTTGTATATCCCATAGTTGTCAATTCCATTATGGAGGCTATTCCAGTTTGCCTCTTAGTATGGAATACGTTGGTATTAGTCCATTCCGACATACTTGTTTCGTATTTTAATTTAAAAATATATCTTTATTCATAAATATATATGTAATTACATGCACACATAACTTCACTTAATTAGAATCTCACTTCAAATACATAACAAAATGACACATAGTGCAATGACTTAATAAATACAAAGGTCGTATGTAGTTAAATAATACAAAACGAGTTCATAACTTAATATATTTTACCATAGTCTAGTATAATTTCACTTACCGAAGAAGTAGTATTGGACTGTGCCATACGAGCTGATTCAAAGGTGTGGTTACTTCGATTATGCCCAGTACCGAAATAATCGGAATGATCGAAATGGGCCGGAATAGACCGGAATGACCGGTATCGACTGGTATTGAGATCGGTACGGAATCGAGACTACTGTGTGCCACTTTGGGTGGTATGGTATGTTCCGGCTATTCCAGCCGGTACCGAAATGAAATTGATAAATATGGTATATCCCCATTTGTACCAAGTAGTTGACGGAGCGTGCTCAAAAGTTTTCACATTCAACGCACACGCTTGTGTGCACTCCTATTAAATGAGACACGTAAGATCCGATCACAGGATTGAACCCGAGCAGGCCGAGCAAATATCCTAGCTCGCTGCTAGCCGCCCGAGCACTGCTTGGTCCTCAAGTAATCTAAGTCATACTGTATCAAATGGACGCTGAGAATTGCAATTTCACTTCCCAATAAAATGAAGGGGAATTTATTCATTATACCGGCTTTTAAAAATAAACACTTTATGATAAATGTTAGAGGTAAAAGCGTGGACTCCTTGAACGGGTTTAGTAGGTCTGCCACTGCAGCACCGGCGTGCACCAGCCCCTCCATTGTGCATTCGTGCGTCACTCCGGGTCAAAGGGAAAGTTACAAAAGCACCCTTGCAACTCCGGAGTTTTCCAATAGACCCTACTGTGAAGTTTTTAGTTTCAAAAGCGCCCTTATCATTAGTTCATTTTCCCTCGCTTGCTTTCACACCATTTCTATACAGTTAATTCCTTACATGCCACTCAAAATTTCCAAAATCTCTTATTGTGTGACTGATATGTGGAATCCAAACCCACATGTAAGTGACACAATGAGTGACATATAGAGAATGGTGCAAATTTTCGATAGCAAATAAGAAATTGCTCCTCTATAGACTCTTGCATGACATCATAATCATGAGGTTTTGTTGAAAACGTACAGCAAGTCACCTATAAACACATGGATAAAAGAGAGCTCCAATTTGTTCTACTTCCTGCCATGGTGCTTGTTGTATAAATGGCAGTAACGTGCGTAAAATTTGTAATGACGTTTTTCAAACTACAAAAAAATCCAAACTAAATTTCTTCAAAGCATCTTGTATGTAACACGACTGCTGGTATACCATTCAACCAGAAAACATAGTTTACTACTGCTAGATAAAAATAAACTTCACATGCAACAGATGGAAATTACTCAATCAACCAACACTGCTGGACAGACACAGTAAAGTTTTACATGGATTTCAGGACATTCACTACTGGACAGACACAGTAAAGTTTTTCATGGATTTCAGGACATTCACATTCCCTTGTGCTTCCAACTTCTTGCTCCTTATTACCGTTTGACGCCCTATGGATGGAATGGTTGATCCCTCCCCAGCAAAAGGCCACATCATCCTACGAGTAGAGCCTTACACGCATAGTAATTGTCGCACGACACAAGGGGCATGCCGATAGTGTTGGACCACATTCCTTGCATGTCTTGTACAAAGAAAACCGAAGGAAGGTTTGTCAGTCACTCATCCAAAGGTGGAAACTGTTATGAATAGCGCTTGTATTCAATATGAGGCCAATGGGCCAGTATATATACACAAGATACAGGTGGTGAATATGCACATAACCCCTCATAACAATGGGGAATAACACATGTAGACATATATCTCTAACACCCCCCCTCAAACTCATGGTGTATCAACAACACTGAGTTTGGAGAGGTAGAAGCCGTGTTGTGCTCGAGTCTGGGCCTTCGTGAAGAAATCTGCTATCTGAAGCTCTGAAGGCACATACTGAAGGGCAATCACCTGATCATGCACACAAGACCTCATGAAGGAAGCATCAACACCAATATGCTTGGTGAGCTCATGCTTCACAGGGTCACGGGCAATACTGATAGCACATGTACTGTCTGACAAGAGAGGAGTCGGTGTAGTAACAGAAACACCAAAATCCTCAAGTAACCACCGTAGCCAAGTAATCTCTGCATCAAGAGAGCCATAGCTCGCAACTCACCTCTGCGACTCGAACGGATATCTGCGATCTGTTTCTTCGTCTTCCGGGCAATAAGCGAACCACCAAGAAAAACACAAGATGGCGAGATAGACCGCAATCGAGGGATCGCCGCCCAAGTAGCATCCGAATAAACTGAAGATACGATTTGGAGCGTGGAAAGAAGAGACGGCGAGAGATAGTCCCACGAAGGTATCGCAGAACTCAAGAAGGTGGTCAGTAGTGAACTCCGAGTGGGAGCGTAAACGAATCGACTCGAATGTGAACTGGATAAGTGATATCCGGACGAGTAACAGCAAGGTAGACAAGACTCCCAACAAGATGACGATAGCGAGTCGGATCAGAAAGAGGCTCGCCATCAGAGGGTCGGAGGTGAACATTGAGCTCCATGGGAGTCTCAACAGTACGCTGATCAGTGAGGGAGGCGCGATCAAGAAGATCCTGAATATACTTCTCTTGGGACATAAAGAAACCATCTGGAGTGGAAGTAACCTCAATCCCAAGGAAGTAACGAAGAGGACCAAGATCCGACATAAGGAACTGCTCACTAAGACGAGCCTTGACAAAGGCAATGTACTCAGAGTCATCTCCGGTAATGATCATATCATCAACATAGAGAAAAAGAAGAGTCCGACCACGAGACGAAGTGTGGACAAAGAGCGCAGGATCATAATCACTCACGAAAAGCCGCCAGAGAACCACGAGGAGAAGCGCCAAACCAAGCACGAGGGCTTGCTTAAGGCCATAGAGAGCGGCGAAGGCACGCACCATGCCCTCAGGAACAGAATACCCAGGTGGCGGATGCATGTAGACCTCCTCACGCAACTCGCCATTAAGAAAGGCATTCTTGACATCAAGCTGAGAAACAGACCAGTGGCGAACAGACGCCACCGAAAGAAGAGTGCGGACAGTGGTCATGTGGGCCACAGGAGCAAAAGTCTCGTCGTAGTCACGACCATGCTCCTACTGGAAGCCACGAGCAACAAGACGCGCCTTATAGCGCTCAAGAGAGCCATCAGAGCGAGTCTTAATCTTATAGACCCACTTACATGTGATGGGACGAGAGTGAGATGGAAAAGGAACAAGATCCCAAGTACCAAGACGCTCGAGGCGACAATCTCCTCGGCCATGGCATCTCGCCACTCAGATGAGTAACAAAGATCCGGTAGGAGGCAGGCTCACGAGTAGCTGCGCCAACAAAGGCAAAACGGGCAGGGGGCCGAATCGACTAGCGATCACAGAGAGCGTAGCGAGGAGAAGACGGCCTATCAGGGGAAGATGAAGCATCGGAAGAAGATGAATCATCAGTAGAAGAGGGCTCATCTGGAAGATCCTCAATACGAGGTCGACGAGTGTAGACGAGTGTAGTGGGGAGCTCGAGGAGCCGCAGGAGACAAGCAAAAGCGACAATGGCGAGAGGCCACGGGAAATATGTGGAGACTCGATGGGGCAAAGTGGACGAGGCAAGACGAGATAGGTGTATCTCGAAAGGTCAAAAGAGCGAGACTCCACAGAGGAAGCCGAAGGAGAGACAGGACGCGTGGGTAGAAGGGACGAGACTCGTCGAAAGTCACATCCCGAGAAATCGCGTCCGTCGACCAACAGATCCCAAAGACCGATAGCCCTTGTGCTCAAGATCAGATCCCGAAAGACACACTCAACGGTGAGCGATCGGTTTGAGTGCGTTCTCGAGGCGAGGAGAACATAGCAAACGCAACCAAAGCAGACGGCGGCGAGTAGTCGAAGGAGACCACAGAGACGCTCAACAGAATTGCATACTCAAGAAGCGTAAGAATGCTTGGATGTTGACGAGATAGGTGGCGATGGAAACGACCTCGGCCCAAAAGTGAGGTGGAATAGGCGGCAATCATCGAGGCACGAGCCGACTCAAGAAGGTGACGATGCTTGCACTCAAGAACACCATTCTCGAGCATGAGCACCGGGACAAGAGGCGAAGCGAGAGTGCCCCTTTCGCCAAGGAAGGCCGCAGTGATGAGAGAGGTACTCGCCCGGCAGAGTCGGCCACGAAAGACACGAATAGGAGTGGAGAAGCGTGTGCGAACCATAGTGGCAAACTGTTTATAGATAGACAAGGCCTCACTCACGAGAAGACATGAAATATATCCAAGTGTGGCGAGAGAAATCATCTATAAATATGATATAGTATTGATGACCCTTTCGAAACAAAGGAGCGGGACCCCAAACATCGAATGAACAAGATCAAAAGGACGCCGAGACACCGACTCACTATGAGGATAAGGAAGTGAATCATTTGCCTAACTTACGTACCGACAATCTAAAGATACGTCTCGAGAGGCAGATCCCGAAAACCACGACGAACTAAAGACGACAGACGAGATCCACACAGATGGCCAAGACGGTGATGCCATTGCTGGAAAGAGCCAGTAGACGGAGTGGCAGAAGCGGAGAGACTGGCGGTGACGGTGGCAGCGGAAGGAAGGTGAAGCCAGTCAAGCTCCCAAAGACGCTGTGAGTCAAGGCGCCGAGGGCCAGAACCAACCAGAGCTCCCGTGTGGCGGTCCTGAACACAACAAGAGTCAGAGTCGAGAATGATTCGACAACCAAGATCAGTAATCTGCCCAGCAGAAAGAAGCTGCATGGTAAGGCGAGGAACATGAGCAACAGAGGGAACATGAAAAGATGAGTTGCTAAGAGGTCCTCGACCAGAGACAGAAAGAGAGGTACCATCGTGAGAAGAACACCGACAGAGAATCAAGGGGTGTAATGAAGGATGAGTAGAAGAATCGAGTCATGTGAAAAGATGCTCCGAATCAAGAATCCACGAGGAGGTTTGGATTGTGGAGGTGGTGGTTTCGCAGATGCAGAAGAGTTAGTAGCGTAACCGCAGAACTCGCCGAAGGAGAACTGAAGTAGCAGCGGCGTCGAAGTCTGCTATCTCTTTTCGAGAGAAACTCACTGAAGCGAGTCGATGCAGACGTCGATGTAGACATTACGATCTGCGGTGCTAGTAGAAGAACGACGTGAAAGATGTCGCCGCTTCTTATAGCATTTGGGACTCAATGTGGCCGACCTTGTCGCGAGAGGAAGCGATGAGACGCCACACCGCCGGACGGAGGCGACCACCACCTGTGGCGCCGCCGAGGAGGTAGTGTCTTTGGCGTGAGTAGCACCACGCAGCGTAACGGAAGCCATCGGTGGCGGCGCCGAATGGCGCATGGCGATTAAGGCAACGGTCTAACAGCGGCGCCGATTGGCCAGTTAGATCGACGATTTTTTTGATTTTTTTAACTCACCGAGTTCACGGCTCTCAAGATAAGTTTAAACGCCCGCCCTTCTCACTCACCACTTGTTAGGGTTTCGCCAAGAGAGAGGCGGCGACGGCGGCGGAACGGCGGCCGGATGGCTCCAATGGGCGTCGGCGACCTCCAGCGGCGGGTCGAGTCGGAGCGGGCGCGAGTCGCCGGACCGCGGCGGAGGCGTGGAGTCGCCGGACGAGACGCCCCAAGTCTTTAGCGGCGGCGGCGGCGACCGTCCTCACGTCTGAAGAATCGGCATAAGATCCATGATGGCGAGGAGGCGGCGTCGTGATGAGAGGAGAAGAAAGCCGGCGTCTGGCGGCGGGAGAAGCGGCGTCTTGGTGTGGAGTGGAACGGACCGGGAGGCGCGTCCATTCCGGATCCGGCGAGAGGGCGGCGGGAGGAACGGACGGGAGACGCGGCGGCTCCGGATCCGACGAAGTCGCGGGCCGAGGCGCTGGCGGCTCGGATCCGTGATCGGAGCAATGGCCGAAGCAAGAAATGTGATGGCGAAAGCAATGGCAACGGAGTTGGGCTCGGTTGAGACCGAAGCATGAGTGGTGGAGGCGACGCTAAGCAAAGCCATGAGTCCCGTCCGGACGTCAAACGAAATCGCGGCATGGCTCGACAAACCCTAGGTAGGCTCGATACCATGTTATGAATAGCGCTTGTATTCAATATGAGGCCAATGGGCCAAGATATATACACAAGATACGGTGGTGAATATGCACATAACCCTCATAACAATGGGGAATAACACATGTAGACATATATCTCTAACAGAAACTACCTGATTTATATCTGAACTCTATTCATATCTAACTTGGGTTTGATCGTAATTCCCTAGATAAGTTAGTTCAGCCATACGTTCACTAGTGACATACATATAGTTACACTGGATCATTTCACAGTTTTATGCTTCACCCACAGTATTCATGCATGCAAAGAAAAACTTACCAGGTGACCACATTGGAAAGCCATGTCCTTTGGATTAGTTAAGCAGACGGGGCATACCTAGAAGTTGCCAGAAAAAGTTTAAGATGTCATAATTCTAGAAAAATATGGGGTGTTATTGGGCCAAAGGTACCTACCTGCTCATCGGCAGCATTCTTGCCAACGCCAGTTGACCGGGAGCTTGCAGTTGGAGGATGTGAAGCTGCAGCATTATCGTGTTCAAGAACTTTGTTTGGAGGAGGAAGAATCTTCAGAGGGCCAGCCTTTTGTCCTTGCATTCTGAGATATTAGTTTGGACAATGCAATAAATAGGAGATTAGCAAATGAAGAATGCGATAAGGATGCCAAGAAACTAATACAAAACTGCGAAGAACTGAAGAGCAACTACTCTGGAGGTCGGAGGCCTTGAGTTGCTTTATACTGAGAGGGTATTTCCATAAGAGCTGCAAGGGCAAATGCGGCCTCCTTCTTTGGCATATCCTTACTTGTTGACATAATATCAGTGAAGTTCACAAACTGCAGTAGTTTATCACTTAGGTTCTAAGTAGAGCAACACATGATAAATCGCAACACAAATCTCTTCAAGTCAGAACGAAATGGCAGAAAATAAATTAATCTCAAGGCAATATAGTTTTTTTTCTTCTTATTGGGATAATCAGTCTTCTCACATCATTATGTATAAGAAACGCAGCTAGAATCATTAGCATGGATGGTGCTACTGTTTTATTTGGAGCAAAATAAAAAAATTGGAATTGAAACAACGTAATAATGTTATTATAATCACCTGGAAATTGTCAAAAGCTCTGTCAGGAATACAGTCATCAAAATGTTGCATTGCATCCCATGGTCCATCACCCACTCCAACCATCACAATTGAAAGAGGATAGTAGCTAGCAACCAAATAGGCTTCAGTAATATAATAACACCAAGTTCCATAACAATGGATGAATTGCATTTACCTAGCATCAACAATTGCTTGTATAGTCGCCTGTTCTTGTGGACTTAATCTTCCATCACCTTTAGTTGTGGTCACCTACAACTTTTGCTCAAGTGAGACACATGCTGACAGTTGTAGTGAAGTAATTTGCTGCTACAATGAACCGTTACCTGTCCATCAGCTATGATGACGAGGACATGGTATTGCCAGTTACTGTTTTTGACAACAGAAATCGCCGCATAAATAAGAGGTGCAAAAGAAGTTGGCCCTACAGAGACCAGTTGAACCAAAGAATGAGAAAAAAAAAGCTTTGAGTATTGCTGGTGAAGTATTCAGCTGCCCACAAATAGAGAACAATACACAGATAGGTTATTATTCATTTGAAACACAACACATGAGTTATATTGCACAATACCTTTGTTTTGGTCAACTTCTATGGCATCAAGTCAACAGATTAAACAATGTCTGTAATCATGATGTCACAATAACAAGAATACAAAGCTGCTCAACAAGTGATGACAGAAACTTGCAAGTTCCAAATTGCTGAGCACTGAATAGGACAATTTTGTATGTGCTATGTTACGGTAATTTGGGAGCAGAAAGCTTGGGCATCTTCAAACAATTTGAAGCAAGAAAACAAAGAATAGCAATACAATGGCTGCTCTAAACTATAACCCATCCTGAAAACAGTGCAATTAGAAAAAAAGAAAAGAAACTGAAGTCTCCACTCTCGAAGTTACTGAAATAAATATAACTCACAGTCTGTTATCCTACTACAATCTCTACTGAACAAAAAGAAGGAATAAGCCCTTCTTACCTGAAAGGTTCAAATGTGGAACAATTTGTCTGTATCTATCAAGGACCTCCTCAAAACCACAACAAGGACGGTTATCTTGGTAAAAGCTGAAGACGGAGTGATCTTGCGTAGAAGCTACAGGATAAATTACATTTTTTCAAGTCATACAAGAAGTACACCAATTTTCTTCAAACAAAATTCATAATGGAAAAGTGAAAAGGAAAAAAAAAGAGTGAATACTTACCATCACCAAATCCAAAACATGGTATCAAGTTATCATCATCAAAAAGTGATAGTGTTTGCCCAATTATAGAAATGGCTTGCTCATATGGATTTTTGATGTCATTAATGGCATGCAGAGATCTTCTTCTAAAGGAATGCCTACCTACAGAAATTCAGCAGAATATTTATTTATTTAAACCAACAAGGATCTTAACCAAAACTGCTAGAAACTTAGAAAGCCTAGAAGGAAACAGCAGATGTGATCATGTGATGTGACATTGATACCGAAGTAACATTACCTGACCATTCATTGCTTTTGGTGAAGTCAATGCCAAGAATTAGATTTGATGATTCAAGACCAGCTTCTCTCAAAGCAGTAGTGACCTTCATTAATCAAATAAGTTAAATTTTATACAGTAGTACAGAACACAAACACAAGAAGGCAAGGTGCAGATATGATTTTTTTTTTTAAATGAGGTAGCTGAAGCACTTCAACAAGGTTTACTGTTAGAAACAAAATAGATAAAAGTTGTGGCTCAAGTAAGCAGTTTATGTTAGGTAGATTTAGCCATGTAGCATGCCAGGATTTGACATTTTTTCCATGTTTATTAAGACAGTATGTTGAAGATTGAACAATAGAGATACAAAATTTGGGGAATGTGCAAATTTTTTAAGCAAACAGAATAAGGCCGTATTGATTGCCTCAATATGACTTTTGCTGACGTAACTTATGTTCAACAAAGAGTGGTTGGATCCAGAGGACAGATTATATCTCAAAGTAGCAGAGAAATTTGTTTAGACTTCAGAGATATACAAAAGAACATATTAGGAGATTCGTTGCTTGTCACCTCATCTACTGAGCTGTAATTGTCTGGTATAAATTTTGCCTGTCGTTTGTCTTGGATTTTTTCTTTGGAACTTCCAGACGGAGCATGAGCTTGATGATGCTTCTGATGGGTTCTTTCACCCCACATTATGAGTAATGAACTAATGATCTGCAGAACCATATAAATTTTCCTATGCATTAGGAACTTACACACAAACGAAACTCCTTTCGCAATTGAGAAATACACCACATGTAGTTTCGATGCATTACACATAAGAAAACAGGAAAAAAGATGAGAGAGCAATCAGTTGTGGTTATTTGAAACTTTTTGTGAGGACTACAACAATTAGCGGAACTACGGATTTCCTCATCCTTTTTTGGGTGACAGTTCACACTGAAACTTGTGATCTAACAGGAACAGATGAAGCTAATAAAGTGGATTTTAGATCCTAACAAAACGTTGTGTTATCACTTTTCTCACAGGAAAATGATGGAGGCACTACACCACAAACAGTACAGTAATGGAATCTGCATCAAACAATGTTCCATCTGATGGATTCATCAACTCGAACCAATGGATATGACGTGGATCTTAATTTGCAATTGCATTAGAGCTAGGTAACCTTGCAAACTACAAGACCTCTTGTCCCTTAATTCTGTTTTACAATCCTAGCAAGGCCAATTCGAAAAGGGAAAAGATACTACATAGGGAGAATCATTTTTATCAGCAGAACTAGAAATTGATAAAGCCACAGTACTGGCTAAACGAAATGAACCATAAACAGAATTCTAGATGGATCAAATGTCTTAATTGAATTCAGCAATTACTTCAACTACTGCTGAACTAATCGAGCAAAACATAATATCCTGAACAGGCTGAACTACATAAGCCATAAAAATCAAATTAACCACAAAGAAAAATCTTAAAGTTGTTTACAGCTGCTTATTGACGTTGTCCTAATTAGTACTAACAATGAGCAAAACATAATATTTTCGGGGCCTACAGCCCCAGATTGTAGCGCAGGGAAAATGCAAATTAACCACAACTTAAGGTTGTTTGTTTGCAGCTGTTCTCATGTAAGCCTGGAAAAAACCTAAATTAAGCACAAATGAAGCTCTAATCGTTTACAGCTGCTTACCAAGAACTTTGCTTTATTTCAGTAAATACCACAGGAATTGTCCCAATTAGTGCTAATATCAAGAACTGATACCAGATTACGGATTTCCCCCTTTTTTTCCCGTCCGAACTGGCTCGCCACTGCTAAAAATTCCTTACTAAATCGTTGGTGATAAATTAAACAAGATTGCTTCGAGCTCTTGTTAGTTACCCACTATGGAAACAAATAAATAATGGCCAAGGAAAATATTTACCAGATACCACAAACAAACTCTTTCAGGGATCGATGTGGAAGAAACGAAGAGGAAAGGAAACCTAAATCCTGAAGCGAAGAGGAAGAGGAAGGTACAGAGAGGAGGCCAGGAGGGCACTGCGGCTTACCAGGTAAGAATAGATTGGAATCTCTCGCAAGCAGCAAGCCTGGCCGCGGCTGGACTAGACTGCAAGCAAGCGGCGGCGGGTACACGACGCTAGAAGAAGCGGGTCAATGGAGACTTGAGGGTGGCACGGACAGTCGAGAGAGAATTTTGACAAAGACCCCTCTAAGTTTCATGCATAATTCGGTTCGCCATGTGGAGTCTATCACTGTATCTATCTAGTCCACGCGTGCACGGCACGGTGGTCACGTGGATGGAGGAAGCGAACATGGCAGTGCGTGAAGCAACCAAAAAAGACTCTACGCAGTCGCTTCACATGTGCCGCACGGAAACACTCATGATGATGATAAGATCGATGACACTTAAGACGAACCCATGACGACACATTGCTGCGGCCTCAGTCGGAAACGGACGTTTTCCTTTGCATCCATCCATTCGTCTTTTCTGATCTGTTAAGAGCATGTACAATAGTATAAACAGTTGATGTTTATAGCAACTCTTTATATCACATGTAGACAGCACTAAAGACAGTTCATACAATGAGTTATAGTGATACAGTCGGCTACAGGATTATAGACAACACACAATTTTTTAATGTTTTTCTTGGTTCTGATGATACAGTCAGCTACAGGGTTGTAGACAACACATTTCTCTCTCTATTATCTTTTATCCACGTCAGCTTAAATCCTACGTGGTAGAGGCTATAGATAGCTGATTTAAGTCCATTGTACATGATCTAAACAATGCAACGCATTGATTTCGGTGTGATTTGATAAGCAATCTTTCTTCTCTTCCTCCGAATCCGAACGCATTGCTGCGGCCTCTATCGGAAATGAACATTTATTCTTTTGCATCCATCCGTTCATCTTTTCTAATCTGCTAAACAATGGTTGCATTGCTTTCGGTGTGATTTGATAAGCAATCTTTCTTCTCTTCCTTTGAATCCGAACCCATGACGACGCATTGCTGCAGCCTCAATCGGAAATGAACGTTTATCCTTTTGTATCCATCCGTTCGTCTTTTCTGATCCGCTAAACAATGGTTGCATTGCTTTCGGTGTGATTTGATAAGCAATCTTTCTTCTCTTCCTGTGAATCTGGCATTTGGGTCTTAGGGCATGTTCAATAGCTTGTCTTTTAGGTTATCTCTAACACTTTCCATATCATCTTGAGACAATTTAGAGACAACTATTCCAATACATTGTCTCTTGAGCTGTCTCTTTAAAGCCTCACAAGCATTTAAGCTTTATATGAATCAAGTGCCTTGTTTCGCGTGAATAAACGACGACTGCGCTTCAACAGCAAAAAGCTTCATCGCTAGTGCCTTGTTTCGCGTGATGTGTCTGTTGTTTCGTGAGAGGACGACCTCATTCTCTCTCCTCTTTTACTCTCTTCCACGTCACTAGAAAACCTACATGACAATCTTAGATACAGCTGAAGTGACACTATTGAAGATGCCCTTAGTATTGGTATATTCTTTTGAGAAGAAAGCATGAATGATGTCAAGCGAGTAACTTTGTTTATCTAACGGCGTGTCAGTAATGGCAGTGACTACCGATGTTCACCGAATGGATAGGATTTCCAGTTTTTGTTTGTTATATACCACTAGCCGAGTACCTGTACGTTGCAGCGGAACCATAAAAAGAATGATACATGTCAGCGGACGAGATCCTAAACCGTATAATACATATCAATTTTTTTAACACACATATAAACAGATACATTAGCTCCGCTTATTGCATCACTTGCTACTACTACTACTCGGAAATTAAAATTTTAAACTAATTGTTTATCTTTGAAGTTGAATTTGATGCCGACTTCTCTCTCCGACACATTGTTCTGTAAGGACAGCGAAGAGCAAACATAGTAGGCGCAAGATTGGTGCCTAATAGTCACCATGTCACCATGGACTCCCCTTCCAAGAACCGGAGAAGTGTGCAATTTTCGTCAAATGAACAATGTAATTTACGCGTTACAATGTTGAAGTTACATCTACATGGAGGTCGGAGATGAAGAAAAGCGGAAAAAAGTACCCCGCTTGTCTCTTCCTCTCTACTACCTATAATACTGTGCTTTAGGTGTAATCTGCTATTGACTCGTTTCGTTTGATAAAGGGGGAGCTCTTCCTAGATGCATGCTTTATGCGGCGCTGGAAAATGTCATCATACAGCAAATCAAACTGTACTCCAGCTCTTTCTCGATCTAAGATGAAAAGAATGTGATCAGCTTCAATAATCTTGTAGTACCTGCATGATCAATGGGACAATTAGGTAAGCACACAATTTGTTCTATCTATGAAGCACAATAATTATATAAAATCTCTTTTTGTGTGACACTTGACCTGGCCTTCCAATTGAATTCAGTGTCAAATTTGCTCAATATTGTCAAGAGAACAAATACATGCACAATTATGTTTGTTTGTTGAAATAAGTAAAACAAGCTAGCTATTTCCACCATTAAACCAAGATCTTGAATCGGGGTACTATCCCTATCCCAGGTTGCAAAGGATGGCAGTGAGAATCATCCACTACAAAACGATTTGGATGCTTTATAGGAATGCAAGGGTGCGTCATGGAAATTGTGTTCAAACTTCAAAGCCCCATCGTTATCTTCACAATCTTCATCCCTATGTATCATTAACATCCGGATTAATAACATGCACTAAATAATGAATCGTAAGGTTCTTTTTAAGAAAAAGGGAACTATACCTAATACTATCAATGTATTCGGCTTGGAGCTGAGGATTCACTTGTATCCTTTGTAAGGTAGAGGTACGTTTTTAGGGTGCCACCACATACACATCTAGAAGACTCTCAGAAAGAGCACTGGGTGGATTCCAAGGATGCTCGAGGGCACTGTAATTTCAAATAGCTTTCTTGTTCTCTTTGTAGCATAACTAAAGTAGAATGTATTGGGAAAGGTCCTTAATGTAGATTTAAGTTTTATAGGTCCTTGGATTGTGAGGTCAGATAGAATCCAAACTCCCGAGGCAAATGGCCTGGTGTGCCTCTGTAGAGCCAAGAACCACAAGATTCCCAAACAATCAAATCTAAGATATTATACTAATAGTCATATGCACGTGCGTTACAACGAAAACCCATACTATCCACCAAATAATTTATATGTTATGCACACATAACCGTGTGTGAAACATACCATTCACTCAAATGTGCGAGCATTGAACATTTGAATTTCATCATGTGAACCATGCCAATTGCCACACTATTTTATTAACTTGATGTGAAAATTACCTCTAATTTAGCCATTAATCAAAAGCCCACATATTGCAAAGTATTTTTGTAAAACTAATTGCAAAGTATTTTTGTAAAACTAAGATGTACTTAAGTAATGCTCATGTACAAATACAAAGAATAGTAGACAAGGTTATAGAATAAAGACAAATTTGGGATGCATCTGAACAACCTAGCACATTTAAATACAAATATCTTACGAACAACCTACACGCACACAACTAAACATTTCAGTTCTCCGCTTTTACAAACTATCAAATGACCAACAAAAACTGCAATTAAGAAATCAATAATTTCTCAACATCAGTGATTTTGAGGATATGCACTCCCCTAAGAAGTTCATCTCTCCCACAATCATTCAAAACTTTAGCAAGTAATGAAGGATCTATGAGAAGACAAGAAACAATAGCCAATAATTTTTATCTTTAGAAGTTCACCTCTCCCACAACCATGCAAAACTTGAACATTATTTTTTGTCCTCTCCTACAATAGGGGCTTCACAACCTACCGGTATGTCAAATGAAATGTCTATCAGTATTCACTACAAAAATTACTAATATGATATTAGGACTGAACTTTGATAGGAAAATCATAGTGCCTTCCAACATGCAGAGAATGTATATGGAAAACTAACTACATAATAGTCTCTGTCTTTTCAGGGTAGTTCAGATCATCAACAATCTATATTGAAGTCAACATCTGTAATCCATATTAACAAGGAAACATGTCACACTATCTTATCGGAAGCACAGGTAATGAGCACACTATCCAAGTTTTTTTTAAAAAAAAATATTTATGGGACAAGTAACGAATTAGCCCCTGAGCTTCAGAGTTAACCCCTTCTGTTTGTACATGCCAACATTCAAGAGTTAGTTGTTCCTCCAAGAGTTTAAGGGGTTAAGGTAAACCTGACAACAATGTTCAAGAAGTGTGGTACTTATCCCTTGATTTAATTACTAATTAAAGACACGCTTATTCCAGTCATGTTTAACATTATAAATGCCCATACATGTACAATACAAAGATACTGTTATATTTGCTCATAAAAGAAAAGATTTTCAGAAAAAGACCGTATAATGTGTACCTTTATTTGGCTCAGTGCTGACAACTTTAAACCAGCCATGTCCAGAACTTTTATACATGTGGTAACATGTCGGGACCCCGAGTAAGCAACCCCGGGACCCTCTGCGCATTCGGAACTAGTCCCATGATCAATAGCTAGTCCGCACAGTTTTAACATCGATGTAATCATAACCATACAACAAACTATAGAAGAAGCATACAAATTAATATTAATAGCAGCAAATGACCTTATGGTCAAGGTTTTTACAGAGTTGCCACGTAGGGCTTACAACAAAAGAGAGCTCGCAGCGGAAAACAAAACACTCATGGAAGCCATTCGACATGCCCACATGTAATCGAGTGGAGGACGTCTCCTAGCACGCAAGGTCTTCGAAGAACTCCTCTTCAAAGAGCTCGGAGGTCCCTGGGTCCTCTTCAGCGACTGATCAACCAGAGGGCATAAAGCCGTGAGTACTTTGAATGTACTCAGCAAGTCGTACAGAAATGTATGCCAATAGTATTCATGCAAGGCTTGACAAGGATAGCTTTATGGTTACTTTGCAGAAAGCAGAATTGATTGGAAATATAGTAAGTAGATTGCAAAGCACAAGTTGGAACATTAATACATAAGTAATCAAGTTTCTTTGAAACGACTCGTGAACACCCTGTCCACTTCCCAGACCACTCGTGAACACCTAGTTCACTTCCCAGACCACTCGGAACCAACCACGACCACCTTTTTGAGAAAAACTACCACTCGTGTGAAATCACCAAGCATTATCCATAACCGGGGACACGGCTATTCGAATAGTTTTACACTCTGCAGATATTGTACAACTTTACCCACAAGACACGAATTCTCTAGTTTGCTTGGCATCCATCGATACCACTGCTCACTACCTTAGGTAAGCAGTCTAGAGCACGTGACAAGGCCTTTACAAAAGCTCTGTTTTGACTTAGTTCTGCCCGCTGAAGGATCTAGACCCGCCATTATATGTTAATGGAGTTTTGGTGATTAATGACAAATCTAATTGTGATACTAACATTTCCATTTTTATACATATTGTTTTGTCTCATTTGGATATAAAGTTGAAAATCAAAGAGGTATGCATTCGACATCATAATTCTTACATATTTAGCTGCATTCCTTGGATCCAAAATATAGGTTAAACTCCACCAAAAGGTTAATTTGAATATGTGCATATGATCCCATTACACATTTGTGTATGCACACATTTAGGGGGAGTTCATTCTATATTTTGTGGTTTCATTAGTAATGATCTATATTATTTTCTTTCCACATAATTAAGGATCCTTACCTTGAAACATATCCCTGAATATATTTAACTTGTGTAGTTAATATATTCATATGAGGAAAATAGACTTGTGTTAGTTCATATTGCTCATATAACCTTGAGTATATACAACTTGTGTAGTTCCGTATACACTCATGTTGAGTATATATATATATATATATAACTTGTGTAGTTAGTATATACTCACATCAATTTCTATTCAATTATTTGCTATTGATGTGATTATCATCAATTACCAATTTGGGAAAGATTGTGGCATCTTGTCCCGACCATTATGAGTTAATGGTATGGTGTGGTAATTAATGATAATCATATTATAGAACTAACACTTTCCATGAGTTGGATGAATAGGTTGAGTTCTATAGTTGGAGACTTTAGAAGATCATCATGTGTTGATGATATTGAAGTCAAGAGCTTGGAGTAAAGGATGCATCATATGTTGATGTGTATCAATTTCAAGAAGAGGAAATGATCATGTGTTGATCATCAAGTCAAGCAAAGGATGTAATCATGTGTTGATGAACATCAAGTCAAGAATCCGGAGTTGAAGCAAGGATATGCGTCATCAAGCTTCAAGAAGATGCTAAAGACAAAGGTATGGCTAGCTAGGGCTAAGGATGTGTTCCTAGTCTTTTACCGGTCTCGGTGTTTGGATAGGAGATCGGATTGCTAGTATAGGTCGCCGTACTATTAAGAGGGGTCTTTGACTAGTAGTTTGAGTTAGTCATGTGTTGATAGCTCATTGTGTTTGCTCTAGCTCATCTTAACATGTTGCCAATATTTGCGAATGTGTTTTGCAAATAGTTGTGGCTCATGGATATTCCTTGTAGCATGTGACTTAGTTTGCGAATGTGTTTTGCAAATGGTTTAAGTCCATGTACCTTATTCCTTGTGGTATTAATTCTAAAAGTTGGCAAATGTGTTTTGCAACTTGTTGAGAATCATGCCTTGAACTTGTGTTTGCATCACGTATCAATTTGGCAAATGTGTTTTGCGAAATTGAGTTGAAACGAATGCAAACTTTGCTTTTGTTGAAAAATGGTAGTACCGCATGTGTTGCGCGGAACTACCTCTCTCTGTATAACCGGTGGTTCCTTGGCGGAACTATCCGCACTTGTTGAGCATGTGTTGCTCGAGGTGGTGCGGTAGTACCGGCGTGGATATAGCGGAACTACTGCTTAGAGGTAGTACCGCTTTGGTTCTTGATATTACGGTGGACGTTGGATCATTGAACGGGCCCGGATCTAATGGCTTAGACATGCGGTCCGAACGCCAATTTGATCTTCGCCATTCACGTGTCAAGTCCATGTGTTGGATCGGTTTGGTGTGGTACGATAGTACTGGCATTTGCGTCTTGATACTACCGCATTTACGACGGTAGGTCCGGCGTTTTGGAGCGGTAAGTAAATTCCAGAACGTATGTTTTTGGGTTTGCTTGGCTCTCTTTGTTGGTACGGTAGTACCGGCTCTGTGTGAGCGGTACAACCTCGCCACGGATGTACCGCGTCTGTGTTGGCGGTACGTATTTTCCAGAACCGATGTATTTTGGTCCTTAGCCGATTTCGTGAGCATGAGTTGCTCTCTTGGTTGGGCGGTCGTACCGTAGTGCTTTGTGTGGTATTACCGATGAGAGGAACTACCACGTATGTGTTGGCGGTAGTACCGGAGCCCTTTGCAATGGCTAGTTTTATAGCCGTTACTGCGCTCACGGTAGTACCGGCCATTAGTTGGCGGTACTACCGATTGTCCCGTTTTTTCAGGGGCTTCGCCTCCAACGGCTAGTTTGGTTGTGTGGGCTATAAATACCCATATTGGCCGTGTGTGGAATGTTGCTGGTTGGGTGAAAAACATATCCAAGTGTTGTGGCTGTGTGCTAGACACTCTTTGAGCTAAGAGCAAGCCCTCTCTACTCTTGTGTGCATGTGTTGCACTTAGTGAGTGATTGAGAGAAAACCCTAAGTGCATGTGTTGCCTTAGGTTGTGGATTTAGTATCCACTTGAGCTTAGACACTTGATTGGTTCAAGTAAAAGTTAGAGACTTGTTACTCTTGGTGTTTGCCGACACCTAGACGGCGTGGTGGCGTCGTTTCCCGGTGAGCTTCTCAAAGAAGATTGTGAGAAGACTCGGACGATTTGTGAGTGGTGTGGTGCTCGCCATCTCCAGAGTGGAGGAAAGAGCAACCCTAGTGCAACGAGGTGTTGGTTCGGTTTGGAACCGGTCCAAGTGGTTGGACTTACATCGGAGGCGAGTGCTCAATTCGTGGAGCCGGTCCAATTAGTTTGGGCTTGCCTCAACATGGATTAGGGAGACCGGCAAGTCTCCGATCACCACGGTAAAACATCGCGTGTCAATTGTGGTTTGATCTCTTGTGTCTCACTATTGCAATTTATATTCTTTATATTGAATTGCTTATTCATTTTGTATGAATGCTTGCCATGCTTTGTGCTATTCACCTTTGCTAAAATTGAATTGCTCTAGTCATATGCTTAATTGCTATATTCATCAATAGACTTGTATTGTTGGTGCACATAGTTGAACTAATTGATTTAGGCTAAAACCGTATTGTTGTTAGCTTCCGCATAAGTAATCGGTTTTAGAATTAGAGAATTTTAGAAATGACTATTCACCCCCCCTCTAGTAGGCCTCCTCGATCTTACACCCGCTAAGGTTTTGCCATTCTGGACTCCCTCTTGCGCCATGTGATTTCATCTGGTAACTCGGAGATCACACCACCATGACAGAACCAAACAAAAACATCTGCTAATTAGTCGGCCAGGTCCACCCCATCCTGGACATGTGGTTGTATGGTATGACCCAGATCAATGGCACACAAAGTTAGGTCCTTAGTGGTTACTCAGGCGAGGCAACCTCATCCCAATGTGCTTTCTGCACCCCCTTTACTTCACGATCACTCGCCTGAGTATAAATCATTTTGGGTTCAACCCGGCCAAATGACCACCCTGGCCATGGCACATCTTTTAACAACAGTAGCCACACCACAATTTCATATATCATTAAGTCAAATTTATCATCATTGAATCATGTGATCAAGAGACGTCGCATAACTAAAGCATGTCTAAGCAACATACGCATCCATATTGGTATCACAATAATGTCCAACTAAGATTACCCAACCTATCAGGGGCGGACCTACCATTATGGCATGCTCTGGCATCCGCCAGAGCTCCTATCAACTGAACCCCTACCCCGTTCTTCCTCGCCTCCCTCTGGCGCCGGAGAAGAGACCCGTCTTTCCTCCCCGCATCGAAGAGACCCGTCTTTTCCATGGTATCCCTTCGTTCTTTGAGCCCGCCAGTGGGCTAACTTCAAGAGTTCAAGTTCTTTGGCTGCGCCCACCCGATTTTCCATCGTCACTGTCTCGTGGCCGAGTCCACCAACACGAGTACATGGCCTCAAGGGTGCTGTGCCTCAATCGGGAAGTGGTCGGCCGAAAGGCCCAATTCCCAACCCGGGCGGCGAACCTTTAGCGCGGGCGACACGGACGAGGCGAAGCGACGGAGCAGGCTGTGGGCGTGGGCAGGCGGGCGGCGTGGGCGCTGGCGTGGGCGAGGGTCCGGCGGCGAGGCGGGCTGGCGGCGCGGTTTAGCGCGGCAAAGCAGCGCCGCTTCTCCGTCCGCCATCGCCGGAGGCGGCGTGGCGTGGGCGCCGATCTTCGAAATTTGGTCGCAAGTGCTTTTCACCGATGGTCGGATCGAAGCTTCCGCTTCTATTGGTATCAAGATCGCAGTCAAACTTCCGCTTCGGCTGAATTTTTCTAGCCCCTTGGGTTGGACTTAAGACTAGTTCGATACCATGCGTTGAAATTATCTCGCAAGTTGTGGGTAAGCATATGTCGTTGATTTAAGCTAGTTATGTCGAAGTTAGTTTTTCTATTTTTGAGTCTCTGGTTTCAATCGGATTGCAAACTTGTTAAGCAATACCGGTGTTAGTTAATGTTTGATAAACTTTAGCTAGTATAACTTGTTGGTTCGAGTGCTGTGTCGGTTTTGAGTCGAGTCGAATTGCTTTTTTTAGTAGCGCTTGATTCGAGTCCTCAGAGCGATTCAAAAGGACTCAAAATCGTAAACTTCGATGAGTATAAATAATGAGAAAAGAAACAAAAAGATCGCAATTGTTGCAACAAGAAAATACACATCTCGATTCTAAATTGTTCCTCCAAGCATTGAGTGTTCAGATCGTCCGAACTTTCGAAATACTAAATTTCGAAAGTTCGTAATCTCGTGTTTTCTATCATAAGCGCCAATACCGGTCCAACTCCGGTTTCTTTTTTTCTTCTTTGGGAGATGAGATGACCAATTTGTTCTACTAAAGCCACTCAAGCAAATGCATTGTTTTCCGCTTCCAACAATTACGCCTATTTATCCTTCTTTTGTTTCTAGTTTGAATTCGCCGACTTCAAGTCGTCACGGACCCAAAGATCGTAACAGATCGAGGAAATAAAACCGGTTTCCTTCATGGTAAATTCAGGATATTCAAGAGTACACCATTGTCAGCGGCCGAGAACAAGCTAAGCAAAGCAGTGAGGTATTTCTTGATGTCCTATCTTTATCTTTTGATTTCATTTAGTGTCATATACTCGTATGAGTGCGATTGCAATATTGCATATGACTTTTTTGTTTTTTTTTAAACTTTTTTATCTGAGCTTACAACTCTGCCATACCTAGTTTTTAATCCTGGGTTCGCCACTGCAACCTATGGTGTCTAAGGGTACATGTCAACATGTCAATCACAAGTATTCAAGGAGTCATACTGTTGAGTAGGTATTTAGCTATTTCCTAAACCATTTTTATACAATTAGCTATGCATGTTGGTATAAAACAATATAATTTTGCAAACTGGGTACAACATGATCAAAGGTCTACGACTTGCCTTCATTGAAGAGTTGAGATTCTTCGGTCGAGATTGTCGGGTTCAAGAACTCTTCAGATAAGCCGGAATCTACACGTGCGAAAAGCACCAAATAAATACAAGAAATCCAAGCAAAAACCAAAAACTACCAAATGAGAACCAAAAGAAAAGGTTCTGAATTTAGATGAATTAGGAACGGACTCTTGGGAGAAGGTCCAACTGAGAGGGTGGTTGAGGGAGGTCCTGAGGAGGATACGACTACTCAACGTGGTCGTAGGAAAAAGGAAGAGAACATGGCATAGAGAAACTGGACGAGAGTAAGAGAGTTGGGTGAGGCTAAAGGAGATGAAAGAGGGCTGCTCGGGCTTTTATAGCCAGGGGAGACGGGGGAGTCGTTGAGAGACTCGGAGGCGCACGAGTTCAAGGGTAGGCGAAGGAGGAGATGGGGGCAGGTAGGGGAGGAGACAAGAGGGGGAACGGGTACTGCAGAAGCAACAACATTTAATGCGACACAACGATATTTAATGCGCGAAGACTTTTGCATCAACAGTGACGCGACGGGATGAAGAAGAAGGTGAGCAGGGCTGACAGATGGGGCTTGTCAAAACTCGGGAGGGTGGTCCAAACAAAAGGGAGGTCGTGACCAAAGGAGGGGGGTCGTGACCGGCTCTAGGACCACCCAGAGGTCTCCTAGGACCACCCGAGGTCTGAACAGAGGGGGGTCCAAACGAGAGGGAGGTCTAGACAGAGGGGAGGTCCAAACGAGAGGGGGGTCTGGACAGAGGGGAGGTCCAAACGAGAGGGAGGTCTGGACAAAGGGGAGGAGAGCTAGGCCAAGGAGAAAACGGAACGAACAGATAAAAGGGACCTCAACACTAGAGAACTCCAACATACTCAAAATAAACCAAACTTTTGGATTAGTTGAAGTTTGATCTAGTCATTTAAATCACTTTTAATTCCAAAATCTCTAGTTAAGCTTTAGAACATCAACAAAACCAAATGGTTATTTTTATTTTAAAATTTTTCAAAAAGACTCAGAAAATCGGGACGTTACATAACAGGCCGTCTAAACTTTTTTGTCAACATGGACTAAATGTGATATAAATAAGCATAAGAACAAAAAAAATGCATTAGCCTAAACAATCTATTCAGACTGGAGCATTTAATTCGATACTTACCAAAATTACACGATCACGATATTGATTAATCTGAATATGAGACTGCACATAGTAGTAGACATGAAAAGGAAATAGCTCGAGTTTCAGGATATGCCGCGCCATGTTCTCTAGCAGCGGAACCCCACCCCACTGCGCCAATCAACAACATCATCAAACAGAAATACTTAGGTTGTAGCAAAAGGAATACTATGAATACCACCTAATCCACAACACACAAAGGAAACAAAATCACAGCTCCACCTAGCCTACGTTGCTAATTTCCATAAATACCACGAGATCTAAATATGTCATGAAGATTAGGCTGCAGCACAAATAAATTACTTTGCAATATGAACCTGTACAGGGAGAAATCACTTCAAGGATTAATAAAGGAATCAATTAATTATCAAACATTAATTTCCAACCCGTCAATTGTGACTGCGATGAGGTTTAGCCCATAACATCAAGCAAACATATTTAAAAAGAAATCTTGTAAACCCGCATGATCGGCGGAACAAGCATTGGAAATGTTAACATGTTTTAGTACGCCATAGATGAAGAAGATGAACATTGCATCATTCATACGTCAGTCCTAATATTGAACGGATGTTGGCTCGTCACGCTTCTCATCTTCCTACTATAGCTCCTCTCCAACGAGTTGATGCTCTGCGATCCACGAACAAGATACACACAAAACTCATCTCAAATTCATATTTAAATTCAACCAAATAGAAATGTCTACACACACAACTTATGTTGCATCTCCTCTGCTGCCGCTCGTCTCGTGCGTTGCTGCTCTTGTTGAATTTTTAGAAAAATAAATTAGTAGAAAGAATCGAGAACAACAAAGCAATCTCCCAGTGGATCAGAATCAGAATCTGTTGCGATCAGAGAAGTTGACGTAGCAGGAGACCTCGAATGACGATGAGATGAAGGGATACGAAATGCGATGTCCTCGGCTTTCGGTGGCATGCGCATTGCGGCACAGCTCAGACACTATCGCGTTCCACGCGGCCACATCCCGCTCTAGCATTTCGTCGAACACCCTGTAGGCTTCCGAGATGTGACCAAACCGGAGACGAAGACGAAGATGCTGGGGCGGACGAGGCCGAGCCTTGAATTCCCAACAGTCATCTCCGAATCCGCCGTCATCATCCGCCTCTAGTGTACCCACCTTTACCGCATCAAGGGTGGAGGGAGGGCGAGATCCGTAAAGGCCGACGATGAGGTCCTTCAAATTCGTGGGCTTCAATCTGTTGGAGGAGAAGGACGGGGTCCGCTGGTGTGCCATGGCCATCTGATGAGGGCATCCCTACGACACCTTCTTCTCCTCCACCTAATGCTCATGATATACCCATCGAGTTGTCGACAAGACCAATAACAAGAGCATGTGCCAAGAAACTACAAACTCAGGTGAACTTACTCCTTAATGAACATGTCATTGATTTTAATGAGAATTTTATACTACCTAAAAACAATGTTTTGCTTGTGCTCAGGTTTGAAGATTCAGCGATGGACGGAGATCAAGGATATGCGATTGTCATCCAAGAAAGGCCATCAAATAAGGAGGTCAAGGCGCTGGCCTATGGCCCATTCGGCCAAGGAGGAGAGGGCCAAGGTCCATGCAGCCAAGCGAGGGATCAAGGCCCAAGCAATCAAGCACAAAGCCCATATGGAGGAACCAGGAAGGAAGCCCAAGTCATGGGCTTGAACGAAAGAATCGGGCCATGAACAAAGAACTGTGCTCTGAGACGGTCGTGAATAAGAATCGTATATAAAGACCTGGTCGTGAACAGTAGCCTTGCTATAGTAACGGGCCCATGAACAGTGTGCGTGAACAGTACAGGCCCGTGAACAGTGCGCGTGACCAGTAGCATGCAGAATAGTCCCACCATGAAAATTGGTACCAAATAGTTCTAGACCGAGACTATATATTGAGGGGTAGACCCCCATTGTAAAGGCAGACCATATTTTTTGATAAAGAATAGAACACAAGTTATTGCTTGTTCTTTCATACAAGAAATTCATGTGAGGATTTCTGAGAGAGAATTAGGCGATCCGTTGTTCGTTCTACCTCACAAGGTCAAGTTTGCTTTTTCGCTGGGAATTGAGGGCTTGGCGATCCCGGCTCGTGGTCTAGCGGTGATCATCCTGGTGCGTGTTGGCGAATATCCATAGAGCTACAAGTCGTGCATTGGCGCGTGGTGTACAGCTGAGCGTTGTTCGTCGTCAAGCACTATTTATCCATGGTTCTACTCGAGAAGATCGGGACACCCCGTATCACCATCGGTGGCGGCTTGGTCGGCCCTTCCTCCTCCTGCCCATCCTCGTCGTCGTCGACGCCGAACAGGGAGAGTGGGAGCGATCCCCACAGCTTCTCCCAGGCGTTGGACTTGGCCGTCGTAGGCGTGGGTGGCACGGACACGTCCGAGTTGGATCCGAGGGGGCTCGCCACGAAGTCGACCCAATCGTCATCGAATGCCACGAAGGTGGTTGGATGGGGATCAGCCATAGGCGGTTGGGGTGCGGCGGATGCGGAGGCGAAGGTGAAGTCGCTGAAATCGAAATCGTCGTTGAGGAAGGGGGTGGGAGCCTGGGAGGCGGGGGCGCAACGGCATCCATCGGGAGACGGGAGTGAGGTCGGGCGCCAGTTTACTCACCACCACTTGTCTTTTTAAGTAGTAAAAATACATACTTGCATTGCAAGTACTACATTTCAACGTCTTCATTAATAGCAATCAACTTACGCATTTGCACTACATGTTTTTTTTTTGCCAAATCAGGAGCTTAACTCATTGATTATTTTTAAAGAATGGCTTGTATATTTTTCAATATGCCAGATAATTCGATTTCTCCTTGCAAAAAAAATTCAGCAATTGCTTTATATTGTAGTACGCACACTTGCACTTCAGAATCCGATAATTAGCTTCAACCTGTAACAGGTGAAAAGAGAAACGGAGAAGAAAATCCAATAACGAAGAAAATTTCTGCCGATTAACCGAACAGTCGAAAATTACGTCTGATTAGAAGTGAGCAACAACCGAGAAATTGAAATAAAAAATGAAAGAAAAGATTCACGCCCGGTGGGACTCGAACCCACAATCGCCTGATTAGAAGTCAGACGCCTTATCCATTAGGCCACGGGCGCATCTTTGGACTATTAAACAATACAATCTACATATCCTTTACTCATGACTTACCTAGTACCGACTAAGTAATGATCCTAGAATAGTATTCATGGTGGTTCCCATTTTCCATTCTTCATCAGACTTGTTCGTGTGATTCAAGAGGTATGACCAAATCGTTGTTAGCATACACGGTACTAACCAATGGGTAGAGGTAGCTCAACTAGGGGTGTAAACGGTCGAATTTGAATCGGATATTGGCCAAACCATATTCGTTTCCATATAACTTTAGTTGGATTCGAATGTTAATCGGATGTACACTGAATTCGAATTTAAATCGGATGTGCACCGAATACGAATTCGAATCGGATTTTGGACTCAATTCGATCGAATTAGAATGCCTTTCATGTTTAACAACAAATTGAAAGGATTTTTCTAGAGCATTGCAATTGTATCATGGGAGCTAATAAAACGTATCACTAGATGACTATAACTATTAGAGGCAATGTTTCATGAGAGCAACATTACAGTACCACCACTAATCCAATCGTGTGGTGATTAATTGATGACATAACAAGAAGGCATAATATATGTTAGTTCCTGCATTGTAACAGCCCAAAATTTCAATTTCTGAGAAAATTTTAAAACTTATTTATTTTGGTGGATTTTCTGAATTTTCTAAAGCTCTTATTATTAACCTCAAAGCTAAAACAAATTTAATTAAAAAAAAACTATTAACAAGTTTAAGTTGAAATTATTTTATTTAAGTCCAAAATCATTCTAGGAATTTCTGTGAATTTTTCTAGAATTTTTGGACTCATTTTGCTACTTTCTAAAAAGTCTAAATCAATTAATCCAATTTCTGAAATTAGAAAAGTTTTAAAAATCCTTTTCATCTTAATGGACCAAATCCTAGCCCATTCCTGTTTGCCGTTTCGGGCGGCCCACCTCACTTGTCTGTTTTCCTCTCTCTCCTCTTGCCCTACCCCACCCGACACCTCTCCTCTCCTCTCTTGCCAGAGGCCCGCCTATCCCTTTCTTCCTCCCGCTTCTTCTTGGCGTGACCAAGGCCCGAGCCGCCATTATCAAGACATTTGAAGCTCGTCCACCGACGATTCCTCCCATATTCTCCCGAATCGCAGCATTTAAGCCCCGCCATCACCGCGCCGGCCGCCCCAACCTCCTTCCTTTTTCTTCCCCAATCTCCCCAATCTCCGCCATTTTTCGCCGCGGCCTCCTTGCGCCTCAAGAAGCCCCATCGTCGCTCGCCTATTTAAGGAGCCCAAGCACCGCTCTCAGACTAAACCCAAGACCATCACCCATTCTCCTCTCGCCTCTTGGCGGATTTTGTGAATCTTCATCGACGCCGCCCTTCCTCCACCTCTAGCACTGCCTTGAAGGAGCTCCGCCGTCCACGCCACCACCATCGGCATCGCTGACGACGCCGCCGTCCCGTCGGCGCCTTTCCTCGACCAAGAGCGCCGAGCCTTAACTCGCCAGAAGTCGCTGCCGCATGCCGCGCTTTGACCTCGCCCCTGCTTTGGCCACTCCCCAAGCAACCAAGGTGAGCATCAAACTCCCCGCACCCTCCTCTTCTTGTTGGTGCCTCGCCGAGGCCACCGCCATCCGCCACGGTTCCGTGAGGACCCAGCGCCACCCGTCGCAGACCGACGCGTGCACGCCAGGTGGCCGCTCATCATTGTGTCGGCGCCACGCCCTCTCTCTCACAAGACGCCACCGCCACGTGGGCGCATGTGTCGACCTCACCCACCCCTTTATCTTGCTCCAAGAGCGGGTTCACCATGAACCATTGACCGCTGTGGGCATGGTCCATTGACAGAGGGCCCCATCTGTCATAGACTCACCGCTTTTTCTTTTTAAAATAAATCCGTAGAAAATGGAAAAACCCTCAGGGCTGATGTCAGCCTTGCGCATTAAAGGGATTTTCCTTTAGAAAAATAAATCGGGAAATTTATTTAAATGGCAGATTTAGGTTTAAATTTGTAAAATTCATAACTTTTGCATCCAATCTCCAAATTGGGTGTTTCAAATATCTAAATTCCTGTAAAATCATTATCTAGCTAACTAAACCAAAATTATTTAATTTGAAGCTATTTTGAATCTGTATTTAAATTTAGAAATTCTTTTAAATATCAAATTTAGACTAAAACTTGTAAAATTCATATCTTTTGAACCACAACTTCAATTGAGTGATTCAAATTGCTAAAATCTTAGAAAATTATTATCTAGCTAAATAAAATAAAATTATTTCATTTGGAGTTAATTTGATTTGCCTTTTGGATTTATTTGAATTTATCGTGCTTTTCAAGTATAGACTTTGACGATTAGGAGAGGTAGATCTTTCAGAGGGTTTAGAATCTCAAGACTTCAACGAAGGCAAGTTACATTCTTGACCATTTTGATCCCAGTATTTCAAAGTTAATTAATTTTGCATTTTTAAAGTTATTATTGCATGCATAGTTTTATTCAAGTTATTTTAAATCCCTGTTTTACTTCTTAGTTATGCCAATTCCTTGTATGGCCAATCTTGATGCTTGGAATGCCATGCCCTTGTCACCTTAGTAAAATAATTAAGATATTTATGCTTAGTCATTGCTTAGACCAAAAGATGATTTGGGGGATTTTGCCAAAATACAAAGATGTTGTGAAAATGAATCTATGGTATTGCTTTTACCATAGATATTTGGAAAACGTTTTACCAAAGAAAAATAAATGAAATTGGTTTAGACTTGGGTGAATTGGATTGTTGGTGGGTGCAAGTTCATGCACGGGCCCAATACAGCGAATGGTTGAGACCCAGGGTTTGTTTTGGAAGTCACCTAGTCATGTAAGGACCGGTCTGCGGGCCGCGGATGTTAAGCCAAACTCGTACCACCACAAGTCCGAATGGGACGAGACTTGGCCAAATAAGCTATATCATTTCACCATGTTTATGTCTTGGAAAGATGTGGGAGTCGTGAAGACTTATTGATTATACCCACATGGCGCAAGAGGGGTAGTCGTTTGGTGCTAAGCCTTCGATTCTGAAACCTTAGCGGGCATAATTATGTTGAAATAATGTAGGGTAAAGGCCTCGTGATAGTCGCTAGTCGCACGCCTACTAAGCGTGTATTAGCCGACATAATAAGCAAACTATCTCTTGTGGGTAAAGCTGTACCAACTCTGCAGAGTATTAATCTATTCGAATAGCCGTGTCCACAGTCATGGACATGCTTAACACAAGCCACTCAAAGTTAGTCTCTGGTTTTGTTTAAAAAGACTTGTCACCTGGTTTATGAAAATGGGATTGGGCAGAAGCCTGGTGTAAGGGGGGTAGTCCTTCTCCATTTGTGTATGGAGGTTCATTCTACACTTGACATTGAGAAATTGAAATATGATTTTGATCTTCTTAAATTCTAAAATGGCCTTGGAAATTACTAAGAGTATTTAAACCTGAAAATCTTTGTCTTATGCAATTAAACCCCGCCATTACCCTTTGCTCACTTTATGCATGCATTCAATCACATTTTACGGTGTAACTTGCAAGCACGTGGTAGTGCTTACTCTTCTTTGAATAATCTTTATTCAGAGAAGACTTCTATCAAGACGGTGAGGACATCGATGCTTAGGCTACGCTTCCCCGCAGACGATTACTGTGGCGAATCGTTGGGTCTACTACTACTATTTTATTTCCGCTGTGTTTCACTTTATTTGGCCTCAGGCCCGTTTGTAATAAACTCTGAATAATTATTAATAAAATGCGTGATATGTTTTGATTATCACTTTTGTTTAACTGTGTACACTAGAAATCCTGGACTAGTGTATGAACACAGAGAATTCGGGATCCTTCGCTCCCGGGTTCGACATGCATGCAGCCATCTAGGTTCCAAAATAACAACACACGCGCACACGCGCCTCCACTGGTTTGTCTTTGCGCTATTGGGTCGCACCAGACTACACCGAGTGGCCCCGAAAGCAGAAGCAGCGCACATCGTTCTCACTAGGCCACACCCGGCCATAAGAGGACGCAGTCCACTAGAGACATGGCACAGCCGCACCGGCAATCGGCCATTTTGGGAGTACTGGACGAGTGTTATTAAGTCGGAAATCATTCGGATATTCGAATTCGAATTCGACAGGGTGTGCCTTACCGTATTCGAATTCGATTAAGTATTCGGATGCTAAATTCATACCAGATAAGGATTTTATCGGATTCGAATGTCGGATATTTTGGATTATCTGTTACCAACTTGCACCCCTAAGCCCAACCAAGGTGTCATCTAGCTGAATGTTAGGATTGGAGTCCTATTAACTACCGTTTTGAGGTGTTTTGTTTGTAGATTTTCCAGAATTTGGTCATGCTAACTAAATGCACCTTTTGATAAAAACTAACATTAATAGGTTTGTCTCGTACCTTATTATCGATCAACGGGATGAAATCACGAAATCGACCAAGACATGGAACATGCATATTGCTTTAAAATCATTTATGAAGCTCCCATTGGTCGTGGGCCAAGTGTGAATAATAAAGCTCAGCATACGATCGGCAATCTGTCGGATCAGGCTGAGCCCATCTCAAAAACCTCAGGAGATGCTAATCTCCGACCACTCTCTATCGTAGAAACTCCTCGTAGAAGCATTGGAAGGCTCTCTATTAGTTACGATGGAAGCTCGTCGGAAGATCGCTGCTAGAGGCACGAGGTCAATGCTATCGGAGATACAGATCAAAATGCCATGTACGATCCTACACAATCTACCATGCTACCACGTGCTGGTGGAAATGATACGGGCCATCAAGCACCAAATGTCAGAGGTAACAGAACTGTTAGACGTCCATCAGTTAATTCACCTAGTTCTGCCCCACATAGAGTAATGGACCGGACGGAACCAACCAGAAGGTCGGGGGAAAGTTCAGATCTTCGAACGCCTACTGCCAGCATGAATCCTCCAAGACCTTCCGTAACAATACAAAATTTGCAGCTGTTCAAAATATTTTAAATAATTCTAACCCTGCTCTAGCAAAGACCCCAGGTTTTGTGCAACTCGTAGGTCAGGTCTCAGAAATTCTTTAGCAGACCATGCAATGAACGGAAGCATACCGAGAACAAAGGAATTCACGAAGCGTTCCTCCCTCAGTAGAAGGCAGCATGGTCAGATTGGAAGCCAATCGATACCAAGACCTCCTCGAAGATTCCGTCCAAGCAGTCACGAGGTAAGAAGGCTATTTCAAGCAGCCACTCCCTCACCTAGTCGAGAAGAGAGATCGCTTGGCCCTGATGATCTCCGACATCATCTAAACCAAGCAGGCGGTTGAAGGCGTCATACCAACGTCCACGATCGAATTAGGACACCGGAGCTCCGGCATTCTAATTTTAGAAACCGGTCTCCACCGATTACAATCTGGTACCTTTAAAAAGAAGGCACCATGAATCAATTCTGAGTTGTCGAGCTTTCATAGGCTCCAGTCAGACGTTATTAAACAGTTTTGACCAGCCAACATGGATAAGTTCAACGAGACTCAGAACCCATTAGAATTTCTCCAAATCTATACCACTGCCATCAGAGCTGCTGGTGGTGATAAAAATGTGATGGCAAACTATCTACCCACAGTACTCGAAGGGTCTGCTCGGCCGTGGTTACTTAACCTACCTATCGGATCGATCTACACTTGGGAGCAACTTTGCGACCTTCTGATTGTGAATTTCCAAGGTATGTATGGCCGCCCTGGAAAGGAAGATGATCTTCATCGAATCCGGCAAGGGTCCAATGAGACTCTCCATCAGTACATCAAAAGATTTAGCCAAGTTCGTAATTCAATACCAGAGGTCGCATAATCTTCTATCATTCAAGCTTTCAAAGCAGGTCTAAGGAATTAACGGTTTACGAAGGACATCACAATGCACCCTCCAAAAACGACTGTCAAACTTTTCGACATGGTCGACAAATACACAGCCGCTAGCGAAGCGGTTGAATGGTGCGAGGCCATTGATCGTAAGGATAAAATCCCCCAACCTGGCTTGGATAAACCAAAGAAGAAGCATAAGAAGGCTCTAAAAAAAAGAAAAACCATAGACCCGATGATAAGGAAGTCCTTGCGGTTCCTGAGAAGTTTACTAAGGGTAAGAAAGATTATACCGGTCGTGGCAAAACAAAAGCTCCGACCGAAGGATACAAGAAGAACAAGAAGTGGTGTCCACTTCACCAGCAGGTAGGGCATGACTTGCGCACCTGCCGAGTCTAGCAAAAGAAGCTGGAAGATTACTATGCAGGTAAAGGTCCACTCCCCTCAATAGGAACTCGGGGAAACGAGCTCCAAGAAGGACAAAGGTGGCGACGAAGAAATGGAGTACCAGGAGCCTCAACATATGGTCAATATGATCTTTGGTGGGTCTTCTTCATATGAATCAAGGCGTCATCTGAAGGCCATGGAGTGGGAGGTCATCCTTGTCGAGCCTCCGATCACCATCAAGCAATCTAGGTGGTCGGAAACTGTAATCTTCTTCAGTAAAGAAGACTGTCACATCCCTTCGACTCGACCAGGTAGGTTCCTATTGTCGTTGAACCTACTATTAATAATTGTAGGGTTAATCGAGTCCTAATAGATATAGGTAGTTCTTTAAACATTTTATTTGCGGGAGCATTAAAAGAGATGCAAGTTCCCAAGTCAAAGGTGAAACCTGTGAAGTATGCCTTCCATGGCATAGTTCCTAGTTCTATCGCCAAACCAATAGGACAGCTTTCCCTACCAGTTACATTCGGAAAACCCGACAACTTCCAAACAGAAAAAAATTCCATTTGATGTGGTGGATTTCGAATCCGCATACAATGGAATTCTTGGTCGTCCAGCTTTAGCAAAATTCCTGATAGCCACGCACTACGATTTTCAGAGTTTGAAAATGCCAGGACCAAAAGGGGTCATCACGGTTCGAGGAGATCAAAAAATGGCTTACGCATGTGATCAGAAATCCTTAGAGCTGGTCGATGAACTTTCGACCAGAGAAGCTAATCCACCTACTATGCATGTCAAGCACTCGAGGCCAAAGATGACACCAAAGCCTTCCGACCAGACAAAAGAGGTACCACTCAACAAGGGTGCTTCTTCGAAAAGCACCAAGTTGCCTGGGTCAGGAAACACTGACGCATCTACCCGAAAAGTATTGGTTGGGGCAAGACTCGACCGCAAATAGGAAGAGTTGCTCGCCTCCTTCCTCCGAGCAAATCAGAACATATTCGTCTGGTAGGCGTCTGGCATGCCAGGAGTCCCCAGGGAGGTGATGGAGCACATGCTAGCTCTCTAGCCTGACAAGAAACCGATCAAGCAGAAGGTAAGGTGCTTTGCACCTAATCAGAAGGAGGCAATCCAGTCGGAAATTGACAAGCTCCTCAAGACTGAATTTATTCGTGAAGTCGACCACCCTCAGTGGCTCGCCAATCCTATAATGGTTAGAAAAAATAATGGGAAGTGACGAATGTGTATTGACTTCACAGATCTTAACAAATCTTGTCCGAAGGATGACTTTCCCCTTCCACGCATTGGCCAACTTGCAGACTCTACTTCCGAGTGCGAGTTATTAAGTTTTTTAGATGCGTATTCAAGGTACCACTAGATTAATATGAGTAAAGAAGATGAAGAGAAAACTTCCTTATCACCCCATATGGCACTTACTGTTATGTTAAGATGCCATTTGGTCCCAAAAATGCTGGTGCAACTTTTCAAAGGTTGGTGCAGAACCTTTAATCCACAGATAGGTCGCAATCTAGAAGCCTATATTGATGATCTGGTTGTGAAGAGCATCAACGCTGGCGACCACATTCTTGACCTACAAGAAACCTTCAATAACTTGAGAAGGCATAACCTCAAGTTAAATCTGGAAAAGTGTGTATTCAGAGTTTCCGCTGGAAAACTGCTCGGTTTCCTAGTTTCGGCTAGAGGCATCGAAGCAAATCCAGTAAAAATATCGGACATCAACCAGATGCGCCCTCCGACCACAAAGAAAGAAGTTCAAAAACTAACCGGCTATATAACAGCACTAAGTCGTTTCATAGCACGGTTGGGTGAAAAAGGATTACCTGTCTTTAAGTTTCTCCGGAAACATGAAAGTTTCGAGTGGACTAAAGAGGCAAATTATGCCTTTGAAGAACTTAAGACATACCTTAAGAGTACACCGGTCTTAGTTTCTCCAAGATTGGGAGAAACATTGCTAATTTACGTAGCTGCAACGCCACAAACAATTAGCGGTGTACTAGTTGTGGAGTGTGATAATGTCCAACGACCAGTATATTACGTAAGTGAAGTTTTACATGGACCAAAGGAAAGATACCCACAGGCACAAAAGTTGCTCTATGGTCTCCTTATGGCTTCGAGGAAACTGAGGTATTACTTTCAGGCCCACAAAGTGGTCATACCAACCGGGTATCCCTCTCGGTCAAGTCCTTGGAAACAGGGAATCATCAGGACGAATAGTAAAATGGGTGGTTGAGCTAGGGTCGTTCGACCTCTATTTCATCTCACGAACAGCGATCAAGTCCCAGGCAATAGCAGAATTCATTGCCGAGTGGACAAACTCTGAACCCACCTAAGGGTCCGAGTACGAACACCACGACGAGTGGACAATGTACTTTGACGGCTCCTTGATGCTCAAGGGCTCAGGGACTGGAGTTGTCTTGATATCTCCTACTGGCGAACACATCAAGTACGACATCCAGTTAAATTTTCCTACTACAAACAATGTGGCAGAATATGAAGGTTTACTGGCAGGACTCCGAGCAGCTCGTTCGCTCGGGATTCGCAGATTATTAGTGAAAGGCGATTCTCAACTAGTAGTGAATCAAGTCGGAAAAAAGTATCAATGTTCAAGTACCAAGATGTCATCTTATCTGGAGGAAGTATGGAAACTTGAAAAGTACTTCTTCGGTTTTTAGACCCAACACATTCCTAGAAAGGAAAACTTTCTATCAGACCAGTTAGCACGGATGGCCTCCACCAGGTCACCCGTCCCATCCGGAGTTTTCCTCGAGCAACTCGATTCACCCTCGGTGGTCTAGCTTTCCGAGGACATATATGTTTCTCTACAGGTCATACAAACCGATCCTGAGAACATGGATGCTCTACAGGTCATTGATGGTTGGCATTGTCATGGTCATGGTAGAGATTGGATAACGTCGATCTACAATTATCTTCAACATGACAAAATTCCAAAAGATGATGTAGAGGCTGATCATATAGCTCGAAAAGCCAAATCATACACTCTAATCGAACGTACCTTGTATAAACGAGGATCTCACGGAGTGTTGATGAGATGCATATATCAAACAGATGGCATTAAATTGCTAACCGAAATTCATGAAGGAGTCTGTGGAGAACATCATTCTTACAAAACACTGGTCGGTAAAGCCTTCAGGCAATGATACTATTGGCCAACTGCCCTTGATGACAAAAAAGAGCTCGTGACGAAGTATGTACAATGTCAGTTTCATAGCCGACAAGTATATCAGCCGGCACAAGCTTTGCGAACCATTCTTCTTTCTTGGTCTTTTGCAACCTGGGGACTGGATATTCTGAGACCTTTCCCAAGAGCACCCGGGGGCTTTGAATTTCTATTCGTCTGATTGACACATTCACAAAATGGAACGAAGTTGAGGCTGTTGTTAAAACAACAACTGAGGCTGCTAAGAGGTTTCTCACAAAAAATGTGATCACACGATTTGGTGTACCCGATTGTATAATCACAGATAACGGTACCGAGTTCTCAAGCGGAAAATTCTAAGAATTCTGTGAAGACCTTGGTATCAAGATACATTTTGCTTCTATCGCTCATCCGCAGAGCAACGGAGCAGTTGAGCGAGCCAATGGTATCATAATGCAGGGGATTAAATGCTGAGTACTCGACCAGTTAATAAAACGGTCAGGAGCTTGGGTTCAAGAACTTCCTTTAATACTATGGGCCGTTCAAACCACAACCAGTCGTGCGACCAGTGAAACACCATTCTTCTTGGTTTATGGTGCTGAAGCCATGCTTCCTTCAGAACTAAAACTTGGCTTTGCTCGGACTGATTGTTTCAACGAAAACGATCAGAATGAACGACGACTTGACGACAATAATTTCCTTGAAGAACAACGAAACCAAATCTTGATACGATCAGCAGTCTACCAACAAGCCATGCGAAGGTACCACAGCCGTAAGGTGCAACATCGTAGCCTCACTGTAGGTGATCTAGCTCTCAGAAAAATTCAGAACCAAGCAAATCGTAACAAACTTTCTCCCTAGTGGGAAGATCCTTACACTGTGGTCGAAGTCACCCGACCAGGTTCAGTACGACTAGTCATGTCTGATGGGCATGTTTTGTCTAACTCTTGGAACATTGATCAATTGCGTAAGTTCTTTGTTTAATTATTCTTTGCATTCTTTTAATTTTTATAAAGCATAGTCATTCTTTTATTTTCTTTTGACGAGTGATATTGTTTATATATCTGTACCTATACTCTGGTCGTCCACTATTGTTGTTTAAACTGGTCAGAGAAGACAAACTTCTCTCTGACATCCTTTACAAGGATCGCTGTTACTCTTTGGCAATGACTTTTAAAGTCACACGCTGTATGGGTCCTAGTCGTGATCATTATATGAATGATTCCCACACGCGACCACACTCTTTTCTCAAAGAAATATACGAGTAACTAAAGCATAACATAAATAACTTCATATAGTGACTCATATGCTTAAGATTATGGAGACTATATTTCTTCATTTCAAGATTCTGTTCTACCCACGTTTGGCTACTAGTCGGGACACGGAAAACCTCCTAGTCGAAGTCTCTCCATTTCCGCACGTGGTCTTGCCCACTGAAAGGAGCTTCCTAGCGATGGTTCTTTTCCTACGATCCTCGCTGCCAGTTGGACTGGAGCCTGAGCACGTTTCGCGAAGTGTTTTTCATGTCTTCAGTTCTTAGCAGTTCTTCCGACCAGTTTTGGATACTACATATAAATAAGATCACTTATCATTTATTGCATATTTTCTTGCATATTTTCTTTTCTCATCAAAGCAAGTCTTTTTTTCTTCCGACCATATACTATTTTGTTTGGTATTTTGATTACAACAAACAGATCTATAACTAGTTGAAATCATACACTGGTTCTGACCAAATTGGTTTCCTAGTATTACTACGATCAGTTTTATCATATAATCAGTATATGCCTTCAAACAATGGTTGAGACTTTAGTTCTCCTTCTACTATAAAGCAGTCGAGGCCTAGAGAATATATGAGAACTTCATAAGTCAACAGGATAAACAAAGGACTTGTTGATAACAGAAAGGTAAGTTTTATACATTTCATAATTCTTATAATACAAATTTCTACTCTTGGAGATCTCCAGACTAGTTGCTGCTTGACGGAGATCCAACCTCCATTTCCTCTGCAACTTTGTCTCTGAGAGGCCTTACTTCCTCGAGAAACTTGTTTGCATCTTCAAGCAAGCAGTTGAAGTCTTCTTCAACAGCTTGGAGATTAATAGAGAGGTCGGAAGCCTTTAGTTTTGCCAAAGCAAAACTAACTCCGCTAGCCACAGCTTCTTTCATCGTTTGGGCATAATTTTCTCGAGTAGTTTTGAGCAGAGCCTTGAGATCTTCTAGAAGTTGGCCCAAATAGTCATCTTCTTCGTTGGACTTCTTAAGGCAGGCAGACCCGATCCTAATCCCATATCGAAGATCATTTTGTTTACTGCAAAGACTTTTTCATTAAGTTTTTGCACAAGAGCTCCCTCCTTGTCTTGCTTAAACTCCAGATCTTTTTAAAATTTATTCAACACTTGATTTTTCCCTGCATGAGTAAAATAAGTGGTGAGTAAGCATGATTAGAAGAGATGATATACTGGTCAAGTTTATGACCGGTTACCTTCAATCCTTTTTTCAAAACTCCCAATGACTTCCTTGTGTCTGGTCGTCACGTATGCGATCGATCGATCCTTAGATTGGCATTCTTCTTCAAGCTTGGTTATTTTGGCTTCTTTAGCCATGACTTCTTCTTTTATTTTCTCCAAATCTATCAAATATAATAAGGGAGAATAATTGATTACCAGAAGAAGAACAAGCTAGCAAAGAAGAAGACAAGATTAAGAAGAAAGTCCTTACTTTTTAATTTGGAATGTTTTTGCTTCAGGTTCTTTATTCGCTGGGTCAGTCCTCCGACCACAGCAAAGTTCTCGACCATGTGCTACACAAATAGCATTCTTCTTTAAGTTTTCTGATAAACTTTCAGAGGAGAAACAATGAAAATGGTCGTAGATACTTACCCGAATTGCCACGTCATTATATTCGACGAAAATTGTATCAGGACCCATCTCGGCTTGACGGTCCGATATCTTTCCCCAAACCTCGTCAAGCTCCTTATCCTCGATAAATCGAGGGCAAAAAGGGAACTTGTTAGATTGAGAGGAATTGCCAATAGGGGTTGGAACCTGTTGAGAGCCTTTAGGGACGTCTACCTCCGCAGATGGAGTTAGAATCACCACTGGATCTTGAACAAGCGTTGGCACCGATGCCTGCTCGGGGGCTTCTTTGACACCTTTTCTTCAGGAATTTTAGCATGAGAAGGGTTCTGGACGAGGACTTCCTCGATTGCTTGATCGTCAGGAATGTTCTGGTCGGAGACGACCGAGACACCAGAAGATCTGTACAAAAATAAGAAAGAAAACTAAAAAATTCAACTGTCAAAAACTTTAAAGGTACGCACTCATATGAATATTTCGTTCGTACGTACCTGGTCGATTTTTTGGTTTGTACTTTGAAACGCACTGGATTAAATTCCATAGCGCTCGCTTTTCTTTTCTTCTTAACCAATTTCACTGGTTCTAAATCGGCAGGACTGGTTGTATCCCTCACATCCTCCAACATGAGGTCGGATGCGATATTCTCCACCAGGTGGTCAAGAATAGCATTCCTGACCATCGGGTCGGAAGGTGTGGTTTCATCGACCTCGAAAGCAGTTATTTCAGTAAAAACTGTCAGGTCATGAACGACCATTTTGGGATCTACAGCTTCTGCAGCTTTGTTCTGCGGGCCTTTCATCTTTTCCACCTAAGTCAAAAATCAAATTTGATTAGGTGATGAAAATTTTCATCTAAATATGTATCTTCTATTAAGTGCTCTTTTACCTCGGGAAGATCATCTTCTTCCATGGCCTCTGGGCAGGAATCGGTCGGAACCACGGTAGGATTACGATCCTCACCGGATTGTATAACTTTTAGTCTGACCGCCTACATATTAAGAGCAAACTTAGAAACAGATCGATATATATATATATATATATATATATATATATATATATATATATATATAAGATGAAGAAATTGGTTGTCTACCTTAAGTCTCTTCAGTTTCTCTTCATCAGAAACGATCGCCAAAATACTGGGAAATGCAACCTTCTCATTAGGCTCGGCGTAGATCATTTTGATCCACTCTCTGACCTCGTCAAGGGAAAGGACTTCAAAAAAAAGACAAAGGAGATTTCAAGGTTATATGATAATCTACTTATAAGCTATACTGGTCGGAGTATCTTCAAAGACTTACCATCCCTTGAGTCCTTGATTGCTTCATCTCGACCAATGTACCAGAGTTGGGAATGGTCTCAGAGCTTTAGAGGACTAATTCGGTGTATGGTGAAATCCCTCACCACGTGCTAGGAAGTCAAGCCATTTCTCCTTTGGTCTTGAATAGCCTCCACACATCTTCTGACCATCCCTTTCTTCTCCACGGTTCCCCTCCACTTTGTATTCTCGCTCACCCTCTTTCCGGCAAAGTAGAGGCCGTCGTCGTTTGTAACCGTCATGTAAAACCAGTTCTGTTTCCATGACGGCCACAAGGATTTCGATTACATTGGAATGTACTCATCGGCCTTCCCATCATGAAAGCGTAGCGTGCATTCTCTGGCACCTGCCGTGGATCTTCCTGACAATGCCATTCGGTAAAACTACCTGAAGAGCTTCAAATTTGGTCGCACTCCCAGGTATGCCTCGCATAGATAGACGAAAATGCTGATATTGGTGATGAGTTCAGAGCCAAATTCACCAACTCTACCCCGTAGTACTCTAGAAATCGGGAGAGGAATTTGTGCGCCGGCAGCCTCAAGCCGCACTCGATGTAGGCGAGGAAAATAGGGATTCCCCTTCCTCACGGCTCGGAAAGCTCTAAAGCCCAACAACAGTGATTTTATAGCTTCAGATCTTTAACCGCAATCGGGAGTTATCTAAAGTCCAACGGACAAAACCTTTTTGTCCAACGGACAGAAAAACTCTTTGATTCTCAAGGCAGGTTCACAACTTTAAAATGAATACAGACTACCTAGTATATCACGATATTAAAATGAGGGTCTGCCTGATACGACTTCGCCGGGAGAAGCTGTTCACACGACCTATTCATTTAAAGTTTGGGGGCTAGCTGACGAGGATTAAAATCTCTATGTTTTACTTTGATACATAATAAAGGATCATACGTCTTCATGGTTGTAACCCCTAAGGCTAACGACTTCACTGGTCGTAAGGATTCCAGAGGTTACATAATGGGTACCCTGGTCGGACAAGATCCTGTACCTAGTCTCCGACCAGGTAGTTGCTCGTAGGATTTATGAACTGGTATCCGGATATAATTCCAAGTATATTCTTTACCGTGTGATGAATGGAACACGTGTTGTATACTCCATGCCACGCGACATTACATAATCCTAAGACATTGACAAACAATCACCGTACGGTTGAGTGTCTCACAGACGCTCAACAGCAAAGCGGTTGATACTTTATCAACCGTCGCCTCGCTCCGACCAACCGCAACGCTTCACAACGGACGTCTCTAGGAGCAACTGCCACCTCTCCGGAAGTTATATAAGGATGGAGCGCGGACGAAAAGAGGATGATCTGGCATCAGATTAGGGCATCAGAGCAGTGCAATCAGCCTCAGATTCATGCTCTAAGTCCGATTCAATAGTATAGCAAGTATCATGTTCAGTGTAACTAGGATTAGTCCACCGCCTGGTCGTAGGCACCCCCAGTAATAGCCAGTTCATATCAATAAAGAGCAATCCCATTCTCTCCTAAGAAATCTGTGCGATTTTTCTCTATTTTATTTGGTAAGATCGGCGACTCGATTGTCGGCCAGTTTCTTTTGCAGGATACTTATCTTGGGATTGACTATCCAAATTAGGTTCATAGTTCAACTCAATAAATTATCAAACAACCTAGGTTTTACTATCCAGAAACAACTCAAATCTAATGTTTTATCTGCCCTTAGCTAAAAAAGGTGCACACGGCTGTTACCATCTTGTACATTTCTAAACGTCTAGATGCTAACAAAAATAGGAAGAACTTGGAAACTATGACCTGGTTGCACGTTTATTGTACACAGGCCCTGGCCCATGGAGGTTGTGGACAAAGAGGCCGACTACAGGTCCCCGTTAGCCATCACCAATTCATAATGTTCTATCTGCTAGCCCTTCGCATGATTTCACCTCAACACCAAATTTCACCGCTTATACGTCTTTTCGCCTTTGCATCTGCCGTCATCTCAGTGCATAGCCAATCCGATAGCGAGTCAGCGACGGTGTGACGCCATGACGGGCTTTGCGCTTCTTCTTTGGAGGAATATGGAAATGGGTGACGACAAGAACGTGCAGAAGTTTTTCTTTATGGGTGTTTAAAATTGATGAGTACAAAATCAATTTTCCCAGCACCCTCTTGGCCTTCCTCCACACGCCCTCCATTGCCACGAACGCCTCCTCCCAGCCAAGTGCTCCGCTCAGGGCTCCTCTTACGCGGCTACGACTGAGGAGAGGGGGAGGGGAGGAAGAGGTGGTGTTGTTTTGGAGGGGAGCCAACACGACATTGGAGTGGAACTAAAGCGTTTGGGTGCAACTTCTCTTTTGGTTTGACTCACGGGAGGATGGATGGAAGCGTACAAAGGAATACCAACGGGACGAGAGAGAGGTGAGGTGCTATCCCGTTGTTCTAAAGAAAAACGCTATAGCGTTTTGTGGTCTTTCTCTTTAAAAAAAGTACGCAGTTTTTGTTTTGATTTTATAATATTAGAAATCGGAGGGAGTAGCTGCCTCATCTATTTCAAAAAAAAAATCCAATCCAGTAACTACTGCTGGTTTCTTTGAGGGCTTTTTGGGAAATTTCCCAAATTGTTGAACCGGAAAGAAAAACAAATATTTTAAGCAGGTTTGTAGGGCCCACCTGTGGGGATTGTGTGGAGGAGGCGTGGATCCTAATCCTTTGGCATGTCTGCTGTTTCCTTCGGCTGGTGCTCTTGGGCGATTTGGTTTTCTTGGTTTTTGCTCTCGCGATAGAAAAGGGGGATCCTAGGGGAAGACACCAGGGGCACGAACTGCCGTGCGCGATGCGCAGAGGCGGTTCGCAGCAATCGGTGCTAGATCCCTGGGTCTCCCTCTTCAAAGGGTGAGCTTCCTGGCTGGCTTTGAGAGGAGATATATTTGGCAGTAAGTCCTTTGTCTCATCTTCGATTCCAGGTTGTGTTTTTCTCTTGAGGTTTGGATGTTCTTGTGACATCTTGATCTACTTGTGGCATTGTCGGTTGAGAGATCGTTTCTCTGGTCCTTGCGCACTGGGTGACTCTCTTCTGGAACCCTTCTTCGTGTGGGTTCTAGAAAAGGGAATTGGAACTCTTGCGTTCCTGGATTGATTGTGGTTTGGATCGATTCGATTATTCTGGAATGGAGGGGAGCATTCCTTTGGTGGTGCTCGGTGAGTGCTTCGATCAGAGCATTTGATTGAGTTTCTCGTGTGGTATCCACCCGGTTCCTCGGCTTCTTTCTTTGTTTGGTTCCAAAGGAGGGAGTGTGGCATTATATGTCCGATTGCTTCGCCTTTTGCTCGGGATTGCAGGCGATAGTTTTTATGGGTCAGTGTCATTGACACGCCTTGCCAGTTTCGTCTCAGTGGTTTTGAGTACCACTACTTCAGTGAGTATTGTACCTATGTGTTAGTTCTGATATCTGGATATAGCTCTAAAGAAATTGCAAATTGATCAGTGGGCTTTGATAGCTTGCTCAGTGATGAATCCTATCATATACTGAAATTGATTATGATAATTATTTCTAACTTGAGCACTAGTGAGTTTCTTGCTTCTGTCTCTTAGACCTACTGTTGTTAGACTTCAAATTATTCTATTCTTCCAGAGTTATTTAATTGTTTTAAATCTATTGATTTAATTGATCTCTTGTTTACAGCTTGATTACTCTGTTAGCCCTTGTTGGGTCCTTTTCTGATCCTGTGTATCTTGGTCAGTGTTACAGAGAGTAATCTCTAACTATTAGTCATCTTGAGATCATTCAGTTATCCTTTAATAGACTGTTGTATTCTGGAAGTCATTGTTGTGGTCTTTAACCGTTAGGTTATATTAACAGGTTAGTAAAGATTGTCTAGAGAGCTCAAGATTAGAAACTGTTGTTGTAATCATTTAATGAAGAGTATAGACATTAGGGTTGAGATGGCAAAGACTTGTTCTGTTGCAACTCTCCTTCTGAGAGCACAAACTATAATCAATCTTCTGAGCTATATGCTACTTATTGATGATTTCCTGCAATTAATGTTGAGCATAATATTGTATTTAAATGACATTCAGTACATGCCGGTACTGTGCTTTATTGCTGATAATGTATTTTGGGTTAAATTATGATTATTTGCTAAAACTACATTTTTTACAACAACTCCCTCAGTTTTACCTAAAACGATTTTCTTCTGTGACCAGAGGAGGGAGTGAGTAGCTCTCGTACTGTATATTGTAGCATGCACTTCATTCGTTGGACATGCATAAAAGGGGGCAATGCATCCACGAGTTTGCTCAAAGCACATGTCCAATCTTGAGCAGTCGTTCGAATCAATTGAAGTCATCTAGATTTGGCTGGTACCATATAGCATTCGTCTGATCCTTCACATCGTAGAGCCCAGGATGATACTCTCCCGCCCGCACAGAATAGATCGAGATGGCGCCGTCGGTTTTGGCAAACGCTGGTAGATATACCAGCGGGTCACGCGCGCCGTCGTGTTGTGCCATCGCGACGACACCGCTCCTGTCCCAGAAGAGCACCAAGTCATCGCCCCATCCTTCTTCCAGCTCCGTCCATGCCATCTTGCACCTGTCTTCAGCCTGGCCTCGTCTTGTTTGAAGATGGCGACCAGCTCCCTCTTCCACTCTAATAGAAAGCAGTACTCTTCGTCCCAAAAGAGTTTAGACAGTTATATACACGCACACTTCACTATGCACTAGGCACCCGGCGGCAGTGGCGGATCCAGGATTTTTAGGATGGGTGTTTGGACTTCAGAGTTAGGTTGTCCAGATATACCGACACCAATACGTCGATACCGTGATATGTCATTTTCCCCCAAAACAGTAATACGACGATACATATATATATATATATATATATATATATATATATAATATACAAAAAAAATATAAAAAATAATGATTTCATATGAGGAAATGGGTAATATAAGGCAAGCATAATGACATAAATTAAACAGCAAATTATAGATATCAATGACAGTTAAGGAGGTGGAAACTAGGAATAGAGCTATTTTAGCTCCAGGCGTTTTATTTTGCTGAGTCATGTTGTTGTTGTAGGGTGCGGCCAAGACTTGTCCTTGGTACATGGACGTTGTTATTTTCTCTATTTTACATTTCGGGTCAGAGTGACTATCTTTGCTAAAACTTTTTTTTCCTCTAATAGTGATCGTAGAGCTCCTATCTTCTTCTTTTTTTAAAAAAAACTTTTGCTTGGTACTTGGTCGTTGTTGTTTTCTCAATTTTTTCTGTTCTAGGTTGTAGCAGTTAGACTGCTAAAACTTATTTTCTAACTCTAATAGTGATCGGTAGAGCTTCTGCCTTCTTTTTCAAAAAATAATAATAGGTGCAAACCTTGCTTATTTTTGCTCCTTTCCCGTCAGCAAGAACCCTATCAAAGAATGTTCCTTTCATAGAGCAAAAAATAGCATGTAAACATATGTAACAAGGGCCCAATTATCTGTTCATTGCCCAAGGCAAAGATTATATTTTTGTACAACATCCATTGGAAAGAACCAGGAAAGCAGAGGAAGAGACTAGACTACAGAAAGAACCAGAGCTAGAGTAGAGCAAAGCTATGAAGAAGAAGTGGAGTGCGCGGAACACACCTAGATCTGCAGAGAGGATGATGACGGTGAAATTTGGATATCGCCCTCCCTTCCGCATGAATCACGCCCTCCCGACCACCGTGATGCTCCTTGGTGCCGCCGCTCCTTCATCCTGTTTGTCGCACTGACACCCGCTTGTTCACGTCGCATCTCTGTTTGCCCGCGCAGGTGCGCTGCAGCATGCTCGCCCTGCGTCGTCTCACGCCTGCTTGTCATCACGTCGTAGCGATGTGTCCACCGACCGTCGCTCGCCTTCATAGCCTGCGCCGACGGTTTAAAATTGATGAGAGTTGCTACGTGCAGGACTACGTGTCCCCACCATGTAGTTGATAAATTATAATTCTGCAAAATCTGCTAGTCCATTATGGGTGTGGACATGCGGTACGGAATGCTCAACTTTAATTCCCATTTTCATGCAATAATTATCAAATGCCTTTGAAGTAAATTCTTCGGTGTTGTCCATTCTGATGGACTTCACATGATGACCTGGGAAATTATTTTTTCACTTTTAATTATCTGCGAGATTAGCTTTGCAAGAGCAAGGTTTTTCATAGACAATAAACATACGTGCGATCATTTCGGGGAAGCATCGATGAGCACCATAAAATATCTAAATGGCCCTGACGGGGGCTGTATAGGACCATAAATGTCTCCTTGGATACGGTCTAGGAATGCAGGGACTTCATCCTTCGCTTTTAGAGCAGAAGATCCAGTAATTAATTTCCCGATGGCACATGCGGGGCACACAAAATCTTCCTGATTCGATAAATTCTTTATATTGAAATTATGTTCTTGTGAATTATTAATTATATTTCTCATCATCCTAAGACCTGGGTGGCCTGATCTATCATGCCAGGGATAGAAAAGATCAGAGCTTCTAAATACGGTTTTCAAGGTAATATAGGCTGCAAGTGCCTTAATATTAATGTAGTATAGCCCAATTTCATATAAAGGAAGTCGTTCTAATACCATGTATTCCTTACCATACTCTTCTTCAGTCTCTACGTGGAATCAGTTAGCGCGAATATCCTTGAGAGTTCTAGTTGATTCTCGAAAGAGATGGTGACTTCTGACCACTTCGGCAACTTATTGACAAGAGGAGGGTCAATAGAGCTTACCTCATGTTCAACATCCTTAAGCTGTCGTTTTGACTCGTATGCCGATGGTCCCCCATAGATATGCTCAATGGTATGCTCCGAATCTTGGAATGGCATCTCCTCATTATCGTCTGACTACGTACGACCACTCGCTTGCCCTACCTCCTCGAGAGCAGGAAGTGGTCCTTTGCCGTTGTAGTTGTCCTTGAGTTTTCGTTGGAAAACCCGGCAATTGTGAAGGTCATGTCCTTCTTTTTTATGGAAAGGGCACCACCTAGGCATGTCGTTCTTCTGCTCGAGGCGCTTACCTTTGCCTCGATCGGGATATTGCTTGAAACTTCGTGGCTCCTTGTCGCTTACGACCAAGACTCCCTTAGAACTGTTGGCTTGATGTTTTTGGCTCTTCGTCTTGTTCTTGGATTTTTTTGGCCTCTTTGTCCGTCTTCTTGCTACTTTCACCTGCTTTTTGAGGATTCTTGTCGTCTTGATCAATGGTTTTGTTTCACTCGACTACTTCGGCAGTAGTTGCGTATCGATCGACTATCTCGAAGAGTTCAGCGACGGTAGCCGAAGGATTCAAAGTGATGTCTTCTGTAATTCTTCTACTGCGGACTCCCTGCTTGAAGGCTCTAATAACAGATGAGTCAGAAACCTCAGGAATTGGATTTCGAACTTGTCTGAAATGCCTGATGAATCGGCGTAAGGTCTCGTGGTCGTTTTGTCTTACCCTGTGCAGGTCGTCCTCTTTTCCAGGGCGATTGTAGGTACCCTAGAAGTTGGCTAGCAGAAGGTCACAGAGGCGTTGCCATGGGTAGATCGACTCAAGTGGTTGGTTTAGCAACCACGATCGAGCGGACCCTTGGAGCACAGTCAGAAGGTAATTCGCCATGACGCGCTCTCCTCCTCCTGCTGCTCGGACAGCGGTCGTGTAGATTTGGAGGAACTTGATGGGATTCTGAGACCCGTCGAACTTCTCCATGTTCACTGGTTGAAACCGCGGTGGCCAGCAAACTGCTCAGAGGTCAAACGAGAATGCCCTACATCCGGTAATCACATTGTAACGCCTCCTTTGCAGGAAAGAAGGGTTGATGTCGCCAGGTGATCGTACGACGATACCCGGCAGTGGGTGAACCTGACTTATGATAAGTCTCGGCTCTACGAGGGTAATACTTCTCGTATTTCGTCTGCTGCTGCAGACCTCTGGGTCGGAGTGGAGAACGATCACCACTCCTGGGAGCTTGTTGATCATCAGGCGTTCGAGGAACCTTTCTCTGATTGGAGTTAGGGTTAGGGGAACGATGTAACCTGTTGTCGCGCCGATCTCCTTGCGGTGAGTTGTTCGATTGACTGGAAGCTGATGGATTCGTACTGCTACAACTTCTGAAATGATGTCGGCGAGGTTGCTCGAGTCTGGTCATTGTTTTTCGAAGCCTTCGTGCGATCTCTTCGGTGAAGAGGTTATAGCCGAGCGCTCAGGCAAGCTCTCAAGTTGGGTTCTCGAGCAGATCGTTGATGTGTTGGAGTTCCTGAGCTTCCTCCGACTGATACTGAACGCACCCAGACAGATTTTTCTGAGCAGAATTCTTCTCTGTCGAGTTGTCTCAGGATCGTCCGCATCTGATCCCCGAGTTTGCCTCAATGAAGTGTGATTATTTCAAGGATTTCTCACACGCTCATCAGAGTGTTAACCATGTTCATCACTGAAGGTGTCCTTGCCATTGCCACGAGGGGTCGCAGTGTGTGATCATTGGGGAGTGTCCTCAGTCCTATCTCTAGGAGAGTGATCATTACCTGAGGGAACGACGAAGACCTCCCGTTGATGATCTCCACTTGCGCTTGAGGCCTCCTCGCTTGAGGAGTAGTCGAAAGACACCGTCTGGCGACTTGAAGCAAGCCCCTCCAGGAAGGGTAATTCCGGGTTATAACCATCTCCGTCCGTAGGTGAGCCCTACGATGGAATGGTCGAACTCGCAGGAAAAGCATGTTCGACCCCATCCTCTGTGGGGCTAACCGGAGAGAGAGTACCACTAGGTGCTGATAAAGCTCTGGAATGATGGCTTCCAGGACTTGCCGTGCCAGGTCGGACTACCTTAGACGGACTTAAACATTTGGATGGGGGACCCTCGCCATGCTCTGGGTTTGCCTTGGTGCAGTCCTGATTGTGGTCGGATTGACCCTTGCCCTCTGAGGAAACTGGTTCTTCAGTTGGACGTACTGTTGTGAGGGATAAGGATCCCTCCTCAACTCCATCGGTGTTATGGTCTCTTGGATCTAAAGAATAATCTCTAGAGGTGACATTACCATCGGATGATTCAACACTCGGCTCGTAGTCGAAACCGGCGTCCATGTTGATATCTGCATAATCGGCCAAGTCGAACCAGTTCTCCTCATTCCACTCTCCTGCCATGAAAGTATTAGAGTTGAGAAAAATGAAGGAAACTAGTTGATGAGAAGATCCCTACGGACGGCGCCAATTGTCGATGTTTTAGAACCGATCTTACGTAATGATTATTTGATTCGGGGAGTCTCCAAGACTCAAATCACACAGAGAGAAAGACACATGGATTTTTATATAGGTTCAGGCCTTCTCCAGAGAGAATAACAACCCTACTCCTGTGTGGCTATATTGAGTATGCTAGTTACAGATCAAGAGAAAGACTAAAGTGTAATGTCTTGTGCTCCTGATTGTCTCTTGGTTCTGTCCCTCCTCTCTGCCGTCTGCTGATTCCACCTTTTATAGCGTGCTCGAAGTGGGTGGCAATTTCTCCAGCCCAAAGGGCGCCTCAACGCTTCAGATGATGAAGCGGTTACTGAAGATTATTACAGGAGTAGTAACGTCCCCACGTCGCCAGACAGTTATCATCAAGACATAGAGATTAATCATGCCGTTATTCCAGAGAACAACAATGTATACTAACTGTTTAGATGCTCTAATCAATTGGGCCTACTTGCCTGCAGGCTCAATTTATTATAGGGTGGTCATAGTTGACCTAGTCGTAGAAAGACTTACGACTATGGAGGTGGTCGCATGAGAACTTACAACCATGAAGTAGTCGTAGAAGGACTTACGACTATGGGGTGGTCGTAGAAGGACTTACGACCATGTGGTGATCGTAGAAGAACTTACGATCACGAGGTAGTCGTAGAAGGACTTACGACACCAGCTTCTCCCTTATGAACATTAAGGGGTATACTCAAAAACTATATGATGATTTTATTATCCATAATAAGAATTACAGATAAATAATTAAATAAGGATTATTACATCCTCGTTATACAGTAAAGTACGTACAACAGTACATACTTAGCTGCAGGTTGCTTGTTTGTTTACAACAGTACATATTCAGCGTTGCTGCGGATATGATAATTTATATGCAAAGGAATCTTCAAATGTGAATAGAAATGTCTTATTTTTTATTTTTATGTATTAAACTAAGGGCAGTGTACTTATGTATAGCGTTCTAATAAATTAGTTTTTGAATCAAAAGAATTTTAAACGAATCTTAAGATATACATATTGTGTAAATATTCAATAAAAATACTATATTTTCCATAGGAAGGTAACATTATACTGAGCAAGTTAGCTTACACACAATTTTATCCCATTATATAACCTTGTATAGTTTTAAAAGAAAGATAATTTTTACAGTTCAAAGTCCAAATTTTATAATAAAAAAAAAGTGTTCAATCATTTGTTTTCAGTCGATGTTTAGTCTACGCAGAAATCAAACCATCTCTTTGCCGAGTGCCAGATGTTTGCCGAGTTCTTTCTATCTGGCACTCGGCAAATAGCCTCTTTGCCGAGTGCCCGATAAAAAGCACTCGGCAAAGTCTGGGACACTCGGCAAAGAAGTCGTCTCCGGTAGTGATCTACGCAGAAATCAAACAAAGCGCTCAAACGGCTCAGGAGGTGCCATTATAGGTTTTTTTTCTTGTGGTTGTAAATTCTTACAAGCATGGCATTGCTACATGCGGAATTGCAGATGCCCAAGTGTGTGGTACACTACAGTTCATGCATGTATCAATTCTAACATGCATGGCGACTGGGAGGAAAAGCATCGTGGAAATATTTAAGAGGAGATAGATTAAGGTTTGAGAGCATAGTTGCCATGGGGTGGCAGGGATTGGGTGTCGTCTACCTTTTATATGGGGTTAACCGCTACGGCGATCAGCGGACGCCTGACTTGGGCCAAGCAAATCGAGAGAGACGCTAGTGCATGTCAGGGAACAACTGCTGGGAGTTAATCATTCATAACGTACTAAGGTTTATTAATCTGATCGGAAGGTATTCCTAATTAGTGAAGACTATATATCCAACGGTTGTTGATTACTTGGTGATGTGGCGGGGCCTCACCAGATGGCTTCGTTTGTAGTCAATAATATAGAGGAGTAAGGTTACTCAAGGTTTGTCGCAGGAAGGGTTTCGTCAGCTAGCTGGCCATGGCTACGATAATCAAACTCAAATTAAAAAATCACTTCAGTAACTCATTTTCAGTTGCTCTTGAACTAAACTGGCTAGAAAACATTACCGATGTCTCATATATAGTTACTACCAAAGAACATGACCTTCTTTTTTCCAAGAACACGAATATGACCTTTTCGATTAGCAGAATATGACATTGACATTGCATTAAGCAATTAACCGAACCTATAATTTGAAAAAGGGAATTAAGAAAGCGGCTTTCCGTATTATAATAGGATGGTACGTACTGAGAATTTTTTAAGTCATCGGCCTAAATTTGTAGATGCACGATACGAATATGCGCTAGAAAGAACATAATCCGGTCTATCCTGGTTAAGTTGGCATGCATATATATACGTACGAACCAGCTTCTGATATATATATTCATGGTTCAGGTTCTGTTCCCTTTGGAAATTCGTGCGATATATCAAAAGTAAATATTATGCTAGCTGCGCTGCGCATCGAATACTTTGACATAGCGGAGAAAAATGCTGAGCAATTTGTACGGAGGACGACGCGATCGACAATGATGTATATTCATGCCTCTGATCCACTAGCTCGCAAAAAGACCGGTTCACAATTAAGCAGCTCGAATCCTTCAATTCTTAGACAAAATGGAGGCGTTCCGATTACAATTAGTGGCACAGCTTGCCTAGCAGGCTACCAACGCAGCACAAAGAACATCATAATTAATGCTGGCCTCCGTGCCGTTTCTTTCCAACTCCTGTACTCTACTGAGGTGATCATATATGTCGCAAATGGAGAACAGTGTAGGGCAATATACACCTATATAGGTGTTTTATAATGTAGACCAAATCTGTATAGATTAAGCAAACAAAAGCTCTTCCATCCATTCACCCATGTGAAGTTATTCCCTTCATCATTGTACAGTACTCCTACTACCTGCTGCTTTCTCGTCTTTAGCTTTTGACCTCACGTACATACATACATATATATATAGTTATATGCTCATACATATTACCATCCATCTTACTATCTTAGTGGCCTGACTAGTTTGTACTACAGTTAGTAGTTAACTCCAGCTAGTCACTTACATGAGAACCACCGTAGCATCCGACCATGAAACCCAACACTCGACGTCTGCCCGGAAGAAAGGAGGCTGGATCACCCTGCCGTTCATCGCAGGTCGTTAGTTAGTTTCCCTAGCTCGCAACAGCTTCAATCTCTAATTAGTTCTTGACGTCAATTGCCACGGGATCAAGCACACGCCTCTGCACATAACAATTAAGCACTACACGCATGCATGTATGGCTTGACACGTATCGTAATTCGTAGAAAAAGTTAATTTGTGCCATATATGTACGCATGTGACAGAGGCATGCATATATGTTGATGAGTGGGTGCATTACTGAACATTTGAGCATGCATGTGATCTGTGCAGGGAGCGTGGTGGGGCTGGGTATGGCCATGAGCGCGACAAGCAGCAGCCTCATCGTCTACCTGATCAAGAGGTACAACGTCAAGAGCATCGACGCCGCGCAGATCTCCAACGTCGTCCGCGGGTGCATGCAGGTGGCACCCGTTCTCGGCGCCGTCGCCTCCGACGCATACTTCGGGTGTTACCCCGTCGTCGCCGCCGGCGTCGCCATCTCTCTCCTCGTAAGTCGCGTGACCGACCGAAAACGTCGTCGTCTACTCTTGCATGCGCACTTATTACTTGAGTACTACTCTAGCTTGTACGTGCACTAGCTTCACTCGCCACAAGAACATATGCGTGTGCAGCCATGCAGGTGAATAAATTCTGACGTGACATGTGTCTACTTGTGCAGTCCTTTGTGCTGTTCACGCTGACGGCCACCTTCCCGTCGCTGCTTCCGCCGCCGTGCCCGCCGGGTGCTGCGTCGTGCGAACCGCGGAATGCCATCCAAACCACGGTCCTCTACGCGGCGGTGTGCCTCCTCGCCGTCGGCAACGGCGGGACGCGGTACAACACGGCGACGATGGGCGCGGACCAGTTCGACAGCGGCGGCGGCGAGGAGCGCCGGCACCAGGGCGCCTTCTTCAGCTGGTACTTCGTGTTCCTCTACGCCTCCTACATGGTGGGCGACACGGTGCTCGTCTACGTGCAGGACACCGTGAGCTGGGCCTTGGGCTTCGGCGTCTGCGTCGCTACCACTGCTCTGGGCCTGGTCGCGCTGCTCGTCGGGTCACGGTATTACCAGCGGCCCGTCCCGAAAGGGAGCCCGTTCACGGCGTTGGCAAGGGTGGTTGTGGCCGCTGTGAGGAAGGCAACGGTGGATTTCGGGTCACGTGGAAGAGTGCAATATTACCACGGATTCAGTCGTGAGGCAGAGGCACCAAGTCAACCACAAGATCATGGAGCTCCAAGTGAAAGATTTAGGTATGGAATGCAAAATGCAGTACTAGATAGGAAATCTGCTTGAAATAATCCAGAGCCTAGCTCAATCACAGATTCTTCAATTTGTTGTTAGGTTCTTGAACCGAGCTGCGATGGTCGCACCAGGGGAGACTAAGCAGGACGGATCCGTAGCCAGGCCGTGGCGCCTGTGCACGGTGCAACAAGTGGAGGACGTCAAGTCTCTCGTCCGCGTGCTGCCGCTCTGGTCGTCGGGGATCCTCGTGAGCGTGACGGTGAACGCGCAGGTCAGCCTCACCGTCCTCCAGGCCCTCACTATGGACCGCGCCCTCGGCCCCCGCTTCGCCGTTCCGGCCGCCTCCATGACGGTCACCGTGCTCGCCGCCTTCGTCCTCTCCGCCGCGCTCTTCGACCGCTTCGTCGTCCCGCTCTGGGAGAGGCTCACGGGCGGCCACGGCAAGCTCACCCCGCTGCGGCGCGTCGGGCTCGGCCACGCCGTGAACGTCGCGAGCATGGCGGTCGCCACGCTGGTGGAGCGGAGGCGGATCCGCGCCGCGCGCGGCCGTGCTGCCGGCTCCGCCGTGGTGCCGATGTCGGCGATGTGGCTGGTGTTCCAGCTGGCGCTGACCGGGGCTGAGGAGGCGCTGCACCTGCCGGGGAACACGGTGCTGTTCTACCAGGAGTTCCCCGCGACGCTGCGGAGCACGGCCACCGCGATGCCGCCTCTGTTCATCGCCGCAGGTTCGTACCTGAGCACAGCATTCGTGGACGTGGTGAGGCGCGCGACTAGGTGGCTGCCCGACGACCTGAACCAGTCGCGGCTGGACAGCGTGTACTGGACGCTGACCTTGGTCGCAGCGGTGAACTTTGCCTACTTCCTGGTGTGCGCCAGTATGTACAAGTACAAGAATGCCAATGCCAATGGCAATGTGGATGGATGGTGATGAGAAGGGTCAGACGGACGAAAAAATAGGACTAATCTAGTACTCCGTAGCTGATCCTCTACATATAAATTCAGGTGTTGTAAGACTGTACGTTTGTACGTACGCAGTGGCTGCGGGTTTTTTTTTTGCGAGTCCCGTGCCGGATACAGAGAACAACAAGGTGCGAAACGAGGCAACAAATAAACTGCAACTCAAACCAACCCAAACCATTTACCTCAACCCATTGGAACCCATAGATCCAACCCAAACCATTTACCTCAACCCATTGGAACCCATAGATCCAACCCATTTGAACCCATTCCCACCCCCTAAAAGTCTCAGTCCACATTTAAAATTAGGCCGAAAGACTCCACGCGCAGTCGCGTTAGCCAACACCCACGGGCCCTCCTCCAACGAATTCAGATAGCTCCTATATCAAAACAGCCCACAGCCAAGGTGTGATAAAGTATTGACTCCTCCTCCCCCTGAATCCCTGATCCGCTCCCGTTCCATCCCGATGGCCGACGCAGCACCTCCCACGCCACCCGCTTGCGTGATGCGGCCCCGTCAATGCCTCCCCCCCACCTCGTCTCCTTGCCGATACCGACCTCCGCCGCCGCCTTAAACCCCGATACTCGCGCCATGGACCCCGACGCCGATGCTTCCGACGTTGCCTCCTCCGACGCCGCCGTGGATGCCCCGGCGACGCTGAAGACGACGGGATCAACACCTCGGGCGCCCGGAAGCACATGGCCCTCGCCGTTTACCCCGAGCAAGAAGTCCAAGAAGAAGAATAGTAGCAACAGATCGGCCCTAGCCCTTCTGCGTGTTGTTTGTGTTGGCGGGGAATCACGAAGGCTTGCGCCGCTGGCTTTTCGCCGAGGTAGACTCGAGCTTTGGGGCAGGCTTTTCGGGCGGCCTAGGGCACGGTCGGCCAAGACGCAACCTAGGGCTGTGCGGGCACGGCTCCCGCACGACGACGGCGAGCGCAAGCGGCTGCGACGCCATCACGGGGCCGTGCTTTCGGGCCGCAAGACGATCGACGCAGTGGCAAAGGGCCGGTCAAGATAAATACAAGAAGACGGCCAGACCCATCGCTAAGCGCCTCGCGCCTCGGCCTCAGTCGAGGTCGCACCTGAACGACGACGCCGCCGCCACCTCGGCCACAAACAAACAATCGAACGCAAAAACCGAATGAAACCACACACACACACAAAATTGATCATCAATCATTCTCATTCATCAGTTCATCTTCATCACCATTCACCAATCACCACTCCAAATCCAATACCAAATCAAGCATTGCAAAAAGAAAAGAAATAGACAGGAGGCGGGGAGGGCATCCTTGGCCCTTGGCCACGGGGGCGTCGTGTATGGTGAGCCCGATGAGAAGCGGCGAAGGTGGCTTGACCGAGAGGAGAAGCTGAACCGCCAGATGGCTCAGATCTGCGACCTCCGTCGCCGTCCCCTACATCGCTGAGCCGAGGCCGCGTGGCGCGGCTCGAGGCCGAGGCGAGGCGGCGGCGCCGCGGTGGGAGCCAGCGACCTCGCCGCCGCTACCTTCCTCGGCGCATCCAACAGAGGGAGAGGGGAGCGGCCTTGAGAGGAGGCGTGGCCGCATGGGGAGTTGGGGAGAGGGCGTGGAGGAGTGGAGTGGGAGGTGGCCGGGAGGAGGGGGAGGAGGCCGAAGGCGTGGGGAGTGGAGAGGAGGGCGGAGGGGAGGGGGAGAGGAGGAGGTGTGGGAGAGCCGGAGAGGAATCCCATCGAGATTTGAGGGGTGTGTCGGCGTGAGTCTCGGCGAGCGACTCGGCAGAGAGAAAGACTGGGAGAGAGGCGTGTCCGCGACTCCGCGTGATGGCTTTACTGAATTGGCGATGGACAGTGGAGTCAGGACTCAGGAGTGCTGCACTGGCACTGCTGCGAGCCTGCGACCGATGGACAATGGAGTGCGGCACTGCTGCGACCGATGGACGATGGAGTCTTGACCTTCTTGTGACTGCGTCTGCGGCAGAGGAGCTGTGAGCCGAGACGAGAGTCTCATCACAAGAGACGTTGGGAGGTTGGCTACACACGCTTAGCGTTTTTGCAGTAGGAGCTGAGACGTCGAGTCTTATCACAATTCACAAGAGACGTTGTGGTCTCCGGTACAAAAGAGACGTTGTGTGTGAGTATGAGTAACGTTCGCATTTCTTCCTCCCTATAAATTCCCCCGTCCCTCCTCATTTGTTCACAGCACAATACAATCTGTTTGCTTTCTATTTGCTATCTCTTTGCTATCTAAATTGTAGTCGTCCAGTATGTTTGGAAAGAAGAAAACAGCAAGGCGGAGCAGCAGAGCACGCCCTCGCACTCCTAGTCCTCCTTCCCTAGAAGAAGTGCACGAGCAAGAGATCGATGCTCGCCAACTCTCCCCGGGCATGGGAGACTATGGTATGGAAGATCAACATATGGATGGAACGGGGGGCTTTGAGGATGCCCACGTCTCCACCCCAAACATCTTCACCTCAAACGTCTCCACCCCGGACGACGAGGACGGTGCAAGGTGCATGCAACGGGTGGAAGCTCCGGCGGCCGACGTGCATGGTGTTGGAAGCATATGGAGTATAACATAGAAACAGAGGATGGGCGTCAGGTACCTTATGCCACATGTAAATATTATCATGCTAAATTGTATGCGACTCGGTGGAAATCTGGTCATCTCAAGCGACACACGCAGTGTGTTTGAAGAAGATAGCGGTAGACAGGGCGCAAGGAAGGAACGTCTGCACCGACTTAACTTTGGTCCCGATGGTTCGGTAAGTACATGGATGTACAACCCTCGGGTAGCTAGAGACGAAATTGCTAGATATATAGTTACTGAGGATCTTCCGATTAGGACGGGCGAAAGCTCTAGTTTCGAAAGAATGATCCAACGTGGTTTTTGCCCGCAATACCAATACGTAAGTAGGAGAACAACTACGCAAGACATAGTAGAACTCTACCAATGTAAATTGTCAAGTTTGAAAGAAAACTTCCTGAAAGTTACATTTTCTTTTGCTTTAACCTTCGATATATGGACTTCATCCCACCAAAGGGCAGGCTATCTTAGTGTTGTTGCGCATTACTTAGATGATGATTATAACTTAAACAAGCGAGTCATAGGGTTCAGGTCTATCGATGAGGCACACACTGAAGAGGCCATCGCACAACGCGTATTAGAAGTCATTCAGGATTTTAAAATAGAGAACAAAATTATTGCCATCACTCTTGACAATGCCTCAGCTAACACGATGGCCATGGAGTTGCTCACACCGCATCTGGCGTCCTACACTGGTGGTTTCGTCCTCCACCAGAGATGCATGTGTTACATCTTGAACCTCATCGTGCAGGCAGGCTTGTAGGTAATGAAACCTAGTCTAGACAATATACGCGATGCTATCCAGTTCATTACAGTTTCAGGCCCAAGATATGCCCAGTTCAGGGAGTATTGCAAGGCCAACAATAAGAGACCAAGAAAATTCAACCTGGACATGAAGGTGCGGTGGAACTCCACGTATACTATGTTGGAGCGGTGCAAGGAGTACGAGTACATTATTACTCTATTCGTCAATACTAATTTCGTAAGCAGGTTGGTTCTTCAAAGCAGTTGGCTAGTTCTTTGGTCATTTTCGTGAATTTTGAAAGTATTTTACGATGCAACCACAATTTTATCGGTGTTTACTATCCTACTTCTTGCTTAGTCATCGAGTGGCTTTGGACTATCGCTAACGCTTTTAAGGAAAAGCAGAGATGATGCCCTTACGAGACCTATTATTGAACCAATGCAGAGAAAATTTTAAAATATTTTCAAGCTATCCCACATCTCTTTTGTTTTGGTACTATTATGGACCCTCAAGAAAATTAGCGATCTGAAGGGGGCTTACGAGGAATTGGGGATGCATTTGATCTTGATTTTTCCGAGGCTTACACTCACATTCATGATGAGCTTTTTCGAGTTTTCAATTTGTATTATGAAAAGTTTGGCAGCAGAAGTCAATCGAGAATAACTGCATCAACAACGCAACAAGGACAGCGCAATGTGAGCGCTTCCAACATCTGGAAGAAGCTGAAAGGGCCGGCATCCAGTTCATCTTCTCGTGCGCCAACCCGGTCTCAATGGAATCCAAGAGTAGAGATCAACCACTACCTCGACACACCTTTTGCGGACACCAAGCTTGACTTCGCGGATGGACATGATGTCAACCTCCTCTTGTGGTGGAAGAACCACCAGCGTATTTATCCCGTGCTGTCACATTTTGCACGAGATGTACTTGTGGTTCCGGTGTCAACTGTCTCATCGGAAGCCACTTTCAGTACGGTGGGGAGGATTATCGAGCCAAGGAGGTCGTCTCTCACACCTGAGATGGTTGAGGCACTCACATGCCTCAAAGACTGGGAGAGCGCAGATGAACGGACGCAACATCAGCTCGAGGATCCTGAGATTGCGGAGGCGGTAGCCGACCTAGAGAATCTCGACGTCAACTAGTCTATCTACGTGTATCAGTGTATGTAGTTGCTGCACTCTTTTCCTTACCAGGGGTACCCCACACTGGGGGTAAGGTTTTTAACGAATGACAAACTCAGTATTTATCTTGTATGAAACAATGAATAAATTTTAGTTATTCCCCTGAATATTTTTGTGTTGCTGCATTATGAATAATTTTTATTTTCTATCATATTTTTTATTTTTTTTCTACCTTTATTTTCTCCCCTATTTTTCCCCATTCCCTCCCTTTTTCCCTAACCCCTATTTTTTCCTCCTTTTTTCCCCATTCCTCGGTTTGTCATTTACAGAGCGTCAAAACCGATGGATGAAGCTTCTCATGCGCCTTCTTCTCCAAAGTCCAAAGCGCAATCTTGATTCTTCTTCACCCGCTTGCTTAGCCTTCCGATTTCTTCGTTTCCCAAATCCCCGTCACAGCCCCCACGCCCCACCTCCTCTCCACGCGGCATGGTGGTGGCGTGCTGACCTCCTTCCCGTCTCTCTCCGCCGCCTTGAGCTCGCCCGCGTCGTGTAGATCTGCGGACCCGGCCGGGCTGGCCGGCCTCGGCTCCTCCTCGGCCTCGCCCATCCCACGCCTCCACCGGCCGGCTCATTCGTCCATTCGTAAGCAAGCGCAACAGCGCAAGAGATCGTGGGCTCGTGGCGGCCTCGGGTGGGGTGCCGTGGAGGTTGACGGCGACAGCGGCGGCGGCGGGTCCTCCACGACGACGGCGGCGGCGCCCAGTGAGGAGGTCGCGCGAGCCGTGGGCTCGTGGGCGTGGCGGCGTCCAAAGTCGCCTCAGTGCCGTCTTTGCATCGGTCGCGTGGAGGTTGATGGCGCGGCGGCGGTCCTCCACGACGACAGCGGCGGCGCCAGCGTGGTCTCTTGTCCTCGATCCTCTCTCCTCGCCGGCCGCCGCCGGTGGCTCGACCCCGATGCTCGAGCATCCTCGTTTCCATCGGGCGACGGCGATGCGACGACGATGGGATCGTGTTTGGGCTTCACGCAGACGCAAGACGGCAGCGGCGACGACGATGAGTTCTGGACCGTGCTTGGGCTCGTCGGAGACGATTCGGACCGGGACGACACGGGCACAGCACGGTCCGGCCCTGTAGCCCACCGTGCCCGTGCCGTTTGCCCAGGTCTACCTCAGGGTCGTAGGCGCGGCCGGTACAATCTGGGCCCAGCGAGCGAAATGGGAAAACCAGTGGACTTGTGGGCCCAGTAGAATTGGCCGAACCTAGTTTCTCCATCTCCACTAGCAGCACCGTCTTTCGTGCTTCCCAAGGCGAACGCCTCCTCACAAGACTCAGAAGCCAGACGCGACGCCAACACCAAACACCAGCCAAGCCGAGAGCCCGAGAGGCGTGCGAGACCCAGAGGGAGGCGCAAAACCATAGATCGAGCCGCCGACGCCGCCGTCTTAAAATTTTGAGGCGGTCACACCGACCCTTCTCTCCCGTGCGCCCCTCCATCCCTCCTGCGATTCGCCGCTTCCCCCCCGAGAGCGCCTACTGCGAGGCCACGCCTAGGGTTCCGCCGCCGCCGGAGGAGGAGGAGGGTACGGCGAGATGGTACGCCGGTTTCTGATTTCTTTCTTGATTCGATTCTTGCTAGCGATTTGTTTCTGTATTAATGCTGCTAATTTGGCAGGCGGGTAGGCTTCTTGCGAATCTCATCGTCATGGGCGGAGCCGTGGTGGGCAGGGCCATGCTCCAGGCATATCGCCAAGCCATCGTCAGTGAGTACTCTCCCCTAGTCACACATGTTTCAATTGAGCGGTTGTAGCTAGTCTACCTAATACCTTACATGTGTTTTGTGTTCCAATTGTATGCACGTGATTAATGGAGACAGTAAATTGGTGGTAATTTTGGGTATTTCCGACCTATTTGTACTTCTCAAGACTATAGTGGCATCCCAAATGGGATTCTGTGTCCTTTAGAGCATAGACGCCGGTTCCCCTGTCCCGGTGGCTTTTACTGCCCCCAGTTTGGGTGGTGATATGATGGTATCAGGCATTGTGTTGCTTGGTTCTAAGCTTGAGGGCCATCATTTGGAGTTCTATGTAGTTAAAATGCAAACCGAAGGTGCAAAAGTTTGTTACTGTTTTGTAATCTGCATTTGTGAACTAGTAACAAGCATGTGCTATTTTCACAATAATGTTCGTTCTGCCATTACTAGTATATGATATATCACTCATTTGGTATCCAAGGATGTGCAAGTGCTTGTGCTAAAGATACATGTATAGAGAAGTCATTTCGTAATTTAAATAATAATTTGATTAACCTCTTCATCATCAGCCTTTAGGTCATAACCTTGGTTTGCCTACATCGCGCATACACCAGTTGTAGGCTCTGTGTTTGGGACTTTTGATGATTCCTGATCTTGACTGGATTAATGAGATTCCGCTTATGACAGATGCAAACTTGGAGATTAGTTCTTCCTTTGGTTGCATATGATGCATAGAAACATCAGATATTTATCCAGTCTGACTACAGCCGAACTAAATCAACATGTCTGGCCCGCTTCACCTTCTAGCGTTATTTACCTAAAAGTATACGGTTTTCGATCTGAAGCAACATTTGTGTGTGTGTGTGTGTGTGTGACTACATTGCCCATGCCACATGCATTTTTCTGAATGCGAGTAATTATTTCTAATTTTTTTCTTATAGACGCGAACAAAACTGGAGCTGCCCAGGAAGCTATACATGGTATTCGAAGGGCTAGCAAGGCCATGACTGAGCAAGAAGCCCGGCAAGTACTAGGTATCAGCGAGCAATCGACGTGGGCAGAGATCATGCAGGTCTGTGACAATATATACTGATCCACTAATATGTTCCAGCAACTGTTTTTTTTCCTTTATGAATTTCATGTGAATCAAGATTTCTCTGTATGAATTTCATGTGAATTAAGATTTTTAAAAGCACATGTACAGTAATGTGCTTTAGCTAAAAACTGATGCTAAATCTCTTTGCTTTAAATACTTTGCAGAAGTATGATATGATGTTAACACGATGCTAACTGTTATTTTCTTTTATTCTGTATCAACATCATGCCAATTAAGATTGTCAAAATCACACATGTATAGCCATTTACTTTACCCAAGAACTGATGTTAGATTTCTATCTTGTTTTAAATATTTTGCAGAAGTATGATACAATGTTCGAGAGGAACGCCAAGAATGGGAGCTTCTATCTCCAGTCGAAGGTTCATCGGGCCAAAGAATGTCTGGAAGCTGTATATGAAAAGCCCAACGTAACAAACTGAGATAGCCTAGGTCCATTTGAAGCGTTTGATCTCATTGATCAGTTTGCCGATGTGACTATCACCATTCTGTTTTGAGTTATGTTGGGTGAATCAGATTAATTGGTTGTAACGGGAGTTTTCTTGAAAAATAATGTTCAGCAAGAACACATAACTTCCACTGATTTTCAATGGCAACGCCTTGCTTGCTTTTTCACGTCTAAGTCCAAATACGAAAACCATGATTTCGTTGTGATTTTCAATGGTCATTGGTAATATTTGATTGCTGGAGCAGCTTCTGTGCTTGTGTTTTGGACTTGCCTTGTGAGACCTGCCTAGCTACCGGAAGTTGATTGGCGTGGCGAATTGCTACACCGAGATCGTAATTTTCTAGTTTAGGCTGGACATGTAACTAGGGGGAGTTTGAGATGATTTCGTAAAAGCCAAAAAAAAGGAGCGAGTGTCAGCTATATATGCTTAACGACATTGATATTTCTTTCCTTCAACATTGCTCAGATGAATTTCACAGATGCTTCGAGGGGTGTTTATGAACTAGACATATTTCCCTTATGCCGTCTATTTATGTAGGATGAGCTTGAAAACAATCAAAAAAACTGGACTGGGCCGGTGGTTCAACTGGAGAAGCGAGAATCGGAGCATGGTCTTGGTTGTGTTAGGTGATTGGATCATTTCCACATACAAGCTGCTCTAAACCGGTGGAAACATGTATGGACAGTTGGTTTTGATCTGAACTGACAGTTAGACCGGACCGGTGATATAGTGGCTACTTTTGCACTCTAAAAATTTGTTGCAAGGATCAGGATTCGGACCTAGGATCTCAAGCAAACATGCCGCTAGCCAACAGTCCTATCCAAGCTGGCAGTTCTTCGCTGTTGTCTGGGGGAAGCAAAAACATTCTTTTAGCATATTTTCTCCAACATAGGACGTCAATATAACGGCGGCATGTCTAGTGGACATGGGTCTTGTGTGACATATGGACATAAGCCATCCGGACGCTCCATCGCGAAATCAGCGGCGCAGGGTAAGCGAGCGTGAGCACGCTCGCACTTCTGCCAATTTTGCGTCCCCCCTCCCCCCCCACCCCCCACCCCCCGCGCGCGTGTGCACTATCGGACATTCCCCGATCCCTAATCCCTCAGCCCCCCAACACTCTCGATCCCTAATTCCTCTCGCCCTCGTCCCAAATCGCCCAAGGCGAGCGTGGCGGCGCCGCTCCTCTAGCCCTTGAGCGCCTCGCTGCCTCCCCTTGTGGTCCGTGCACCTCTGCCTTGCTTCTACCAGGGCTCCCCTCCCCCAAATTGAGTCTATGGTTAGGGGCCTATGGGCTGTGGTACCCTCGTCTGGCCCTTACGGGCGTGGATTCTCTCTCCTCTAGAAAGTACTATTTATGAGAATTTTTAAATATAGCAAATGAGCTCCAAAAATTATAATTTTTTTTGTGAAGGCTTCTGACACAGTATACTTGCTTGTGTAATTTTTTCATAATTTTATATATACTGCATTTTTCTCTAAAATTCATTTAAGGCTACTGTTTGTAGGAATTTCTAAATATAGAAAATGTGCTGCAAAAATTATGAATTGTTTTTTGAAGGCTCCTTACACAGTGTAATTGTTTTTTATTTTTTTCTAGAATTTTATATGTTCTGAAATTGTCTCGAAAATTAGGGCTTTAGGGAAATTAAGGTTTTAGGTTTCGGAAATTAGGGTTTCATGATTTCATGTGAACGGTTATCAAGTATTTTAGGGTTTTGTGAATTAGGGTCTAAGTGCAACAAGGGCTACGTGTTTGTCAACATGACGACGGTGCGTCGGCTCCACGCCTTCCTCCAGGGCCACCGCTGGGAGGCTGCGAGGTCCAGGAAGATGTGCGATGTTGTGCATGCGCGCATTGGGTACGTATGTCGTGCCATCTTTTACAACTCCTCTGTAGCTCGGGGTAGTAGATCTTTTAAGTGACGTTCGCTGCTTGGAATTTGTAGGGGCTTGACGCCTTCATGGAGCACTTCCTTGGGTCGCAGTTCCCCTGCGACACCAAGGAGTTCCTGCTGGTGTGCTTTGAGTCGCCACGGGACATCGTCCGACAAATAGAGGAACACATGGTCTGCTGTCTAGTCGACTCCTGCTGATTAGATGAAATTTTTTTTGTCGCATACTGGCCAAATGTCTATCTATCTTGCATTCTATCCGTTCTTGCTATGGATGGATAGAACGGGAGATAGATTTAGGTTGGTTTGATTCCCGATCATTTGTGTGTTTTCCTTGTTTAAGCATGTGTCGTTGAAGCTTGATTTCCCCAGTATATATTGTATAATATATACTGGGGGTTGTATTAGCTGAGTTGTTGAGTTATCTAGTCTGAATTTTTGTTGTGCTTTGTACGTTTTGTAAACTTCGACTTGTAATTCTTGTACTGCACGGTATTAAGATTTTTTTAGAGTTACTAATAAACTTTGTCTTGCGGTTATGCCACTCGGTATTAAGCTTACTTTAATTATTCTTTGCGTGCGTGCACAACATCGCACATCTTTCTGGATCCCGCAGCCTCCCAGCGGTAGCCCTGGAGGAAGGTGTAGAGCTGACGCGCCGCCGTCGTCAAGTTGACAAACGCATAGCCCTTGTTGCACTTGGACCCTAATTCACAAAACTCTAAAACACATGATAACCGTTCACATGAAATCATGAAACCCTAATTTCCCTAAAACCCTTTGCAGTTGAGCGTCTGTGAGACAATCAACCGTACGGTGGTTGTTTGTCAGTATCTTAGAATTATATAACGTCGCGTGGCATGGAGTATATAACACATGTTCCATTCATCACACGGTAAAGAATATACTTGGAATTAGATCCAGATACCAGTTCATAAATCCTCACGAAACTACGGTGGGAGACTAATCTGAGACCTTATGCGATCAAGGTACCCATTATGTAAGCTCTGGGATCCTTACGACTAGTGAGGTCGTTAGCCTTAGGGGTTACGACCATGAAGACGTATGGTCCTTTATTATGTATTAAAGTAATGCATAGAGATTTTAATCCTCGTCAAGACTCTTATTTACTTAGAAGGAAAAGAAATGATGTTGCTTATTTTTCTGTAAATGGTGTAGCATTTTAATAATTGTTAGCAGGAAGGCTATTATTATGAATCAGTGCAAACTTTCTATTCTTTATTATTGCCTACTATTTTAATAATTATCGGTAGGGAAGCTATAACTACGAGCATTTTTGGCTTAAATGCACTGTTTGCATGTGAAATAGCAAATCTAGCTTCCTCTGAAGATTAAAGCCAAAAATGGCACCGCGGACTCGCCAGCAAATGACATGTGTCCTCGTCCGTGCCATGGGTGCGCGGACCCCCTCGTCCCCTCTCCTGGAGAGGGGACTTCCGACATGTGTCCTCGTCTCCTCTCCTAGAGAGGAGACTTCCCTCGTCCACGCGCCAAGCGAAGGGACTTCCCTAGCACTGCTAATTAATTACTATTAAATTGATTATGACTAAATAATTAAGACTAACTAATTATGACTGATTAATAACTACTAATTAACTATGACTAATTAATATATGATCCTTTGCAAGGCATATAGCACTCTGACTATCACAAAATATAGTAGTGCAAGAATTATCTCCACAAAACTCAGTGTACAAACCTCTCAACCAAATAGCTTCTTTACAAGCTTCAGAAATAGCCATATATTGCATTTTGGTGGTAGATAAGGCAACGAAGAGCTTGCAAACTTGCCTTCTAACTAATAAAGACAACCACCAATGGTGAAAACATAACTTTGTGAGAGACCTCCTCTTGTCCAAATCACCAGATAATTAGAGTCAACATAACCAACAAGTTCATCTCTAGAATTCTCAAACTGCAAACAAGCATTAGAAGTGACACGCAAATATTTGAAAATCCACTGAACTACTTTTCAATGCTCTTTTCCTAGATTAGCCATGCATCTACTAACAACACTCAGTGCATGAGATAAATCAAGACAAGAACAAACCATGGTATATGTCGACGATCGAATCGCCGATCTTATGAAATAAAAGAGGAAAACGACGTGAAGTATCCTGGGATAGAATGGGGGCCACACTTTATTGATATGAACTGGATTTACAAGACTTGACTAGGGACTACCCCTAAATACACTGAATGTGAGGAATGTAAAACTAAGTAATCAGGCTTAGAATCTGAGTCTAAGACTGAATGCCTTGCTTCTAATTCCATTGCTTAGGCTTCGTGTTTCTTTGCCTCGTGTTACATTGTTGTTGTCCCCCCCCCCCCGTCCCTTTGTCTTCTGCGCTCCACCCTTAAATAATTTCCGAAGAGATGGCGATTACTCTCGGAGAAGGCGTCCTCGGTGAAACGTTACGACCGGGTCGAAAGAAAGCGATTAACAATGTACCAACTACCTTGCGGTTGTATGCGTGAGATGCTTAACCGTAGGGCGCTTAATTGTCGATGTCTTAGGATTATATCATCGCACGGTTTGAAACATATAACACGTGTTCCATTCATCATATGGTAAGAAATGCCAGTTCATAACTTTTCCAACCAGCTATCTGGTTGGAGCCTAGGCACAAAGCCTTGTCCGACCAGGGTACCCATCGTGTAACCTCTAGAATCCTCACGACTAGTGAGGTCGTTAGCCTTGGGGGTTACAACCATGAAGACATATGGTCTTCTATGTATTAAAGTAATACATAGATGTTTTAATCCCCGTCAGCTAGCCCCCGAACTTTAAATGAATAGGTCGTGTGAACACTTTTCTCCCGATGAAGTCGTATCGATCAGACCTCATTAAATGTTGTGACATTCGAAGTGGTCTGTGTTCACTTTAAAGTTGAGAACTTGCCTTGGGAACCTAAGAGTTTTTTCTGTCCGTTGGACAAAAAAGAAGCTTTTGCCTGTTGGACTTTTGTGGGAAACTTCCGATCGTAATTTAAAGATCTGAAGCTATAAAATCCCCATCGCTAGGCTTTTAGAATTTTTATGCTTCCAGATCCCCTTTTGATCCCCTTCAGCTTCTTGCCAAGAAAAATCCTTTAGACCTCTTTCTTGTTCTTCCGACCACAAAGCCTCTTATGACCACTACTCATCCTTGAGGATTTTCATCATGTCGGAGCAAATCACGAAGTGGCTGCCTTCGGAATTGAGCAAGAAAAAGCTTGAGGCGTTGAAGAAAATCGGGATGCTCCCAGACAAGAATCTGATCAAATAGAGATCGGCGATCAGAGAGCACTTTCCGAGCCGCGAGGATGGAGAAATTCCTGTTTTCCTCGCCTACATCGAATGTGAAATTTGAGGTTCTTAGACACAAATTACTCCTCCGCGTTCTTGAGTATTACGGGGTGGAACTGGTAAATTTGGCTCCGAATTCCATTGCCAATATCAGTATTTTCACTTATTTGTGTGAGGCATACCTAGGAGTGCCACCGAATTTGAGGCTCTTCAAGTATTTCTACCGAATGGTGATGGGGAGATCCACGGCGACTCCCAGAGAATGTACATTGCGTCTTCATGATGGGAAGGCCGATGAGTACATCCACATGTACTCGAAATCCTCGTGGTCGTCATGGAAGAAGAACTGGTTCTACATGATGGTTACGAGAGACGATGGCCTCTATTTCGTCGGAATTAGAGCAAATAAAAATCCCAAGTGGAGGAAGACCGTGGAGAAGGCAGGGGTGGTCGGAAGATGGGTGGATGCCATCTACGACCTGCGAGTCAAGGGCTTGACTTCCTGGCATGTGGTGAGGGATTTCACCAAGCGTCAGATTAGCCCTCTGAAGCTTCGGACTCATTCCCTGCTTTGGTCCATTGGTCACGATGAAGCTATCTTAGGAGGTGGTAAGTCTTTAAGAAAAGCTCCGACCAATATATTTTATTTGATTATCGTAATGCCTTAAAATCCGCCATTATTTCCTTTTCTTGTAAAGCCCTTTTTCCTGAGGAAGTTAGAGAGCGGATCAGGCTGATCTGCGCTGGGGAGCCTGGTGAAAATGCTACATTCCCCGAGATCTTGGCAATAGTTTCTGCCGAAGAAAAACTGGCAAGGCTTAAGGTAGACAATCAAAATTTCTTTTATCATATATACATATTCTCCGATCAGATTTTTTATCATACTTTATTTTTGTAGTCGGTCGGATTGCGAATCACACAAACTGGTGAGGATAAACATCCCACCGTGGTTCCGACCGACTCGTGCCCAGATGCACTGGAAGAAGATGAATCTCCCGAGGTAATAGAGCGTTTTTATATGTACTTTAGATAAAAGATTTCATCACCCAATCAAATTCATTTTTTGATTTAGGTGGAGAAGGTCAAGGCCAGAGAGCGAATAGCATGGAGGCCAGTAGACTCAGTCGGTCGTTCATGAACTTACAGTTGTTATTGAAACAACTGATCTGGATATTGATGAAACTACTCCCTCCGACCCAATGGTCAAGAATGCAATCCTTGATGAACTGATCGAGGACATTGCTTCCGACATCTTGTTGGAGGATGTGAGTGGTTTAATCAACCCTGCCGGTTCGGAACCACCGAAATTGGTTGAGAAGAAAAGGAAAGCTGACAGTACAGAATTTACTCTACCGCGTTTAAAAGTCAAATCCAGGAAATTAACTAGATATGTACAAATGAAAGAGGTCATATGAGTGCATACCTTTAATAGTTTCTTGATGATTTGATATTTTGAACTTCCCTTCTTCGTTTTGTATAGGTCTTTCTGGTGTTCCGGTTGATTCCGACCAGAATCTTCCTGAGGACCCGGCACCTGTGGAAGTTATTGACCAAAGCACTTCCCAAGACAAAGTTCCTGAGGAAACAGTGATCGAAGAAGCCCCCGAGCAGGAGTCAAAGCCAATGGTCGAGTTGGATCCATTGGTGGTTCTAACTCCTTCTGCGGAGATACATGCCCCTAAAGGCCCTCAACAGGTTCCGACCAATGTTGGTAATCCTTCTCAACCTGACAAGTTCCCTTTTCACCTTCGATTTATCGAGGATAAGGGGCTTGACGAGGCATGGGAGAAAATATTGGATCATCAAATCAAAATGCATCCTGATTCAATATTTGGCGGTTATAATGATTTGGCAACCCGGGTAAGTATCTACGACCAATTTCATAGTCTCTCTTAAAAGTTTTACAGGGAACTTAAAGAGGAAATGCTATTTGTGTAGCATCTGGTCGAGAACTTTGCTGTGGTCGGAGGACTAACCCAGCGGATTAAAGATTTGGAGCAGAAACACTCTGAATTGGAAAGTAATAACTTTTCACTTAACCTTTTTCTTTCTTCAATACTTTGTCCTTCTCTAATTATTCTCCCTCATCGTATTTGATAGATTTGGAGAAAATAAAAGAAAAAATCGTGGCCGATAAAGCCAGAATAACACTGCTTGAAGAAGAGAATCAAGCTAAGGACCGGTCAATTGCAAAGGCATCGACCAGGAATGAGACACTGAACAAGAGAATTGAAGGTAATAGGTCGTAGACTTGACTTATTATCTTCCTCTGATCATGTTGTGCTTTACTACTTGTTTTACTCGTGTAGAGCAAACGCAAGCGCTGAACAGAACCGAAAAGGCTCTGGAATTTGTGCAGGGAAAGGAGGCAGCTCTTGTGAAGAATCTTGATGAAAAAATTCATGCTTTGAACAAGATGATCTTTGACATGGGATCAGGATCAAGCTTGCCTAATTTAAGAGATCCAATAGAGAAAATGAACTACATGGGCCAACTTATAGGAGATCTCAGTGGTCTGCTCAAAACTACTCGAGAGAATTATGCCCAGACTATGAAAGAAGGCGTTGCTACTGGAGTTAGTTTTGCGCTAGCAAAACTAAAGGCTTCCGACCCCTCTATTAATCTCCAAGCCGTTGAGGATGATTTCAACTGCCTACCTGATGAGGCGACCAAGCTTATGGACAAACTTAGGCCACTTGGAGACAAAATTGTAGAGGACATGGAGGTCGGATCTCCATGAAGCAGTAATTAATCTGGAGATATTCAAGAGTAGGACATTGTAATATAAGAATTGTAAATAAAACTTACCTTTGTGTCATCAACAATCATCTTTTTATCCCGTTGATATTTTTTTTGAAATTCTCATATACTCCCTAGCCCCCGGCTGCTTTGTAGTAGAAGAGTTTTACTAAACAAGCAGTTAACCAAGAAGGAGAAATAAAAAGTTGAAACCATTGTTTTGAGGGTTAATACTGATCACAAGACAAAACTAATCGTAACAATACTAATAAATCATTTTGGTCGGAACCAGTGTATGAATTCGACTAGTTATAGATCTTTTGTTTGTCATAATCGAAATACCAAACAAAATTGTTTATGGTTGGAAAAAAGATTTGTTGTATTGACAAAAGTAGAAATACAAGAATGCATGCAAAAAACGATAAGTGATCGTATTTATATATACGACCCAAAACTGGTCAAAAAATATTCCTAAGAATAGAAGATATAGAAAAATATTTCGCAAAACGTGCTCAGGCTCAAGTCCGACAGGCAGCGAGGATCGTAAGAAATGAACCGTCGCTAGGAAGCTTCTTCCAGTGGGCAGGACCACGTGCGAAAAAGGAGAGAGTTCGACTAGGAGGTTTTTCGTGTCCCGACCAGTAGCCAAACGAGAGTAGAACATAATTTTGAAATGAAGAAATATAGTCTTCATAACCTTAATAGTATAAAGCACTACATGAAGTTTTTTTTTGTATTATGCTCTATTTACTCGTATGGTCGTGCGTGGAATCATTCATGGAATGATCACGACTAGGACCTATACAGCGTATGACACAGATATCGTTGCCAAAGAGTAACAGAGATCCCGGTAAAGGATATCGGAGAGAAAAAATTGTCTTCTCCAACCATCTTAAACAACAATAATAGGTGACCAGAATATAGGTATAGATATATAAACCATATCACTCGTCGAAAAGAAATGAATGAATGCATTAATGAAATGAAAAGAATTGAAATAATGTAAAAAAGAATTAGACATAGAACTTACGCAATTGATCAATGTTCCAGGAATTTAACCAAACTTGCCCGTCCGACATGGCTAGTCGCAGTAACACAGTCCTGTAACTTCGACCACAAATGTAAGGACCTTCCCACTTGGGAGAAAGTTTGTTGCGATTTGTTCGATTCTCAATTTTTTGAGAACCGGATCACCTCTGACAAGGTCGCAAGGTTGCACCTTACGACTACGGTACCTTCGCATGGCTTGTTGATATCCGCGATCGTATTTAGGGCTTGGTTTAAATCGTTCTTCAAGGAGATTGATATCGTCAAGTCGTTGCGTTCATTACGATCGCTTCGTTGAAACAATCGATTCAGGCAGAGCCAAGTTTTAGTTCTAGAGGAAGCATGGCTTCAGCACCATCAACCAAGAAAAATGGTGTTTCACCGGTCGCACGACTAGTCGTGGTTCGAACGCCCATAATACATATGAAAATTCTTGAACCCAAGCTCCTAACCGTTTGATTAACTGGTCAAATACTTGGCGTTTGATCCCCTGCATAATGATACCATTGGCTCGCTTAACTGCTCCATTGCTCTGTGGATGAGCAACCGAAGCAAAATGAACCTTGATACCAAGTTCGTCGCAGAATTCTTAGAATTGACCGCTTGAGAACTGGGCACCGTTGTCTGTGATTATACGACTGGGTACACCAAATCGTGTGATCACATTTTTTGTCAGAAATCTCTTAACGGCCTCAGTTGTAGTTTTAAAAACAGGCTCGGCTTCAATCCATTTTGTAAGCGTCTCAATCATGACAAAAAGGAATTCGAAGCCCCCGGGTGCTCTTGGGAAAGGTCCTAGAATGTTCAGTCCTCAGGTTGCAAAAGGCCAAAAAAGAGGAATTATTTGTAAAGCTTATACTACCGATGTACTTATCGGTTATGAAAGCGATATTATACGCGCCGTCCACGAGCTCTTTTGCATCATGAAGGGCAGTTGGCCAATAGTATCCTTGCCTAAAGGCTTTACCGACCAATGTTCTGTAGGAATGATGTGCTCTACAGACTCCTTCATGGATTTTGGTTAGCAACTTAATGCCATCCGGTTGAGATATGCATCACATCAACACTCCGTGAGATCCTCGTTTATACAAGGTACGTTCAATAAGAGTGTATAATTTGGCTTTTCGTGCTATACGATCAGCCTCTACATCATCTTCTGGAATTATGTCATGCTGAAGATAATTGTAGATCGATGTCATTCAGTCTCTACCTTGATCGTGACAGCGCCAACCGTTAATGACCTGTGGAGCATCCATGTTCTCACGATCGGTATGTACGACCTGTAAGGAATCATGCATGATCTCGGAAGGCTCGACCACTGAGGGTGAATCGAGTTGCTTGAGAAAAAATCCGGGCGGGACGGTTGTCCTCGTGGAGCCATCCGTGCCAACTGGTCTGCTAGAAAGTTTTCCTTTCTAGGAATATGCTGGATCTGAAAACCGAAGAAGTGCTTTTCGAGTTTCCGTACTTCCGCCAGATAAGATGACATTGTCCACTCATCGTGGTGTTCGTACCCGGGCCCTTGGGTGGGTTCAGGGTTTGTCCATTCGGCGATGAATTCTGCTATTGCCTGGGACTTGATTGCTGTTCATGAGATGAAATGGATGTCGAACGCCCCTAGCTCAACTGCCCATTTTGCTATTTTTCCTGATGATTCCCTATTTCGAAGGACTTGACCAAGGGGATACCCGGTTGGTACGACCACTTTGTGGGCCTGAAAGTAGTGCCTTAGCTTCCTTGAAGACATAAGGAGACCATAGAGCAACTTTTGCACCTGTGGGTATCTTTCTTTTGGTCCATGTAAGACTTCGCTTACGTAATAAACAGGTCGTTGGATGTTATTCCTTTCTACGACTAGTACACCGCTAACTGTCTGTGGTGTTGCTGCCACGTAAATTAGCAATGTTTCCCCCGATCTCGGAGAGACTAAAACCGAGGTTTTCGTAAGGTACTTTTTTAAGTTCTTCAAAGGCATTGTTTGCCTCTTTAGTCCACTCGAAACTTCCATGTTTCTGAAGAAGCTTAAAAAAAGTAATCTTTTTTGCCCTAACCTTGCTATGAAACGACTTAGCGCTGCCATACAGCCGGTTAGTTTTTGGACCTCCTTCTTCGTGGTCGGGCGGCATATCTGGTCGATGGCCGCTATTTTTACTGGATTTGCTTCAATACCTCTAGCCGAGACTAGGAAACCGAACAGTTTTCCAGTAGAAACTCCGAACACACAATTTTTCGAATTCAACTTAAGGTTATGCCTTCTAAAGTTGCTAAAAGTTTCTTGTAAGTCAGAAACGTGATCGCTAGCGTTGGTGCTCTTTACGACCAAATCATCAACGTAGGCTTCTAGATTCCGACCTATTTGTGGACTAAAGGTTTTTTTGCATCAACATTTGAAAAGTTGCACCAACGTTTTTGAGACCAAATGGCATCTTAACATAGCAGTAAGTGCCATATGGGGTGATGAAGGAAGTTTTCTCTTCATCTTATTTACATATATTAATCTGATGGTACCCTAAATACACATGTAAAAAACTTAGTAACTCACACCTAGAAGTGGAATCTACGAGTTGGTCAATGCGTGGAAGGAGAAAATCATCCTTCGGACATGCTTTATTAAGATCTGTAAAGTCGATACACATTCGTCATTTCCCATTATTCTTTCTAACCATCATGGGATTGGCGAGCCATTGAGGGTGGTCGACTTTACGAATAAACCCAGCCTCGAGGAGTTTGTTAATCTCCGACTGGATTGCTTCCTTCCGATCAGGTGCAAAACACCGCAGCTTCTGCTTGATCGGTTTTTTTGTCAGGCTGGAGAGCTAGCCTGTGCTCGATCACCTCCCGGGGGACTCCAAGCATATCGGATGCTTGCCAGGCGAACACGTCCTAATTTGCTCGGAGGAAGGAGACGAGCGACTCTTCCTATTTGGGGTCGAGTCTTGCCCCGACCAGAATCTTGCGGGTAGATGAGTTAGTGTTTCCTGATCTAGGTGGCGACTTGGCGCTGTCCAGAGAAGCTCCTTTGTCGAGTGGTACTACCTTTGTCTGGTTGGAAGGCTTGGGTGTCATCTTCGGCCTCGAGTGTTTGACCTACATGGTAGATGGATTAGCCTCTCTGGTCGGAAGTTCATCGACCAATTCAAAGGATTTCCGATCACACACATAAGCTATTTTCTGATCTCCTCGAATTGTGATGACTCCCTTTGGTCTCGGCATTTTCAAACTTTGATAACCGTAATGCATGGCTATCAAGAACTTTGCTAATGTCGGTCGACCAAGGATTCCGTTGTATGCGGATTCAAAGTTTACCACATCGAACAGAATCTTTTCCGTTCGGAACTTATCAGGCTTTTCAAAAGTAACTGGTAGGGAAACTTGTCCTATTGGTTTAGCGGTGGAGCCAGGAACTATGCCCTGGAAGGCATATTTTACTGATTTCACCTTCGACATGGGGACCTGTATTTCTTCTAAAGCTCCTGCAAATAATATATTCAAAGAGCTACCTCCATCTATTAAGACTCGATTAACCCTACAATTATTAACAGTTGGTTCAACAACAATAGGGAACCTACCTGGTTGAGTCGAAGGGATGGGGTAGTCTTCTTTGCTGAAGGAGATTGCCGTGTCTGACCACTTTGATGGTTTGATGATTGTCGGAGATTCGACGAGGTTAACCTCCCGCTCCATGGCCTTCAGATGTCGCTTCAACTCGTATGAAAAAGATGCTCCAAAGATCATGTTGACCGTGTGTTGGGGATCCTGGTACTCCATCTCTTCGTCGCCATCCTTGTCCTTTTTGGAACTCATCTCTCCGGGTTCTTGTATTGCGGGAAATAGTCATTTACCTGCATAATAATCCTCCAGTTTCTTCTACCAAACTGGACAGGTGCGTAGATCATGCCCTGCTTGCTGGTGAAGTGGACACCACTTCTTGTTTTTCTGGAATCCTTCGGTCGGAGCTTTTGTTTTGCTTCGACCGGTGTAGTCCTTCTTACCCTTCGTGAACTTTTCAGGAATCGCTAGGACTTCCTTGTTGTCGGGTCTATGGTTCTTTTTCTTCTTGAGAGACCTCTTATTCTTTTTCTCCGTCTGCCTAGGCCGGTCAGAATCTTGTCTTCCGATCAATGGCTTCACACCACTCAATTGCCATAGCGGTGGCATACTTGTCACCATGTCAAAAGCTCAATGGTTGTTCTTGGAGGGTTCATTGCTATGTCCTCCGTAAACCGCCGATTCCTCAGACCTATTTTAAAAGCCTGAATAACAGATGGCTCTGCGACCTCGGGTATAGAATTGTGAACCTGGCTGAACTTCTTGATGTATTGACGTAAAGTCTCATCAGAGCCCTGCTGGATTCGGTGGAGATCATCCTCCTTTCTGTATGCATCGACGCACTCGAAGTTTGCAATTAAAAGATCACAGAGTTGCTCCCAAGTATAGACTGATCCGACCGGTAGGTTTAATAACCACAACCAGGCAGAACCTTCGAGCACGGTGGGCAGATAGTTGGCCATCACATTCTCATCGCCACCAGCAGCTCTGATGGCGGTGGTATATATTTGGAGAAATTCCAAGGGGTTTTGAGTCCCGTTGAACTTGTCCAAGTTGGCCGGTCGGAACCGGTTAGGCCAACGCACAGCTTGGAGCCCTGCAGAGAAGGCTCGATAACCCGTGATCGATTCATGACGCCTTCTCTGGGAAGGTGCCGGATTGTAATCGGTCGGAGACTGGTTCCTAAGATTGGAACGCTGGAACTCCAGTGTGTCGATCCGGTCGTGGACATTGATATGATGCCTTCGACCGCCTACTTGATTCAGACGATGTCGGAGATCGTCAGGTCTAAGCGGTGGTTCTTCTCGACGTGATGAGGGAGTGGCTACCTGGAATAGCCTTCGTCCTTCATGATTCCTTGGTCGGAATCGTCGAGGAGGTCTTGGTATCGATGGTTCCCTAGCATGACCATGTTGTCCTCTGCTGAGGGAGGAACGTTGGGATGAAGCCATGGTTTGACTCCCTGAGACCCTTTGTTCCCGGTATGCTTCCGTGCGTTGCATGATCTGTTAGAGAATTTCTGATACTTGGTCTACTAACTGTACAAAGCCTGGAGTTTCTGCTAAAACAGGGCTAGAATTATTCAACATATCTTGAACACGTCGCAAGTTTTGTGCGATTATCAAGGTCTCGGAGGTTTAGATCTGTCAGATGTGTGCGCAGTTCAACCTTCTCCTGACCTCCGGATTTGTTGTGTCCTATCAGCTACTCTAGGTGGGGCAGTGCCAAGCGAATTAACTGATGGGCGTCGATCAGTTCTGTTGCCTTCGAAAGTTGGTGCTTGACGACCCGTATCATCTCCGAAAGTTGTTCGCCCCCCCCCCGCGTCCCTTTGTCTTCTGCGCTCCACCCTTAAATAACTTTCGAAGAGGTGGCAGCTACTCCTAGAGAAGGCGTCCCTGGTGAAACGTTACGACTGGTCGGAACGGTAAGGCAGTTAACAATGTGCCAACTACCTTGCGGTTGTCTGTGAGATACTTAACCGTAGGGCAGTTAATTGTCAATGTCGTAGGATTATATCATCGCACGGTTTGAAACATATAACACGTGTTCCATTCATCATACGGTAAGAAATACCAGTTCATAGCTTTTCCGAGCAGCTATCTGGTCGGAGCCTAGGCACAAAGCCTTGTCCGACCAGGGTACCCATCGTGTAACCTCTGCAATCCTCACGACCATGAAGACGTATGGTCTTCTACGTATTAAATTAATACATAGAGGTTTTAATCCTCATCAGTATACATAAGAGAACCAACTGCACTGAAATATGAAACTCTGAACATGTACTCAATATCATAATCTGACTCAGGACATGAGGATGAAGATAATCTGAAATGCGAAGCTAATGGAGTACTCACTAGTTTTGCATCATGCATATTAAAACGACGAAGGACCTTCTCAATATAACCTTTTTGACTAAGGTATAACTTGCCAGATTGCCTCTCTTTAATAATCTCTATGCCAAGAATTTTCTTTGCTGCACCTAGATCCTTCATCGCAAATTCATTACTCAATTGTGCTTTCAGTGTTGCTATTTCTGACTTATCTTTTGCGGCAATCAACATATCATCAACATAGAGAAACAAATAAATAGCTGAACCATTAGCAGTCTTTAAATAAACACAGCTATCATAATCAGACCGCTTAAAATCATGAGAGAGTATAAAGGAGTCAAATCTCTTGTACCATTGGCTAGGAGATTGCTTCAAACCATAAAGAGATTTCTTTAATCTACAAACAAGGTGTTCTTTTCTAGAAAAGACAAAACCCTCAGGTTGGTCCATATAAATGTCTTCTTCTAACTCCCCATGTAAGAATGCAGTTTTAACATTTAATTGCTCAAGTTTATAATCATGCATAGTAATAATACTGAGTAAAGTGCGAATAGAACTATGCTTCACAACTAGGGAAAAGACACCATTAAAATCAATACCTGAAATCTGACTATAACCTTTAGCAACCAACCATGCTTTATACCTTGCTGGTTCAGTAGGAGAAATACATTCTTTTCTTTTGAAAATCCACTTGCAATGCACATGCTTCTTTTCTTTTGACAATTTCACTAATTTCCAAGTGCCATTCTTTTCAAATGACTCCATCTCATCATGCATAGCAGGTATCCACTTATTACAATTAGTGGAGCTAATAGCCTCAGAGTATGATGGAGGTTCTGTATTACCTTCAATTTCTTCTACCACACTCAAAGCATAAGCAATAATATTAGCTTCTTCAATCAAGCTCTTGGGTGGATAAATCTCCTTCCTAGGCCTGTCAACTGCAATGAACCGTTGTGATGGCTGCTCAACAATAGGAGGATCCTCAACAATAGGTGCATCATGAACAACAATATTTTTCTTATCTGATGTGTTATTTTGAACCAACAAAATGGTCTACCTGAACACTTGAATTCTGCTCACTCTCAACAGGAACATTAGTGGGCAATTTATCATGAAGTTTCTGCTAATCACAACATTATTTGTTTCAGGATTCTACAACTTATATCCTTTGACACCAGATTTATAACCAAGAAAAATGTACTTAACAGGTCTAGGCTCTAATTTTCTATTATCAACATGAGCATAAGCAGTACAATAAAAAACTCTCAATTATGAATAATTTGCTGGGGAACCAGACCATACCTCAATTGGAGTCGTCTTTTCAATTGCAATAGAGAGTGATCGATTAATAAGGTAACAAGCAGTGGAAGTGGCCTCAGCCCAAAAACGCCTATGCAAACATGCATTTGACCACATGCAACAGGCCTTAGAAATGATGGTCCTGTTCATACGCTCAGCTACACCGTTTTGTTGAGGAGTATGAGGAACGGTATAGTGCCTAACAATGCCTTCAGTCTTGCAATATGATTCAAATTTATTAGAACAGAATTCCATCCCATTATCAGTGCAAAGTTTATTTACCTTCGTTTCAGTTTGCCTTTCAATCATAGTATTCCACTCTTTAAATGCTGAAAATGCTTCTGATTTATGCTTCGAGAAATAAAGCCACACTCTTCTAGAGTAATCATCAATAATTGTTAATATATAACGAGCGCCTCCTAGCGATAGCTTGCAAGATGGTCCTCATAAATCAGAATGCACATAATCCAAAATACCTTCTGTAGTATGAACTGAAGTATTGAACTTCACCCTCTTGTGCTTGCCAAACATACAATGCTCACAAAATTACAGCTTGCCGATGCTATGTCCATCAAGAATTTCTCTCTTGCTCAATTCTGCCAAACCAATTTCACTCATACGCCCAAGACACATATGCCAAAAATTAGTAGCATCGGAATCAAATAATGAACTTGAAATTACAGCAGCATTATCTAATATTGTAGTACGTCGCAGATGGTACAGATTGACAGATTTAATATTAGCTTTCATCACAGCACGAGAGCCTTTTGATACCTTCAAAACTCCACCTTCACCAGAATACTTGTACCCTTTAACATCAAGAGTACTCAAAGAGATGATGTTTCTTTTCAAGGCTGGAATGTGCCTCACATCTGTCAAAGTTCTGACAATACCAATAAACATCTTGATCTGAACTGAACCAATTCATGCAACCTTATAAGATGAGTTATCACCCATCAACACAGTACCACCTTCAACAGGTTCATAGGTGGCAAACCAATCCTTATTAGGACACATATGAAAGGTACAAGCGGAATCAAGAATCCATTCATCGTTGGTCTTAGCACATCCAGCAAAGGCAACAAGAACTTCTCCATCAGAACTATCATCAGCAGCAAGGAAGGCTTTACCTTCATCATCTGGTTTACCTTTTGGCTTATAATAGCATGTTCTCTTTTCTTTATTCTACAGCTTCCAGCATTCAGAGATGTCGTGCCTACTTTTCTTGCAATATTTGCACAACTTGTACTTGCTTCTGGATTTTGACCGATTCTTGTAGCCATTCGAACTTTTGCCTCGAGATCCATTGTTTGAGTTCTTCTTTTTCTGCCTGCCACGAACAAACAAGCCTTCTCCTTACGAACTTGAATTTTCAAAAGGTACCATTTGTTTTATCTTATCCTTAGCATGCAAAGCTTCAAAAACTTCATTAAGAGTGAGAGTATCTCTATTATATAATATGCTATCTCTGAAATTTGAAAAAGAACTAGGCAGAGAACACAAAAGAATAAGACCCAAATCATCATCATCATATTTTTACCTCCATCGACTCTAGGTCGGCAACGATCTCCTTAAACAACGAAAGATGATCAAGCACGAACCCCCCTTCTTACAATTTATGAGAGTACAACTTCTGTTTGAGATGCATCTTGCTGGTGAGATTCTTTGTCATGCAAATTTGTTCCAGCTTCAGCCATAATGCAGCAGCTTTCTTCTCCTTCAAAACCTCCTGCAAAATATTATTTGAAAGATGAAGGTGAATTTGAGATAAAGTTTTACGGTCTTTACGCTTCTCATCTGCGGTCCATGTGATAGGTTGTTTCTCAAAACCTTCCAACGCATCATCCAAATCCATCTGTGCCAGCACGGCCCTCATCTTAACTTACCACAGCAAAAATCTTGTATCTCGACCCAGGAGTGGAAGATCATACTTCAAAGTCGTCATGAGGAATAAATCCTGAAATTGTTGGTACTGATCTATATAAACCTAACAAAAATTACGACCTCTTTGGTATACCTTTTATGTACGTGAATCAAAGATCTTTGAAACACCTGATACACTTATTGGGTGGACGTAGCAAAAATCTCCAAAATTTGGATCAAATCATCAAGATGACCAGGACGACCTTCTCTCCACGTGAATCAACAAGACTTGTTCGGTGGATGATTAAAAGAAGGGATTGACTTGGGACCTGTGCTGTTGGACGGCTTCAATTGGATTTGATCAGCCGCCTTCGTTCGTACGCACGCGCGCTGGTCTCGGTGGCTGATGGCGACGCACACGAAGGGAGTTGGCGACTTGGGCTGTTGGCGACTTTCGACGCACGGACCGAGGAGGGGCGTTGCTGACACGCTTGGATTGAGGCGACGAAGGGCGTTGCTGGTGCGCTTGGACCGAAGTGACGGGCGGACTCGGCAGGAGACAGATGAGCGCCGATCGCCGACGCAGCGGAAGACGGACGCGGTGGACTCAAAGAACGATCAGACCCTAATCTCCTGTGTTTTAATACCATTTGTAAAAAAAAAATAGAGACAAAGAAGATATAAATTTTTACGTAGAAAATCTTTACAGAAAAAAATTACGGACGTCAACCGGCGATAATCACTATATGAGAAGTGTTTACAAAACGCAAAGGATTACAATGAGATGTCAACTCTCCCCATATGACTTACAAAAGGTATGTATATATAAGGGTAAAAGGACTTTAAATCCAAGTAAGAAACTAATCTGTTAATATAGCATGTTTGGATTCGACCTTACTAGAAATTCATTCAACACCTCTTCACCGGGATTCCAGCGAGGTTGCCTATGCCGGTACCTGCTCATCATCTGATGATGCGCAGCTCCGCGAGGTCAACGCGCGCCTTGCATGCTATCGCATCAGATTTTACAAGGTAACATTCAGCGCATGCCACTCATTTGCCCTTTACTAGTATACCTACAGTTCAGTTTCAGTTCAGGCTTTAGATTAAACAGGGAGCATACAGAAACGGGAGACGGTTTATCTTTCTGAAGAAACAACAGCATGGATGGCATGGCATGGCATGACATGCGGCTGCTTGGAATCACAGGGGCGCAGCGGCGGCAAACCACGCGAGGGCCGGGCCGACGAGGCGCGCGGCGCGCGGGAGGACGGCCCGCGCGAGGTCCGGGAGCATGGGGGAGGTGAGGACGCCGAGGAGGAACCAGTTGAGGCTCAGCAGCGCCACGGCGTCGGAGGCCGGCCTGCTCCGCAGCGCCGAGCGGAAGAAGCGCGCCACGCTGCACATGGACATGCCCACCACGGTGAAGAGCCCCGTCAGCAGCGGCAGGCACGGCGCGTCCGACGACCACACGATCGCGCCCACCGCCAGCGACATGCCCAGGCTGAACAGGCTCCGGCGCCGCGCGACCGCCTTGCCCTGCCTCACTACTGCCTCCTCCGCGGTCAGCCACGGGTCGGCGAATCTGAAGACCTCCTCCTCCTGAGCCGCCGCGGCTTCTTCTTCTTGGTCTTTGCCGGCGGGTTCCCACGGGCTCGGCGGGCGCTTGTCGTCAGACTTGGACGATGCGTTCTTGCCGTGGTCGCTGCCATGAGCGGCCGCCGCCGCCTTGTCCCACATGGATTTCCCTTTGCGCTCGTTCAATCGCATGCTCTCCTGCTTGAGGGCCTTCAGCTGCGGAGCAGGAAAATTAAGGAACAAGGGAAATCAAGAATGACTCGCAGCTCACACATCAGAGGATGCAACAACCAGTTACACACTTGCGGCACGTCGAAAAGCGTAAACTGTTGGAATTGCGTGTGGCGTTATGGAGGGGGAATTGATTACCTGGCTCTCAAGGAGATCAATTCTGGCGAACGCGTCCTCGTGCTCCTCCTCCATCTCGTCAAGAATCTCCTCCATGGCCTTGTGCTCCTTGAGCGCCGTCTTGAGCCTCTCCTCCAGCTCCTTGTTCTCCCAGACCAGCCTGTCCATCTGGCTCTGCATCTCACCAAGAAGCCTATCCATCTGAAACATTCAGAAACCATCATAACTCGGTCACTTCTCACTTCAACAGTGCAATCTCGATACCAATGTGAACAATCGCTCCAAGAAGGGTAAATTAGTATCAAGTACAAGTGACACATTAGCAGTCCAGCGCTTACCTTGCGCTCCCTGTCGATGCCGGAGAGGAGGCGGATGGGGAAGGTGAGGAACGTCACCGTCCAAACCATAACCTCGCAGCAGAGGAGGACCGGCAACTGGACGGCAGCCACAACCAGCTGCCAGCAAGAACGCGCGCAGACTGCAACCAAACAAGACAAGGGATGCGGCGGCGGCATGTGGATCTCAACAACTCCAGCTCCGGGTAACCACCATCCCTACTAGCTCTCGCTGCTGTGCTCAAGCAAAGAAGCAGAGGAGGACACGCAGTGCTACTACTCTCTGCAGACACACACCATAGAGATAACCATGGAATGAGACCGACGACGTGATGGGTAGTGTGATGCGGCGGCGAGCTGAACTGGATGGATACAGAAGTTGAATCGTACCTTGTCCGCTGTTCCCGTGAAGCAAGAGTCGAAGGAGATGGGCGGAACTGGAAGAGGATTTTGTTAGTTCCAGTTTTGGGGAAAGGACAAAGAGGGTGTAGGTCAGGTGACACGTGAGCCTCGGTTGCCGGCACACGTGCACCGCGCTTGCGCACGGCACGTCTCACAGGCACAGCGCGCGTCACCACCCTACGGCCCATCCATCTCCCCCATCATCGCGCTTGGTGCAATCCTATCCATTCTGTAATGTTATTCCATCAGTGGTGGAGTTAGAAATTTAGCAATAAAGATACACACTTCAAAAATAAAAAAAATTCTTATACGACATATAAATAATTTTATAAGTCCAACACAATTATACAAAATAGTTCGAAATTAGTTAATAGTGTAATACAAATAGTTCAAATAAAATCTTATATGAATAAAAGAGTCCTAAATAGCTAATAGAAATTACAATACCACACGATGCGATCTCATTCCTGGGAAACACTTGATTATATCATCATCACTAACTTTCGAGAAGATATCTCGCTCTATAAAGGTGACTAAACAATTATTCAACACTTGATCGTCCATACTATTTCTCAACTTATTCTTCACAAGATTCATCGTCGAAAATACTCTTTCAACGCTCGCCGTTGCCACCAGTAGAAGCAATACTAATTTGATAAGTAAGTACACCAACTTGTAAATATCATGCTTCTTTGTTTCAACAAGCTTAGTAGAAAGTTCACAGAGATAAATCTACCATTGCTTCGTATATCATCAATGAAGGTATCAAGTTAGAAAGAAAGTCTCATTAAATCCGTGCTTGAAAAATCATTGGGATAAAAGTTGGTCACATGAATTACTCCAATGAACAGCTCACATACCCGTCCTTCTTTATCAACATAACGCAAGCAAAGAGCAAGTTGTTCTTTGTGAGATACATCACTACACTCATCAGTTAGAATTGAATAGTGATCATCACCAATTTCTTCAATAATGTGCTTGGTAGTTTGGATAGCACAACAATTAATTGTGTCCATTTGTATCTTATGGGCAATCATCTTACAATTCCCAGGGGCATTGCTTAAGACTACCTTAGCAACCTCCTCATTGTTGTTTGCAAGTCATTCCAAAAGTTCAAGAAAATTCCCCTTATTGCTATAATTTGCACTTCATCATGTCCACGACATGCTAGTCCTTGACGCAAAATAAACCTCAAGCATCTAATTGAATAAGTCAACCTAGAGTCATTGCCGGTTGCTTGTACTTCACTTTGCAGTTGGTGTTGAGATTGAGATGGTGCATTCATAGATGGAATTGAAGAAGCCACAACCAAAGCCAATTCATTTCTATTTCTACTTGCTTCAATTCCTCATCCTCTTTGAGTTTGAGTAGTTTCTACTTCAACAGATTTTGACTTGACTGCCTTGCCATCTCGAAAGAAAGAAATGATATCTCTATTCCTTTTCATTTAAAGGATTCAACTTGCCCTAGCCCTATATATATACAAATAACAGGAAACATTCAATTTTGCAATCCCTAATTGGCCAAACGCCCAAATTAGAGTCGGCCTACATATACAAATCACATGACTGCTGATTTATTACCTTTTGGGCTTCTAGCAATCTAGCCGGCTCCTAACTCCCTTGCGCTTGCGATGCTGCGCGGCTGCCAGGCCGACTGCAGGCGTGTGGCGCCCTGCACCTAGGTCGCCTCTCGGCTCTCGCCTGCAGCCTGACCCTGACTTAGATTGCTTGAGTCTCCTGCCGCCAGCCGCCTGCGCCCAGTGCCCTCCTTCACTGCTTGTCGCTTGCAGCCTGGCTGAGACACAGAGTGGCCGGCGCCCGGCAGCTGCCTATTCTCTGTGAGAGGCTGAGAGCTAAAAGAATAAAGATTAGAGACTAGGTCACTTGAGAATTTGAGATAGAGAGTTGAGGGCGTAATTGGTGGGCCACTGGGCAGTCTGGGCTGAAAGATCACATGATGGCTATTGGGCTTTAGCCTTCAGGGCTTGGGCAGCTGGCCTGGACGCCTAGTTGCTACTTGCTAGTTGTGCATTACAGACTATTAGTCCATGCTAATATGCTATTGGTATACTAATGATACCTCATACCTAGGTAAAAAAAAATTACAGATTTTTTTGGAGGTGCCCGTGCACCAGAGGCACCCCCCGCCGCCGCCCATGTCCTCCATGCTCTTATCCAACTATGCGTAGTAGCACAAGAGAAGCTTTTCTTCTCTCACAGCAGTGTACTCCAGATTTTAATTTTAACTGTACACTACGTCTCTCATTTCCTCACTGTTCAGTAATGCTGACTACAATAGAAAGGGTTTGCCTTACCCGAATATTACTATTCTCACTCAGGAAGAGCTACACAAAGTCAGAAACGCAAATGGTCAAATACTGTTGTTATGAATATTGTGTGTGTATTGGAGAGGTCCAATAGGCAATATATATAGGATACAAAGGGAACACAAGACTAAACCCTAATACAATAGAAAATACCACTAATACCCTTATATCCTTAACACCCCCTCAAATGTAAGGCGTGTACAATAGCCTTGTATTTAGAAAGAGTTTACACTAAAATAGGAAAAATCCAAAGTCTAAGTCTTGGTAATGTCGTTGTAGCATGTAGCTCTTGGAAAATATGTCGACAAAAGATCTCCCATCCGATGTCGTGTGACAGTCCATAAAGCACAAGGTGTGGGAGCAAAGTCAATCGCGGTAACATGACGAAGAAGATGATGAAATCGATAAATATAGAGAAAGTTGTTAAGTCAAGCCGAATAGGAATAAATAGAAGTATGACGGCACAAATCGAAACCCAAGACGGCGGCAGCGCAATGCACAAGAAACGCAATAGAGGCGCAGTGCACAAGAAGCGCGACAGCCATAACGATGATCTGCAGCAGCTCGAAAGAAAAGAGCGGCGACTGCTGTCATGCAAAGAAATTCTTATGTTTCTATGACTGACAACAAATTTGTGGACTCGCATGGCTTAGACGAACTCAAAAATAAAGTAGTACGGGCTTGGATGGACGCAGCGGAAGAAAAACGACACAAAGGATAGCTAGTAGTAGATACTAGCAAAACTAGCAGCTGATTCAATCTCCACCAACAGCAGCACCCGTGCACCCGCATGTTCATGACTTCAACCACTGGCCTGAACCCCTTTATTACTGCACCAACTCCCATGCGGGTGAAAGAACTCCCATAAACGCAGCATCACAGACACGCACTGCGGGCAGAGGCAAAACAGCACGCACACGCACTGCGGGTAGAGGCAAAACTAGCACAGCGTTGTAGGCAACGTTATGCCCAACATCCACCAGCAGCTCCTCCCTTCCCAATCTCCATAGACCTCTCCCCAAGAAGCAAAGGAGGGAGGCAACGGCAATCCAAGAAGCAGAGGAGCTTGGGGCGACGGTAGAGTAGGAGAGGCCCGGGGCGTCGGGCACCAGTGGTGATGAAGACGACGAGCGGCAAGCAGTAGCCGCAGCACAGCGACGAAGACGTACGGATCCGGTGAGGATGATGCCACCGAGCAGAGGTGGGCGACGCGAGAAAGCTCCACTGCGGCCAAAAGAGACAACATCAATGGGCACGGCGCTGGTGCATCCAAGGCGGCAACGGATCGGCGACAGATCCAGAGAGCTCGGGCGATGTTGTTGTTGCGCCGAGGAACTACAGGCCACCCCGAGAGTAGAGATAGCTCCTCCCGGGGTCAGCGGCAGCGGAGGATGAGCGGCGGCTCGGAGGTGGCGGTGGCGGAAACAGTAAACCATAAACCTAACATTTGCTCTGATACCATGTTATGAATATTGTGTGTATATTAGAAAGGCTCAATGGGCAATATATATATAACACAAAGGGACACAAGACTAAACCCTAATACAATAGGAAATACCACTAATACCCTTATATCCTTAACAATTGTAACTTTTGTAGCAATGTACGAATTTGTTTATGTTATGAACACCCTGTTGTAAAAGAAAAGGGTAGGATGATGAAGGGAAAAAAATACACTCTGACAACAGTTACAACCCTCAGAAAATTTCTGGTATACACAGGCTTGGCGCGTGGAATCCTTTCCATACCATAGTCCACGCCTTATTGCTGCTGTGTTCATGACTTGTGTGTCAACTATGTCTACAAAACATTTCACTTTACGGGCAAGTATTAATCTTTACAGTGCTGATATATTTATGTATGAAATCAAAGCTTGGAGCGTTTCAAGTAGACGATTACCCCGACGCCGGCAAGCGCAAACGCGCCAGCCACCATACCTAACCGGAGAGATGGCCATCCTCTTTGCGCCGTCGAGGTATCTACAAGGGATACTGTGGATTCCGCCCTGGTCTCGGACTCGTCCATATGCAGCCTCAGAACCTGAAACAGGTAAACAAACTGTGAAAGATCTGTTCGTCACTCCTTTGAGGCTTATTGGTTGAACTCAAAATAGGTATACACGTTCAAAAAAAAAGAACTAAATAGGTATTCCAAATAGTGTCAGAATCACGACTGATGTTCCAAAGTAAGCCTCAAAGGAAATACCTGCACCTAAATAGTAACAGGAGTGACGAACAGAATACTCGGTTGTGCTTAGGTTGCAGCATAACTACTGAGGATACAGATGATGTTTGAATAAATAAAATTAGTGATCCAGTATGCAAACAAGAAGAGAATAACCTTCCATCCAGCTGATCTGGCATGCTCAATTGCTGCACTGAGGTCACTGTCAGTAGTCAGAAGAACTTTGTCACCTTCATCATCCTCGTACTGTTCAATACAATTTAAATGAGATTCATTAATAGTAAGATGTAAAAGCTACAGAGGTCTAGAAATTACAATAAACAGATCCCCACCACCCCGACACAAGCTTTTGCTTGGCATGTTGTTCACTTGGGGGAACATTGCATAAGCAAGCTCGATTTAAAAGTCATTGCCTAGTAAAAGTCTCTGTAAAACTACTTAAAATAATCCTAAGAACACAACATGTTCTGAATGAACAGGAAAAGTGCAAGTCACAATCAATAAAACTAGATGGGTTTGGCAAACATATTTGATCATAATCTTGAAGCTCAAGATATTGCTCTATTAACAATGTGTGCTTACAACACAAGAATTCAGCTCGTACCAGAATGTTAATGTTGCTCTTTTCATTTTCCATACCTAATCTGTATGCTACAACAGACACAAGCTCGTCTAAGCTTTCTGAAACTGCAGAAAAGAAGGGTGTAATCAAGCAGACAAGCACATGTTTGTATTACTTCATCAACGAACTACAATCAGGAAAGAACGATGAGAATACACCTACCACAACTGAATCTGTGCATACGCCCTTTTCTATCTTCGATTTTAAAAGAGAATGAATTGCCAACATGAGGGGGTATATGTTTCCCTTCAGCATAGTCTGATGCTGCCATACGAGATTCTTCACTGCACTATATAACAAAAGACTAACCAAAAGGTTCTTTAAAAACAAAAGGAACTGTGCAGATGGAAAAGGAACAAACCTACGGGCATCAAATTCCTCTGCAGGATGCAAGGCCAGAGCCGAATCCCAAAACTTCTGCACCATAGTATTTGCCATATCGTTTGCTCCAGAGGCTCCCTCGACCTAATGGGTTCAGAAGATGGGGATTAGATAGTGATAAGAAATAAAGAGATCATCTTTATATGGCAAAAGCTTACTCAAGCATTTCAGATGATAAAAGAAAAGGCAATTCATTTAAAGTATGTTCTTGTGGCTGAATTATTTCAAACTTTCATGGTTTATTGTTACAAAAATAGAAGTTCCCTGCCGGTGCTTTGTACACAACTAATGTTGGTTGACAAAATGCATCAAAAGTTATTGAAATAAACTCAGCCGCGAGGACTAAAATGAACTTTTCTTAAACAGAATGAAGCCTTCTATCTTGCCAGAATATATAGTTTTGTTGACATGACGAAACACTGCAAAACAATGAAATGCGCAATAACATGATTTGGTAATGAAAGCAGAATTGATTCTTACCATCGAGATGGCTGCATGGGTTAGTTGTAGAGCGTCCAAACAGGCAACAATCTGTCCATCTATGCAAAGATCTAAGTTAGATATGCACATCAAAAGGAATTTACCATTGCTGTTAGAATTCAATACTTGCTTTTGTCTGCAACAGGAATATGCTGAAATTTCCCATCTTGCATTGAATGTAGAGCTTCAAGGATGGATGTGTCCAATGTAGCACAATCAGGGTTTGCAGTCATAGCCTTCAGAAATGTATCAGCATATTTGATCAATTGTGATAAAAAAAAATAGAGAACAAATTTAAAACATGGATGCTTCGACTTTGTTAAGGCACCTTTTCTACAGGAGTCACATCTGGGGATAAACTTTGTCCCACTACTCGCAACACCAAATCCTTGGAACTGCAGAATATCCAACACAGTTTGAGTTAATCACTCTTAAATGGAATTACATCCTAGAAAGCAGCACACTCAGCATCCTAGTGTTAGGGTTGAACAAATAATTTTGATAGGAAACAATCAGAGCATAAATGATTTTTTTTGCAAAGAACATACGTGAGAATTCCTAGCAACATGTTCCCTGTCATGACAACCACTGAGTTAACTCGGTATTCTCTCATCTTTTTGGCAGCTACTGTTACTGGATCTGAAGGAGATACCACTGGAACACTAGAATGAGACAAAACGGCAAAATTTAGTGAGAACAAAATTTTGACACCATAAATTTTCCTGGCAGTGGCAAATGTACCTGCTATTTTCAGTTATGATAGTTGACAAGGAAGGCTTGAACATCTGGTCTCGAAGATTTTCTATGAATGCATGTGGACCTGAAGTAAGAACCCAAAATATAACATCAGTTAGTTAAAAGAGACCTGAGTGGAACGCATAATGTATGGTCATGATATAAGGAATGAAGCTCAATTCCATATTATGCAGAAAGTTGGTACTAATGGTATTCAGAAAAACTAAAATAAAGCAACCTGGAAAGTCATTTCCCCACTGTCGTTCAACCCCTTCCATAGCTGCTGCAATCGCACTGCCTTGTTCAGCAGCCTTCTCCATTCTTGAAATTGCGTCATAAAGGAACTTGGTAATGTTCAACATGGCAATGACCTCACCATGTTCAACTACCGGAAGGTGCCTAAATTTGCCTGTGCATGAAAGCCATGTCACCAATAGAGACCATGAAGACAAGAGAAAACAGATTCAGAAGAACATAAACAACAATCTAACATTTTTCCCGATAAAAAAATTCCAAAAACATGAATATAACATTTTGGAAATTTGTTAAGAGAATAATTTGGAAATCAGACTTAGACAACCTTTGGTAAAACTAAAAGCAATTATTAGAAATAAAAGTAAAACTAACAAAAAAAAGTCAAATATTGATTTGGGAATCGAAAAAGATAACAAGACCTTGGACCATCTTCTGCAGTGCCTCAATGGCTGATGAGTTGGACATAACGAAAACTGGGTTCCGCGTCATCACTTTCGCTACATTTGTTTCCTCAGGCTTGAGCCCCTCGGCAATGACCCGTCCCGATATGTCCTACAAAACAAAACACAAAACACAAAACACAAAACCTTTATGGAAACTTGATCGTCATCTTCCTTAAAAAAAACTCGATCCTCATGACTAATTCCATCAAAACCTGACGCACTTCAAATTCCATCAAAACCCGAAACTCAATCGTTTATGTCCCTGAAGATATATTCAATCTGGCCCATGTAACACGAGAACGAACTACTACTCTATCTAGCTTTCAACAAACATGTGATCTTTCAAACTGATTCATCCCAACAATCGCATGCTTGCTGCTCATTTCGCCAAACATTTATATCCTCCTTCCACCTAAAGATGATACCTTTAATTTCCATCTACAAATTCTCACCTCGGCTGTGACTATGCCGGAGAGCATCCCGTTGGCATCAGTAAGCAGCGCGGCGTTGACGCGCTTGGTCGCCATCCTTCGGCACGCCTCCGACACCGCGGTGGCCTCCGGAAGCGTGAGCGCCTTGGTCAACCTGAGCTTCTTCACCGTCCTCTCCAACCTACGCATAAAGCCACCAAATCAGCAAGCGTCTGGAATAATCGCGGAAGCTTTTCAAGTGCGCAGCGCGTACGATGCCTGGATGGGCGAGGTGGGCTTGGAGGAGGCCTTCCCATTGGCGGCGGCGGTCGACAGCTCTGGCTTGGCGGTGGCGGTGGACGGCTCTGGCTTGGCGGCGGCCGGAGGGGGCGGCGGCGGCGTGCGGCGGAGGGAGGTGAGGTGATGGCGGCGAGGCTGGGAAGGAGCGTGCGCGGCCATCGCCTCCGCCGTCGACGGTGGCGATCGCCGGAAGAGAGAGGTGGAGAGGCAAAGCGAATGGCAGGCTGCGATGGAGGCAGGGGATTTGAAATGGAGTTGAAGGCAAGACAGTCTCACGGGAGAGGAGGAAAAGGCTCGTTGCGTGCTGCAGCGGAGGAGCAGTTGGTTTGCGTGGGCCCGGGCTTCCGTATCATGTCACTGATCTATGGTCCAGTGATACGGCGTTCTCGGCCGTAGGCGGACTCCTCTACGGGAGGTGCACGCGAAGAGGGCAATTTAACTGATTGGCACGGTGTCCCGTAATGACCATCGCATCCGGGTACTTTGTGGTAGAGTGGAGGAGTGCATTGTGTCTTTTAGGCCCTGTTTGGTATAACCGTTTCGCCAGAACTCTAACTCAGATTTCACTCTTGGATCTACTCCCCTGAGAAGTTGGAGTAGTCTGAGGAGGTGTTTGGTTAGAAAGACAACTCCCACTCCATGAATGAGAATGATCTATGTAAAAAGACGAGAGTACCCTTTGGACTTTTTTCAGAATGATTACTGTTCACGTGGGTTTACTGTAGCATCCGATCTGCTCCACTGCTTGTCAGTACTGTTTTCATCATGATTACGATTCACGTGGGTTTACTGTAGCATCCAAGGTCCGATTTGTATTATTAAAAAAAAGGTCCAATTTCTTTGCTCCGTCAATTACATTCAAATTTCAACAAAAACCAATGCTCTGACTAATTCATGCTTGACAAACTATTTTGAGCGGTACAATACCTTTGTCTGCTAATTAGCTAAGAAGATCTACCAAGTTAAAAAAACATGTCACATTCTTCAAATCTGCAAACAGCAAACGAACAACAAAAACAGCTTGATTGCCGTGATTTCAGATAACAAGATTCAGATAACAATCCATCCAAGGTCCAATTTGTATTATTAAAAAAGGTCTAATTTCTTTGCTCTGTCAGTTACAATCAAATTTCAACAAAAACTAGTGCTCTAATCACGATTGCCACAAAAACATACAACGTCCTATACACCAAGTTCCTCGGCTCAAAGACTCAAGAACCACCACGGGACTCGGAAGGAGGCGAGCAAAGACCCATGGCGGCGGCAAAGTCTTTGGTCGTCTCGACCTTCTCTTGGGGATCCATATTTGCCACCGAACGCCAAGACCACAAAATTCACAAGTCAGATTTATTATATCTGAGAAACACTACGAAGTAGTAAATTTGCAACTAATCAAGAAAACTTTGTCAATGCTTGACAAAAAAGGAGCATCCTAAAGCTTTCTCAATTCTTTTGCAACTACCAACAGCAATCACTGAACCTGACAATACTATTATTATTCATGAACATCACATTAATATGACAATACCATTATTCATGAACACAATCAAATGTAAGTGCATCGAAGCCAACCTTGGCACAATGTAACATCTGCAAATCAAAACTGATCACGAAGATTCAGAATTTCAGATGTTCTTCCTTTGAAGAAGCAACTTGACCCTCCGAATCTGTGATGCAGGGACAATTACACCGCATACGCCGACGTCTGCTTCAAGATTCACGGCATATTCACAGCCAATTTCAGATTCACAGCATATTCACAGCAGATCTCGGTTCACATTCCAAATATTAGAACAAATCAATCCCAATAGCTCGGTTCACATGAGTTCTAGTAGCAAGCATTGCATCATATTGTGAGTTTTAGGTCATAGATGTGGCTTACCTCGAAGATGCCGACGGTGGACCGTCATGAGGAAGAGCCGCCGAGGAGGAGGAGGCCGTAGGTGAGGAAGAGCGCCGAGGGCAGGGAGGAAGAGCCCACACGGAGGAAGACGACGAGGGCCAGGGGAGGAAGATGTCGTCGGCCGGGGGAGGAGGAGCCACCGAGGGAGGAGGAGCCACCGGGGGAGGAAGAGCCGCCGAGGGCAGGAGGAACGTCTGTCGGGAGATCCCGGAGGACCGGTCACATGGAGGAAGAGCATGCTGCCATTGCCAAGAGCCAAGCGAAGGATTAGGATTGGGGCCTGCGGGTTGTCAGTCGGGGAAGAAGCCGTCGTGGGGATCGGGGAGAAGCCATTGCCGGGGAGAGCCCCTTGTTACTCTAAGAGGTCTTGTTGGGGAGGGATCTGAAGAGGCCAAAGCAGCGAGGGAGGGACGGTTTGAGATAGGGGTATATGAGTGGCATATTGCGGGTAATTACTTTCAACTTCTAGGGGTGTTTTGTTTTGTTGGTCCACTGCTCCTTATTTGGAGCAAGGTTCTACCCGCTCCCAAAATTTACACTACAGGCTGTTCTGCTCCCGGTTGCTCCAACTTCAGAACAATTGTGGAGCAACCCTGTTTGGCACAGCTCCACAAACTCCAACTACGAAGCTAGGAGTTGGAGCTGTACCAAACAGGCCCTTATTCGCAGGATGCTCTAGTTTATGCAGTGCCTTTGATGCTCTCTAAAAACTACATCGCGCAGATCTTAAAACAGCATAGTTAGTATATATATTTTTTGTTTGAAAGATCCAGCTTGAGCTGGCTTATATTAAAAGAGGAGGCATAACAAAATTTACAATACGCTGCGGCGCACGACAAAGATAAATAAAAAAACGGAGAGAGATTACAGTTGTCTGGTTTGAGGTGATCGCGGTGCGTCCGGATGGCCGCACCCTCCCAGATCGATCTCGTCATCGGGCAGACGACGAAAAGATGTGCTGCCGTATCAAGTTTCCCTATCACAGAGAGGGCAGAAGTAGCTATTTGGCCATCCCCTCGTAATAAGATATTGTTTTGTTTAGTTTTGCAGCTACGGTTTAGACTCTATGAAGAATTAGGAACAATATGACGTTTGAAAGGATTTTTATTAAGCATCCAGTAGATATGATCTTCAAAATTTTATCTTGTTTGCAGCACTGACGTATTCTGTTAAAAAAAAAGGGATGATAGCGACAAGCTGGATAATGACATGACTATGTTTGAAGCATGAATTAGGAATTTTTGTAAGATGAATTACATCTCATCATCTGTTATGTAATCTGGAGATGGGTTTGATTTTGTTACCGATAGGCAGGGGCGGAGCTGGGCCTGAGGCCTCTCGGGCAATGGCCCCGGGCCCAGCGAAAATTGTTTGGTAAAAATCAAAATGAGAGCTGTAAAATGACAGCTGAAAATATTAATTTGAGCCAAAATGCACTGGATCGGCCCGAGGCGTGGGCCGGCGCTGGCTACGCCCCTGGCGATGGGGCCTCTTTTTGTCTAACTGTCTTAGTTGTCCTGGCAGTTGTGCTGCCCTTTTGTTGTCCTTGTAGTTGCAAACTAGTTTCCCCAATGTATATGTTCCCTTCTTTCTTCTGTAAAGGCTGTTATTTGCTTTCTATAAAAAGTAGTGTTTCCCTCTTCCAAAAAAAAAGCCGATTAGCAGTCCACAGGCGATTTTGTAGCAGCAACCAGGTGAAGTTTTTACATTTGGAAGGGGAACCAAGCTTTCCATACGTTCTGCTGCATCGATGATTGTATGGTGCCGTCAAACTGGGCCAGATAGGTTGACCTGGATCGATTATCGTAGTCGCCTTGCGCCGTCCATTTCCATCTAATCGTGTCTTCGGCATCCTCCCTTAGCGTGATGTCTGCTTTCAGTAACTTTCCCCAAATGCTGAAATATTCGATGAGTAGCTCCACAGTGAGATTGTGCCTTGAATTTCCATCCTCAACACAGGACTCGAGATCATGAAATGAGAAGCGAAGGATCGATTCTTCTCCAACAAATAAACTATCAACCTCAAAAAAAAAGTTTAATTAATTTAATTACTATATTACAATTAGATTAGCGATATATTTTTCCATAACAAAAAAATTAACTATTAACTAAATAAACTATTCTATGTCTTCTATCCAGTTTCCATTCGACAAGGCCTGTGCTACAGTTCTGCTTTTCCTCCTCGAGTGACGGTACAATCTTGATTTTTTTTAAAATAATACATAATTTTAATACGAAAATAAATACTCGTTTAAAAAAAACATGAATAATCTCCTGTCGCCAATTCATTTGGCGACAGAAGCTCTTCGTCATTTGGAGGCATATGAATTGGCAATGGGAGATATGTCGCCAAATGAATTGATGACATGGTATTATTCATGTAATTTTTTAAATGAGTATTTATTTTTTTTTCATTTTAATAAATTGATGTAATGTTTTTTTTTAAAAAAAAAGTCGTGTGGTATTCCATCGGCCAACAAGACTCCTAGAATCTTGCCTTTTTTCCATTCCCGATTGTCATAGTCATCCCTGCCGCAAAGAGGGCCTTGCCAATATCATCGCACGGAGTTGGCATGCCTGCCCAAGGTCGGTCTGGTGCCTTCCAATCAAACCACAGCCAACGAACGCGAAGAGCTCACGCGAATTTGCCAAGATCGAGGATCTGAGTCCTCCAAGTTTAAGGACTTGTTTGTGAAGCTTATTCCCGATCGGTATTTATGTGGATGAGCCGAGAATTTTACCGAGGTCCTTGATAAACTTAATGGAGTACTTTCTTCTTGTTATTAAACTCCTTGTACACGATTATAACGTATTTACAGTGTAACCGTATGAGGCCTCATGATAGTGAATAGTAAGTAGCTAGTGAGTATGAAACACTGATACTAGTAGACTACTCATGGTTGTAACTTCTAATTATAAAAAGTTGTCATGTCATTATCTTTGTGGTAAGCTGAGTAGGCCGGTAAACATGCTTTGCTAATGCCTTATGTCTATGACTGCCATTCTGATGTGCGTCCAGCGATGAGAGTGTGATCTCTCTATTTTGGTGGAGTGTACTATCGCAAGAACTAAATGCATCTTGTATGCATGTTTAACTATTTTCAGCGTTGCTTAGTAGATACGTGAACACACGCACATTCTTCATGAATTGAACTCTATGTCTCGATCTGAACAAATTTACAGAACAATTGTACAGTCGGTTGGTGGTTTAGTAACTAACGCCACAGTAGCCAATCCCCCATTTTCCAGGCTTGTGCACCCGCACAAGCATGTGGTCCGCAGAGAATCAGCAACTAAGCGGAGAAAGTGGCAGCGGAGATGCTGAAGCCTACTTCTCTTTAAAGAAGACGCTGACTGCTGACGCTACGACGGATACGGAGAGAGAGACAAGTTGGAAAGCAACCTTTGCAATATGCTTCCTGATCTTGCAGTGTGGTTCAATGGATGTTTTTTTGCAATATGCTTCCTGATATTGCAGTGTGGTTCAATGGATGTTTTTGCAGACGCTGGTAAAGTAGGGAGTATTTCCAACGTGCAATTCCATGCAATCTAGAATGTATTAGGTTTGAAGACATGTAGTGAACCCTAAAGGAAACATAAAACATAGAAAAATATGAACATTAAGTCTAGCAAAAAAAAATCTAGTTTATATCGATCTCTATAATTGCTCGGCAATATACTCGTACAAATTAATTAAGCTGATATTTCCGGTTGTACAAATACAATAAAATGTATTTGACTAAAAAAACAAGCAGCGGCTTAAATACAGGCTACAGCACGTGGTTTCTGGTCGATGACAAATTAAATGGGGGGCAACAGAATAAATTGGCACCTTTTCAGCTAGTACTCCCTCGGTTTTTTAATATACGACGTTCCCTTATCTTTTAGTACACTAGCCGGCGTCAAATAAACTAAAACGGAGGGAGTAGCATGCATGCATAAAAGACTAGATCAATATGTTTAACAATATGAGTGAATTAATATTGTGTTCAAGGAGACCTTTCTACGAGCAATTTTAGTTAGTTTTTTGGAACCACCCGCCTCGCGTCATCCCCTCAGGCGACCCACCCGCCGCCAAGACCACCCGCCCTCGCCAAGACTTCGCCTGCCGCCGCCGCCATCGGTGTCTGCTCGTGGCGGTGGCCCCCTCCCTTTTTTTCTCCTCCTTTTTACGCCGGTTGGAACTCTCCGTCGCGTGGCGCTTGCCGAGCCCGCCTTCTTCGCCGCTTCGCCTGCCGCCGGATCGGGGCTCTAGCCGGATCTGCGTCCTGCCGGTCGGCTAACTCGGATCCGCCTCTCCTTCTCCGTCGCCGGTGCTTTCGCCCGCACGTCGTGTTCTCGCCGGATCCGCCCGGCCCGTCGGATCTGTCGCCACGGCCGGATCTGCGTCTGATGGCTCGCTCGACGCGGATCCATGGCGTGGTGGTGACCGGCGGCGGTGCCCGGAGGTCGAGCGGGTTCGCCGTCTCTTCCGGCGAAGTAAGCGTCGCGCGACGCCTCGAGGTCGAACGGCATGGGCGCAACGGCCGCAAAGATCTCCGTCTCGAGGCCTGCCCGCTGCTCGCGCGGCGGGCTTTGGCGGCGGCGGCTTCGGCCGGCATTGTGAGGGCGGTTCGGCGGCCATGGCGGCTATGGCGGCCGCTGAGGCGGCTTCGGCGGCGGCGCAGGGCGGCTACTCCGACGGTCCTCCGGTGGTCGCCTCGATCTTTGCCAAGGCGGAAGGAGAGCCGGCATTCTGTGATGGCATACTGATGTGGAGCGGAAGAGCGTGTTATGGCCGCCTACGGCGAGCCCGTGCGTGACGACTGGGTTGATGTGGCGACCATGATTCGCGAGACCGCCTCCGGTCGTGGTGCTTAGGAGTTCTGCGTCGGCGGTGCGTTTTGCTTACCGGGCATGGGTGGTTTTGTCTCAGCACTCTTTTGTGCAGGGTCCTAGGGCGCGAAGCCACGAGCGAAAGCTCTGCCCGGCTTGCTGGTGCAAGGGTCGTTGACGCCTTCGGGCGCCATCCCCTCCTTGGAGGCGACACCTTCGCGTCTCCTCCTCCCTAGATCCTTCTCCGGGTGAAAACCCTGTCTGGGTGTCCGGATGGGCGACGGCGACATTGTTGTCGTTACCTTCCTGAAGGCGTCGCTTCGAGAAGTCCCTGCACTCTTCGTTTTGTTCCGCCGGTTTCTTCGGTAGGTTTACCCCAACGTCCTCGATTCACGGCGGCCCTTCTTCCGGATTGGCGCTTCACGACAGCTTTCGGGTCCAATGCGCGCTCCTCCGAAGCGTCACGCTGCCGACTGGTGTGGCAGGGAGTAGCGGCATGGGAGCTGGGCTCCGCCGATAGAGAGTAGCGGCGTGGGAGCTGGGCTCCGCTGACCGAGTTGTGTGACCGAGAGGCGCGACGTGGGAGCTGGGCTCCGCCGTTAGCGAGGAGCGGCGTGGGAGCTGGGCTCCGCCGATAGAGAGGTGCGGCGTGGGAGCTGAGCTCCGCCGACCGAGTTGTTAGGTTGGTTGGTTGCGCGCGAGTTGAGTTGGGTTGGCCTTGCCTGCTGTCTGGTTGTGCCTCTTCGGTGTGAGTGTCGTTCTGTTCGAGTTGAGGTCGTTTTGTCGTCTCAGGATTGGCTGCCGGTTTCCCTTCTCTGAAACCGTGCTTCTGTCAAGGTTTTTGGGCCCGGTTTCCCTTATAAACTCGGTCAATTCTCCTCTTCTTTATATATATGCTCGGCGGGAGCTCCATTCAAAAAAATTAATATTGTGTTCGGGAAAACAATTAGCAACATAAATTTGTTGCCGTTGTTGGAATCTATCAACGGACTAAATGGTAATTAAAATCCTGAGACTTTGAAAACAAAAACAGAGAGATAAATTAACTTGCTGGAACTCTACGGATATAGTTCCTCATCGGTTTTGCAACTTGCAACTAGCGTGTACTCCTTCATGTCACAAAAGGAAGTTGTTTTGAGATACGTGTAGTCAATCATTTTAAACTTTGTCTACCAATAGCTTTATGAATATTTAGATTGAGATTGGCCATATGAAAATGGTAAATGTAGATTTGTCTCGAAAAGTACTTTTATAATATTACAAATTTATTAGATTTTATTAATTTATTATAATAAAAATGTGTGGTCTCAATTATATCCCAACTTTGCAGTTTTGCGAGTAGTCAATCTTAACTCGGCCTCCACACAAGCGTCGTGCGCTGCGCGCCCTGCGAACCCAACTGGCAGTGGCAGCAGATCCATCTAGCAGCAAGCACGCGGCTAGGTTGAGCCTAAAGATGGAATGACACAACCCACCCAAGCTTGCACGCCAGCAGCAAGAACGTAGAATTTTTGGTCGTATTGGCACCTTTTCACCCCGTATTTACAAGAATAACCGCCTTAAAACATTTTTTTTGCAGAAAATGGCCCCTCTTTGCGCAGCAGAGCCCTCTCCACTCCGCCACTGTCTCATTGTCAGACGGCCACCTTGCGGTGGCTCGTTGTCAAGATCGCCGTGCTTGATGGTCACCACCACGCATCGTCCCCTCCGCTCTTGCACGCACGGCCCCCCTCCCGCCAGCCCTCCTCTCCCTCTTTTCCACCAAAAAAAAATCACGCCATCCAGTCACCTCCATCTAATCACTGTCACCCCCGTCTAATCGTTGTCTCCTGCATGTGCATGCATTCATGCATGCGAGAGATTTTTCTCTCATTTCTCTCTCGGCTCGCAGGTGCTATAAATAGCGAGTAAGAGCGATTAAGTTTCGTCGTCTTGCTCGCTCGGTCTCTCTCGGTTCTCTCTCAGTTGTCTCTGTCAATTTTATATTCGGGGACCTTTTAGCGTTATTAAGCACTGTCATTTGCAGCCATATTAGCAGGTAATTTTTTCATTGTCTCTAAATTCTTTATTAACTGCGTTGTTAGGAAATCAGTCGTAGAATTATTTTCGTACTTAGTTAGTTGTCATTTCCAGGCATACTTATTTAAGTCGTTTTGGAATTTCCGTAGTTAAATTAACGTTACGTAAATAATTAGTTCTAAATCCGTAATTTGTAGTTAAGAAAATGCCATGTGATGGTAGTTATTCATGCAACTGCTGGCCATGCAAGCAAGTAGTTGGTAGGTATTCATGATTGCATGCACCATGCAATCAACACACACATATGCAATTAATATTTATTTAGCAAAGGGAAAGAACAAGGAATAATAGGTATAATTATTGAGGCGAGGTTAATTAGTTACAAAATAATTAGTCGTAATTAATTAGTTTGTCTTAACTAATTAGTTTTAAACAATTAATTGAAGTTCATAATGATTGCAAATAGAAAAATAAGAAAAAATAAAGTTGCTAGTTATTCATGCAACTAATTATTCATGGATGCACTGCTGGCCATGCAAGCAAGTAGTTGCTAAGTACTCAAGTATGCATGCACCATGCAATGAACACACATATGCAATTAATTTTTTTTATCAAAGGAAAAGAATAGGGATCAACACATACATGCTTTTTAATTGTCAGTACGTAGCATAGGTTCATTCGCGGTAATCAGCTAGCCCTAATTAATTTGGTCATGTTTAAATAGTCATATTTAATTTTGTACTACTAAATTAGTGTACATTAATTTTTAGTGTTAGTTTCGTCTTAATTTTTAATTTATCGTATTTTATAGTCATTACCAACCTTCTCACTAATATTCCCTCTATTCCATCTGTTGCAAGCCATGTCTCTACCGGTGCTTCTGGAACACTTCTACGATGAGGACCATTGGTGCAAGCTGTGGATCGCTGGTGACGCGGATGGCCCTTGGATCCTGCTGCTTCAGTCGGGGAGGGACTACTAGGAGCTGGACGATCGCTATGTCCCGATCCTTCAGGACATGGGCTTGTTACCCCCTACGAGGCTGGTCTCCATCGGACGCCAGTTCACCCTAGATGCCAGCCTACTGTTGGCACTTGTTGATAGGTGGAGGTCCGAGATGTGTACCTTCCACTTTTGGTGGGGTGAGATGACGATCACTCTACTGGACATCTCGTTTATCACCGGTCTCCCGATCTGGGGTGAGCCGTTTGTTCCAGCCCCTCCACCGGCGAACTGGAAGGCCAGGCTAGAGCATTGGTTCGGCACACCTGTCCCGAAGCATGCACGTGGTGTCCCCCGGACTTGGTTGAGGCAGTTCAGTCATTGCCTGCAAGGTGCACGTGATGAGGTCGTTAGGATGCACCTCGTTGTTTACCTTCTCCAGCTCTTTTGGTTGGGTCATGTTTCTATCCACACAGGGCGATTGGTGCTACCCTAACTTCGTCCGCCTCGTCGAGTCGTTGGTTGACGTGGAGGCTGGGGCTATGCCTCAGTATAGCTAGGGATCAACCGTCCTTTGTGCCACATACCGGCGGTTGTGTGGCGTTTCGCGGCGCGACACCGGTGCTACCCCCAACCTGGCCGTATGCTAATTGCTCCTGCAGTTGTGGAGTTGGGATCACTTACCTGTTGGGCGACCGGACTTCAAGAGAGCAGTGCACCCGTACGCCGTTCCAGACAACCAGATGAACGGCCCTACCGTGATCTTATGGTGGACCGTTGCCCATCTACGCTGGGCCAAGGATAGACCCGCGGGGTGCTACTCGTTGTTCCATGACGAGTTCGAGTTGTTCACGACAGCGACATCATCTGAGGTCCATTTACTCCAGATTTCGTGCACACGGTAGCGTTACACGGGCTGTCCGTGCAATGCACCCAGGACGTCGGGTTATGGTTGACAACCTGCTATCTGGTGTTCGCACATATAGTGGATCCTTACGCACCGCATCGCGTAATGCGATAGTTTGGTTTGTACCAGGTCATGCCCCCTCCAGACAGCAAGGACCATCTGCAAGCCGTACACTTGTGAGTCAAACTTCATCCGAGTTATGTTTACACTTCTTACGTCTTATTTTCTAACATCAATCCTTCCAGAAATGTAGACGATCGAGGGTGGGTGGGCATATTCAGGACTACCGCCCGATCCAGCACGAGTAGACTACGACATGGACGGAGAGGGCACACTTGGATTACTTACGGTAGCGGCGTCCATACAACGTTGGCACACACGCTAAGTACATGGAGTGGTATGTGCCACGGTCCCGTGCAAGACTCACCGTTCCTCCATCGGAGCGTCCGGAGCAGGTCACATACCAGCAGAGCCTCCGGTGCTCGTTCGATCATCACATCGCCTCGCGGCATGACGATGTCGTAAGACACTTACAACATCTGGTCATTTTATTGATGATATTTGCACTCTTCGTTAATGAACCTATTATGTATGTCACTACAGTTGCAATGGGTGTGCATCAGAGTCCGCCATCCGTAGCCCAGACACAACACCGTCGGAGATGATGAAAACTTTGAAGTACATCTTCGCGGAGTCGAAGAAGATGATAAAGAACTTGAGCTGTGGTCGTTCGACGGACGACATCCTGCGCATCGGGCACCAATTGTGGGGCCGTGCTCACCCGCTAGGTCACCACGATCTAGCGAGTCTGGCCGGTGTCGTAGCGTTCTCTATCGGTCATCCGTGGGCCAGATCGGCGCTGAGGTAAGTTATGTTGAAATCTACGTTACGTTTTTTGGTTATACCTTACGTTGCGCTAACATCATGTCGTTCTCCCGCCGCAGGTCCGTTAGGATGAATCTCTTCTACCGTCCGCGTTCGGTATACAGACTTGCGCTCCTCGTCGGTCATCTGCACTGCACATCCGGGAGGTACGAGATTCTCAGTTCACGTCTAGATTGTTTATCTGTACTAACATCGTTCCGTCTTGCAGCCTTCAGTTGACCGTGGGGGTGACGACCAATTCACGTCGATTGATGATGACGATACGGGCCTCCCAGCTCCTAGCAGGGAGCAGTACACGTCGTTAGGGTTTGGGCCATGGCAGCCAGGGTTTGGAGCGTATGCAGGACAGAGTTCCTCCGGGTTCGCTGTCCTACCGTACGTCCAAGGCCAGAGCTCATCCGGGTGGGCTGGCACCTTGTATGTCCAAGGCGAGAGCTCATCCGCCCAACCGGAGCTGCAGGCATCATACATTGAGGGCGGACAACCTGGGAGTGAATTTATGGAGTCCATCATTCTTGAATTCTTCAGAGGTGCCCCCCAGGTCGGTATGCTTCATCAGGACAACATGTACACCTACCAAACTCTGTCGGGCCAGAGTCAGCCTACAGGTCTGCCCCAGCCTACTCAGCAGTCTTCGTAACCCCTCCGATCCGACACGTGCTCTCCGGATCGACTCACGTATCCCACGGGACATGCCCGACGCAAAACATCCAAGCGCATGCGGAGGCAGCCGCAACAAGCAGAGGGTAGTGGCTCAAACGAGTGAGTCATATTGTATCCCGTGTTATGCGATTATGTTTTGGTATGTTTGTATTCATATTTTGTTTTGCTATATTTATACGTGTTTTTTGGTTGTTATGTGTGTACTCCTGTGCCATATTGTATATCAACATCTCCAATGGAGTTGTAATGCAGTTTTTTCTCCATACATTCCAAGTCACATGAAATCATAAAACCCTAATTTACGAAACCTAAAATCCAAATTTTCGCGACCTAAATCCTAAATTAATAACAGCGTGAGGAGCCTTCAAAATAAAATTCATAATTTTTGGAGCTCGTTTTCTACATTTACAAATTCATACAAACAATACACTTATATGAAATTGCGAGAAAAATTCTGAACAAATAAAACTATGGCAAATTTACATAAGCAAGTACACTGTGTCGGGAGTCTCCACATAAAGTTTCATAGTTTTTTGAACTCATTTACTATATTTTAAAATTCCTACAAATAGCGTTGAAACCATAATCGGCTTAAACCCTAATCCCGGGACACGTGACGGGCGGCGGACCGACACTGCAGGGCGGCCGTGGCAACGCCACCTCACGGTGACCGTGCGACAGGGGCGACGTGGCGGGCTGGGAGAGACTGTCGTATGGTGGCCACACGACAGGGGACTATATTTGCAAAAAAAAAATCAGAGATGATCATTCCTGTAAATATGAGAAAAAAAGGCCAAAAATTCGAGAAGCGTCTTGCCTTTGCGTGAGCGTTCCTAGCTTCTCCACGCGCCCACGACTTGTGACTCAAAGCGCGGTGGCCGCCCGTGCCTAGGTGCGGAGCGCGTCCAATTCCTCGGATCCATCCATGCCTCCGTCCAATTCCCCGCTCGCTGCGGCCCGCGCGCAGAGCTTGCCGTCCCACTCCCATTTTTCACTTGGGCCGTGCACTTCTCGTGGGCCGATGACTAGTAAAGACGTATAGGCTTGTAGCATTTGCCCAGTTTTTTTTCTTATTTTGACGTGTTTTATAAGTGAAATAGTAAAAATAATTTTCTAAAAAACAAAATAGCAAAAATAGAATTCTTATCACGTGAAAACACTGCTGTAGGAGGCCTGCCGTACCCCTAGAGAGCGGCAGCCAGCCTACCGTGTCCCTAAAGAGCGGCAAGTGGTATGGACAGACCACCTGCTTCATGAGGGGGCGGCAGGTCGGCTGAAGCCGAATGGAAGCTAGCCCCGTGTTCTGCTCGCACACTCAGGGTGCGACAGGCCCCCTAAAGCGATGTTTTTGAGTGGTATGAGTGCTATTTTTTACATTTCATTTTTAAGGCCACTTTTGCTATTTCACTTAAAAATACGTTGTTTTAGCAAAAACTCGCATTTGGTGTCTCCGTTTTAGTAACAGTTTGTTTCCATTCTTCTCCAAAAGAAAAGGTTTGTTTTCGTCACAACCGGATAGAAACTGATTAAAGGCAGTACCGATTCTACCTCACCTTTACAAAAGGCTCTACGAAAATCCATTTGATACACATGCCATGTTACCATATCAAATACCTAATGCGAAAGTGAAATATTCATACAAATAACCTACATAGTATGCAGTTAATAAGAATTGAACTATAATCATTAATCAGAAAATCAAGGTGCGCGCAACACCAGTTGAACTACCTAATGGTTGGCAATTTTGTGATTTTTTTTTCTGATGTTTGATAAAAAAACGGCCACCACTTGCTTAGGCCGATAGCCTGGCTTAAGCAAGATTGCCATGGCCAGAAAAAAAGAGGTTAGCTTGTTAATTTGGGTGGTAGCTCTTATGAGAAATTAATGTATAGACCAAAAGAAAAGGAGCAAGTGTCAGGTGGAAATACTCCATGTAAATTCCGTGGATACACTGGGTGTAAAAGTTTCCAAAAATTCTAAAAAAAAATACCGCATGTAGATGATGAGATGTTATGTCTTATGTAGTCCTAAAAAAATTCAAGATCAAGCTTAATTCCATTTTGGAGGAAATGAAATTGACGAGCAACGAAAAGAAATAGTGACGAACAATGAAAAATCACTATGCACGTAGAATTTGTCTTTTTCGTATCTTCTGGATGCGATTGAGTTTAATTTTGAAATTTTTTAATGCCTATATAGAATCTCACCATCTGCATGTGGTAATTATTTGAGAATTATTTTGGAACTTTTACAAATGATTCCAGTAGAGTTTACACGTCTAGCATTATTTCCACATGATATTCGCCCAAAGATATGACGGTAGCTAGGAAATGATCAAATTTCTCATGACAAATCTAGCTGTTAAATTTAGCCATGTATGCGATCATGGTTGGATTTACAATCAGGGAAAGACAGCAAGAAATAAAAGCAATCCATGATATGGACAAATTGGACATCAAGATAAAGAGCTGAACAGGAACAGTTGACGATGGCCCCATTTTCAAGGAACATCCACCTGAACTCTAAATCCAGAACAAAATATTTTCGCTTGCTCTCTGCATACAAGGCTTGTTTTGGCTGATATATACAAATAAATTAAGATCCATGTAAAAAGGAGCAATGAAGAAATTAAGGGGGACATGATGGACAACCATCGGGTGAAAAGTGCATTGGCCGAGAATTGGCCATGCTAGGGGAAATTTCCACCTCCAGGGAGGAGGCGGATGGGCCAAATCTCGCCGAAGCCCAAAACCTCGGTGAGTTCCCTTCGGCCTTGCCCACGAGAAACTTCGAGACGTGGAGTCACGGCGAGTTGGTGTCGATCTTGGTTGCCTCTGTGAAAGGCCACGGTATCCGGTTAAGAGGTCTCTTCCGCCGCCGCTGCAGGAATTCTCTCGGCTGCGTCGGTCGTGGCGGGTTGTGATGTATTGGATCCTCCTTGCGAGTTCGGATCAGTGACAACTGGCGGTCCTAGCTCTGGAAAACTCCGCCGAGTCCATCGTTTTGGGACGCATTTCTCAGATGTGTTCGATCACTCCTATCGGCCGATCCCCATTTCAGTGTGGCAGTGGATTCCAAAATTTGCTGGGGTTGGCGATCTAGGTTACATCGCACGTGAGAGCGAGGTCAGACGATTGGGTTCGCGTGCGCGGACGGTGAGGAAGATTTGAGATCCGCCGCCGCTTCTTCGCTCGTTCGCGGCGGTGGTGAAGGAAGGGGTGATGGAGAGAGGGCGTGGTAGATATCCGCGTCACTATGGAGGGGGTGGATCCCGTCCTTGGAGTGGGGGCAAACGGAATGCTCCTGAAGCTTGGATGGAGGACGATGACTTGCTTGCTGAGGAAGAGCTCCGTGCTAAGTTGAGAAGAGATCAAGAGCAATCGCGAAGGTTCCAGGAACCTGGGCAAGGGGTCCAGGTCAGATCTGGTAAGTATTCTATTTCCAATGTGGATACCAGACCTAGAGGGGTGTCTTGGCATTCAGGGGTTTCAGATCGGGATCATTTCGAACATGGCAAAAATCGACAAGATGGTTCTTATGATAACAAAGATCATCACAATGATGGGGGTGGTTCTAGAGGGGTTCATATCAGGGGTGATTTCAGAGGTGGTTTTGGGGGTAGAGGAGTGGTGAGTCATTTTGAGATTGACAGATCTAAATGGGAAGATGTTGCGAATACTAGCAAAGGTGAAGACCAACAGAAAACTTGGGGTGATATTGGTCCTAATACGGGGGTATTACGAGCTGAGGATAAAGGTACTTGCTACAGATGCCTGCAACCCGGACATCACCAGGCAAGGTGCAATAATCCACTGGTGTGTTACAAATGCAAGAAGAAAGGGCATTGGACTTCAAGCTATCCGGATGATAAAAAACAGCAGGGTCTGAAGTTATATGGTTATGGGATACTTGGTCAGGGATTTTATAGTGTGCAGGTTCCTGGGATGCAATTGGAGGAGCAACAGGCTGCAACTGGTATTATCCATATTAAAGAAGGGGTAGCCACTATTCAGAAAATTGAAGAAGAACTCAAACATCTTATTCAAAGTGATTGGGATTGGAAGGTGAGGAGACTGTCGATGTTAGAATATGCAGTTGTTTTCCCTTCTAAGGCTATTCTGGACACTTGGTCTAAGGTTCAGGGAGTTGAATTGGCTCTCCATTCTATTAAAGCTACTGTTGAGAAATCTAAATTGGATCCTGATGCTTCTTCTATTTTGGTTCCTACCTGGGTGAGAGTGTCTGGTATTCCTAATGCGGCCAAGTCTGCAGAAATTGTTAAAGATCTGGCTTGTACTATTGGAGATCCTATTGAGGTGGATGAGGTTAGCCTCATGGGGGTGGATCCTGTTAGAGTGAAAGTGAATTGCAGAGATCCTGACAGTATTAATTGTTATGTTGAGATATTCTTTAACACTGTGGGATATGAAATTCGGTTTGAAGCTGAAGGGGCTGGAGGAAAAAAAAGAAAGGGCTATGAGAAAGTGACAGAACCTAAATTTCAGGATAAAAAGAAAGATGATGAGGAAGATAAGGATAAGGAGGAGTCTAGTGGCAGTTCTCACAATTCTGGATGGAAAAGACTTGCTGCAAGGTTTGGGGGAGACTCCCAACAAACTTCTGATCATATGGATGGGGGAGATAACTATAAACATAAAACAAAAAATCAGGGTGGTCAAGATTTTGAGGAGACTGGTCAGGGAAAGGAACTTGTGCAAGTTAACTCTGATTGCCAGATCATTCCTGTCTTACCAATTGCTTTTAGTTTCCCACCAAGTGAGGAGTCTAATATGGTTGGCCAACAGGATGACAAGAGCGCGGGGGGAGTGGACTGGTCAGATCTTTCTGATCAGGATAAATCTGAAGATGATCTGGCTTTGATTCAAGGGACGTCCAAAGATATTGTGGTGCATACTGGTACAGGTCCCACTTTGATGTCTTCAACTTTGTGGCCTTGTCTTCAGCTAACGTCTAATAAAAGCAATTCTAGTAGTTGTCATGAAGAAAAGACCTTTGAGCCAAGCCTCGAGTTAATTGAACAGACCAAGGGGTTTGAAGGAGACAGTACTGCAGAAAAAAATTTCTTTGTTGAGGAGGTGTCTGATAGTCAACCTGCGGTTGATGAGCCTCTATCTCATGGAAGGGTTATGGCACAGGGGTTGTTTGCTGTTTCTGAGAACCCAACTGAGGACTGGTCTCTGGCTAAAAAGAAAGGGGGTAGAAGCAAAGTTAAGGAACCTTTAATGCCTACTAGGAAGAGTAGTCGCATTCAAGATCAAGGCATTCCTATGCAAGAGAAAGCTGCCAAATTAAAATCTATTCAAAATCTAGAAGCTCAAGGTACCTCTCATAACCCTTTTAATATTTTAAATAATGCTTCTGCTTTATATCTAGAATCCATTGCTTGTGCTTGTGATATATCTCTGGGTACTTCTTCTGTCACCTCCAAAGAGGTCATATTTGCCATGCAAGCCCAAGAAGTGGCTAGATTTGCTATTGCCCAAGTCGAGGCTTCAAAAGAAAATGAAGCTAATATTCAAAAGAATAAGGATGTAAATGAAACCAAGAGGGGTGCTGAGTGCCTTGAAGATCAGAGAGTTGATGTCTCAAGGGGTGTTAAGGGGTTCAACATGTCTTCTAGACTGAGCTGCAGACTGAAGAAGGACAGTGGGTCCTTGAAGAAAAAGTGATCTATGAAATTTCTTTTTTGGAATGTCAGAGGCCTGGGGAAACCAGCTAGAAGGAGACAATTAAAAGAAATCATCATGAAAGAGGGGTGTGATATGGTAGGGGTGATGGAAACCATTAAGAAGGACTTCAAGGACAGGGAGCTCAAAGCCCTAGGTGGTAATAAGGATTATCATTGGTGCTGGTCTGCTGCTTGTGGTCACTCGGGTGGCATTCTGGTGGGGGTGAGAAAAGACCTTTGTGATGTAGAGGACAGTTATCAGGGTAGATTTTTTCTTAGTTTGAGTTTGAGACATAAAATCAGTAATTACAGATGGGAAGTCGTGATAGTGTATGGACCTGCTAATCATAATTTGAGCCAAGATTTCCTGGTCGAACTCCATGAATATTGTCAGAGTGTGATGATTCCTTTAATTTTAGGGGGAGACTTTAACTTGATCAGGGGTGCAGAGGAGAAGAATTCAGACAATGTTAACAAGGGGTTGATTGATAGTTTCAATGGCTTTATCAATGATAACCAGTTAATGGAGATCAAAAGAGGGGGCATTCGCTTTACCTGGACTAACAAACAAGTTAATCCTGTTATGGTTGAGCTTGACAGAATTCTGGTGTCTACTAGTTGGGAGGCTCGTTTTCCTTTATGCAGGGTGCACAGCTTAACAAGAATTGGCTCTGATCATTGTCCAATCATTTTAGATACAGGGGAGACAGTTGCTAGGAAGACAGGGAGATTCTTTTTTGACAAAAACTGGTTGGATCAAGAGAATTTCCATTCTTATGTGATTGAGAGATGGCAGTGTTTTGTCTCCAAGCTGACAGATAAAATGTACTCTGTGGATTGCTGGAATGGGGGTCTAGCTAATCTCAGACAGTTCATTAGAGGTTGGGGTGCCAACTCAAATGATCAATTCAGTAAAGATAAGAATCTTTGTCTGGATATTATTCGCTCCTTGGACCAGAAGTCTGAAGTGCAAGATTTAAGTGAGGAGGATTGGTTCATCAGATATAAAACTGAATCGGAGTTGGAAAAGTTATTTACGATTGAGGAGAAATATTGGCAGCAACGCAGTAGTGCAAAGAGGGCAGCTCTAGGAGATGCTAATACCAAGTATTTTCATAGTTATGCTAACGGAAGGAAAAGAAAAAACTTCATTTCTAGTTTGGAAGCTGAAGGGGGTGTTTTGACTGATGAAAAAGACATTGCTAATCATATATATCAATTCTATAAAAACCTCTTTGGTCAGGATAACAACATTGGAGTTAAAATCTCTAGCAGCCATTGGCAGGAGACTGAGAAAATTTCTTCAACTTTGAATGAGAGTTTGATGTTGGAATTTACAGAGGATGAAGTTTGGAATGTGATTAAGAGTTTCAATACTGATACTGCTCCTGGGCTTGACGGTTTTCCTGTTTGCTTCTATAAAGCTTTTTGGGGGTAGCATTAAAACCTATTTTATGAGAATGGTTAGAGATTTTTTTGAAGGGAATCTAGACCTTAAACGTTTGAACTACGGGGTTATTACATTGATTCCAAAGACTAAAGATGCCAACACTATTAGGCAATTCAGACCTATTTGCTTGTTGAATGTGAGTTTCAAAATCATTGCTAAGTTGTTGGCTATGAGGCTTGGTAAGATTGCCGATCAGATTATTAGTAAAAGTCAGACGGTTTTCATTAAAGGGCGTAATATTCTTGATGGGGTGGTGTGCCTTCATGAAATCTTACATGAGATGAAAACTTCCAAAACAAAGGGTATCATTCTGAAGCTGGACTTTGAAAAAGCATATGACAAAATTAGTTGGAATTTTCTAGAGGATGTGATGAGGGGAAGGGGTTTTGATCAAACTTGGATCAAGTGGGTGATGAGTTCTATTAAGGGTGGTAAAGTGAGTATCAATGTCAATGGGAATGTGGGTAATTATTTCACTACCTATAGAGGTTTAAGGCAAGGAGATCCTCTTTCGCCACTCTTGTTTAACTTGGTAGCAGATGCTCTTGCAACTCTGATTACTAAAGCCCAAAAAAGTCAGCTCATTAAAGGGGTGATATCGAATCTGATTTCTGATGGGGTTCCTCTTTTACAGTATGCCGACGACACTATTCTCATGATTGATTACAAGGAGGACTATATCTTGAATCTTAAATTTTTACTTTACTGTTTCGAATGGATGTCTGGCCTCAAGATTAATTACCATAAAAGCGAAGTCTTTGTTGTTGGGGTGGAAACCTCCGAAGCTCAGAGGGTGGCTGTGAGACCCCGATTTATTAGGCTCATAATACTTAGTCATCCAAATGACCCTAGTATTATCAACTAAATAAACCGTGCCTCGAGATATATGTACTTCCCAAAAATGCAGTACACACAACTCATTACAAAAGGTTGCATCAATTCCATTCAAACACATAGAACAGAACAAGCAACAAACCAGAAGTTAAAATAAATAAATGATAGTTATTACAAAAGGGAGGCCGACCGGCCAAATGACAACAAGTCTACAAAGATAACAACGGAAGCAAAAGTGCCATAAAGATGGCCATAACAAAAGCCAACCAGTGTGCCTTTACCCACAAGGCAACTGACCGGACCGCCAAGCTAGTCAAAGATACAGCCACAGCAAAGCTCACAGAAGTAAGGCCATTCGGGCTCACCTTCCTCCTCTGCAACAATTATCATAAGCAAAGCAAATGAGTACAATTAATGTACTCGCAAGACTGACGTGTAGGATAACAGAACTATAATTAGCTACATGCAAGCTTTATTTAAGTGGATGAGGCTTTGGACTCATTTTAGCACAAAGCAAGTTTTCTTTTGCAATATTTAAATAATTTCCAAAGCAGATTTGCAATTCATTTTAATTTGCAAGAACAACGAGACAAGTAACAAAAGATAGACAACAACAATCCTGGAGGTGACTAACCCAATAGCCACCACAACAATAGCATGAACATCCATTCATACCAACCCATCAAGTTTTAATTAAATGTTGTAGTCTAGTTCTTGCGGGAAATCACCAAGCGTGTCCATAACCTAGGACGAGGCTATTCGAATAGTTTTAACCCTGCAGGGGTGTACCAATGTACCCACACGCCAGGCCGCCTTTTCGCCACATGATTAGCACACTTCCTTTGGTATCTTTGCACGGCTAAGTCCTACGAGGCATTTCCAATGAGCGATGCTAATTAAGAGTCGCGACAACCCGTAGGTAGGAGACAAGCCCACCACAAAGAATCGCAGTGCTCTTTCCCTTATAAAACAGCTTTTACTCACCTGCGACCCCCAATTAACACCTCCCAAAGTACTTAGCCAAGAGAGGTCCCATATCCCCCTCGCGTGGTTAGCACGCACAAGTGCTTGGATCAGTGGCGCAAGTAACTCGGTCCTTGGGGACTTGGGCACCAGTCCTTTCACACCCCACAAATCACACCAACATCCATTGTGCCCAAGTCAAACAGATTTGTTTTCATGTTTGTTTTATTTGTTTACAAGGTGACAAAGCACAAGATGGACAGAAAGGGATAACCATTTTAGTGTGATCAAGGTCATCGACATAATGTCGACAACCGCCCATTTCTACTGTCACCTAAGCATTGCTAAGCATATCAAAACGTGATCTACTAAGTGATGAGAGCTCATCCAACGAACTCTACATCACAGCAAGTAATCCTAGGCTTAGTAGTAGAGAATGAACTTTTACCTACAGAATATGCATCTATAGGATCACTAGCGACATTTCAACACAAAGTAGCAATGCATACATAAAAGTAAAACAATATATTAGACCTTAAAGTAATGGGGCAATATGGAGATGATCAAACTGCTTGCCTTGCTGATTTTGCTCAAATTGTTGCTGAGGATCACTCACGGGATCAATACACTCGTCGACACCTAATCGAAAAGGCGAAAAGAATCGATAAGAACGACGAAAATCCAAAAGACAACCCAGCAAATAAACTCCAACTTCTCTGAAATTTCTACAGCCGCAAGACAAAGATTTTTAGAGAATTTAGCAACAGGAACCAATTGATTTGGATTCTCAATGCCAAAGTTATGCTCAAAACAATCCTGCTCAGCTTTTAAAATAGGAAAAGTTACTATTCAAGTAATTAAATTGTTAGGCAACAATTTCTACAACAGTGGTGAAGCTGAGATTTTTATGGTAGCATAAGCACCTCATAAGATGAACAACCCAATCGGATTCATCTCATTTGGAGCTACAATGCACCTTCTATCAATTTTTAAAGACAAGAACTTGAACAAAATTATAATGCACAAGTATTCTTTTTGACAACAGCAACATGTTCAAAACTAATTTTCACAGCAAGTTCATTAATAGAGGAACCCAAAAAAATTGGATTCACTCAAAAATAAGTCACAGAGAATAAGTTATGCATTTTACAAGTTAAAAGGATTTTTAATATAGCAATTAAAGCCTACAAGTTAACAAAGTAATTCTGGACATTTTTGTAACTACAATATGCTTAAAACCATTTTTAGATTCAAGTGTAGGTATTACCAGAATTAACAAAGTTGATTTCATCTAAAAAGGAGTTAAAATGAATTTGTCATGCATTTTTAAACTTATCAGGAATTTTTAATACATTTAATAAAGCTGAAAAGAAGTAAAGCTTATTTTCCCATTTTTCTGAAGTCATATCATGCTTGAAACTATTTTTAGGTTAAACTTTAGTTCATAACAGATTTATTAAAAGTGGAAACAACCGAAAAAGAATTATTATGAAAAAGTTATACCTCCTCAAAGTTTAAAGCAATTTCCAGTAGTAAAATAAACCTCCCGGGGATTTAATAAACCGTTACCGAAAAGGAAAAGGCGTGGCGCAATCTAGGCCGTTCATCTCGACATCAACGGCCCATGCGCGCTTGGTTCGATCGGCCCAACGCACTGGGGCCGTCCGATCCTGATCCTACGGCCCACAGGGGTGGTCCGAAAGTTCCTTTGATTGAGGGCCCTTGATTTAACGATGGACGGCTGGGATGGAAGGAGCGTCCGGAGCGGTCCGAACAGCCCAGTGAATGTGGGCCATCGATTTTACATCCAACGACTGAGAATGATTAGGGTGGTCGCGAGTTAAACAGGGGTTGCTGACAAGCGGGGCCCCATGTCAGTGACGTGGAGTCATGCCCGGGCGAGGTTAACGCACGTGCACAGTGCACGCGGGCCCACCCGTCAGTGAAAGAGGTCTACGGGGCGTTTAAGTGAGCACATGGGGTTTTGTTTAGCCACGGGCCCACATGTAAGCGACCAATTAGCCCAGGATTAAGACAGGTTTAATGCTAATTACCGATTAGGCCTTAATTACTGTCATTAACGCGGCTAAACGGCGACAACGCCCTGATCAGCGCCCGACAAAAATTCCGACGAGGTTCATCGGCGAAATGCCGGCGATTCACGCCACCCCAGAGCAAACTGAGGGCACCTACAGGTCTTGCAATAACGATCTTGCCTCGCTGCAGTACCACCCACACCTCCGGTGAGGGCTCGGAGGCGGACGCGACGGCGAGGTGCGGCGGTGAACCTACGGCTACGGTGGTGACAAGAAGATATAGCTCATGAACATGCCATTCGGTGGTGCCCGAAGCCATCGAAGCTACTAGGGACCTACCTAGATGACGCGCATGAGAGAGCGGCCAGGCAGCTCGGCGACGAAGCTCATGGCGGCGTCAATGGTAACAACGTGGAGAAGCATACTGGACAACCAGAGAGAGCCCGGGTCATCAAAACGAGTTGTAAACCTCCCACTGATGCTCCCAGAGAAAGGAATCGACAGGAGGAGGACTCACCGGCGCCGGAGACGAAGATGGGTCTTTGCGGCCGAAAATGGGGATTTTCCGAATTAGCCTCCCCCTGAAAAGATAATCCCAAATTGATTGAGGGTTAAGCTTCACCGAAGTGAGAGGGAGCAGAGGGAGCAAAAATTGGAGGCGGGGATGCACTGAGGTACCGCCTTCACCGTGAGCTTGAAGCTCGGCAATGGCGGCCGAAGCAATTGTGGTGACTTGAGCTCTAACCAGCGGGGTGGGTGCTAGTTAGGGCTGCGGGAAGGTTAAAGGAAACCAAAGAAGGAGCGCCGGGTGCTTAAGTAGCAAGGAGGGAGAAGAGCAACGGCACGGGAGCCTCAGATGCTTTGACTGCCATGGGAGCACCGAGAATGACGGGAGAGAAGCGCGACGACTTATGAGGCGGCCGACGACGAAAGCATTTAATGCGTTGCAGAGGGAGACCCGTTGAGCCTGCACCGAGGTGACCCGACGCTGCGCCCCACCCGCTGCTCTGACCATGGCGCTGGCGTGCGCGCGAGAGGCGGGAGGAGGACGACGACGCGGCGGTCGTCCGATTTTTGATCGTGTGGCTGAGAGGAAAACGAGAGGGCGAAGGGGTACGCAACGTGGGCTGTGCGATTAGAATCCAATGGCCCAGGGCGCGGTACCATAGTTGGTTGGGTCGAGCCACTTGGCTCGAGCCCGAGTCTGACTTGGACCCAACAAACAGTGACCCCAAGGGTTTTTAAAATAAACAGCTGACTTTGAGGAATTGTTTGGGGTAGCAAATTAGCTCCAAAAATTATGAAATTTTTACAGGAGCTTACTAACTTTAAGATTAACCACCCATAAAATTTCCAGAGGTTTTTATGCAATGCAATTTTCTCAAGAAATTCCAGAAGGTTAACAGCTAGGGTTTGACCAGCTTTGACTGGGTTTGACTTGCCTCTACATTATTCAAATAATTTCTAAAAATTATGAGAAAATTCAGAGGTGCTGCAAGTCATCCAAAGAACCCATGAAAAATATTTACAAGGGTTTGGCACAAGATTTTCACAAGGAGGTTTTTGATTGGAGTCCTTTTGAGATTTTGATTTTTGGGTTTTGAATTTCCATAATTCCTTTGCAAGAATTACAGATTTGGTCAAGTATTTCCAAAAGAAGAAAAAGTTTTAATTTATACTCAAATTCTTACACTTGAAACAGAAATCTAAATTTGGGATGTTACAGTGGCTAAGATGATGAACTGCAAATTAGGAAAGTTCCCCCTCACCTATTTGGGGGTTGTCATTGGTGACAGATTTATTAGAGAGAAGGCTGCCAGCAGTATAATAAGCAAACTGGAGAAAAGATTAGATAATTGGAAATGTAATCTCCATTCTTCTGGAGGAAGATTGACCTTGGTCAACAGCTGTCTGAGTAGCATACCTACTTACACCATGGGGTTCTACAATCTTAATGGGAAGATTCATGGCAAAATGGATAAGATTCGGTCTAGATTCTTTTGGAGGGGTGTTAATAACAACTTCAAATACCATATGGTGAGCTGGAATACTGTTTGTAGACCTAGGGACTATGGTGGTCTGGGTGTGATCAATACTAAGCTTTTCAATGATTGTATTCTTTGCAAGTGGCTCTGGAAGATGAATCAGAGACCTGATGATCTGTGGTACAAAATCCTGAAAGCCAAATATTTTCAGATGAGTGATATAAGAGATGTCAATCCCCATATTGGCTCCCAGTTCTGGAGAGGTATTAACAAAGTCAAGAATCTGTTTTGGTGTGGAGTGAGCCACACTATTGGCAATGGCAAATCCACTTATTTTTGGTTAGATGTTTGGATTGATAAGTGCCCTTTTAAAATCCGGTTTCATAAACTATTCAGAATCAATGGTAATCCTTTTATTAAAGTGGATGACTGCTTTAGCAAGGGGATCTGGAAGATAGACTTCATCAGAAGTTTTGGACCTGAGGAAAAAGAGCAATGGGATGAGCTTAAGTTCATTCTGAATGGGGTGTCTCTCACTACTGATAGTGACAGTATTAACTGGTGTCTTGACAAACAAGGCCAGTTTTCGGTCAAATCCTTGTATAGTCATCTTGCTTTCGGTGGGGTGATGAACTGGAAACTATGTAGGACCGGAATAGGCGACTAGAGGGGGGGGGGTGAATAGGAGCACCAAATCTTTTTGCAAAGATAATGGATTCAACTCGCAAATCGCAAATCACTCCAATAGCTATGAGAGCTATGAAGATGAATGCTTAAACACAGTGGAAGACTCCAATAGCTATGAGAGCTATGAAGATGAATGCCACAAAACTAGATCATGGGAATCAGAAGCAACAAGACACCTAGGGCTAGAAGCAGAAGAGATACAGAAATTAGCACAAAAGATCCTCTCAAACCTGGAAATCTTAAAGACAAGCCCACCAGAGGAATCTAAAACCCTACACTCCCCACTCTTAAATCTCACCTCTAGACCCTCATCAAGCAGCTGAGAAACTAAAAGCAGATTATATTTCAGCTTACTTACCAAAGCGACGTCCTTGAGCATGAATTTGTTGTTGACGCACACTGTTCCCTTTGCTGTCACGGTCCCGGTAGAAGCATCCCCAAATGTGATCAATTCATTGCGGATGCGTGTGAGGAGAGAACCATCTAGAATCCCCAGTCATATGTCGAGAACACCCGGAGTCAACAATCCATATGTCCTCCTTCCTCGCACGCCGAACCTCATCGGGATCGCTGAAAAGGTCGTTGTCGTTGGAGGAGTCGACGTCGTGGCTGTCCTTGGCCATGAAGCACATGCCGGTGAAGTCTTGATCCTTCTTCTTGCCATGAGAGTCGTCGTCGTCCTCCGTCCCCGAGTCCACATCGCTCATGTCAACAGACTCAAGAGCGGTAAGGACCTTGCTGACGAACTTGCGATAGTTCGGTTTCTTGGACTTCGCATCCTTAGCTTGAGGATGCCTCCGAAAGTCCTTCTCCATCTTGCCCTTCAGCTTGGGGCAACTGGAGCGAATGTGGTTTGGCTCACCACACTCAAAGCAAGTAACAGGGCCACCTCTCCTTCTGTTCCTTACTTTGTTGAAGACTCTCGAGAATTTGGTGGTTAGGAGGGCTAAATCATTTTCAGGTATTTTCTCTAGCTGCTCATCGCTCAAAGAATGCAAAGCGGACAAAGAAAGACCAGATGAGCCAAAGTCCAAAGAATCGGAAGAGCTACCCCGAGATGGGTCAACCACTAAAGCCATCGACTCTGTTTTAGGAGTCGCGAGATGAAATCAATCTCATGCGACTTCAACCTCGAGTAAAGCTTATCCATGGTAAGCTCACTCATGACATGATGTTGTCATTGATGGACGGATCTTCATCCCCAAACTCTCACATCAAGAGCACCCAAGAACCTGGCGTGCATCCTCGGACTCAATAAATGTGAGACCAACAAAGACGTAAATTATGAAGAATCTTGGAAAACCTTCCCAATAACTCATCCAAAGATTCACCGGGCTTTTGTTCGATCTTTGAGTATTCTTTCTTGAGTTGGTTCTGTCTCACTTCCTTGATAGTGTAGAGCCCTCGTGGTAATCACAGAGGGTCTTCCAGATCTCATGAGCGGACTTCAGATGAGACACACGCCAAACTCGGATCGACTAAGCCCTTGAATCAAGAAGTTCGAGCCTTTTTGTTAGCCTCTACATCGTGGTTGATTACATCTTCATCTACCAAGACGACATAAGCATTTTTGACCTTAAGCCAAATTGCGTGCCCTTGAGCCTCGATGTAGGCTTGCATGCGAGCCTTCCAAAGAAGCAAAATCAACTCCATCGAAAATATGAGGTTTGAGTGAATACTTGTCGATCGCCATGGCTCCTCGTAGCGGTTAAGATCTATGAGAAGAGCTAACCGGCTCGATACCAATTGTAGGACCGAATAGGCGACTAGAGGGGTGAATAGGAGCACCAAATCTTTTGCAAAGATAATGGATTCAACTCGCAAATCGCAAATCACTCCAATAGCTATGAGAGCTATGAAGATGAATGCTTAAACACAGTGGAAGACTTGTAATGAATCCACTCCTAAACCCTCAAAGCACAGCAGCAAACTTCCTGAAGAAATCATGAAAAATCAGGGACAAAGGTACTACCACTGTTGTAAGTGCGGTACTACCGCATCGCGGTACTACCTCAGGCAAAAGTGCGGTACTACCTTTTATCCTGACGATGAACAGAAACAGCCTGAAAACAAAATCGAAAATCGACGTAACTTTTAAACCGTAAGGCCAAACTCCACCAAATTTGGAACACACCTTCCTATGGGTATTAGGAACCTATTCCAAGTGGCGATCGTCCAGATCTACATCAAAGTTTCGATCTTTTTCAGTTTTACCTAAGAAGGGCAAAGAACCGAGCAAAACGAAAAACTTGATCCAACTCTTGCTCGTGGGAGATTGATGATCTAGGTGACCTTAGATACGTTCCCACATATCACAGCAAGGAGTAAGAGTGCACAAGAACAACCAAAAACCAATGGATCAAGGAAGCACCCAAAATCATCAAAAGAGAAGGAAGAACACAAGAGGGGGGCTCATCTTTGGAAGAACATCCATAGATTGATTCATGATGTTCTTTGGTTCTGACCACTCCCTCAAGGAGGACAAGAGCTCCATCCAAGAGCATGCACATCAATCCATCTCTCTAGAGCCTAAGCCTCTCTTTTCTTCCCAAAACCCTAAAAACCAAACTAGGGTTTGCAAATGAAGTGCTTGAGGCTGCTGTGAACAAGATCCTCTCTATTTATATGAGGCCTAGAGCTTCTAGAAGACTTAACCCTAATGGGCTCCGTTAGGCCCAATAACAAACAGGACACACGCACGCATTTTAAAGCGCCGTCTTCACTTTTCTTGACCTAATCCACTTCTTGACGCACCGCCTTGCGCGCTGGTTGGCATTAGGTCACCAAGGCGATTTGGTGAAATTACCAAAATACCCCTTCTCGATCCTTCTCCATGGACCGAGTCCAAACTGTCGTCAAGCAATCGCTTTGCTCCGCCACGTGTAGGTTGATCAACAGCTCTCATCATGTCGGCAAGTCTCTCCGCTCAATCCCATCGAACCTCCAAGGCACTTGCACCGACCTCGGCCGCTTGATCCAACCGGTAGATCGAATCGCCTGATTCGATCCACCTCGCCCATTCTGCCATGCTTGAGTCACCGACCACCCAAGCATCCATGATCGTTTCGGACCTCGGCTCTCCAAGCTTAGTCCCGATCCTCCTCGCCGCTGACCGTCGTTGACACGCAAGCCACCGACAAAGAATAGACCAAGAAATCATCTCCGGGAACAAGTTCTTCACAACTTGACCCACGTTAGCTCAAAACATGCAATATGCAACATATATGCATTAACAAACATGGAAATGACATAACCCAAAAACAATTCTCAAATTGAAATAACATTCAGCTCAAATCATTCCAAAAACGGTACTACCGCCAAGTACCCATCGGTATTACCGCACTGCGGTCATACCTCTCAATCAACTGCGGTCGTACCACAACTAGGAGAAATCCAAAACTCTCCAAAAACCACTCCTCTAGAATTTGCATACCGCAAAACAACGGTCATACCGAAGTGCGGTATTACCGACAGGCAAGATGCGGTCATACCGCTCCACAAGAAAATCCAAGACCGTTTTGCATTCGTTCTGGTTTTTCCATACCGCTTAACAACAACCGGTCGTTCCGCAAAGCGGTATTACCGCGTTTAACACGCCGGTACTACCGATTAACCTGACAGTTTGTTGAAACTTTCTGACAAACAAGAAATCCAACAAATCTTCAACCAAATTGCCAATTGTATCATCACCTAGGATTATGAGCATATCCTCAAGGTGTTCACAAACTACAAAAAATCTGGAACATTAAAACTCCTTTGAAGATTAAGATTTTTCTTTGGCAAATGTATTTGAACGAACTCCCTACGGCTTTTCAACTTAAGGTAAGGGGTTGGAAGGGGAGCGCTATTTGCAGGTTGTGTGGTGTGGATGAAGATACCAACCATATCTTCTTTAGATGTGTTTTGGCTAAATTTGTATGGTGTAGTCTGAGAGAAATTTTCATATGGGACAGAATTCCTGAGTCTATAGATGACTTGTTTGATGGTTGGCTTGTTGATAGGGGTGCTAATAATTACAATATTGGTTTATTTAGCTTTGCAGCTTTGGCATGGACACTTTGAAAAATCCGCAATAGAGGAGCTATTGAGAAGATTTATCCTAACCAATCTATTGAAGTCTTGTTCAAATTCTGTCTTTCGCTTAAAAGAATGGCATAATCTTTCCAAAGGAACAAACTGCCGGAAGATCGATAATGTCATGAAGAAAATTGAAGGGTGGCTTCGTCGTTTTACTGTCCTTAATACCTCTGGTTAGGTTTTGTAATTGGATGCCTTGCCCTTTGATGGCATCTGGGTGATGTTGTTGTCCTTTTGTTGCTGTTCGAGGTTCTTTAGATGTGATGTTTCTATATGTTTTGCTTGGTAAGTTGGTAATCCCAACGTCGCCACTCGGTGTTTTGTATGAACCTTTATTAGCTTTATAAAAAGCTGGGCTATCGCCTGTTTGGAAAAAAAATGATGGACAACCATCGATCTAGGTCTAATCACCATTTCTATCTCATACCGTAAGTGAACAATTTATTACTGCGACCTCAGTTCCTCAAACGAAACGACGCACATCGATCGATCAATGTTTGGATGGCAGTACTAAAGTGAATGGAATGATTATGCTCAAGAAATGGAGGCGTTCACCTGTTTGGTTGGTTGTATTGTATCAGTTCATCCCAGACGATCTGGTTCACCTTAGGAGACTATGCTCGTTAGATGCTGTATTGTGCCATTCAACAAAATCTAACGAACCACGCCGGTCACCCTCACTCTGTCACCTCGACCCGGGCCACGCCACCGCTCCGATGAAGCTCGGCCAGCACTAAGGCCCGTGAAATGAGAGGCCGAGCGGCGAGAGAGAGGCGCCTAAGTGGCCTGCCTTCCTGGCCGCCAGGGAGAAGAAGGGGAGGTGGCTTTGGCAAACACATCATTATCGCATCCGGAGAAGAAGGGTGGAACTCGCCAAGAAGGTGGCGAGTCAAGGCTCGATGTGGTGCCGCTTGTCCTTCTTCTCCTCCTCCGCACATCGCGACGCCGGTGATGACCAGAGGGAACCGGGTAGGAGCCGTCTTGACAGGCCGAAGCGAGGAGCGGTACGTGAGCAGGAACCAAAGGGGAGGCCGATGGATGAGAGGCGGCGCTGGTCATCCGACCGCGCCGGGAGAAGAAGAGGGAAGGTGGCTTCTTGGCAAACGACTATTATCAGATCCGGAGAAGAAGGGTGGAACTCGCTAGAAGAAGGTGGCACAACAAGACAATGTGGTGCCGCTTGTCCTTCTTCTCCTCCCTCCGCACACTGCGCTTGCCGGTGATGACCAGTAGGGAACCGGGCCGGGGAGCCGTGCGCACGGGGTTGAGCGAGGAGCGGGCAAGTGAGTAGGGAACCAAAGAGGAGCAGAGAGGGGAGGAGGCGGACGGAGTCGAGGCTGGAGCCGAGCTAGGCCGGAACCAGCAGCGGCGCAGGAGAGTGGAGAGGGAGATGTGAATGGGGAAGAATGGAGATTCGGTGACAAGGGGAAATAATAAGTAGAGAAGATTAGGTGAAATAAATGGAGATTAGGTGAAAGTGGGATTAGAGTTAGGAGATTAAAAAAATTTAGGTATCATCTCGTACAACCAACCAAACGCAATCTTGTACCATCCCATCCCACCAATCAAACAGACTGCTTGTACGATCCCATTCAGGACAATTCCATCCTGAACGATCCTATCCATACCATTCAAATACATCCCACCAACCAAACGCATCCAATAGGACATGCGTGCACAATTAATCATTCCTGCAGCTCTAAGAGGAAAAGAAGGGGGGAAACCCCGCACCGGTGAATGCTATGAGGTCCTGCTTCTCCGCCTCGATAACCCGCTGCAGGAACCACGTTGTGTTGAGGTCCGAGCAACACGCGCCGACACGCTGCAATCTCCTCATGGCTCCCTGCAGACGCTGCATGAGCAGCGGTCTGCCGCTCGCTTACCACTTGCCAGTCTTGGCAGCACTCTTGCGTACACTTATTGCACATACTCGCCACTGCCTGCTTTCGCGCCTCGCCTAGGGTTGGAGAGTGAGAATGGAGACTTGAGTTTGCAAATTGGGGGAAGTGAGCAACTGAGCCAGCCATAGATGATAGATGTATTGGTGATTTGGTACATGGGCTTAGCTGGGTATGGGCGTAGGCCTTCCTTTGGCACTTGGCAGTTTGGATCTGGGATTTGGTTTGGGTTGTGGCATGACGCAGCCGAAGAACGGAAGAAGCAAGGAAAGCGACCAGCAGAGCGAGAACGGCGGCCGTGGCAAGACCCGAGAGAGAGGAGGGTGTTCGCTAACGCCGACACACAGTGGCCGCCCTGACCTCTATAGCTGGGACCGCCCCTGCAGAGGCACATATAGGCTACAGAGCAAGAGTCCCGAACAGAGAAGAAAGTTGAGTCAGAGTCAGCTGTCTCACTCAGCACCACGTCTAGAACCAGTCGCCCTCTATGTGTAAATGCTTCGCAAGTAACTCACGAAACGAAAACCTTTTACGGGAGGGCTTAGCTTTTTCTAAATACAAACTTCTCAATAAGTTGGTCCATGGTTTTAGTTTCTTAGTCCTAAAAAAATAGTTTTAGTTTCTTCATACAAAAGGAACTCATACTTTTCTAAATCATAAAAGTTGTGTTAGGAGCATTCTTTAATCTAGAGCTCAAGCCCTTCAAGTAGACCACTCACTGGTCATCGCGGAAGAAATAAATACTAGTTACATCTAACAAGCACAATCTTAGTGAATGTTCAGTTTTACTCTGAAGTGTTTTTCTAAAGTAAGACTAATACTAATCTAGCTGGCTTTCTTTTAAAAAAATTCTTCTACCAATAATATAGAAAAAAGAATAGCAAAAAAAAAAATGTGGCTTGCTTAATTTATGAGAGTATCTACAAAGTTGAAGGTCTGAATTGTCAATTTCCAAACCCAGGTAAGAAATCGGAGTGTGTACAATTGCAGGTGCAAAAAGTCTCTACTCCCAACCCTTGGTGCTCGAGGCCGCCACGTCACTGCTCGAGCTTTGCAAGTGATCACACGTGGCAGCACGTGGGAGGCTCATGGAGATCGCGGGCTGCTCCGCCTCTTATCGACAAGGCCACTTCAGACGCGAAAAATAATTTTCTGGACAACATTAAACATAACCCGCCTTCTTGGAGTTGGAGACATAATTTTATTTTCTTTTTTCGCTTGCTCTGCTCAATCGCGGCGGCGGCGGCGACGTCCATCTCCATGACCACTGTGGCTTCGCTGTCTTTGGTGCCGCACTTGCTCATTAAGCCTTCCTTCAGGTGTTTCTCCAGAAAGGTGAGTTATCTTGCTCTTTTTTCCGGATTTTTTTTGTTCTTCGGAGATGGGAGAAACGGTGCCTTTTGGTTGGAATTTTTAGTTAGAGTGGCCAGTTCTTGATGGACGATTTGATACGGGAAGTTTGATCTGTTCATTTGGGGATGACCATTTCAGTTCCTAAACCCAATCTGTTTCTGGTTGCAATCTTTGCAATAAAACCGTAGTATTTTGACCACTCGAAATATTCCATGATTTCGATGTATTATGCGATCTCTGGTTAGCTGGTGAATTGAGAGATTAATATTGTTGGGCCGTAATCTAATCTTGTGAGTCGTATCTCCAGACCTGCAAAGTTAAGGAGCAAAACCGAAATCTTTGATGGAGTACAGCCAGTTCTTGAACACACTACTTGTGTGAAAATTTTGGCAATCTGCATGCGAATATGCGATTTAGGCATATTCTCTGCAAATGCATTGCGTTCTCCCCACAAGCTGATATCTGAATACTGAATTAGACTGAATTTACTGAATCTCTACTGATTCATATTCATATAGTTATCCAATTGTCTGCTAAACTAAAGCCTATGGCATGGTGAATTGATGATGATGTTTATGAGGAAACTGTGCAGGGTGTTGGTAGAGATGGTGGAATCAAGGTGTATGCAGTGCTCAGGGATGATAGAGCTGAATATTCAAAGAATAACAACTGGGAGGCCTTGTTCCATGTCGATGACCCCGGGCCTAGGGTTCCCATTGCAGAAGGAAGTTCTTGGATGTGAACCAAGCTCTTGAGGTGGTCCGATTCGACATCCAGTACTGCGATTGGAGAGCACGGCAGGATCTCCTCACCATCATGGTGCTTCACAACAAGGTATGGAATACCGGCCCGGTAGTAAATTCAGAGAAAAGGGTCTTAGTCTGCATTTGCTGAGTTTTACAAATCAACTGCTTGAGGCTGAAATTCTGAAGGACTAACACAGACTATGGCGTGCATCGCTAAAAATGAAATGCAGGTGGTAGAGGTTCTCAATCCTTTAGCAAGAGAATTCAAGTCAATTGAAACCTTGAGGAAAGAGCTGGCCGAGTTACAGCAAGAACTGGCAAAAGCTCACAATCAGGTATGCTAGTGAAAGTGGCCAAACGGAAACACTTCAATATCATCTAGAAGCTGATGTTTTACATTTCCGATTCAGGTTCATTTATCAGAAGCAAGAGTATCATCAGCGCTTGATAAGTTAGCGCAAATGGAGACCCTGGTCAATGACAGGCTGTTGCAGGATGGAAGCTCTAGTGCATCCACAGCCGAGTGCACTTCCCTTGCTCCAAGTACATCATCGACGACCCATGTTGGAGCCAAGAAACAGCCACGTCAGAGTCTCAAAGTGTCTGGTCCAGTGAAGCCTTACAATCCCAGTCTGAAAAACTTCTGGTACCCAGTTGCTTTCTCCAGTGACCTGAAAGATGATACAATGGTAAAGCAATGCGTATTTCAAGCCAATCTGAAGTCAGAGTTAGCAGTCACAGACACTTTTATTTATTTGATGAGGCCATATGTGTGTTCTCAGGTACCAATAGATTGTTTTGAGGAGCAGTGGGTGATATTCCGAGGAAAAGACGGAAGGCCTGGATGTGTTCAGAACACATGTGCCCACAGAGCTTGCCCTCTTCATCTTGGTTCAGTGAATGAGGGTAGAATCCAGTGCCCTTACCATGGTAAGAACGGAAAGTGATATATTCTTACTTAGAATTCTAAAAGTTGAATATATGAAATTGATGAACATTTCTTTTGACTTGCTTCTTCTGTTTTTTGCAATTTGATTTTTTACAGTATCAGCTAGCACTAAAGCATTATGTAAAAGGGCTTTCTTCCTTTCAAAATGTGACTGCATGTTTATCTTGTCCAGCTTGTTTGAATTCACAATGATTAAGAGTTGCATAGTTAGTTATGCACTTATGCTTGTAAAACACAAGAATGGTGCTTCTAAAGTAGATGTCTTGGTCCTGCATATATGGTATTAGAAACTTAAAAGTACTTGAAAATGTTATGAACTCATGACAAAGAATTGCACTTATTCTGTCAGGCTTGTTATGCTCATTAGTATTACGAAAAGTAAAGGATGATGTGTAAGTAATATTTCAGATTTTTGAATAACCTTCAGGGTGGGAGTATTCGACAGATGGAAAATGTGAGAAAATGCCTTCAACAAAGATGCTTAATGTGCGCATCCGGTCATTGCCATGCTTTGAGCAAGAAGGAATGGTTTGGATCTGGCCTGGCGACAACCCACCAAAGTCCACCATCCCTTCTCTACTGCCTCCTTCAGGATTTACAGTTCATGCAGAGGTAAAAGAAATCATGTCATGTTGCAGCAATTGCACTATGATGCAAGTGTCCTGTATATTTCAGTTTTAAACTGGATCGAATAGTAATGGAGTTCTTCTTGATCATTCAACAGATAGTAATGGAACTACCAGTAGAGCATGGACTTCTTCTGGACAATCTATTAGACCTTGCTCATGCCCTTTTACTCATACATCCACCTTTGCCAAGGGTTGGAGTGTTCCAAGGTATTTATTTACATTTCAACTCACTGAGGAAAACTGGTCGATGAATAAATTTTTTCATAACTGTAGTGAAATTATGTGCACAAATCAACATGCTGATGTAATGTTCTTTTTTTGTCAGCTTGGTTAAATTCTTGACACCGTCATCTGGGCTCCAAGGGTACTGGGACCCTTACCCAATCGATATGGAGTTCCGGCCGCCGTGCATGGTCTTGTCAACCATTGGCATCTCAAAGCCTGGAAAGCTAGAAGGGAAGAGCACCCAGCAATGTTCGACGCATCTCCACCAGCTCCATGTCTGCTTGCCCTCCTCTAGGAATAAAACCAGGCTGCTGTACCGGATGTCCCTCGACTTTGCTCCTTGGCTCAAGCACATCCCCTTAATGCATCTATTGTGGTCGCATTTCGCTGAGAAGGCAAGTCTCAAAATTTCAGAGCAACTTCATAACTAGTATTCTCTCTCTTTTTAGATCCATAACTAGTATTCTCATTTCATCTCACTTTGCACCAAAACTGTAATTACCTTTTTTTTTGCAATGTTATCTATGAGATATCAACATGATAACCACTAAATTACTAATTAGTATCTGTCATTTGCAAACTAAGTCAGAGTGGACCTGGATTAATTTCAACAATTGTGTCTGACAATTCTACCTTGATTAATTTCAACAATTGTGTTTGACAATTCTGATCATGGTAATCTGGATGATCTTCTGCAGGTCTTGAATGAGGATCTACGGCTTGTTCTTGGGCAGCAAGAACGAATGATCAATGGCGCCAACGTATGGAACTCGCCTGTGTCGTACGACAAGCTCGGTATAAGGTATCGGCTGTGGAGGGATGCTGTTGACAGGGGCGCCGACCGGTTGCCATTCAGTAACCAAATAGAGAGTGGATCGTAGTGCAACATATGACATCACCTGCAGTCTCTTTCTCGTCGCGTTTCTTCGCGAGATGATGGCCAGAAATTAGTCAGTGCATTTATATGCACAGTTTATTTAGGCGTGCGTCTCTGCTAGGTTCACCATCTGCCTGAGATTGCTACAGATTGAAGGATTCTGGAAAGGAAGGCTGATGGAAAGAATGGTGGGAAGCATCATTGTGTAATGTTAAATGTACCCCAGCGACAGCATGACGGGATGCAATTTTAATCTGAGGTTGATTTGTTTTTCCTGTTCTTCTTTTTCAGCCCTTTTTTTGTAAAGAATCAGCGAATCTGTAAAAGCATATATAATCATACTACGAACGTACGGCTAAGTCTATGGTGCCCTTTCTTATAGCAGCAGATTCCTTTTATGTACCCATTGAGTCCTATATATGGTTTGTCCATGGTTTGCTAATCGAGAGCAGTAAGGTCTCTGCAACTCTGTTCCCGAAAGTTCAAGCGTGTCAATATATTTGAAATTGAAAAATATTGTGAAAAGAAGAAAGAGAGGCATGTTTGGTTTGTTACCAACTTGAACCAAACCAAATTTTAGTAACGCCAATAAAAATTAGCTATTGTTTTGTTTGCTACTAATATTTGGTAACGGCAACAAAAAATTGGTAACGACAACGAAATTTAATGCCACATTGAGCAATCTGAGGTGAGAAATCGCCACCCAAATTTTAGTAACGCCAATATGCGGTTTGACCACAATCCAAATAACGTTCTTTTGCCAAAATTTTGTTTTGCCTAGCTTTTCGCTATACCAAATTTTAACTTAGTTCATTAGGGTCATGAACCAAACAAATTTCACATCTGCATCTGTACACTTCATTGTGGCGTCATCTCTATTTAAGTCCCATGTTTGCATTTCTACAAAACACCAACAAATTGCAAAATATAATTTCGGCACAAATCTCAAAAGCACAATGATGGGCTATGATACTGATACCATGCTCATATCTATCCGACTTTTTCTCGTGATGTTTCCGTAAAATTTTCGCAGAGAAGCATACTGGGATCGATTCACGTATCCCACGGACATGCCCGACATAAAACATCCAAGCGCTGAGGCAAAATGTAGAACAAGCAGAGGGTAGTGGCTCAAACGAGTGAGTCATATTGTATCCCGTGTTATGCGATTATGTTTTGGTATGTTTGTATTCATATTTTGTTTTGCTATATTTATACGTGTTTTTTTAGTTGTTATGTGTGTACTCCTGCGCCATATTGTATATCAACATCTCTAATGGAGTTGTAATGCAGTTTTTTTTCTATACATTCCAAGTCACATGAAATCATAAAACCCTAATTTTCGAAACCTAAAATCCAAATTTTCGCGACCTAAATCCTAAATTCATAACAGCGTGAGGAGCCTTCAAAATAAAATTCATAATTTTTGGAGCTCGTTTTCTACATTTACAAATTCGTACAAACAATACACTTATATAAAATCGCGAGAAAAATTCTGAACAAATAAAACTATGGCAAATTTACATAAGCAAGTACACTGTGTCGGGAGGCTCCACATAAAGTTTCATAGTTTTTTGAACTTATTTACTATATTTTAAAATTCCTACAAATAGCGTTGAAACCATAATCGGCTTAAACCCTAATCCCGGACACGTGACGGGCGGAGGACCGACATCGCAAGCGTGCGTAGTAACGCCACCTCACGGTGACCGTCTGGCGAGGGCGACATGGCGGGCTAGAGAGATCTGTCGTATGGTGGCCACACTACAGAGACTATATTTGCAAAAAAATTCAGAGATGATCATTCCTGTAAATATGAGAAAAAATGTGGCCAAAAATTTGAGAACGTCTTGCCTTTGACGCGACGACGGACGACGTAGCACGAGACGCGTTCCTAGCTTCTCCTAAGACGCGCCCACGACACGCTGCTCAAGGCGCGGTGGCGCCCGTGCCTCGGCCATGCGGGCGCCCAATTCCTCGGATCCATCCATGCCTCCGTCAATTCCACCTTTCATTGCTGCCACAAGCCTGACTTGCCGTCCCACTCCCATTTATCACTTGGGCCGTGCACTTCTAGTGGGCCGATGACTAGTAAAGACGTATAGGCTTGTAGCATTTGCCCAGTTTTTTCTTCTTATTTTAACGTGTTTTTAAAGCGAAATAGTAAAAATAATTTCCTAAAAACAAAATAGCAAAAATAAAAACCTTATCACGTGAAAACGCCACTCTGAGGCTCGCTGCGCCCTTAGAGAGCGGCAATGGCCACCGTGTCCCCAAAGAGCGGCAAGTGACGTGGGCGGGCCACCGCTCCATGAGGTATTTGTCAGACTCGAGTGATCCAAGCTGTGTCCATGTGGAGCAAATGTCGGTGCATCGGTCATAGTAATCGTGTGGGAGGATGAGAAGCGGCAACCATCTTGCCGTGCGGCATGGAGTGCAAACAAGATCTTTGACCATCTTGAGTTTGGCGGACCACGAATGAGATCATGGTCGCTAACTTTCGGGTCAAATGGTCAAATCCAATATGACCAAGTCTCCTATGCCGTAAAGAGAGATCGCGGGACTCGAAGCAACTAAACACCGAGAGGATCGCAGAAGACTCAGAGAACTCAAAGACGAAAGATCCTCCCATAACGAGAAATCCGCAAACAAGACTACCCAAGAATCAAGAATTTTGCAAGCGTTTTTCTTGAAGCTCACCTCAAACCGTCATCGGTAAGCCGAGAAACGGAAAGCAAATTGTACCGCAACTTACTAACCAAGGCAACATCCTTAAGAATAAAAGAAGCATTAATATACGAGTACCTTTGGCGATGACGCGCCCCAGACGAAGCGTCTCGAAGGTGATCGTCTCATCACTGGAGCGCGGGCTAGGAAGAGAACCAACGTGAGTCTCCGGTCATATAGCGAGAACAACCGAGTCTACAAGCCAAACCTTCTCCTTCCCTACCGGCGAACCGAGTCAAACAGAGTAAAGTCTCGAAGATCGATAAATCAACAATGATTTTGGCACCCAATCTTGAATAACACGTCGAAAGCGATGAAGTAGTCAAGCACGATCGACCTCTATCTACCCTACGCTCTCAGAACTCAAAGCGAAGGTCTAAGAGTAGACCAAGTCATTCTTCGGGTCCGATCGCCACTGAAGGAGCGAAGTCGAGCACACTGCAACATCTTGAACACGCCATGGGTAGCTATCTCGATTGGGAAAACGAGATCTACCTCGAGACGGCGGAAGTCACGATCGAAAGCAAAGATGAGGACGAAAACCGTAAAACTCGGAAAAACCAAGTCCTCGATCTTTGCACAAACCCATCGAAGAACCAAGCCTAGACCTCGTGTTGGTCTTAGGTGCACTCAAGGTCCGGGGCCGATTTCGAATGCGCCTAAGAGACTCAACATGGTCTCTACGCGACCTTGGCGCTACCAAGCATCGACGATCGTGTGTCCATCCTTCTTCCGAAGGTGCGGTGATACTTCACCTTCCGAGAGGTAGAAGCAAGATGTGAAATTACCTTCTCGTCGAAATCCTCGACATAGCCCGCCGACTTGAAATGGACTTTCTCGGTCTGGGCTCGATCTCGATCACACGGTGCTATGGGTGCGAGCACGGCAGTGGATGCTTCCTCATGCCCTCAAAGAAGTCATATCCTAGACCCCGATTAAATCTGCAGATCTTAGATTGGTCTAGAATAAGATTGAGCTTCTTCTTGCCTCCTACAAATCTCTCGAGAGTGTTCATAAGGTACCGACACTCCGAAAGAGAGAGGTGCAAGAAGAGCAGGGGAAGAAGAGAAGCAGAAGGTAAGGAGCAAAAGAAGAACCAAAGAAGAGAGGGAAGAATGGCTTGTGCAAGCACAACCGACTCAAGGGACGATCCCATCGCTAGCCGGTTGGTTCACGTTGCTAAGCTGCCTCATCCTTACACAGGGCTTCTCCCCTTCTCCACAATCATATTGCAAACACAATGTGGCTTCTCTAGAAGGTCCTTAGTTAGCTTCACACATTTCTCATCCAAAGCAATCAAGTCGATTTTAGTTTGTTACACTTAATGCATGGTGAGCTAACAGGTCCTTAGAAGCAAACTTAGCCAACTTCCTTTCATGATCAATCATATCTTGAAGCTGCTTGGAGACGACTTCAAGTTCAAGTAGATTAACTTAGGACAGTTCAAGCATGAATCACTTACCAAGTAAAGAAGCTTGTAGTTCAACAATTTTATGATCTCGCCTGTTTTAAGTTCATCTTCAAGTTATTGCAATTTTCACAAGACTCGAGGCAGATCAAGGAGCATGGCATAAGATCCTCTAGCAAAGAATGTCCTTACCCTCACATGAGGTGGGAGAAGTAGTCTCATCAAGAATAAGTAGGGTAATGACCATCCTACTCAACTCTAACTCAAAGAAGCGGACTAACATTCTCCACCTTAACACTATCAAGTTTGGAGGACACACTATCATGTGAGGTCCTTAACTTCTCCATATCAACCAAAGAAAGCGAGCATGTATCACAATCATCACTAGAAGGAGCGGATGTAAGAGCAATAATCTCTAGTGACAGTCTATCTATTTCCTTCTCTAACTCAAAGACACCTAGCCTTAGCTTTAGCATGAAAACCTCCTAGCTTAAGAAAAGCATGATTGAGCTGTTCAGAGGTGGGATCTACCTCGTCCGAAGTCTGAGTACACCATTGTCAGCCGAAGTTCGCCCTCGAGGGCCATGAAGCACATGCCGAGAAGTCGCCGCCGCCATCCTTGGGCTCTTGATCACCCGTCCCGTCATCGCCGCTCCATCCTTCCACCTCGCCGAGGTCGAGGTCGTCAAAGCGTGAGGACGCGGTGGAAGAGCTTGGCTTTGCCAAAGTTGCGGAACTTCTTCTTGTCCGGGCGCCCGAGTGGAGGCTTCTTGTTGCAGTTCTTGTCGGTGTAGTCATTCTTGCTCGAACCGCCAGTAGTCGTTCTTGCCCTTCTCCGGCTTGGGGCGCTTTGCTCGGATGTGGTTGGGGCCACCACACTCGAAGCAAATCACGGGTCCTCCTCTCTTCTGTCCCTCCTCCCTTTGTAAGCGTGGGAGAATCTTCGAGCAAGGAGTGCAAGTTGCTCATCCGAAGTCGCTCTAACCGATCATCGCTATGTCACAGAGAGCGACAAGGAGAAATTGCAAGAGGACTCGAAGAGAGACCGTGTTTAATCGATCGGTGACCAAGGCCATCGATGTGACTTCGACCTCACGAGACAACGCAATCTCGTGAGTCTTGAGGCGTGAGTCTGGCGCATCAAGAGTCAAGGTCGAGAGGTCTGTCGTGTCTTTGATGGTGGTCACTTTCATCTCCCACACGCCGCAGATCGAGTGCCGTAAGTATCGACGAGCGTTGTCCGAAGTCGGGTATGTGAGACCGACCGCTCGGAGGTTGCTCAAGATCTTGTGAAAACGCATGGCACTCATCTAGGGACTCACCGAGAAGCATCTCGAATTTGTTGTATTCTCGTTTGAAGGCGGTCCTGTCGAACCGCCTTGATCTGGGTGGTGCCTCATGGTATGCGCCGAGGGTCACCCAGATATCGTAGGCGGACGACAGTGAGATATTGGTCAAACTCGCACGACTCAAACCACGGATGATGATGTTCCTTGCCTTTGCATTCGCCTCAACATCGGCCATGTTCCCAAGATTGATGTTCTCATCGGCAGAACAATGAATCGCACCTTGACCTTCCGCCAGATGGCATACCCGGGCCCGATGTATGTCTCCATTCGGCTCTTCCGAAGGGTAATCGATGCCATCGAAGGCGCGCTTGGTCGAGTACTTGTCCATCGCCATGGCTCTTGAGACCGGTTAAGATCTATTGAAAAGAGCTAACCGCTCGATACCAATTGTAGGACCGGAAAGGCGACTAGAGGGGGTGAATAGTCGTTTTCTCTATTTTCACCTTGATCAAATCAACACTACTTTCACTCCAATAGCTATAAAAGCTATGAAGATCTAGATACAGCACACGGATGACCCGTGTTGAATCCGATCAAAACCCTAAGTAAAAGACTACAAACTACTCAAGATCAAGACGCGACACGCATAGGATGTGCCGCAACAACCAACAGAGCGCATAAGCAAACAACAATAATATAACCAAATCTTAAGCAGTGAATTTCGCGACATCTCTGATCCAAGATGCAAAGAAGACGGTCATGTACTACAACACACCACATAGAACCGAGCAAAGCCGATTGGTTTCTTCCGAGCCCTACCTATAAGCACCCGCCTAAGGGCTCAAAATTTCTGAAGTTCGCTTATAAAAGAATCGGTCAACACAACAATTTACAACGATGGGACAAGCAAGAATAAGCTAAATCAAACCGAATAAAAACACCACCCAGATTTTTACAGGACTACCGATTTTGTAAGCACAAATAAGTTACCGCCATAAACCCGAACAGTTCAAGCATTAGAAGAAAATCCAAAACATCAACCGTGAGATAACAGGGCAATCAAAACTGCATTCCTAGTCACATCATTACTATCGCCAAGACAAAAACAAGCGTAATTAACTCACCACAATGAGCTAATCGATCATAAAGGGTATAGCCAAGTAAAAGGAAATTCTAAACAATAAATGATTTGGATGGATCACGACGATGGCATCCATTTCAAGGCAATAAAATATTCTAAACATCACATCGAGTCAGTAACCAAGCAATTAACACATCAATTTGTCGCCAACTAAACTCACAGATCCACTCAGATCAAATGATGGCGGCGATAATAAAAATCCACAAACAAAGAAGTAGCATGGAGTTGAAACTAGCGATCCAAATAAAAGAATCAGTGCACACAAACCGAAGGAACATCAGACACAAGCCGTCGCCAGATTGATCCAAATAACACGCAAGAAAAACACGGGCACTCAGATTTTTTCGGTGAACACCACACAGCGCCGCCACACCCTCATTTTCGGTGGATGCTACACGATTTTTGAGGGGGCTACACAGGCGCCGCCAGGGCTCCCTGTCTCAGCGCTGGACAGGCCGCCGCCCAGGATTTTTTTTCGATCGTGGCTACAGGCGCCGCCACGGCCCTTATCTTTTTCTAGAGCCGCAACCCTAACTCTCTCCCAAAACCCTTTATATAGCCTTGGCTAACGGGTCTCCTCCCCGTTACGCCCGCTAAGTCCAACGGAGCCCGCCTCACTTTGTGTAGCCTTGCGAAATTCTGCTTCGCCCTCCTACACCTTAGGGAAGCTTCCGCTCCTTGTCTCAAGACGCCGCAACCACCTCGAGTCCACGCTGCCTTCGACACATCCCGACCGTTCGACCTCGGCGCCACCGCACCTAGTCCGGTCCACCGTGTCTCACCACGACTCCACCCGATGTCCTGCGATCACACGCATAAGAAACACATCAAATAGCACCGCCGATACATGAAAGCGCCAATACCATCAACTTACTAAGACAAAATCCAAACTTGTCGAAACGAAGAATATGCATCCTAATCCCATACGACCAAGTTTGACTAAGTCCGACAGAGTCCGATTAAGCCATGCAACGACTCGACCAACCACTCAACCCAAACTCGACTATCCTAAACTTTGTCAATTACTCATCACTCACATACGGACGACCTCCACATGGTCTCTCAATCTCCCCTTGATGAGTATATTGACAAACTCAAAAAACGCAAAGATGAGTTTGAGTTTGAAGAAACCAACATGGTGCAAAGAAGAAGAGTGAAACAATTGACCATGTCGATGAATGAACACTAGAGCAACAACTAAAAGAGCAAATTGTTCTCCAAAGCTCTAAAATGATCCCAACTTGCTTTTTCTTCTCTATTCTCCCCTTTGGCAATAAACACATCAAGAATGCTCAAGAGAGAATATGACATGTCAATGGATGAAATGGTCAAGTTTGATTATTCTTAGCGATTAGAGCCATGAGAATTATCCAATATGACCATAATGTAATACACCAAGCCATAACTCAATAAAAGGCTAGCTAGATCATGACAAGATATGTATAAGCTAGCTAGAACACATAGATGACAATCTGAAAATGAGGTACATTATGTGAGCAAGTCAAGTCATCAATGAGCAAAGTCTCGCTAGAGATATCCAAGGATGATGCAGCCATGTCAATAAGCTAAGCGGAACTAAGAAGCTTAAATTGAGACCAAATAGAGTGCTATGCTCAAGATTGAAACATTGGTTAAAGTACATGATACTTTTTGTGGCTTTAAGCACATTGAACACATGAAACATATTTTCTTTTGAAATTCATGGTGGTTTCCAACCAGATTTTTGTTTTATCATGTGCTAGGTCTCAAGCCTTATGCGACTACTCCAAGCGAGAAGCTTAAGAAGATAGTCTTGGTCACCCAAAACTCCCCTAAGTTCATGCCAAGTGCAATGGCAAGCCGTCTCATAGGAGAGAATTGGTGAGATCGGTTTTTTCAAGACAAAAGAGATCTTTTTGCCTTTTAACAAGTTGTACTAACTCATGCATCATCAAGAGACTAAAACAAAGCTCAATCTAAGGCTCAATATAGATTCATCACTCTACCCAAATTTATTTGACATGGCATGAATCATAAAAGGATAGCTCAAGAAAGACTAATCTCGAGTGCTAACATGACAAGTTTTAGTTTGTTGAGCAATTTTAATTAACTTATCATGGCAAAAGCTAGGCTACACATATGAAGTCATGATAAATCTAGCAAATAAGCACAAGTCATGGCAAGGTGTAAAGCATTGTAAACATGTCATAGCAGGATAATAATCAAGGCTCAATGTAGTTATATTACAATGCGAGAATGCTAGAAATGCGAGAAGATCCAGCTCCCTCAACATTAGATGCAACTTTTAGTTCAAGTTGAGTTAAGTCAATATTAAGCCCGAAGCTCCCAAATGAACTCCCTTGAACCAAAACAATAAATCGAGAAGTCGGCAAAGAAAACATAAAACAAAATCCTTAAAGCATAGATAAGATATAGAGAATACTATGGCTTAGATCGACTCTCATCTACCCCATATGACTCTAGGACTATCAAGCGCCCACTTAACACACCTAGGAGCAAACACGCACCTGCCTACCCGAGGGTGGCCCAACCTCGCTAGAACCTACAAGAAGTGAGTGAGCTCAACCTAGTGAGATAAGTAACGACTAACAAGCAAGATCCTAGAATCACAAGATAAGAGCAGTAAATCTAAACAACTAGACAAAAGAAGCACTCTAATCTATGCTAGGAGGACTAATCCCAAAAGCACCCAAAATGCAATGCAACAAAGAAGGAGCAAGAGCATAAATAATATAGTAGAGCAAGAAACCCAAAGCTCCCTCACTACAAATCCATAAGGACAAACCACCCCAAGCTCTCCTCAGCAGAGTGAAAACCTCGAACTATCCAATGGCTTGGTGAAAATGTCACCAACCGGTGGTCACTTCCACAAACTGGAGCACTATGTCGCCCTTCTCTACATGGTCTCTAAGAAAGTGGAAGCGGATATCGATGTGCTTGGTCCCGAAATCTTGACTTTGGGTTCTTGGCAATGTTAATCGCAGAAGTGTTATCACAAAAGAGTGGAACACCGCCGATAACTAACCCAAAGTCCCGCAGGTCGAAGTCATCCAGAGCACTTGGCTACAAAGAATCGGCTGCAAAGAACGCATTCGGCCTCTGCGGTGGATCAGGTAACACCGGATCGCTTCCTCAAGACCAGAAACAAGAGAAGTGCCAAGAAATTGGCAGTCCGGAAGTGCTCTTCCTATCTATCCCTGACCAAATAAGTTCAGATCCGAGAAGGCTCTCAAGGAAAGACAGATGAAGAAGAGTACCAGATACCATAGTCAATGGTAGCTCGCAGATATCGAAGATGCGCTTCACCGCTGGGTGAGAAACGCGAGGAGAAGCTCGAAACGAGCGCACAAACACACGTAAAAATGTATGTCCGGTCTCGAGGCGTTGAGGTACAAGAGGGAGCCAATCATGCCGCGAAACTCCTTTTGATCAACCGCTCGCCATCCTCATCTCGGGTCAAGATAGGTTTGTAGAAGCCATGGGAGTTGACACATGGTTTACCATCACTCATATCAAGCGCCTCAGAGATCACGAGTGTACTTGCCCGATGCAAGAAAGTACCTCCCGAGTCTCCGCTTGATCTCGAAACCAAGGAAGAAGCTCAACTCGCCCATCATGCTCATCTCAAACTCGAGCTCATAACATCGGAGAACCGAGAAACAAGAGTATGAGAAGAGCCACCAAAGATGATATCATCCACATAAATCTGGACGAGTAGAAAGTCACTGCCATGCCTACGAATGAACAGGGTCTTGTCTACCTTACCCATCTCAAAACCATGACTCAACAGATAGGACTTAAGCCTCTCATACCAAGCTCTGGGAGCCTGCTTAAGTCCATACAACGCTTTTGAAAGCTTGAAGACATGGTTAGGGTATTTGGGGTTCTCGAAACTGAGGAGGTGTCGGACGAGACTTCCTCCTCAATAAGGCCATTGAGGAAGGCACTCTTCACGTCCATCTGGTAAAGCTTGAAACCCTTAGAAGCTGCAAAGGCAAGCAGGATTCTAATGGCTTCAAGTCGAGCTACAGGGGCAAAGGTCTCCTCAAGTCTAGACCTCAACACTCGAAAACCCCGAGCTACCAATCTAGCCTTGTTTGGGATGATTACCCCATCCTCACTCTGCTTGTTCTTGAACACCCACTTGGTTCCAATGATATTGTGGCCTCGTGGGGCTCAACAAGCGACTGCACCTTGTTCCTCTCAAATTTTCTAGCTCCTCATGCATGGCATTGACCCAAGACTCATCGAAAGGGCGTGACAAACATCCTTGGGCTCAAAGGAGGCAACAAAGGCGAGAATGGAGACAGAAATGAGAAAAGCGGACTTAGAGCGTGTGACACGCCAAAAAGGTCTCCAATCATCTGCTCTGAAGGATGCCTTTTCTGGATATGTCGAGGAGGTCCTGGATGAGAAGAAGAAGTGGCCTCTACCTCGTGTGCAGACGAGGCAGGACAGAGCCACTAGCTCCGGAGGAAACGGAAGGCAGGTCGATCACCTTGAGGTGCCGTGGAAGAAGGCATCTCAAGGGGAGGAAGAGGAGCTGGATCGTAAACAACCATCGTCTCCTCGCCCTCATCATCCACAAAGATGGTCTCTTGATCGCTCTAAAGAACTCGAGATATCCGCCTAGTCCCGGATCGCCTCGTCAAAGGTCACCTCACGTGTTTCTACCATTCTCGCTAGACTCGCAGCCTGCACTTATAAGTTCGCCAAGAAGTCGAGTAGCCTAGAAAGATACCGCCACAGAACGTGACTCGAACTTATCTAGATTCCTGACTTCAAAATAAAGCACTTGCAACCAAACACACGAAAATGAGAGACGCTGGTTTTCGCTCAGATCTCAACTCATAAGAAGCGGTGCAAGAGTGCCCAAGAAAAACTCGATTCAAACATGGCACGCGGTCGCAATGGCCTCACCCAAAACTTCTCTGTAGAGTACTCATCAAGCATCGCCCCGGTCATCTCGACTAAGGTACGGTTCTTCCTCTCCACAACGCCATTTTGCCGAGGGACGATGGAGAAGAGAGCGGTGCTCTACACTGCCTCACCGCAGAAACTCTCAAAGTAGGAATTTTGAACTCCGTGCCATTGTCATCGCGGATCGCTCAGAAGGCACCCGGAGCTCAACAGACAAACCTACTAAAAGACCTCGAAATGTGTAAATGTCTCGCCCTTCGAGGCTAAGAAAACACCCAAGAGTACCTCGAGAAGTCATCGACCACAACAAGAACATACCACTTCTCCTCGCCGATCAAGACTCGAGCCGATCCAACTGTGTCCATGTGGAGCAATTGTCTTGCATCGGTCATAGTAATCGGTGGGAGGATGAGAAGCGGCAACCATCTTGCCGCGTCTTAAGATGGAGTGCAAACAAGATCTTTGACCATCTTGAGTTTCGCAGACCACTTAATGAGATCATGGTCGCTAACTTTCGGGTCAAATGGTCAAATCCAATATGACCAAGTCTCCTATGCCGTAAAGAGAGATCGCGGGACTCGTATAACTAAACACCGAGAGGATCGCCGGAAGACTCAGAGAACTCAAAGACGAAAGATCCTCCCATAACGAGAAATCCATAAACAAGACTACCCAAGAATCAAGAATTTTGCAAGCGTTTTTCTTGAAGCTCACCTCAAACCGTCATCAGAAGCCGAGAAACGGAAAGCAAATTGTACCGCAGCCTTACTAACCAAGGCAACATCCTTAAGAATAAAAGAAGCATTAATACGCGACAAGACCTTTGGCGATGACGCCGCCTGACGAAGCGTCTCCGAAGGTGATCGCCTCATCACCGAGCGCTGGCTAGGAAGAGAACCAACGTGAGTCTCCGGTCATATGACGAGAACAACCGAGTCTACAAGCCAAACCTTCTCCTTCCCTACCCGGCTAACTCCGAGTCAAACAGAGTAAAGTCTCAAGATCGATAAATCAACAATGATTTTGGCACCCAATATCGAATAACACGCCGAAAGCGATGAAGTAGTCAAGCACGATCGACCTCTATCTACCCTACGCCTCTCAGAACTCAAAGCGTAAGGTCTAAGAGTAGACCCGGTCGTCTTCGGGTCCGATCGCCACGGCGAGCGAAGTCGGAGCACCGCAATATGTCGAACACGCCATGGTAGCTATCTCGATTGGGAAAACGAGATCTACCCTCAGACGGCGAAGTCACGATCGAAAGCAAAGATGAGGACGAAAACCGAAAACTCGAAAACCAAGTCCTCGATGTCGCACAAACCCATCGAAGAACCAAGCCTAGACCTCGTGTTGGTCTTAGGTGCACTCAAGGTCCGGGGCCGAATTCAATGCGCCTAAGAGACTCAACATGGTCTCTACGCCGATCTTGGCGCTACCAAGCATCGACGATGTGTGTCCATCCTTCCGATGAAGGTGCAAGTGATACTTCACCTTCCGAGAGGTAGAAGCAAAGATGTGAAATTACCTCATCGTCGAACTCGACATAGCCTCGCCGACTTGAAATGGACTTTCTCGGTCCCGGCTCATCTCGATCACACCGGTGCTATGGGTCCGAGCACGGCGGTGGATGCTTCCTCATGCCCTCAAAGAAGTCATATCCTAGACCCCGATTAAATCTGCAGATCTTAGATTGGTCTAGAATAAGATTGAGCTTCTTCTTGCCTCCTACAAATCTCTCGAGAGTGTTCATAAGGTACCGACACTCCCAAAGAGAGAGGTGCAAGAAGAGCAGGGGAAGAAGAGACAAGCAGAAGGTAAGGAGCAAAAGAAGAACCAAAGAGAGAGGGAAGAATGGCTTGTGCAAGCACACCGACTCAAAGGACGATCCCCATCGCTAGCCGCTTGGTTCACGTTGCTAAGCTGCCTCATCCTTACCACCGGGCTTCTCCCTTCTCCACAATCATATTGCAAACACAATGTGGCTTCTTCTAGAAGGTCCTTAGTTAGCTTCACACATTTCTCATCCAAAGCAATCAAGTCGATTTTAGTTTGTTACACTTAATGCATGGTGAGCTAACAGGTCCTTAGAAGCAAACTTAGCCAACTTCCTTTCATGATCAATCATATCTTGAAACTGCTTGGAGACGACTTCAAGTTCATGAGCTAACTTAGGACAGTTCAAGCATGAATCACTTACCAAGTAAAGAAGCTTGTAGTTCAACAATTTTATGATCCGCCTGCTTTAAGTTCATCTTCAAGTTATTGCAATTTTCACAAGACTCTAGGCAGATCAAGGAGCATGGCATAAGATCCTCTAGCAAAGAATGTCCTTACCCTCACATGAGGTGGGAGAAGTAGTCTCATCAAGAATAAGTAGGGTAATGACCATCCTACTCAACTCTAACTCAAAGAAGCGCACTAACATTCTCCACCTTAACACTATCAAGTTTGGAGGACACACTATCATGTGAGGTCCTTAACTTCTCCATATCAACCAAAGAAAGCAGAGCATGTATCACAATCATCACTAGAAGGAGCAGATGTAAGAGCAATAATCTCTAGTGACGGTCTATCTATTTCCTTCTCTAACTCAAAGACACCTAGCCTTAGCTTTAGCATGAAAACCTCCTAGCTTAAGAAAAGCATGATTGAGCTGCTCAGAGGTGGGATCTACCTCGTCCGAAGTCGGAGTACTGTTCATTGTCACGAAGTTCGCCCTCGAGGGCCATGAAGCACATGCCGAGAAGTCGTCGCCGCCATCCTTGGGCTCTTGATCACCCGTCCCGTCATCGCCGCTTCCATCCTTCCACCTCGCCGAGGTCGAGGTCGCCGAAAGCGCGAGGACGCGGTGGAAGAGCTTCTTGGCTTTGCCAAAGTTGCGAACTTCTTCTTCGGGCGCCCGAGTGGAGGCTTCTTGTTGCGGTTCTTGTCGGTGTAGTCATTCTTGCCCGAACCGCCGTAGTCGTTTTTGCCCTTCTCCGCTTGGGGCGCTTTTTCGGATGTGGTTGGGGCCACCACACTCAAGCAAATCACGGGTCCTCCTCTCTTCGCCCCTCCTCCCTTTGTAAGCGTGGGAGAATCTTCGAGCAAGGAGTGCAAGTCGCTCATCCGAAGTCGCTCTAACCGATCATCAATTATGTCACAGAGAGCAAAGAAGGAGAAATTGCAAGAGGACTCAAGAGAGACCGAAGTTTAATCGATCGGTGACCAAGGCCATCGATCAGTGACTTCGACTCCACGAGACAACGTCAATCTCGTGAGTCTTGAGGCGGAGTACTGCCGCATCAAGAGTCAAGGTCGAGAGGTCTGTCGTGTCTTTGATGGTGGTCACTTTCATCTCCCACACGCCGCAGATCGAGTGCCGTAAGTATCGACGAGCGTTGTCCGAAGTCGGGTATGTGAGACCGACCGCTCGGAGGTTGCTCAAGATCTTGTGAAAACGCTGAAGCACTCATCTAGGGACTCACCAAAGAAGCATCTCGAATTTGTTGTATTCTCGCTTGAGCGGTCCTGCCGAACCGCCTTGATCTGGGTGGTGCCCTCATGGTATGCGCCGAGGGTCACCCAGATATCGTGAGGCGGACGACAGTGAGATATGCGTCAAACTCGCCACGACTCAAACCCCGGATGATGATGTTCCTTGCCTTTGCATTCGCCTCAACATCAGCCATGTTCCCAGATTGATGTTCTCATCGGCAGAACAAATAATCGCACCTTGACCTTCCGCCAGATGGCATACCCCAGGCTCGATGTATGTCTCCATTCGCTCTTCCGGGGGTAATCGATGCCATCGAAAACAAGCGCTTGGTCGAGTACTTGTCCATCGCCATGGCTCTTGAGACCGTTAAGATCTATTGAAAAGAGCTAACCGCTCGATACCAATTGTAGGACCGAAAGGCGACTAGAGGGGGTGAATAGTCGTTTTCTCTTTTTCACCTTGATCGAAATCAACACTACTTTCACTCCAATAGCTATAAAAGCTATGAAGATCTCAGATACTGACACGCGGATGACCCGTGTTGAATCCGATCAAAACCCTAAGTAAAAGACTACAAACTACTCAAGATCGCACGCACACGCATAGGATGTGCCGCAACAACCAACAGAAAGCGCATAAGCAAACAACAATAATATAACCAAATCTTAAATGGTGAATTTCGCAGACATCTTCAGATCCAAGATCAAAGAAGACTGGTCATGTACTACAACACACCACATAGAACCGAGCAAAAGTGATTGGTTTCTTCCGAGCCCTACCTATAAGCACCCGCCTAAGGGCTCAAAATTTCGCTGAAGATTTCGCTTGCGAAAGAATGGTCAACACAACAATTTACAACGATGGGACAAGCAAGAATAAGCTAAATCAAACCGAATAAAAACAGCCACCCAGATTTTTTACGGACTACCGATTTTGTAAGCACAAATAAGTTACCGCCATAAACCCGAACAAAGCCCAAGCATTAGAAGAAAATCCAAAACATCAACCGTGAGATAACGGGGCAATCAAAACTGCATTCCTAGTCACATCATTACTATCGCCGACTAAAAACAAGCGTAATTAACTCACCACAACAGAGCTAATCGGATCATAAAGGGTATAGCCAAGTAAAAGGAAATTCTAAACAATAAATGATTTGGATGGATCACGACGATGGCATCCATTTCAAGGCAATAAAATATTCTAAACATCACATCGAACAGAACCAAGCAATTAACACATCAATTTGTGGCCAACTAAACTCACAGATCCACTCAGATCAAATGATGGCAAAGCGATAATAAAAATCCACAAACAAAGAAGTAGCATGGAGTTGAAACTAGCGATCCAAATAAAAGAATCAGGCACACAAACCGAAGGAACATCAGACACAAGCCGTCGCCAGATTGATCCAAATAACACGCAAGAAAAACACGGCGCCAGATTTTTCCGGTGAACACCACACACGCCACACCCTCATTTTGGTGGATGCTACACGATTTTTGAGGGGCTACACAGCGCCGCCAGGCTCCTGTCGGGCCACGACAAAGCCGCCGCCAGATTTTTTTTTTTTTTTCGATCAGCTACAGTAGCGCCGCCACGCCTCTTATCTTTTTCTCGAGCAAGAACCCTAACTCTCTCCCAAAACCCTTTATATAGCCTTGGCTAACGGGTCTCCTCCCGTGCTACGCCCGCTTAAGTCCAACGGAGCCCGCTCCCGCCTGTAGCCTTGCGAATTTCCTGCTGCGCCTCCTACACCTTCCGAAGCTTCAGCGCTCCTTGTCTCAAGACGCCCGCAACCACCTCGAGTCCACGCTGCCTTCGACACATCCCGACCGTTCGACCTCGGCGCCACGCACCTAGTCCGGTCCACCGTGTCTCACCACGACTCCACCCGATGTCCCGCGGTCACGCATAAGAAACACATCAAATAGCACCGCCGATACATGAAAGCGCCAATACCATCAACTTACTAAGACAAAATCCAAACTTGTCGAAACGAAGAATATGCATCCTAATCCCATACGACCAAGTTTGACCAAGTCCGACAGAGCCCGACAAGCCATGCAACGACTCGACCAACCACTCAACCCAAACTCGACTATCCTAAACTTTGTCAATTACTCATCACTCACATACGGGACGACCTCCACATGGTCTCTCATTTCCACATGATATTCGCCCAAAGATATGACGGTAGCTAGGAAATGATCAAATTTCTCATGACAAATCTAGCTGTTAAATTTAGCCATGTATGCGATCATGGTTGGATTTACAGTCAGGGAAAGACAGCAAGAAATAAAAGCAATCCATGATATGGACAAATTGGACATCAAGATAAAGAGCTGAACAGGAACAATTGACGATGGCCCCGTTTTCAAGGAAAATCCACCGAATCAGAATCCGAACAAAATATTTTCGCTTGCTCTCGCGCACTGGGGCTTGTTTTGGCTGATATATACAAATAAATTAAGTTCCATGTAAAAAGGAGTAATGAAGAAATTAAGGGGGACATGATGGACAGCCATCGATCTTGGTCTAATCACCATTTCTATCTCATACCGTAAGTGAACAATCTATTACCGCGACCTCAGTTCCTCAAACGAAACGACGCACATCGATGGATCAATGTTTGGATGGCAATACCAAAGTGAATGGAATTGTTCGGTTCAACAAATGGAGGCGTTCACCTGTTTGGTTGGTTGTATTGCATCAGTTCATCCCAGACGATCTGGTTCACCTTAGGAGACTATGCTCGTTAGATGCTGTATTGTGCCATTCAACAAAATCTAACGAACCATGCCATTGCTTCGGTGAAGCTCGGCCAGCACCAAGGCGCCTGCGGCCGAGAGGCCGAGCCGGCAGGAGATGTAGCGCTAGCGGCGATGGCCATCCGGCCACGCCGGGAGAAGAAGGGGGGAGGTGGCTTCTTGGTAAACACACCATTACTGCATCCAGAGAAAAAGGGTGGAACCTGCCGAAGAAGGTGGCGCAGCTGCGCTCGATGTGGTGCCGCTTGTCCTTCTTCTCCTCCTCCAGACACAAGGCCACGGTGATGACCAAGAGGGAACGGCCGGAGTCAGGCGATAGGGCCGAGCGAGGAGTGGGCTGGCGGAGCAGGGAACCAAAGCGGGGAGCGGGCCGATGGAGCCGGAGAGGCGGGCTGCCATCCGCCGGCGAGAGAAGAAGGGGGAGGTGGCTTGGCAAACGACTATTATCGTGATCCGGAGAAGAAGGGTGGAGCTCTTAGAAGAAGGTGGGCACAAGGCTGATGTGGTGCCGCTTGTCCTTCTTCTCCTCCTCCAAGACCAAGGCCACGGTGATGACCAAGAGGAACCGGTCAGATTTGAGCAAGACGGGCCGAAAGCGAGGAGCGGTGGTGAGTAGGGAACCAAAGCGGGGAGCAGAGCGGGGAGTGGGCCAACGGAGCCGGAGCTAGGCCGGGAGCCAACGCGGCGGCGCAGGAGAGTGGAGAGGGAGATGTGAATGGGGAAGAATGGAGATTCGGTGACAAGGGGAAATAATAAGTAGAGAAGATTAGGTGAAATAAATGGAGATTAGGTGAAAGTGGGATTAGAGTTAGGAGATTAAAAAAATTTAGGTATCATCTCGTACAACCAACCAAACGCAATCTTGTACCATCCCATCCCACCAATCAAACAGACTGCTTGTACGATCCCATTCAGGACAATTCCATCCTGAACGATCCTATCCATACCATTCAATTACATCCCACCAACCAAACACATCCAATAGGACATGCGTGCACAATTAATCATTGATTCAGAGGCTAGTTGTAGCTCACCCGGCCCGGCCCTAGTGCCTATCAAGCCTCTGCCTAGCCTTGCATTCCAGCCGCAAGGACGAAACTCAACTGATGGCCAGGAGCGCGTCTACGAGGGTGCGCCAATAACAATCAGGAGGGACCTACCCATTGCCACCTGGGCGCGTCCCGACGAAATCTCAGCGGCACCCTATCCCCAACGCGGCACCCTATCCATCGTTACACTGTGGTAAGCCCGTTTGCCCGTCCAACCCCTGCCGTATTGTGAAATTGAAACAGTCATTCTCCTCTACCCAATAACACACGATAAGCTTGTTCACGTAGTTTTATGCTTAACTATCAACTAGGAGAAGATCACGCACGGCAAATAGTAGATGACCGAAAGAGCCCCACACACCAATTTCATGTAGAAAACACTCGCGGAAGAAAACCATTCAGGCACAAAGGCGGAAACCACTATATAATGAGAATTTCAAGCACGTGGAATTTGGGTATATCTAAACTGTAAGACTACAGAGGCACAGTAGCGGACCTAGGATTAAATTTTAGCTAGGATGGAGTTAGAAGGCCATGACTGCCTTCTTCTTGGCTTCATTGAGGTCTTGGGTGCTCAACAGAGAATGTTCTATATATATACTTGCATTCTTGATCTCTTAAGTTCGTTAGAAATCGAAATCATTCTTAATCTGACAAAGACGAGTTAAAGTTGCAATCTTTGAGCACACCACACAAAGAAGACTTTAAGAGGAAAAGAAGGGGAAACCCAAGACCGGTGAATGCTATGAGGTCCTCGCTTCTCGCCTCGATGACCCGCCGCAGAACCGCGTTGTGTTGAGGTTGAGCAACATGCCGACGACTGCTGTCCTCGCAGGCCCCTCGCCTCACCTGCAGACGCCATGTGCACGCCTTCTTGGGACCCTTACCACGGTTGCTTGGCACTTGCTTGTTCTTGTTGCTAGGCGTATGGCACCACTGCCGCGCCCACCTAGGGTTGGAGAGTGAGAATGGAGACTTGAGTTTGCAAATTGGGGGAAGTGAGCAACTGAGTCAGCCATAGATGATAGATGTATTGGTGATTTGGTACATGGGCTTAGCTGGGTATGGGCGTAGGCCTTCCTTTGGCACTTAGCGCTTGGATCTGGGATTTGGTTTGGGTTGTGGCATGACGCACCAAGAACTAAGAAGCAAGGAAGCGACCAGCAGAGAGAACCACGGCCACGCAAGACCGGGAGAGAGGAGTGGTGTTCGCCAACGCCGACACTGGTGGCCACCACCGCCTCTATATTTGAGACCGCCCGCAGAGGCACATATAGGCTACAGAGCAAGAGTCCCGAACAGAGAAGAAAGTTGAGTCAGAGTCAGCTGTCTCACTCAAGACCACGCCTAGAACCACGCCTCTATGTGTAAATGCTTCAAGTAACTCACTTAAACGAAAACCTTTACGGGAGGCTTAGCTTTTTTCTAAATACAAACTTCTCAATAAGTTGGTCCATGGTTTTAGTTTCTTAGTCCTAAAAAATAGTTTTAGTTTCTTCATACAAAAGGAACTCATACTTTTCTAAATCATAAAAGTTGTGTTAGGAGCATTCTTTAATCTAGAGCTCAAGCCCTTCAAGTAGACCACTCATTTGGTCATCGCGAAGAAATAAATACTAGTTACATCTAAGAAGCACAATCTTAGTGAATGTTCAGTTTTACTCTGAAGTGTTTTTCTAAAGTAAGACTAATACTAATCTAGCTGGCTTTCTTTTAAAAAAATTCTTCTACCAATAATATAGAAAAAAGAATAGCAAAAAAAAAAATGTGGCTTGCTTAATTTATGAGAGTATCTACAAAGTTGAAGGTCTGAATTGTCAATTTCCAAACCCAGGTAAGAAATCGGAGTGTGTACAATTGCAGGTGCAAAAAGTCTCTACTCCCAACCCTTGGTGCTCGAGGCCGCCACGTCACTGCTCGAGCTTTGCAAGTGATCACACGTGGCAGCACGTGGGAGGCTCATGGAGATCGCGGGCTGCTCCCGCCTCTTATCGACAAGGCCACTTCAGACGCGAAAAAATAATTTTCTGGACAACATTAAACATAACCCGCCTTCTTGGAGTTGGAGACATAATTTTATTTTCTTTTTTCGCTTGCTCTGCTCAATCGCGGCGGCGGCGGCGACGTCCATCTCCATGACCACTGTGGCTTCGCTGTCTTTGGTGCCGCACTTGCTCATTAAGCCTTCCTTCAGGTGTTTCTCCAGAAAGGTGAGTTATCTTGCTCTTTTTTCCGGATTTTTTTTGTTCTTCGGAGATGGGAGAAACGGTGCCTTTTGGTTGGAATTTTTAGTTAGAGTGGCCAGTTCTTGATGGACGATTTGATACGGGAAGTTTGATCTGTTCATTTGGGGATGACCATTTCAGTTCCTAAACCCAATCTGTTTCTGGTTGCAATCTTTGCAATAAAACCGTAGTATTTTGACCACTCGAAATATTCCATGATTTCGATGTATTATGCGATCTCTGGTTAGCTGGTGAATTGAGAGATTAATATTGTTGGGCCGTAATCTAATCTTGTGAGTCGTATCTCCAGACCTGCAAAGTTAAGGAGCAAAACCGAAATCTTTGATGGAGTACAGCCAGTTCTTGAACACACTACTTGTGTGAAAATTTTGGCAATCTGCATGCGAATATGCGATTTAGGCATATTCTCTGCAAATGCATTGCGTTCTCCCCACAAGCTGATATCTGAATACTGAATTAGACTGAATTTACTGAATCTCTACTGATTCATATTCATATAGTTATCCAATTGTCTGCTAAACTAAAGCCTATGGCATGGTGAATTGATGATGATGTTTATGAGGGAAACTGTGCAGGGTGTTGGTAGAGATGGTGGAATCAAGGTGTATGCAGTGCTCAGGGATGATAGAGCTGAATATTCAAAGAATAACAACTGGGAGGCCTTGTTCCATGTCGATGACCCCGGGCCTAGGGTTCCCATTGCAGAAGGGAAGTTCTTGGATGTGAACCAAGCTCTTGAGGTGGTCCGATTCGACATCCAGTACTGCGATTGGAGAGCACGGCAGGATCTCCTCACCATCATGGTGCTTCACAACAAGGTATGGAATACCGGCCCGGTAGTAAATTCAGAGAAAAGGGTCTTAGTCTGCATTTGCTGAGTTTTACAAATCAACTGCTTGAGGCTGAAATTCTGAAGGACTAACACAGACTATGGCGTGCATCGCTAAAAATGAAATGCAGGTGGTAGAGGTTCTCAATCCTTTAGCAAGAGAATTCAAGTCAATTGAAACCTTGAGGAAAGAGCTGGCCGAGTTACAGCAAGAACTGGCAAAAGCTCACAATCAGGTATGCTAGTGAAAGTGGCCAAACGGAAACACTTCAATATCATCTAGAAGCTGATGTTTTACATTTCCGATTCAGGTTCATTTATCAGAAGCAAGAGTATCATCAGCGCTTGATAAGTTAGCGCAAATGGAGACCCTGGTCAATGACAGGCTGTTGCAGGATGGAAGCTCTAGTGCATCCACAGCCGAGTGCACTTCCCTTGCTCCAAGTACATCATCGACGACCCATGTTGGAGCCAAGAAACAGCCACGTCAGAGTCTCAAAGTGTCTGGTCCAGTGAAGCCTTACAATCCCAGTCTGAAAAACTTCTGGTACCCAGTTGCTTTCTCCAGTGACCTGAAAGATGATACAATGGTAAAGCAATGCGTATTTCAAGCCAATCTGAAGTCAGAGTTAGCAGTCACAGACACTTTTATTTATTTGATGAGGCCATATGTGTGTTCTCAGGTACCAATAGATTGTTTTGAGGAGCAGTGGGTGATATTCCGAGGAAAAGACGGAAGGCCTGGATGTGTTCAGAACACATGTGCCCACAGAGCTTGCCCTCTTCATCTTGGTTCAGTGAATGAGGGTAGAATCCAGTGCCCTTACCATGGTAAGAACGGAAAGTGATATATTCTTACTTAGAATTCTAAAAGTTGAATATATGAAATTGATGAACATTTCTTTTGACTTGCTTCTTCTGTTTTTTGCAATTTGATTTTTTACAGTATCAGCTAGCACTAAAGCATTATGTAAAAGGGCTTTCTTCCTTTCAAAATGTGACTGCATGTTTATCTTGTCCAGCTTGTTTGAATTCACAATGATTAAGAGTTGCATAGTTAGTTATGCACTTATGCTTGTAAAACACAAGAATGGTGCTTCTAAAGTAGATGTCTTGGTCCTGCATATATGGTATTAGAAACTTAAAAGTACTTGAAAATGTTATGAACTCATGACAAAGAATTGCACTTATTCTGTCAGGCTTGTTATGCTCATTAGTATTACGAAAAGTAAAGGATGATGTGTAAGTAATATTTCAGATTTTTGAATAACCTTCAGGGTGGGAGTATTCGACAGATGGAAAATGTGAGAAAATGCCTTCAACAAAGATGCTTAATGTGCGATCCGTCATTGCCATGCTTTGAGCAAGAAGGAATGGTTTGGATCTGGCCTGGCGACAACCCACCAAAGTCCACCATCCCTTCTCTACTGCCTCCTTCAGGATTTACAGTTCATGCAGAGGTAAAAGAAATCATGTCATGTTGCAGCAATTGCACTATGATGCAAGTGTCCTGTATATTTCAGTTTTAAACTGGATCGAATAGTAATGGAGTTCTTCTTGATCATTCAACAGATAGTAATGGAACTACCAGTAGAGCATGGACTTCTTCTGGACAATCTATTAGACCTTGCTCATGCCCCTTTTACTCATACATCCACCTTTGCCAAGGGTTGGAGTGTTCCAAGGTATTTATTTACATTTCAACTCACTGAGGAAAACTGGTCGATGAATAAATTTTTTCATAACTGTAGTGAAATTATGTGCACAAATCAACATGCTGATGTAATGTTCTTTTTTTGTCAGCTTGGTTAAATTCTTGACACCGTCATCTGGGCTCCAAGGGTACTGGGACCCTTACCCAATCGATATGGAGTTCCGGCCGCCGTGCATGGTCTTGTCAACCATTGGCATCTCAAAGCCTGGAAAGCTAGAAGGGAAGAGCACCCAGCAATGTTCGACGCATCTCCACCAGCTCCATGTCTGCTTGCCCTCCTCTAGGAATAAAACCAGGCTGCTGTACCGGATGTCCCTCGACTTTGCTCCTTGGCTCAAGCACATCCCCTTAATGCATCTATTGTGGTCGCATTTCGCTGAGAAGGCAAGTCTCAAAATTTCAGAGCAACTTCATAACTAGTATTCTCTCTCTTTTTAGATCCATAACTAGTATTCTCATTTCATCTCACTTTGCACCAAAACTGTAATTACCTTTTTTTTTTTGCAATGTTATCTATGAGATATCAACATGATAACCACTAAATTACTAATTAGTATCTGTCATTTGCAAACTAAGTCAGAGTGGACCTGGATTAATTTCAACAATTGTGTCTGACAATTCTACCTTGATTAATTTCAACAATTGTGTTTGACAATTCTGATCATGGTAATCTGGATGATCTTCTGCAGGTCTTGAATGAGGATCTACGGCTTGTTCTTGGGCAGCAAGAACGAATGATCAATGGCGCCAACGTATGGAACTCGCCTGTGTCGTACGACAAGCTCGGTATAAGGTATCGGCTGTGGAGGGATGCTGTTGACAGGGGCGCCGACCGGTTGCCATTCAGTAACCAAATAGAGAGTGGATCGTAGTGCAACATATGACATCACCTGCAGTCTCTTTCTCGTCGCGTTTCTTCGCGAGATGATGGCCAGAAATTAGTCAGTGCATTTATATGCACAGTTTATTTAGGCGTGCGTCTCTGCTAGGTTCACCATCTGCCTGAGATTGCTACAGATTGAAGGATTCTGGAAAGGAAGGCTGATGGAAAGAATGGTGGGAAGCATCATTGTGTAATGTTAAATGTACCCCAGCGACAGCATGACGGGATGCAATTTTAATCTGAGGTTGATTTGTTTTTCCTGTTCTTCTTTTTTCAGCCCTTTTTTTTGTAAAGAATCAGCGAATCTGTAAAAGCATATATAATCATACTACGAACGTACGGCTAAGTCTATGGTGCCCTTTCTTATAGCAGCAGATTCCTTTTATGTACCCATTGAGTCCTATATATGGTTTGTCCATGGTTTGCTAATCGAGAGCAGTAAGGTCTCTGCAACTCTGTTCCCGAAAGTTCAAGCGTGTCAATATATTTGAAATTGAAAAATATTGTGAAAAGAAGAAAGAGAGGCATGTTTGGTTTGTTACCAACTTGAACCAAACCAAATTTTAGTAACGCCAATAAAAATTAGCTATTGTTTTGTTTGCTACTAATATTTGGTAACGGCAACAAAAAATTGGTAACGGCAACGAAATTTAATGCCACACGCGGGCAATCTGAGGGTGATGAAATCGCTCACCCAAATTTTAGTAACGCCAATATGCGGTTTGACCACAATCCAAATAACGTTCTTTTTGCCAAAATTTTGTTTTGCCTAGCTTTTCGCTATACCAAATTTTAACTTAGTTCATTAGGGTCATGAACCAAACAGCCTCACATCTGCATCTGTACACTTACTGTGACGTCATCTCTATTTAAGTCCCATGTTTGCATTTCTACAAAACACCAACAAATTGCAAAATATAATTTCCAGCACAAATCTCAAAAGCACAATGATGGGCTATGATACAGTACCATGCTCATATCTATCTGACTTTTTTCTCGTGATGTTTCCGTAAAATTTCTGCAGAGAAGCATACCGGATCGATTCACGTATCCCACGGGACATGCCCGACGCAAAACATCCAAGCGCACGCGGAGGCAGCCGCAACAAGCAGAGGGTAGTGGCTCAAACGAGTGAGTCATATTGTATCCCGTGTTATGCGATTATGTTTTGGTATGTTTGTATTCATATTTTGTTTTGCTATATTTATACGTGTTTTTTTAGTTGTTATGTGTGTACTCCTGCGCCATATTGTATATCAACATCTCTAATGGAGTTGTAATGCAGTTTTTTTTCTATACATTCCAAGTCACATGAAATCATAAAACCCTAATTTTCGAAACCTAAAATCCAAATTTTCGCGACCTAAATCCTAAATTCATAACAGCGTGAGGAGCCTTCAAAATAAAATTCATAATTTTTGGAGCTCGTTTTCTACATTTACAAATTCGTACAAACAATACACTTATATAAAATCGCGAGAAAAATTCTGAACAAATAAAACTATGGCAAATTTACATAAGCAAGTACACTGTGTCGGGAGGCTCCACATAAAGTTTCATAGTTTTTTGAACTTATTTACTATATTTTAAAATTCCTACAAATAGCGTTGAAACCATAATCGGCTTAAACCCTAATCCCGGGACACGTGACGGGCGGCGGACCGACATCGCAAGCGGCCGTGGCAACGCCACCTCACGGTGACCGTGCGGCAGGGGCGACATGGCGGGCTAGGAGAGACTGTCGTATGGTGGCCACACGGCAGGAGACTATATTTGCAAAAAAAAATTCAGAGATGATCATTCCTGTAAATATGAGAAAAAATGTGGCCAAAAATTTGAAGCGATCAAGATCAAGACGCGACGGACGACGAGTAACGTGAGCGTTCCTAGCTTCTCCGGCACCGTCCACGCACGCGCGGCTCAAGGCGCAGGTGGCCGCCCGTGCCTCGGTGCGGAGCGCGTCCAATTCCTCGGATCCATCCATGCCTCCGTCCAATTCCCTGCTCGCTGCTGCTACAAGACTGACTTGTCCGCCCCACTCCCATTTATCACTTGGGCCGTGCACTTCTAGTGGGCCGATGACTAGTAAAGACGTATAGGCTTGTAGCATTTGCCCAGTTTTTTCTTCTTATTTTAACGTGTTTTTAAAGCGAAATAGTAAAAATAATTTCCTAAAAAACAAAATAGCAAAAATAAAAACCTTATCACGTGAAAACGCTGCTACAGGAGGCCTGCCGCGCCCTTAGAGAGCGGCAGCCGGCCTACCGTGTCCCCCAAAGAGCGGCAAGTGACGTGGGCGGGCCACCTGCTCCATGAGGGGTATTGTCAGACTCGAGTGATCCAATCTGTGTCCATGTGGAGCAAATGTTCTGCATCGGCCATAGTAATCGGGTGGGAGGATGAGAAGCGGCAACCATCTTGCCGTCTTCAAGATGGAGTGCAAACAAGATCTTTGACCATCTTGAGTTTCGCAGACCACTTAATGAGATCATGGTCGCTAACTTTCGGGTCAAATGGTCAAATCCAATATGACCAAGTCTCCTATGCCGTAAAGAGAGATCGCGGGACTCGAAGCAACTAAACACCGAGAGGATCGCCAGAAGACTCGAGAGAACTCAAAGACGAAAGATCCTCCCATAACGAGAAATCCGCAAACAAGACTACCCAAGAATCAAGAATTTTGCAAGCGTTTTCTTGAAGCTCACCGAAACCGTCATCAGAAGCCGAGAAACGGAAAGCAAATTGTACCGCAGACTTACTAACCAAGGCAACATCCTTAAGAATAAAAGAAGCATTAATACGCGACAAGACCTTTGGCGATGACGCCCAGACGAAGCGTCTCCGAAGGTGATCGCCTCATCACCGGAGCGCGGGCTAGGAAGAGAACCAACGTGAGTCTCCGGTCATATGACGAGAACAACCGAGTCTACAAGCCAAACCTTCTCCTTCCCTACCCGCGAACTCCGAGTCAAACAGAGTAAAGTCTCAAGATCGATAAATCAACAATGATTTTGGCACCCAATATGAATAACACGCCGAAAGCGGATGAAGTAGTCAAGCACGATCGACCTCTATCTACCCTACGCCTCAGTAACTCAAAGCGTAAGGTCTAAGAGTAGACCCGAAGTCATTCTTCGGGTCCGGCGCTACGAAGGAGCGAGTCGAGCACACCGCAACATGTTGAACACGCCATGGTAGCTATCTCGATTGGGAAAACGAGATCTACCCTCAGACGGCGGAAGTCACGATCGAAAGCAAAGATGAGGACGAAAACCGAAAACTCGGAAAAACCAAGTCCTCGATCGCACAAACCCATCGAAGAACCAAGCCTAGACCTCGTGTTGGTCTTAGGTGCACTCAAGGTCCGGGGCCGACCACAATGCGCCTAAGAGACTCAACATGGTCTCTACGCGACACCTTGGCGCTACCAAGCATCGACGATTGTGTGTCCATCTTCCGATGAAGGTGCGGTGATACTTCACCTTCCGAGAGGTAGAAGCAACATGTGAAATTACCTTCTTGTCGAAATCCTCGACATAGCCCGCCGACTTGAAATGGACTTTCTCGGTCCCGGCTCGGTCTCGATCACACACAGTGCTATGGGTCCGAGCACGGCGGTGGATGCTTCCTCATGCCCTCAAAGAAGTCATATCCTAGACCCCGATTAAATCTGCAGATCTTAGATTGGTCTAGAATAAGATTGAGCTTCTTCTTGCCTCCTACAAATCTCTCGAGAGTGTTCATAAGGTACCGACACTCCCGAAAGAGAGAGGTGCAAGAAGAGCAGGGGAAGAAGAGCAAGCAGAAGGTAAGGGAGCAAAAGAAGAACCCGGAAGAGAGGAAGAATGGCTTGTGCAAGCACACCGACTCTGAAGGGACGATCCCATCGCTAGCCGCTTGGTTCACGTTGCTAAGCTGCCTCATCCTTACCTCAGGGCTTCTCCCTTCTCCACAATCATATTGCAAACACAATGTGGCTTTCTAGAAGGTCCTTAGTTAGCTTCACATTTCTCATCCAAAGCAATCAAGTCGATTTTAGTTTGTTACACTTAATGCATGGTGAGCTAACAGGTCCTTAGAAGCAAACTTAGCCAACTTCCTTTCATGATCAATCATATCTTGAAACTGTTTGGAGACGACTTCAAGTTCAAGCAGATTAACTTAGGACAGTTCAAGCATGAATCACTCCTACCAAGTAAAGAAGCTTGTAGTTCAACAATTTTATGATCCGCCTGCTTTAAGTTCATCTTCAAGTTATTGCAATTTTCACAAGACTCAAGGCAGATCAAGGAGCATGGCATAAGATCCTCTAGCAAAGAATGTCCTTACCCTCACATGAGGTGGGAGAAGTAGTCTCATCAAGAATAAGTAGGGTAATGACCATCCTACTCAACTCTAACTCAAAGAAGGACTAACATTCTCCACCTTAACACTATCAAGTTTGGAGGACACACTATCATGTGAGGTCCTTAACTTCTCCATATCAACCAAAGAAAGCGAGCATGTATCACAATCATCACTAGAAGGAGCGGATGTAAGAGCAATAATCTCTAGTGACAGTCTATCTATTTCCTTCTCTAACTCAAAGACACCTAGCCTTAGCTTTAGCATGAAAACCTCCTAGCTTAAGAAAAGCATGATTGAGCTGTTCAGAGGTGGGATCTACCTCGTCCGAAGTCGGAGTCTGTTCATTGTCACGAAGTTCGCCCTCGAGGGCCATGAAGCACATGCCGAGAAGTCGTCGCCGCCATCCTTGGGCTCTTGATCACCCGTCCCGTCATCGCCGCTCCATCCTTCCACCTCGCCGAGGTCGAGGTCGTCGAAGCGTGAGGACGCGGTGGAAGAGCTTCTTGGCTTTGCCAAAGTTGCGGAACTTCTTCTTCTTTGGGCGTCGAGCTGGAGGCTTCTTGTTGCAGTTCTTGTCGGTGTAGTCATTCTTGCTCGAACCGCCGTAGTCGTTCTTGCCCTTCTCCGGCTTAGGGCGGTTTGCTCGGATGTGGTTGGGGCCACCACACTCGAAGCAAATCACGGGTCCTCCTCTCTTCTGTCCCTCCTCCCTTTGTAAGCGTGGGAGAATCTTGAGCAAGGAGTGCAAGTCGCTCATCCCGAAGTCGCTCTAACTGATCATCAGTTATGTCACAGAGAGCAGCAAGGGAGAAATTGCAAGAGGACTCAGAAGAGAGACCAGAAGCTGAACTGGGATCGGTGACCAAGGCCATCGACTGTGACTTCGACCTACGAGAGACAACGTCAATCTCGTGAGTCTTGAGGCGTGAGTACAGCCATCAAGAGTCAAGGTCGAGAGGTCTGTCGTGTCTTTGATGGTGGTCACTTTCATCTCCCACACGCGCAGATCGAGTGCCGTAAGTATCTGACGAGCGTTGTCCGAGTCGGGGTATGTGAGACCGACCGCTCGGAGGTTGCTCAAGATCTTGTGAAAACGTGCGAAGCACTCATCTAGGGACTCACCAAAGAAGCATCTCGAATTTGTTGTATTCTCGTTTGAATCGGTCTGTCGAACCGTCTTGATCTGGGTGGTGCCCTCATGGTATGCGTCGAGGTCACCCAGATATCGTAAGGCGGACGACAAGTGAGAGATCTTGCGGTCAAACTCGCACGACTCAAACCTCGGATGATGATGTTCCTTGCCTTTGCATTCGCCTCAACATCGACCATGTTCCGGCATTGATGTTCTCATCGGCAGAGCAATGAATCGTACCTTGACCTTCCGCCAGATGGCATACCCACAGGCTGGATGTATGTCTCCATTCGCTCTTCCGAAGGGTAATCGATGCCATCGAAAACGGGCGGCTTGGTCGAGTACTTGTCCATCGCCATGGCTCTTGAGACCGGTTAAGATCTATTGAAAAGAGCTAACCGGCTCTGATACCAATTGTAGGACCGGAAAGGCGACTAGAGGGGGGGGTGAATAGTCGTTTTCTCTATTTTTCACCTTGATCGAAATCAACACTACTTTCACTCCAATAGCTATAAAAGCTATGAAGATCTGTATACAGGCACAGCGGATGACCTGTGTTGAATCCGATCAAAACCCTAAGTAAAAGACTACAAACTACTCAAGACTGCACGCACACGCATAGGATGTGCCGCAACAACCAACAGAGCAGACAAGCAAACAACAATAATATAACCAAATCTTAAGCGGTGAATTTTCGCGACATCTTCTGCATCCAAGATCAAAGAAGATTGGTCATGTACTACAACACACCACATAGAACCGAGCAAAGCCGATTGGTTTCTTCTGGAGCCCTACCTATAAGCACCCGCCCCAAGGGCTCAAAATTTCGCTGAAGTTACGCTTGCAAAGAATCTGGTCAACACAACAATTTACAACGATGGGACAAGCAGTAACAAGCTAAATCAAACCGAATAAAAAACAGCCACCCAGATTTTTCTGTGACTACCGATTTTTGCAAGCACAACAGTACCCACGAGGTAGAGTGTTGTGGTCGTTTCTATTGGATCTTGTTTACCAGCAGACCACGGTGACTCGTTGACGCCGCCTCGGGTACGCGAGGGCCATCGCGACGGCGAGGAGCCGGAGATCGATTGCCAGATCGGCCGACTTGCCGCGACGCATCATGGCTTCGCGGCGATGCGTCTTTGTCGGACGAAGCCGCATCTATCCTCACAGTGCCCCTCATCGCCGCTGTTGTGGTCGCTCGAAGCGCTTCTCTGGACGGCCCATGCCGATAGACTTCAGACCGTCTGGCGGCGGACATGTACCATGGTGACGCGGTGGACCTACCAACCGTAGGGTCCCTTTGGTGCCGAGACGGTACATATTTCCCTATATATTTTCTTTAGTCGACATGTAATCCTTTTTAACCTTGTTTTGGCTCGCAGTACGAGATGCACACGCTGAGTCACACGTCTTGTCTGAGCACTTTGTGGAGCGGTGGACCGCCTCACCGCCGACGACGTCGGCGCTGGGAGCCGACTCGATCAGAGACGGAGGTCTGCGTGCTCGCTGGGCCGTTTTCACTGTGGCTTGGCGCGACCGCGTCTTGGCGGGACGCAGAGGAAGCTTCGTCTTCGACGTGTTCGTGGAGGACTACGCAGCGTACGAGTGATGCGCCGCCGCGCCTCCAAAGTTGTTCCAGCTTCCGTCGGGACGAGGGTGCCCGAGTCGACCCATGCGTAAGTTACATGCAACACTGCTCACATATGTTTTTGACATTTCCGTAACGTTTGCTTCCAATTGCAATGCTACGTTTAGCGAGCATAGTAGGAGGGTGGCACTAGGACGATGGCGGGCAAGATGGAGCCGTGGGTATACGATGGCGAACGCCCATGAGGATCTGTGTGCGGATGACGGCCGACGACCTCAAATAGCGTCTGACGAGTACCTTCACAGACGCGCCAGCAGACACGCACCAGGCTGGTGCATGTCGTCATGACAACACTCTACCTCCTCAGCTTTTCAGAATTAAAATACATGACTCTCTCCTCTGCATGAAATTAATCACACCATGCCAACCATGGGGCTTATAAAAGGGGCTTGAACCAAACCCAACTCTACGCAACACTACACAACACATACCCAGCTATGGACTCTTCGAGACACTTCTACGCGAGGATGTTGCAGAAGCAAAACTGGCTTAAGCAGAAGAGGAAACAGTTGCAATACCCAGATTTTTCAATGAAAGATGCTCCAGTACCACCACGTTTTCCAATCCCGCAGTGTGTGTGTGGCGAACCAGCAGAGATCATTCAGTCCACACACCCAGACACCGCGGCCCGGGCGTACTACAGATGCGGCCACTATATCGTAAGCGTTTCTTTCGCGCTTATCGATTTTCCTCTCCCAACGTTGAATTCTTAAAATTTTTAACTTCATCCGCACGTAATGGTAGCCCGAGATGCGCTGCCACTTCTTCCAGTGGATCGACGGCCCGGAGATGTACGACAGGGCATTCATCCAGCAGAAGTACATGCTGAACTACTCGGTGCGGGCCGAGAACTTCGTGCGGTGGAAACCTTACGTACCGGACCCTGTTGACGACGCACCGAAGGAGCCCAGTACTCGCCCAGGCGTAATCCATATCGACGACGTGAGTTATGAAGAATTTACATCCTTATTACGTAAGGTTTCCCGGTACGGTGTACTTACATCCATCATACAATCGCATGACATGGACGACTTCGACATACCAGCCCGACATGTACAAATCCGCGACAAAGGCAAGGAAAGGCTCATGCGGGTGAACCCGGCCCACAACAGATCCGGTCGCCCGCCAGAATCCGTATCCACGACGTTAGTTATGAAGAAGTTAAATCCTTCTTACGATTCTCATTATACGGTGCACTTACATCATCGAATCGCAGGATATGGACGACTTCGACATACCGGCCCCGACGTGGGCGATCCCGCGACAAGGGAAGGGAAGGCGGCGAGGAGTTCAACGCCGAGCTAGCAAGAAAGGGAAAATGGCCCCGGTCCACGCAGAGGTCGTCATTACGTAGTAGTACCCGTCATACCCTCTTGTTTTTTATTATCCCTAAAGGCATGTATACTTATATGGTCCGGATGCTTACATCATGGTGTACCGTAGTAGTAGCGAGGATGACTAAAGCAATTACCCGAACCATCATGCCATGTCACTACGTAATGTGCTTCATCGCGGACTTTAATGTACTTCTCGTTCGTGTCTCCGCTTAAGCCATGAAAGCAAGCCTATATTATTTCAGATTTCGAATATCACTTACCTATCTACTTACCATTCATTACTATCTGAATCGTCCTCACAAAATTCTACGTAAATTTGGCGACTACAACAATATACAGCGATCACAAAATGTTATTATGAAGTCCGACATATTTCGTACCCTTCATATTCTACTGAAAATAAGAAATGACCAACCAACGTTGTCACCACACTTTTATCTTTACAAAAATAACATCATATAATACGATTTGCTAAATACAATACCTACAAAATGTAATATCTATTTTAACACAATTGTTCCAATTGGGTTTACATAATTGTGAGTTTAGGAGCTTAAATCGCCTAATCGGTTGGGCGACTTTAAATAAGTCGCCCACCGGTTGGGCGACTTGCACTAATGTCGCACATCCGTTTGGCGACTATACCCATGAGGCTCTAGTCGCCCAATGGGACGGTGACTAGAGATTATTTCTGTAAAAAAAAATTAAGCGGTATTATTTCTGTATTTCCGAATAAAAAATAGATTATTTACAAAAAAAATTCATGGATGAGTTCTCTCCACCCACCTTTGAAAGTCCCATCAATGTGCGCAACTACTAGACATCTATCTCCTATTTGACAACGATTGAAAAGGGGAATAAGGTAAAGCTGGGAGATAGGCCGTGCACACACACGACGGGCCTGTAGTCATGGCGGGCTGCGATGGCACCGCACGACAAGCTAGTCGTGACATGTCGTGCTAGCACGTATAGCTGTCGGCGAGGTTCAACCAGACACGATGGCACATCGGGCTGTCGTTGGGTTATGCCGGCACAAGCGTGGCACATGGCATCTGTAGTTTGTCCGCTACCGCCGCGCGCCTCCACCCGTCTTGGCCTTCGCCGTGCGCTTGCCTGCCTCGGCCACCGCTGCCGAGGGAGAGCAAGGATGGGTAGTGCCGTGAGGGAGAGGGAGCAAGGCAGTGAGGGAGAGGCCAACGCCATGCTTTGCCGTGGAAAGGGTGAAAGGCGGCGGCGCAGCAGCGGGAGGCGGCGTGTGGAGAGGGTTGGAGGCGGCGGCTTGGGATAAGGAGGGGAGGAGAGGTAGATGAAGGGGGGAGCCGGGGAGATTGGGGAAGAAGAAGAGAGATAGGCATGTGCGATTGTGCGTGGAGGAAGAAAAGAAAGAAACAGAAGGGAAAAGAAGAAAAGGAAATAAAGGAAAGGGAATAGACGAAAAGGAAAGAAAAGAACGGGAGGGAACAAATGGAAAGAAAAAGATAAAAGTATGCGGTGATGTTCACCTTCTACAGGTCAGGCTACTCCATAAAAAGACGAGAGATACAAAATTGACGAAGAAAAATAAAGAATGTTACAAAAATTGATGATGGAAAATAATACAGTAGACTGTAGGCACACAAATATTTAGGGGAAAAAGAACTAAATGTTATTCATCATTGGATATAGATACAAAGTTATTGTCTCGCTAAAAATCTTACACCCAGTGTTGGATAGTAACTGCATGTATACGTATTAACTACTCCCCAATGTTGAGATCGTTCATGCATTTCATATTAGCGTACACCTGCACGATCTCAGGATCCTCCCGTTGACAATGATGTCGCTCTTTTGCCAATTCCCAGTCCTTGAGGCAGGTGATTGCCTCCACCATCTTGGACGTGAGGGATGACATCTTTTCTTCAATTATTCTTTCTACCATGTTGAACATCGTTTCTGAAGAGATGGAGGACACTGAAACCAGTAGAACATCCCGTGTGAAATGGCACAGCACAGAGAATATCCGCTTGTTATTCTTCCACCACTCGAGCAAGTCTAACTTGCCTTCGCTAGAAACATCAGGATCCATGTTTGTAAAATCATGCTCTAAGTAGTTGTTCAGCTCTGAGTTAGAATTCCACCTGGGGCGCCTGAGATTGAGAGCATGAAGAATTGGACTTGCCCTTCAGCTTCTTCCACAAGTAGACTGTCACACTTGTCTTGCCTTGATGCGCATGCTGTGAGGCCTTCGATCTCATCATGCTGCCAAGCTTGTCATGATACAAACAGAAAATACGAACGAACTCCTTTTTGACATATTCGAAAGCTTCGGAGAAATCAAGGACGAGGCACTCACCTATTCCCTCCATAGCAATATGCAAACTTTTTGTAGGATTCAAAATGATAGCAAAGCAATATAGGTGTGAGATATATCCAAAATATTTAACAATTTTTCCTCTATTGTTGCAACAACCTGGCCTAAAAGGGGATGCCCCCTAGATTTAGCAAACTTGTCTACAATTAGCCAAATATAATCTTATGACCGAGTTGCCTGGCTAGCACCTTCATGATTAGTCGCGTGAAGGTGGCTCCTGCGTTTTTCAGGCCGAAGGGCATGTGAGTGAAGCAATAGGTGCCGATGGGGGTGATGAAGGCGGTTTTTGGTTTGTCTTTCTTGGCCATGAATATCTGATGATATCCGGAGTAGGCGTCTAGGAAGCTCATTAGCTCGCAGCCCGAAGTGGCGTCCACTAGTTGGTTGATGTGGGGTAGGGGGAAATCATCCTTTGGAGATGCTTTGTTAAGGTCGGTGAAGTCGACGCACATGCGACATTTGCCAATGTTCTTCTGTACTAAGACGGGTTTGGCCAGCTATTCGGAGTGCTTGATTTCTCGAATGACCCCGCCTTTAGTAGCTTGGTTATTTCTTTCTTGGCCACCTCCAGCCACTCCGTAGACATGCGACGCAATTTCTACTTCTTAGGGGATGCATTGCTTTTGATGGCTAGACGGTGCTCGATGGTCTCCCGGGCAACCCCGGGGATGTCCTTAGGGCCCCATGCGAAGATGTCCGTGTTGCTACAGAGTACCCCGAGAATTGTTTCGTGCGCCTCCAGTTGGAGCTCTGCCCCAAGGGCCACTGTCTTCTCCGGGGATGCTTCTCTCAGGGGGACCCCCGGAGCAGCCCTTCTGGTTTGGCCTTCGCGCCCATTTGGCCGAAGGGATGTCCGCCCAGGTGTTTGTGTCCGCCTCGACCTCGTGGACGTGTTGGGCTGGTGCGATTGTCTCGAGCTCCATTTGCCTTGCCAGTTCCTGGCCCCCATGCACCGTAATTATACCCTCAGGCACGAGGATCTTCATGCACAGGTAGTTGTGGTGCGCTATCGCGTTGAAGGTATTCAACATGGCTCGACTGAGGATGGCCTTGTATTGGTAAGGCATCTGGACGACGTCGAATGTGACGACCTCGGTCCAAGATGCGAAGTCACCGCTGAACGTGACTGCTAGGTCAATTTGGCCTCGGGCCTTCACGGGCCTCCCTCCGAAGCCTACTAGCGGTATACCCGGAGGCGATAGGCAATCCCTAGGGATCATCATCTTATCGAAGGCGTCCTTTGTCCACGAGGACGTGTCTGACCTCGAAATCTACAATGTTGGCGGAGATGACGAGAGGGTTCTGATGAGGGAAGTACATGCCACTGGCATCCTCGGGGCCGAAGGTGATCGGTATCTCGGCGTAGCGAGGTGGGCTTGTGGCAGGGTACGTCGTGATGTGGTGTATGTGTCGGGCGTATGCACGTCGCTGTCTCTTTGACATCATGCCGAGCGAGGATCCGCCTTCGATCATGTTTATGATCCTTTGATGGTGCTCCCCACGGCCTCCCTCGATGCGGGGCCTTAGTGGCGGAGCAGGCAGCTGGTTGCCTGTTCCTTGCCCATCTTCGCGCTGGGCCAGCTATTGACCACGGTTCATGTAGTCCAGCATGGCCGCGATGGTACGACAGTCTCTGGTTGTGTGTGATCCCTCACCGTAGAGATCACAAAATAGCGGGGGGCCTTCAGCACTGACCCGGGTGTCTAGTTGTCGCCCACCGTTACGCCCTCGGCCTCCTCGTTTCCCCCCTTTAGGGGGTTGCCCACCATCTACGTCATACACATTCCGCCCTTTTTAGTGGTAGTCATTGGCCGGTGGCAGCAGCCACGGGTCCTTCCTTCCCAGGTGGCCCGCTTGGCAGCTAGTGCCCGGACCTCCGCCCTTCGAGTGCTGTCCTTCTCCACCCTGGCGTATTCCTCTATTTTGTCAAAAAGCTCTGTCACAGTGTGGATGGGCTTGCGGGCAAATCTTTCCGGCAAGGGCCCCCCTCTGAAGTCCGCATGTGGCCGTGTTTATGATGGTGGTTTCATTGACCCCTTCACTTGGCACTTCACCTCCGCAAATTTCTTGAAGAAGCTGTGGAGGGACTCACCCGGGACTTACTTTATTGCGAACAGGTGCCCTGCGTCCTTTGGCTCGACGTAATTTCCCTGGAAGTTGTTGTGCACGAGATCCCAGAGGCGATGGGCGCCTCGATCAAGGCCACGGAGTTGGGATCCCTGAGGGCAATGCACCGGTTGCGTGGCTGCAGTTGCCAAGGGGTGGCCACCTCTCCTCTGATGGCTTGCACTTGCATGATGACCGTGAGATGGGGCGGGGCTGCGAGGACACTGTCTTGCCTCGCCACCAAGACTCAAGATCTCCCAAATGAGGTCCGCCACCCCGCTAGAGGGCCGTGGGCTTCTGTTACCCCGCTTCCCGGGTAGGGTGGGCCTACTGTGGTTTCAGGGAGATGCCTCGATGGGCCGGGTGTTGCTTCAGATGATGTCTCCGTGCGTGGAGTTGTTGGCTTCCTCCTCTGCGGCTTCGGTGGTGACCGCCGCTGCTGTGGAGGTCCTACTTCATTTGGCCCTCGAGGTGCTTGGGGCCGCCGCTGCTGCGGCCACTTCGGCCACTGAGACCTTGGGCGTAACCTTCCAAGGGGCCATGCTGATGCTTCAGAGCTGTGCTCCGTGACTTTCTTGCTGATCCCCATGGACAACGCCAACTGTCATAGCAAAGAGGGCTAGGCAGTAGAGAAGGGGACCCCTGGTAGCTACGAGAGGGACCAGGGGATCCTCGGAGGAGGGGGGCCGGTTGTTAATAGAAGTAAATGTGCATTAATTGTCTCGAAAAATGTCATGCCTATTACAAGAGGGGAGGCGGCTATTTATATCCTTTCGATAGGGTACATGAGATTATAGATCTACCCCTAAAGAGGTCCTACGCCCCTAGAGGTTGCAGGGGCTTTTCGTCCACCTAAGCGTAGCCTTTGGCTTATGATGGACTTGTTTGGTCTTGGTCCATCTGGTTAGTACGCTTGGTCCACTGGCGCTCTCCTCCCTTCGTAACGTGCGGGGTGTCCCCAAGCCGAGGGGCCCCGAAAACCCTTCGACGCCCCCAAGGTGGCCCTGGGGCACTCGCGACTCCCGAGTCTGTGGTGTTTTGGCAGCCCTTCGGGAGCCTCCGGACTGCCACTGAAGCCTCAAGCCTGTTGGCCCACACGGCCTTCCGGTGGCCTTCGCGTAGGCTTCGGGGCCCCTCTAGAGTACTTGGTACCCTCTGAGGGCCCTGGGTCGTGGCTCCGGCTCCCGGACTTCGGGGTGGGGGGGGGTGGGGGTGGCGCTGTCTTCGCCGGGTCGTTGGGGCTGCCCCTCGACAATATTCATTCTGATCTTTGAGGTCATTCTCAAGTACCTTCTCTCAGTGGTTGTTACATGCTGACTTTTATTGATGATTTCTCTCATAAAGTTTGGGTATATTTTCCGAAACATAAAAATGAGGCATTTTCTACTTTCAAGACATGGAAAGTTCTAGTTGAGAACCAAACAAATCGGAAAATCAAGAAACTCATAACTGAGAATGGTTTGGAATTTTGTAGTGGTGAGTTCAATAAGTTTTGTCCAGAACATGGTATTGCTAGACATCTCACTTGTAATATCTTGTTTTAAAGGAATATAACAGAATTTAAGAGAAAGAAGAAAGGAAAACAGAAAAAAAGAGAGAGGCAATGCTTGGCCAGCCTGAGACCAACTCCGAGTCGACCTGGGCGTGCGTGCCGTGCAGCGCCTGGACTCGGGTGCTGCCCTATTTAGGCGCAAGGCCGAGGTAGCTGAACCCTAGCTCCTGCCAGTTAGTGCCGCTGCCGCCTGCTGCTGCTAGCCGGTCATGTGTTGCCGCCGCTGGCCGCCACACCTTACTGCTAGTTGACGCCACCGGCTGCCGTGACCAAGGACTATCGGGAGGAGGAAACAACGAAGAAGAAAGAAGAAAGAAGAAGGAAGGAGAAGCCATCCAGGAAAGAAGAAGGGAGAAGGAGAAGATGAAGAAGATAGAAAGTTAGGGTTTTGTGATCCCTCCAATCGTCGTCCGATTTCGAGAGGTAACAATCTAAAAATCCTTGACATACTATTAGATGGATGTTTAATTAAATATTAGGTTTGATCAATAGCGAGAATTGGTAAATTGGTGATGTCCTAATTCAGTTAGTTATTTTGCTGAGCCTTATAAGGGAATTTTGGGGTATCTACATTATGTTTCATAACTTTGCTATGTTAAGAAAGTTGTAGTTAACTGTTTAAGCTTTCCATATAGTGCAATATAATCGGATTTGGTTAAGCGGTCTAAACTTTATGGCGCTGCCGTCCAGAATTCCATCGTCATTAGTAGTAGTCGTGTAGATTGCTTTATTTCGTGTAACAGATGATCGAATTAAATTATGGCCATAACGTTAGTTAGATAATTCTTCATAGTTTCCAAAAGTGATGATTTGCTATTTTCCATGTGGTAAAAAATATATAGAAAATTAACCTTCAGGGTTAAAAACGGGGATATAATTGAAGTAATTAGAGAATTGACATAACTAGGAAAGTGTAACAAATTTTATGTAGATTTCATAAAACATATAATTTGCTATGTTTGGAGTCCATGGGTAAAAGTTATGGTCGTTTGATCACCGGGATAGCGGGTGGGTTGTCCGGTAAAGAGGGGTTAAATGTGTCGGATTTACGCATATGAGCGATGTTGAGTTGTTTGATGTTCATGTACTATTGTTGCATATTTTTAGATAGATTATTGGTTTTGTCCAGGGAGTGTTGCTTCGAGTTCGGTGTCGTCTTTGCATCATTCCGGTTTTCGTGGCTAAAAGACAAGTACATGGTAGAGCGGTAAACATCGGTTTATTTGCCATTGTCTTTGCAATTAAGTTGTCATGATATTTATTTATGCTTATTTAAATATTATGATTACGATGATAATATGACCATGGGAATGACATGGTAATGATGATAATTGATCATGTTAGTAGATAATGAAAAATATTGCATCATTTGCATTCATCAAGATATGATTGTACGAGTCAGGTTGGTGAGAAAGTCATGTAACTATTTCGATGAGTAGTGTTGCATGTCTAGTCCGGAGAACTCTTGGTAAAATCCTACAGAGTTAGGGACTCTACGGGATAAAGGATAGAGTGATTCACCAACAAGTGATCACTTCGCTATGTTGGTATCAGCCGATAAAGTTGCATATGAGTATGGAGTATTGCATATATGAAAAGATAATGATAGTAAATGACTACATGAAAGATGAAAAATGATATTTGAGTATGTGAATGATGATGATAATGATTTAATTGAATGATAAGTTGTTTGTTTATTGTTCTATTATGTATTTGGTGAGTCTTGGATTCACCCTTGCCTTATTTTAGATTATCAATGAAGGCAGCATGCATGGGATAGAGTAGCACAGGTATATCATGCTATCAATCTCACGGATATCTTTACTTAGTTGTTTTTACTAAACATAGAGAGATGATACTTTCTTTCAGAGTTGATTAGTAGTCTTCATTTGCTCAATGATTGAAACTTAGTTTATTTAATTATGGTTTGATTATACTGATTGTTGCTAACCAAAGTTTTCGGACGTATAGTCCCAAGCATTCTCAGGGGCGAGTGAGCCAAACGTTCTCAGAGACGTGTAACTTGAGCGTTCTTGGTGGCTTAGTTACAGCGCTGTGAAAGTTAATCCTCTATGCATCGCGCGGGAAGGGAGGGACGCGCACGGCACGGGCACGGAAGCCGCGGACTCACGGCACTCCTATTGCGTCGCACACCAAGTTCTGTTTTCTGCTCTAGATCGGCACAATCCGATGGGTCTCTCTTTAGCCCCACCGACTGGCTTCAGGCTTCAGCATCAATTTTTTCCCCTCTCCGCTACGCAAGCAGATTCCACCAGAACATGCATGACTGCATCTTTAAATGTTCGCATCAAAATCTCCTCTGAGAGCAAACTAAAGCTGCAAACCTCCAATCGAAGGGGATAGGCACTACTGAACGTACTGAGGTCTCCATGATGCCGAACAAACTACATAATATAGCGCAGAAAATTGAAGAAACCCACACACTGACATTTGCGTAGCCTATATATAGTCGAAAGAACAATTTTCACATCTGCACTTCCGTGTACATCTGCAATTCTGCGTAGTTTCATTACATAACAAGGTGACATGGGAAACAAAATTTTAACTTGTCCTTACATGCTGCAGTACGAAAAGATGGGGGGAGGGGCAGAGGAGAAAACACTCCCCGTCGGCCAAGTTATAAAGGAGTAGAAAACTAATATCAGTTCTAAGAAGGCTAAGCTTCCAAGCAGGTCCAGGAAGAAAAAGAAAAAGGTTCCTACCAACTGAAGACACACAAGTGCATGCATGGCACTAATATTAGGTCCTGAACACTGATCTTTCTGCAGAATATATACCACTGTCATCGCTGTCCATAAGGTTCTGAAAGGAAGCTGGAACTGGCGGCATTTCAGTGTCCACAACAGCTTCCAACATGTGAACAACCTGCCCCATGGATGGCCGGTGGTTCTCGTGGTCCTGGATGCACCAACAAGCAACTCTACAGGTGACATCAAGCTCCTTCACATTTGCATTGCCTTTTAGCCTACCATCCAGCAAGCACAAAACCTCCCCTTCATTCACCTGCGCAGCTGCGTAAGAAGGAAAATAACCGTGGTTGCCGAATCTCATTTTCTTAGTAGTCCTTGTCCCCGAAATTATTTCGAAAAGCACAATGCCAAAACTATAAACATCTGCTTTGTGTGTAACAGCCTGCCCGGATATCCACTCTGGTGCGAGATAGCCAATGGTTCCTCGGATGGTGGTCAATGCAGCGTGAAATTCTCGTCCAAGAAGCTTTGCCATGCCAAAATCTGCTATTTTGGGGCAGAATTCCGCATCAAGCAATATGTTTTCAGGTTTGATGTCACAATGTATGATGCACTCATTGCATTCTTCGTGCAGGTAGGCAAGACCCTTGGCAATACCAAGCGCTATTTGGTAACGAAGATTCCAGCTCAGAGCATTTGAGTTTTCTGAGAAGAGATGAGCAGCCTTCTGGACCTTCTGGTCCCTTCAGCACAAAACCCCAAAAGACGGACAAGGTTAGTGTGCTGAATCATCCCAATGGTCTGCACTTCTGTTCGGAATTGCTTGTCTCCATATCCTGGGCCTTTGAGCTTCTTCACAGCGACAAATGTTGACCCTGCCGTCATTCCCTTGAAAACACTTCCAAATCCACCTTCCCCAATTTTGTCAGAGAAGTTTCTTGTGGCTTTCTTCAGCTGTGCATAAGAGTATACAACAAGAAAACCTTCTAATTTCATATATCTGGAAGATGATCTCTTGTATATCCAGAAAATCAATGATCCTATAACAGTAATAGCTACTAGTCCAATGACCAAGGCAACAATTTCTCGTGTGTCCATCCCCTTTTCCCTTTTAGAACCCACACGAACATAAATCTTGCTATATGGAGGGTCATCAGCAAAGCTCAAATTAAGCAGCTTGTAGTGCCATATCTTGCAACCAGAACTATAGGAATATGCAACGCAATAGCATTTGCTCAGGCAGGCTGCTTTACATTCTTCACTACTTGCTGCCATCTCGTCCTGCGGGTTGTCTGGAAGTCCCTGCAGGTTGTCCAACACAACAAAGGAGTCAGTTGGAGCACCACTTTCACAATTCAACGGAGCAATCCTTGAACAGCCATGTGAGAAACGCCCAAGCTCCCAGTCATTTGCAAAACTTGGTCGGAATCCATCAATGCATGCACATTTTCCTGCTCGTGTGCAAGCACCGAATTTGCCGCAGAAAAATGCACTAACATTGCAGCTGGAAGGGTAGCTCCAGAGCGGTTGCCAAGCACTTACTGTTGCATTACTCAACCACCTCAACAAGCTGACTTGCCCCAGGTCCAATTGCAAGTACTTGATATCACTTGGCCTCTTGGGAACAATGAGTTGCAAAGAAGTGCCGAATTCTTGATAGGTAGCTATCCAGTCAGGAAACGTTCCAAGATAGTCGTGTCCATCGATATAAATGACAAATCCCTCTTCTTACTTTGGTCAATCCTGAGTGTACAATTATAAGGAGGATCATACAGTGTGAGGAAGATGTTGGCTCCAGTGATTGCATCCAATCCAAGCCATTGTCCAGGTAGCAGAGCATCACCTGGGTAATCAAAGGTCTGCCAGAAGACCATAGAATGGTTCTGCTGATCTCTCACGACGAAATTTCCGGTGTCAAGGAGAATCGCAACAGCCGTGGCTGATGCATTCCTTGTGGAACTCGAGGACCAGAGAACAGAGCCCAGCTCCTTAATATGTAGTTTGCCTGCATCGATGTACAACCTTACATCAAGGAAGTTTGTGATGGGAATTTTGTTTCCCAGTCCCACCCAGAATACCGGACCAGTTTCTATCAGGTTCTTGTACCGTACGCCCAAGTAGTGCTCTACATAACCTCTTGGGGCAAAGAACCCTAGCTCAAATACACCACTCTTCGAGACCAAAGTTTCCCTCCCTGAGATAGCCTGGCCAGGAAGAAGGGAGTCCGTTACAGCAACAGCGTGGCTAGCTGCAAACACTAGGACCATGAACATGAAGAGGATTGCTGCTTCAAAGGTGGAAGAGGTAGGATGCCTGTGCTTCATTATCTTCATGACAAAGAAGCATCAATGGACGGCACACACACATAAAAGGAAGTGATAGATATCAACCTGTGAATTGAAATTATGCTGGGATACATACCTCTAGCAGGGAAAGTTCATCTCTCTCCACGTTCCTGCGGAAGGAATTTTCAGCTGTGCTACTGCGTTTAATGAACGCAAAGAAAGAACCGAGTGGTGAGCATGAAGAGCAGTCGGTGTGTAGTACTGGTGTACTGTAAAGGGCGTGGTTGGGAGCGATGGGAAGTTATGTGAGTGATAAAGAGGGTCCGACGTGTCGGACGACTGTACAGTACTATTATCTTTTTTTTTTGGACTATAAATACCTATCTTGACCGATTGAGAGATAATTTTTGGCATCTTATTTCACTCACTTGAGCTAGTATGAGCTTCTCCTCTCAATTGTGCATGTGTTGCACTTTGTGGGTAAGGAGAGAGGTCTCTAGTTGCATGTGTTGCATCTAGAGGTGAATTTCGTATCCACTTGAGCTTGTGTATTCGTTGCACGTGGTGACAGTCAAGCAAGAGGTTTGACTTATTACTCTTAGTGTTTGCCGACACCTAAACGTCGTGGACCGATGATCTTCTCAAGAAGCTTGTGAGAAGACCCGGCGTGTTGTGAAGATTGGAGCTCACCTACCCGGAGCGGGAAAGAGCTACCACTAGTAGAATTGAGGTGTTTGGCTTAATTCTTGGAGCCGGTCTAATTAGTTTGGGCTTACCTCAATGTGGATTAGGGGAGACCGGCAAGTCTCCGAACACCACGATAAAACGTTATTGTGTCATTGTGGTTTGCTCTCTGCTGATTTACTTTGTGCAATTTACATTTCTAAAATTAAAATTGCTTATATATCTTTGTATGTTTGCTATCATTATGAATAGACTTATATTGTTGGTGCACTTAGTCAAGACTAGTTGATTTAGGTTTTAATCGAGCAAAACCACCGCCTATTCACCCCACTCTAGTCGGCCTTCTCGATCTTACAAAGGTGGAACATGTGTGTTTCCGGCATCCACCGGTCAACCAACGCCGTCAGGAGGCACCGGTCGTACGAAAATAGCCTCGATGTACGACCACCACTCGTGACGTCCTCCTCGTCCTCCCACGTCGCCTCCACCATCCTAACTAGTGAAAGGAGGTCTACCGCTCTCAACCTGCGTCGAAAGGATTAAGAACTTATGTGAGTCCACCCACACAAGTCAGATAGAAATTGAGTACACAAAGGTCATAACTATACGTACCTTGGAACCCAACGTGGGTCCACCATCCGTGCCCTCATGGGCGTGCACAGCTGCAACGCACCAAACTCAACGGGTTGTTCGCCCTCTTAGGGGAGGATAGTACTGAGGCGGCTACGGTGAGTCGCGTCAATGGCCTGGTCAAGCAGCTACGAAAAGTAATAAGATGGGACACATTTAAGTGCATACATTGTAAACACTACGAAACATACACAAAAAGTAATAAGAGGGGACACATTTAAAAGATATTCTCGACATTTACAAAATATTTACCGTGCAAAAATGAAAATAAAATTGAAGCTGACAATATTTTAATTAGGTTGTACACACCCTATTTAGCTACTCTAGAATTTTAATATAATTTTGAGAGCCATCTTGCTATTTTTCTAGTTTAAAAGGTATTCTCAAAGATTTAAAAAATATTTACCATGCAAAAATAAGAACAAAATTGAAGTTGACAATATTTTAATTAGGTTGTACACACCCTATTTAGCTACTCTAGAATTTTTAATATAATTTTTAGAGCCATCTTGCTATTTTCCTAGTTTAAAAGGTATTATGGACATTTACAAAATATTTACCATGCAAAAATTAGAACAAACTTGAAGTCGATAATATTTTAATTAATATCTAAACACCCTATTTAACTACTCTAGAATTTTTAGAGTTACCTTGTTATTTTCCTATTTTAAAAGGTATTTTCATCCTTTCAAAATTATTTAAACTACAAATGATCTACACTACAACTAAAATGATATAATAAAATCAATTTTACATCGCTAGTTTTATTTGCTAACCTACCAGAGTTTCAAATTTAATTACAAAGTTGCAAAAATATTTACCTACGAAATAGCAAAAACATTTACCTATGAAATAGGTGACTGGATCTGCCTCTCTCTCTCTCTCTGCGCTACGAACCGACAGAGCTTCATTACTCACTTTTCCCCCTCTCCTTTCCCTCCCTCCTCTCTTTTTTTCAGAATAAAATGAGGTTAGGTTGGGGTGGGATGGGATGGGGTGTTATAGGGTAATCTTGTCACCAGATAAATTGTCGACAGGAACTTGTCCCTCTCCTATCATCATTTCGTTTGGCGATTCAAATGTAATGTGCACAACGGGCTAGACTGTCACATACTACTACTGCTCAGTATTTTGACACAAATATATATCCTCCGATTATCATATTATATTATGCTACTTATGTTTATGAGAGTTTGTTAAGTATAAGCTTCTGGTTATTATTAACTGGCGGAGTTACCCACGCACGATGCTAGATATTACGGAAGTATTTGAAATGGTGAGATGATGTCATTTTTTTTACCCAAAAAATGATTATTTAAAAAAATCAGATGGAAATCCCGTCGTCTCGTCCGTTGCCGATCCTCATGCAAATTTAAGATCTTTCTACTCTACTCTACTCGTATATATTTCTATCTCCTTAGGTTATGCACCTATTTAATCAAGCTAAGTTATTTGGGTGGGTGGGAGCAAATGACGAGATAAAGAAGGCCCCAGATCAAATATCCCGACCCGAATCGCTGTCTTCTGTTTGGTGCTTCTCGTTGGTGTAGATACAAGCTGGCAATATTCTCCCAAGCATATGATTTCTCATGAAAGGAGTAGCTTCCCTCCAATATACATAGCATGTTTTTATCTTCTTTGCTATTATCACTCTTTGGAGAATCGATCATTTGATCATTTCTAGTGGTATGCTTGCCATTAATGGCTAGTGTTGGGATCCCATCTCAAGTTCTTTTTTTAATCCTTTTTAAAAAAATTATTTTAAAGATAGCATCTTTCTAACTTTATTTTAAATTCTGATCCTTGTCAGGCCACAACGCGTGACGTGACAAAAACACGTTGTCACGCTACAGACCTCGTCATAGCAAATGAGTATTATCATGCCACTCCTCTTGGGGTGACAGGACTTAACCTAAAAACAGAAGTGTCCAAAGGTATCGGTGGTGTGACAGCACAGTTCGGTCACGCCGCGTATGATAGCGTGACAACACATTTTGGTCACACAACAGATCATGATTTTGGTCGTGACCAAAAGAGTCAGAATTGAAAATAAAGCTAAAAAGATACTATCTTTAAAATAATTTTTAAAAAAGGATTAAAAAAATAAAAAAGGCTCTCCCATCTCATTGCTAGCGCCTCTGAGGTTGCAGCACAGGCGAACGGAGCACCTTGGAACAGCAAAGCGGCCATGAAGGGTGGTTGCACCACCAGGTCCCCGTTTCTCATCAGCCTACACCATTTGGCATTTCGACCTCAAGCATCGACACGTTTCCAATGGATAAATTGCGTATGATTTCAGTACAACATGGCTCTCGTGGTTATATCATTCTAACTTCTGAGCAAGAAAAGAGTATTATGCACGAGATTTTAATAAGGGTCATATGTAATCAACCCTGATTAGCAGCGATAACACACACTGCCGTGGTGGAACTCCGGATATTCAAATGTACCCTGCTCTAGTTACTGTGCAAGTCCAAGCCAATTTTCTTTCTTGCATGTATGCAGAAAGCCATTGAATAAAAAGGACACATCTACTCTTCAGGTGTAGTTGAAACTGCAGCATAGCTGTAATCGACACTAACTGTGTTCCTATCCTTGAAACGACTTTCTCTCACAGCAATCAAATTGACCTTCCACTTCTGGAGTAGACTTATCCTGCATTACAGAAAATCTCATGAGTCACACTGGTACATATATGCAAGGCTTTATGTATTACATCCTGATACTACCAAAAGGCCGAACAATCAATTCGGCAGTTGATGGATGATGCATATCCAAGGCATACTCTCTCTTTTTTTTTTGAACTTCAAGGCATACTCATGCGGTGAAGTTGCTACGAGAACTACCCAAGATGAATGCAAAAGCTGATTTTTGAAGGGAAGTTCTTATTTGAATTAATGCTCACCATGTTAAATGTGATAGGAAGTCAAGCTATGGGAGAACTAACAGGGCACAATTGAATTACTGGCAAAAGTAACAAGCAACTAATGCGAAAGTTGCATTTCTGATATCATTCTAGTAAGTACACTGAAGGACAAGATCAACTTCAACTCCATGGAAATAGAAACAACAAATTGCAAAGTTATTCAATGGCTAGTAACTTCCAATTGTCTTCCACTAGGACTAGACTGCCCAGATGACTGTTTTTGTTTGCACTAGAAAAATACTGTCAATGTTTACGCATTATAGCTCCTGGTAATTCCTTGATTTGCTTTTTGACAGGAAATGGCATCACTTTGCATGCCAGGCACACAACTTTTCAATTAAGTTTGCTGCGTGCAATTGCAAACATCATTCACACAAAATTCCATATGGTTGAACATTGGGTGTATTCGTATTAGAACAGATAGCCAATGACGTTCAGTTATGGCAGATAATAATAATTTCTCAAGACAAATGAACAATACCAACGTAAGTTTAGTTTCCGATCAAGTTCCACTCAACAGGTCAAAACAGTTCAACTAGTTGAATCTAATCAAAATTACAGATAATCATGACGTCTTATTGATGCATTTGACATGGAGTAAACAATGCAGTTCTTAAAAAGGCAGTATAGAAGCGTACCTTTCTGGTTCAATAGTCCTTTTGGCCAGCATGAGTGTCAAGAAAACAGGTACCATAGCAGCACATAAATGCTTAAGTGTATGACCACTAACAATCTGATAGGTCCACTTATAGATAGGTTTGTCTGCAGCTTCTTCTACTTTAGCAAGGAGGTAAAATCCTGAAATTATTTTGAGAGATAAGAACAAATAGAAAAATCCAGATTGCATACCTTGGGTCATACTAAATTATGCTGAGAAGAAATGCTTATGTATGCTTGGTTCATTCTTATAGCAAATTTCACTGGGGTCCAACAACCAAATAAGATTTTATTTAGAGTGGACCATTGACTGCTCTATGAATTTCCAGATAACAGCAAACAAAGGGGGAAAATTGGCATTTTCTTCTAAGTGTTCAATATAAGATAAATGAAACAAATGGAGAAACTTTCACTGGCGATCATTTTATGCTATTTACAAATAGTTGAAAAACATCCAAATATCATGAGCTCTTATTAGCTGTAAGAAAACTGACCAAACAAAGAACTCAATATATAAAGGTGAATCACAAATACAACATTTTTTTCGATCTACACAAACAATACATCTCAATGGTATTGAACAACATTGACACTAACCTGCTGCCCACAACCAGTAACTTGAATGTGTATACATTGGTGGAATTACTATAGCCATCACAGGTATTGCAATGCATGGAACAAACTGAACTACTGCATATGGGCGAAGATCTTCAAAGAACCTATATAGAGTTAATACAGCAAAAATTAAAGGCATGAAGAAGAACAAAAATATTTCAGAGGGAAAGACAGCTAAACAATTGAAAGAACTTGCCTCCAATACAGGATGCTCAGTACACCAGCAATAACAAGTGGTGCAAGGGACTTTGTTCCCGTCCTATCATCAACCCTTTCAATAATGAAAATGGCTATGATAGATGTGAAAGCAATCGTCATCTAGACAAACAAGCCAATATGTCATCCTTCACCATATTAAAAACCGAGAAAATAAACAAGGACAGATATAGTGAATTGATGCCTTTACTATCCACCAGGCAGTTTCAAAGAAGACAAGTCCGTTGGGACATATCAGGCAACTGATCCTAGTGGATTAGGGGTGAAATGGTCTCTCCATCTCTTTTCCCCCCAAATCCCATTGGTTTCAGTTCAAGTGGTGGGTTTAGAATCACACCCAATCCTATCTAAACAGGGCCTTATAATGTATTCAGAATTTCATATTGCAATTATTCAGTACTACACAAGGGGGCTGGGCTGAATTCTCCCCATCCAAATCTATTGGCATGTTATGGGACCGAAATACTGTAAGCACCAACACTGTGAGACTCCTTAGGACCCAACATAATAGGAATAGCTGTAGAAAAAATGGTACTGTATGTTAGATCTATGGCATAGAAGGTCTAGAAAAAAAAACTCACTGGCAATCTGTCCCAAACTAGTGTGGCGTCATTCGGGTTGAGATGATAATAGGATGAACCAAAAGCAACAGCAGTGACACCAACAAAGAACAATGTCCAACTCCAGAGCTCCCCGTGTGAGCTGCCAGCAAGATAACATCAGATTGCTTCAAATCATAACTTGAATTAGAACAAGAATTAAATGGTATTAGCATTCAGTCAGCACTTTAGCCTGAAGTAGTTCTTGTAGTGACACAAGATGAGCCCGGCAACACCAACAAAAAAGAAGGGGATGTTTGAGATCACATTCAACGTATTAGGGATCCCTGCAAAACAAAAAAAAATGTATCAAAAGGTTATTCCGAAACCAGCACCATAACATGGCAAGAGATTAACCCACATGACTTTGTACATGATCTGTACCATGACTCATTAGTATCCAGCAAGTAGAGGGTACAAGTAATCGCTCTAGCTGCCAATTTAGCCACTAGTATCGATGTAACAGCAAAGAATGCTGAATAATGCTGGCAGTTACAGGCATTTGCTTTGTACTATACAAGAAGGTATAAAGGGGAGCACAAGCCGAATCTACACTATACTTGTTCCCAATTTGTCGCCTTTATCGAGTTTACTGGACTCAGTTAACCGATTCAATCATGAATTTAAGAGGTAAAAAGCAGCAGAAATAGCAGAAACACAGTCGGAACTAGAGCTGCCCCCAAATCCTTCCCTAGGTAGCTACTTATATTAAGCCCAGAGGAAGAGCAGATCACAAAGGCCGGCGATTTAGGCGAGGCGATGGAATTTAGGCATGGGAAGCGTGGTACCGAGGAAGAGTGTGCGTTGGTCGGCGAAGTGGTGGTAGTCCTTGTCCTGCGGGATGGCGGGCGTGACGAGCATGAGCACGACGAAGATGGCCGCCGCCGCCGCCCACGCCACCCACTTCCTCCTCCTCCCATCCATCGCCACCCGCCGCCGGGGCCGCCGCTTCTCCCAAACTCTCTCTCTCTCTCTCTCTCACTCGGCCTTGGGAGTTGGGGACGGATCGGAATTGGGAAGGAGTCGAGCGATCAGACGCCGCAGATGGGCGTTCACAACACGGCTTGACAGTTGACCCTTCTTCCCTTCTTTCTATTAGCAACCTCCTTCGTCCTTAAGCCTCAGGGCGCTTTGTCAAAGGGCTCGAGGCCTCTGTTTCTTGTTCTTGTAGATAAAGGGGAAAAATGCAACCTGTTTCTTGTTCTTGAAGTAGCTAGCGACGCGGATCCTCTGCCGTACATGAGGATTAGGCCCATTCACACCGTCCAATCGACAGCGAACGACCAAATCAATAACACGCAATCGACAGCGAACGGGTTAGATCAATAACAGCCAGATCAATAACCCGCAATCGACAGCGAACGGGCTAGATCAATAACACGCAGCATTGCTTCGACAGTATTGAGTACTACTCTACGGTAATATTACTTGCATAGTACTGTAGCATTATTACCGTACTCCACTGCGGTACCGGAGAGGATCTGATCGGCTATGTAACGCCCTCAAATTCTGGGGACGTTAACCTCTTTATAACCGCCTGCGATGTGCAATTCGAAGAGCGAGTTGCCTCAAGCAGTTTTCGACACAACAAAATCCAAAGATTTTATTACATAAGATTATGGCTTAATGTACCGGTTTGATAATCGACATGGGCATTTAAACCCAAAGTTAATATAATACAAGACAAAAGAACTTCAAATCACAGCACACTTAAGCGCTGGCCGAGACCTAATAATAATGAGTCGTTGCGTACCGTGGGTCCACCAAAATCTGTTCGACTGGATCCTCAGATTTTCCTTATTTCTTCAGTAGATTGTTTGCAGATTATACAAGAATTAGTACAACTACCGTACTCAACAAGCCACATGGAAAAGCTAAATAATTACATGCAAGGAGTTCAAAGAATGGTTAGGTTTTACCTTAACAGGCATATGTGGATGCAATTTGCGCTAAAGCGGTTTACATTTAAAAACAAGAAACAATAATAAATAATAACAACAGGGTTTCTCAACAAACCACAATTACCAACTTACCATCTCCAAAACTCTACTTATGCCTCATGTAATCGAATCACCCATTAACACACCTTCATTAACCTAAGCACTACAGTATTCAATATCTTTAATTATACACTCGCAGAGTTACCCAACTTTACCCACAAGATATCTCATGCTCGTCTTGTCATGCAATATACACGCAACACTTTAGCATGCGATCGAAATGAGATAACAAAGTGTTTCCATCGCTCAACCTTTCTAGTCTCTACAGGTAGAGGTATTATCCGCTGACCCTCGGAGACCATCGCCAAAGGTGGAATTTGTGCCCGATGTCGACGGGTCCATGCCGCTAGGTAGACCAAATGAGTGTCCCTATAGGCCCACTCTATCACACCCCAATTCTTGTAGATATTCAATTGGATGAGCAGTATACTAAGTTAGGGAGTAATGACCACGCTTGTGGTTGAGCGGTTTTTCTGTGTTTGTCACTTAGCACAAGGTTCTTGTCCTTACTTGTCATCCAATGAGAAAATGGACCAACACCAACTCGTGGTTGTCCACCCACTTGATCTCACCGATGACTCACTTTTAACACTACCTATTGGGTCATCCAACTTCTGGACACAACCTCAACTCTCCACTAAAACCATTGGTAACCGCTAATATCGCTTTTGATTGATAACACATTTGAGTGACAAAGCTACTTATATAGATAATATTTTATGTGAACTTGTCAAGGTGAATATGGCCTACAAGTGCTGGGTGGGTTTGTATGTGGGGTAATAGGATTTATCTATTTATCATGGCATTCAAAAGTATTATTTGAATAATTGAAGTAATTGGCACAAATACAATAATGAAAGTAATAATAAATATATGACATGTGGGTTCAAAATGATCGAGGAATGCGACTTGCCTTCTTGCACAAAGTCTTGTGGATACTGGTCTTGTCCGGCGTCTTCTGGAGTCTGGTCGTCAAGATCGTGACCTAACGAGAAGCAAAGCAATAAAAAGAAACCAAATAAAGACTAGCTCGACAAGGAATGAGTTGAGAACAAAATGCAAGTAAATAAAACCAGAAAAGAAACTTAAAGGAAGGTAGTGAGGGATGGTGGGGATTTATCTGGTGTTTATTTGGACTGGATGGAGTTTGAGATTCGGATCAAAGTACAACAAAAATATTGTAAAGGATTAAAGAAATCTATAGAAAGGTGGAAAGATTTATTTGGAGCTTGGTATAGCTGAACAGAGTTGAGATATGAACTCACGAGCTCGAAACGGTCAAAACTGACATATAATGTCAAATTAAGGTTTCAAGAAATCTGGTCGGATAATGAATAGTATTATTTTACTATTCATAAATGACAATGGATCAGTGTATTGAAATTATTGTGTTTAGCTGAAATGAACAGTAGTTAGGGTTTACTGTGCACTTTTCTGAATTTTGGAACAATAATTCTATTTTTCGGAATGAACAGTACTCATCAAGTGAACAGTGCGTGCGCAGCACCGGGCCAAGCCCAACGGCGAACGGCCGAGGCCCAAACAAGACGACCAAAGGTTTTGGCGCGTCGCAGCCATAAGCGCTTCTAAGGCCGCAAGACGGAGAGAGAGGACGACGCGCGTGAATCAAGCGTGTTGGCGGCGGCGGCATGACGGCGGAGGAGTAAGGCGCAAGGAGGCTCCACCAGTGGGTTCTTACCTTAGGTTTTTGTGGGGTTGATTTGGGGCTAGTTTCTTGAATTTAGGGGTGGCGGCAGTGAGTGAGAGGCGGCGACCGGTGAGGACCCCATGGATCCGAGGCCGGATGGGTGGGAAGGGTTGAGGTGGTGGAGGTGGGGATGAAGAGGAAGGCGCTCGACGATTTTTTATAAGGGCGGAGGCGCGGGAGCAGGCGCGGTGTGGCAAGCGGCGGGTGGCGACATGGGGAGGCGAGGTGGCGCTCGGGTTTGAGCGCCAGATTGAAGTGAGTGGCGGCGATGTCAAGGGTGCAGCGTGTTTCATGGCCATGAGAGAGGAGGCAACATGGTGGCGAGGGGCGAGGCGAGGCGGGCGGTAGGTGAGATGGAGGCGATGGGCGGTGAGAAGTCTGGGAGGAGTGCGATGGCGCTGGGAGGCGGCAGATCTGGTGCGGCTTTGGCGCAGAGCGACCACTGTGGCGATGGCGGTGGCGTCCCATCAGGACGCCAGGCGTGGTGGTGAAGCAAGGCGGATTTGGGCGAAGGAGCTTTCAGGGAGGGAAGACGGGTTGAGCAGGAAGAGAAAGCGGGATTTACTTGGGTTTTGATGAATTTAGGGATTTTTGTTGAATTTGGTTGAAATTTGCTAAACTGAGATTTGAAAACGAGATTCAAATCAAAACTCAAATTGATTTTGAACTTTTGAAATTTTGCAGGTGTTTCAGGCTAGTTAGATAGGAGTAACAGTAAATCGTTACCGTCTCGTCCGTTCCAACTTCCAACGAGGAGCCTACGGTGTTGCAAAAGTGCTTCCTTCGCATACGCAAGGCAAGCCCGTGCAAAAGTGTTCGATTCAGTCAATCTCAATTCACATAATGGTGCATGTCCAATGTAAACCCCTCAAACCGATGGTTAATTGTAAAATCGTGCACCAACCAGCAGATAGTTCAACCACTATGAAACCTGTCTTGTTGGTAATGTCTACGTTAAGATTTCCACTAATTGCATTTGCATGTTAGAATATGGGCGCACGATCGTGATCCACTGATCCTCGTATAACACACTCACACTGCACCTTTTTTTGTAAGATAGAGTGGCCCTAAATGGGCCTAATCCTCTGGATTATCTTAACTACTATAATTTAGAGTTTACTCCGCTCACGAACGATCGTCCCACCCACAGGCCACACCTCACGCACGAAGCTTCTCGCTAAAAATCGTCGCCCAACCACCCTCGCCTCACTGCCTCAGCCAAACCGCCGCCTGACCCTCACCCCTGCCCTTCTTCCTCACGACAACCGACCGCCTCGTCTCCTCCCCACCCTCTTTCGGTTCAACCACGTCGCCTTTCTCCCCCCCTTCCTCCTTCCCTCCCGCCAAAGGCCAGCGCCATCTCTCCCGGCGTGCCGCCGCTTCATTCAGTCTTGGCTCGACGACTGATCCTCCCTCACGACACCATCGCCGATATCGGTCTCTACGCGGCTGGCTCGCCATCGCCATCGAGCACCTCGGCAGAGCTCCGCCACGACGACACCCCATCGCCGTGCTTTCTCCTGTGGGAGCTCCTCGCCAGGTTTCGTCCTCCCCTCTTCTCTTCTCCTCTCCTGCTTCCCAAATCGATCGAAAGCAAAGGAGACACCAAGAAGAGGAAAGAACTCGATTCGAGGATTCTCCCGAATCTCACCACCGACATTGCAATCGAGTACGTATGATCATTCCCCGCCCCCATTTCTTTATTTCCCTAAATTTTTCAATCGAATTAGGGTTCTTGATTTTTGCATTTTGGTGATTCCACGTGATTGCATCTAGATGTGCGCCTTGTTCTATGCAGGATCACGTGAAACCCTAAGGAGGGTCGCTTGTCCTGGCTCCCATGCCCTAGCCATTCTAATAGTTCCTTTTAAGCGATAAATCATGTATTAGGGGCACTTGGATGCGAACCGAATGAGATTGGGAGGCGACAAGTTGCTAAGGTATGGTACGAGGTACTCAGATTATCATAAGTCATTTTGAGTAGCATTTCTTATGTGGAACTTGTTTGACTTCAATGCGAAGGTTGCTCATCGGTTGTCTAAAGAAGCCAAGCCATCTGCCATACACTCATCTGATCTGAAGCGAGCGGTAGAGACTGCACGAACAATAGCATAATTTTGCAATTTACCAAATGTATGTTCATTCAACTTGTGCCTTTTATGTTGTTTGAATATATTAGGCTAATGCTCCACAATGCTTCCATGTCTAGCAGTGTATGTTGTGTACAAGATAATTGTTCGTAGGTTATTAATGAATAAGCAACTTTGGTCAGTATGTTGTGTTCTATGCAGCACTGCGAGAAAGGAACATCGGAGATGAAGATGCTGCCACAGAAAGGCCAGAGGCTTACAAAGCTTTTGTCCCACAAGAGAAACCAACAAATTCCTGTAAGCATTCATATCTTCATCTTTTTTGAGAAAATGTTGATATTGATTCACTTACCAGTATTATACCTACTTGAAGGATTTTCGCAAGCAGATATGCATAGAAACTCCATTAAATGAGCCTGAGTCAACCATTGCGTAGGTTTTAACATGTCAAACATGGACCGGTCTTCCAATTGCAAAATACACTTAACGAGGGAATTTTCCCGATTCCTGTGGGAATTGAACTATTTCCTATGGAATTTCTGTAAAATTACTGCCCTAAATTAAATGGGGGTATTAATACAACCTTCTTTTACCCAATCATAGGCATATCGCTACTTCTAAGGACAACTTGGACTGTCAAAAGCTCTGTCAAATCAAATTATTCCTTAGTTATGCACTTGCACATAAAATTTTGCTCGTTAAACAGACAATAAAAATTAGAAAATTCTGAACCTATTTTTTGTAATTTGGGTTGTGCCTGTAAAGAAAGTGGCTTGGTTCTAGGGGGATTACCAAACATGATGCCCATACAACATTTCTCTAACTAGCTTTACAATTTGTTGTATCGATCTTTCAAGTGCAAATATTTGCGTGCTTTTTGGCTTGTGATACATACCGTGATGCAGAGCTTATCTTGAAAGATATGTTTTCTGAATATTTTTGGGCTTGTTCTTCAAGGTGGTGGAGTGTCTTGATCAACTATCAGAGCGATGTGTTTCTTGCTTGTATAACATAGCCGAGAAACATCAAGGTAAACTGCTAGCTTCATTCTTGTACTATTACTCGGTATATGGGGCTTTTATCTTGTAAATGCGAGTTTGGATATTTTCATAGACACGATGGCATGAATTGTGTCCGCACTCAGTACATATTCAAAGGGATGCCATTCAAAAAGGAGGTTGGCTTATCGACATCCCTTGTTTCTTGTGGACTAAGGTGGAGATATTGTGTTTATGTTTTGATGTCGATAATCTTAACTACTAAAGATTGGAGTTTACCCCCAATCGTCCCACCCATTGTTTATGTTTGATATTGATTTATCTTTTTTATTGTTCTTTTGGTTCAATTTTATGCTGGATTTGGAAGGTTTGATTACTTGGTCACCGATTGTCATCTCAGAGATGCAATTTTCTTGTATACTGTGTGGGGCATAAAAGGGACACCGAGCTAAGATATGAATTCATTTATTTTTACAGATAGAATGATTACCTGTTGGAATGGTGAGTGAGTCACTTGTTTGAAATAAAAGGATTGCTCTTTGGGATGATTTGATCACATGATAGAATATTTGACAAGCCGTGGAGCGACTAGGGGCATGGAGAGAATGGCAAAGGTTGAGACGCCCGCAACTCGTAAAGCCCACCATTGACATGGCCTGCAGATGTGAAACCCTCCCTCTTCCTCTTAGGAACAGAGGAGGTATTATGTGTCATAGCCTCATAGGGCTCTTCTTACTCTCTCTTTTTTGGGCTCTCCTTTTTAGTTTAGCTTTCGGTTAGGTTGTATAGAAAAGAGAAGTTATCGGCTGCTGCTCATCATTTTTGTTTGCTCCTTGCTCTATCAATAAAGAGAAAGTATGGGGGAGGAGTGTAAACAGTTCAATCTGCTACTTTCTGTATGATTATCCAAGTTGTAGATTACCATAGTGTAATCTTAACTAGAAAGAAGATTTGCTAGGGTCTTCTTGGAAATGTTTCTGAAGAACAAGTGAATTACTAAGATGAAAGGGTTCATGAGATTTGTGTTAACACTTATCCTGCTGTTTAGATCAGAATACCATGAGATTGCATGACACACTAATGGACAATGAAAGAAAAATGGATTGCATGTTGCCAGGAGGGTATTTCATTTGTGTAATGTTCACGAGTGGGTCTCGCTACATCTCACTCATCATGATCTGCCATCTCAAATCACAATGTTTATATCTTGTGTGATCTTAACAAACCGACAAAGTAGTTAAGAAAGTTCATTTCCACATAGAATCTATTTTCCTCATATTGCTCTCATTTTGTTTGTCCAGTGTCCCTACACAATTCTCGAATGCTCTCTTCCTCTTATGGGAATATATGGAGATTAGAGGCAAGCGGTGTTAATTTTGCTTTGGTGTTTGTGTGTGAAGGTTTTATGAACATTCATTACAGATTGGGACAAAGGTGCGAAATTTGCAAGGAGATGCTTGAAATGCAGGGGTCTGCAAAGGTGTATACATTAAAATCAATTGATGCAATCAAATCTTCAATTGATGCAATGAAAATCTGCATAGTGAGTTTTTTTCCCCAGGAATGTCTAAATACTAAAATTTTATATGTCTGTGAATGTGAGGCCCAGGCCCCCGTCGATGGGGCTGCCGGCAGAAAAGGGTTGGTCCCCCGCGCGTTGGAGACAGAGGTGAACACTAGCTTGGTGCTCTTGGCCACTACATCGTGTGTATATCATGTCGGCCTACATTAAGTATCAAAATTTCATCTGTATTTTGTCACTTCATGTTCAAATTAGATGCTTAAAAATGTTACAAGTGCACTTTCTGGATGTTCCTGAATTTTTTTATTTCTGCATGTGTTCTGAAACAAACTACTTATCTAAATACAACTATTTTCGTTGCAAAAATTTTATGTGAAGATTCCTCGGATTAAACATGTTGGTTGTAATTCACACTTTCAACAAGTAGGCCTCTGTTCATTTTTCTTAGATTACTGTTCATTTTCCTAGATTAATTGTTTCAACCCGGAATCTTCATTGGAACCAAATTTAAATGGCCCTTCTCAGATTCCAGTGATAGAAAAAAAATATGCAGTCTTAGTGTATGTATCACTGTTAGAAAATTTTCTTTTTTCTTATCAAAATTTTCTCACCTTGTAGAAATTATGAAACACACTAATCATATTTGGACTAATTATGCATTTTGTATGCCGAGGAAACATATAATACTATTGTAAATATTGTTAGCCTTGGAAATGCCTTTTGGATCCCGTCGTAATACACATGCAATCAACTACAAAGATGTTTTTGCGTCCTAGCTGTCTTATGTACTAACTAGGATGTTTTTTTGTCTTCATGTTTGACGAGAAACGACGTAAACTACTAAATGTGTACATATATGTTTTTCTTGATATGTGTAAGACAAATTTAATGTTCATTGTACGATTTGGATCATGTAAGATGATAGGTATCGTCCTCCCATGAAAATATTGTGAAGTCTGAAGCATTTCTGATACTGGAGCAGAAATTCTTTGAACTTTTGAGAAATGACAATGCCATGGGTGCTATGAAGACTTAGGAAAGTGAAATCGCGTATTTGCAGTATGACAAAAAGGGTGATGAGAGGTAGGTTTGTTGGCGAAAGCTTTAGTTTGTTTTGGAAAATAATAAGTACTAGATAACTTTTTTTTTCTTATGAGAGGTTTGTTCATTGAAGAAAATTTTATTGCTTGAGTAAAAATTTTGGTGATCATGTTGATGCCTCAGTTTGGGTAGTTTGGGTTAGAGAGGGGAGAATATGGGCTGTTTTGCAAACTTTTAGTGTCCTCTATAAATTGTGAAGTTCGATTTTTTATAGCCAAGGTGTGCAACACATACTAGAGTTTCATCATCTTGGTGCTTATTGTAAGATTATATGCAAATCATCTTGGTGCTTATTGTAAGATTATATGCAAAGTGACTGTTCGTTAATTTTGGGTAGCAGTAGTAGCAAGTGTTGTAATAGGCAGAGTTAATGTTTCTATTTATTCGTATGTGAAAGAAAATTGATATTTATTATGCGGTTTAGGACCCCATCTGTTGATATGTATCATTGTCTTTTGGGCTTCCGTTGCAACGCACGGGCACCCTACTAGTATTGATGAAACAAAAGTACAGGAAATCCAAACTTTTACATTTTGGACCTTAAAAGGATGGAATTACATCATGATCCTTAGAACGGAGAGCTGTCTGTGCACGCGACACTGGATGGAGAAGGAGGATCAGCATGCAACGGCAGCCTTCGTCTTCCACGATGCGAACTCCGGATCTGGCAACGGCGACACGAGCGCCGACGATCGACGGCAGCGGGAAGTGGATTTAGACCTCCTTGGCTCCGAACAAAGCAACTGGAGGTTGAAGTGGGCTATCATCTTCTTGGGCACTCAGCAGCGGCGCCAACTAGGGACACCGGCCAGCTTGCCGATCAAGACACCCAGAACCACCGAGGACAACTGATTTAAGGTTCCTCAACCATGGCGAGAGAGAGCGAGCGGAGCGCGTTAGCTAGGTGTGGCGAGACCACCCAACGGCCAGATGTTCGAGTCTCGGGGACTTTGTCTGTTTCTCATCGGGTTGATTTATGGCTTGAGCCGAGGCTCGAGGTAGAGGGCTGCGGCAGTTCGCTACGATTCGGAAGCCGCCTCCGTGGTTGCCTTCAGAGATAGGGTGTTTCTTTTTCTTTAATGTGGACCGGATGGGATTAAATCCCGAACATTAAAAAAAAACCACGGCAGGAGAGTATGGTGATGGAGAACCCCAGAGATAGGGTGCTTCTTCTTCTTTAATGTGGATCGGATGGGGTTAAATCCCGAACATTCAAAAAAAAACACGGCAGGAGAGTATGGTGATGGAGAACCCCAGATCTAGATCCAGAGGGACATACCATATTGCGGAATTTTTTTAAAATAATATTATTTTAAAATATAATTACAAAAATAAATAGTGGTCTCAAAAAAAATACGCCAGTGAGTGAACAGTGCCCTATTCCCTATAAAGAATAATCTATTTTTATTCGGAAATATAGTAATACATCTCAGTTTTTTTTATTTTGCAGAAATAATCATTTGTCGCTCCACCGTTGACAAGGTTGGTTGGTCCATTTGTGATTTTCGTATATTCTCAAGGGTACGGAATTTGTTAGACTTGCAATAACATTTTTGATCATCGTACGTTGTAGTAGTACGGTAAATTTCTGAACAATTTTGTGAAAACGGTTGAGGTAGTAATGATTCGTAAGTAGGAAGGTAAGTGATATTGCGATACGCCAGGGAATTCATGCATAGCAGAGAACTTTGAAGAAGTAGCGCAATAATAACAACACGATAGTTGATCCGACAAGGGGGTTACATAGCACGCAGGCTAACGAATCAAGGACGAGTACACGCATGCCTTTAGGGAATTAGAAATATATGGGACATATGGACGAAGAGGGTCGAACTACTGCGTGGAACATAGTCATTTGCTCTTGCGACCCAGCTCGGCGTTGTGCTCCTCGCCTTGCGCCTTAGCTTTTGCTGCGATGGCCCTCTTCCACGCCCTCTCGGCCTCATGTCGCTTGGCATGCTTGCGCTCCTGCTCCTTGTGCAGTCTCTCCCGCCTCTTCTTCTCCTCCATCTCAGCCTGCAGCTTTTCAAGACGCCTTTCACGGTCCTCACAGTCCTCTCTGGCCTACCTCTTTGTATGGGTGAATCTTGTCATCGATGCACTGGCTGAAGTCGCATAGGCGCGACGGATACTGTGGTGGGAAAAGAGACATGATTACGGCGTAACGGGAAACAAAATAGTGGTGTGAACTGAAATGCGATTTCATTACCAGCTGCTTGTGGCTCGGCGTGTCAAACTTGCTGCCGGGGTCGTCCGTGCAGAAATTTGGGTAGCACCAATAGCGCTACCCAATGGTTCACTCGTCGGTTGATTTGACGCACTTACAAGCGTCCTAACACCAAGAAGGGGTGGCGCCACCCCCCTCGGGGGCCCTTCCGAAGGATGTTTAGCGGGCATAGGAGGGGGCGCAGCTCGAACCGGAATCGTTGGACGTACTGCGAGGTAGCCTCCTTAGATAGACGAGCTCCAAAGGTGGCTGTTGAGGAGGTGGATGATGTGTGTAAGGCTGCTGACTAAACGCCCTGTGGAGAGTGGCGGTATGCTGGGGAGCCTCTCAGTCCTTCAAAAGCTCGCGGATGTGCTTCCATTCCTTCTCCTTGTCCATGTTATCTAGGTAGTGTTGTTGGTATAGAGTTCCTGGCCGATTTTGTTGCATTTATAGCTGGAGCAGATGCATTTATAGCTCCCATCTGCGATGAGGCACGGAGTGTTTTTATGTCCATGCTACTGTGTTCTTCGAGGAGGAAGCTTGCAACAGTCGAGTGGTCTCTTCGTGCATTGCAGAGCGAGGTCACGTCCAGCTTTGCAGAGAGTGGTCACACCTTACTTTGCAGAGAGAAGTCATATTATGTTTTGTAGAGAGTGCTCACGTCCTAATTTACAGAGTGAGGTCACGTCCTAATTTGCAGAGCGAGGTCGCGTAGTTGCGTGGGGAATCAAGGCTAGAAAGAGGGTGGTGTGGGGCGTCCCGATGCAGACCCCCTTATGTGATCACGGTGTGCACGCAAAAAAGAAATATCGAAACACGAGATTAGCATAATAATAGTTGTACAGAAATTAATATTTACATTGCATGACTGAAATTTAGATGAACAAATATCTACTCTTGGGGGCGTACCCCGCGCTGGTGCGAGTAAGTTAGAGGCTCAGGTTGCCGAGGTACCTGATCAGCGCGAGTAGCCGGAGATGGTGTCACGAGGTGGTCCTGCATCGGTTGGGTTGATACTGGCACACCGTGCAGCTGTGAAGCCCCCACGGAGACTTGGGTGCCACGCTGGTCCAAGTAGTAGTCCCTGGAGCGTGCCTCCTAGTGCGACAAGTAATCCTCGTCCCAAAGCGGTGTACGATCTGTGAAGCATTACGTTACGTATGTAATCATGGCGAAAACCACAAAACAGGGCGTTACGCAAGCAAGCAAGTTAGTCATACCTGGTGGCACGAAGGCGGGCACCGACGACTTCATGTACTCCTACCCCGTGTATCGGTGGAATTTAGGACCTGCAAGAGAATATTGCCGTTAGTAACTAGTGGGGTTCGAAATAAAGAAATGGAAGTGAATGTCTCATGCTCACCTACAAACTGTCTCGAGGTGCTCCCACCACGGTGCCACGAGGACCCGCCCGCCACGTCTGGGTGAGGAACCCATGGCCGTGAACCACTATGGCTGACCCCTCGTCCATGCACTGGTGGGTCCACTGGGTCCCTCGGCGTGCGACAAGTCGCGATCTAGATCCTCGCCCCGCTTTTCTCCACGACTCCGCCCAGACCCTCTCGATGTCTCCGCCGCCGGGGAAGCTCTCCCCGAGCATCATCTGATGCGCGGAGGCTGCCAACTCAAGGACCTCCCGGTGTAGATCCATCTGTACACGTAATCAACAAGTTGGAAGCCGAAATCTCGCAAATTAAATATGAAGTACGGACTGTTTGATACGTACCGAGCGGTGGAATGCGGAGTCCGGCTGCGTGGGGTACGTGTAGGACATCGTAGCCTCGTGTCGTGGTAGGTCGTCCATGACCCGAACGCAGCGAAGCCTCGTCCGACTGGTGTACCACTCCATGTACAACGCGTACTCCCCGGGTCGTGGTGAGCATCCTCCCATACGACATCGCCGTAGGCGCTAAGCCAGCCCTCAACCCAAGGGAACATCCTATCCGCCTAGGAGGTAGTAGCACTTACTTCCTTCCTAGTGTACCGGTGGACGGCAAGACAATTATTTGGTCGATACGTAACGCAGATTGTACGAAAGAAGTAAAGCGTGAACTTACCCATGGATGTCGGCCACACCCGGCTACCCCAGTGGGACTGTTTGTCAGAGACCGAACTAATGCATGACCCACTACACCTGGTACTCCTCCACGAAGACTTTGTGCACCAAGGCCCTCCGCATGTACCAGTACATGTAGTCTCACATGCACAGGCTCGACAGTCCTCCAGGCACGCGCGTACACCCTCTCCAAAGTGTACGGTCTCCAGATGACAAGGTCATCCGTCAGCTGATCGAACATCGCAACGTAGTGAGGGTATGACCCTTGCGTAGTGATTCGCATGTAGGTGACATGTGGAATAGAACAATGGAAACTTAGCACACGAAATTGTGATTACATTATGAAAAATAATAAATGTTCATAAAACAAACCCGTCGGCGCACCACACCTTGTTGTAAGATCGAGGAGGCCGACTAGAGGGGGGGTGAATAGGCGTTTTAAAAACTTCTTTTAACTAAAACCGATATCTAATGCGGAAGCTAATATAAATACGGTTTTGCACAATTAAAGCCTAAATCAACTAGGTTCACCTAAGTGCACTAACAATACAAGTCTATTGAAGAATATAGTAATTAAACATATGACTTGAGCAATTCAATTCTAGCAATGGTGAATAGCACAATGAACTATTGCAATCATACACAATGAATAAGCAATTTACTACAAGGTATATAAATTGCACAATGTAAAGCAAACATTCATACACAATGAACATAAATGTAATAGTGAGACACAAGAGATCAAACCACAATTGACACGGCGATGTTTTACTGTGGTGATCGGAGACTTGCCGGTCTCCCTAATCCACGTTGAGGGAAACCCAAACCAATTGGGCGGCTCCACTAATTAAGCCTTCCTCCAAGGTAAGTCCAACCACTTGGACCGGTTCCAAAATGAACCAACACCTCGCTCCACTAGGGTTGCTCCTTCCTCCTCTCAGGAGATGGCGAGCACCACACCACTCACAAACACCAGCCTTCTCACAAGCTTCACTTGAGAAGATCACGGACCACGACGCCTCCACGCCGCCTAGGTGTCAAGCAAACACCAAGAGTAACCAGACTCCAACTTTCACTTGAACCAATCAAGTGCCAAAGCTCTATGGATACACAATCCACAACCTAATGCAACACATGCAATAGGATTTGCCTCTCCAACCTCCCTAAGTGCAACACATGCACAAATGAGTGTGAGAGGGCTTGCACTAGCTCAAAGGAACTCAATGGGGCACCAAAGAACTCCCCTCACACGGCCAAGGTGGGTATTTATAGCCCACACACAAAAACTAGCCGCTGGGAAAAAGTTAGAAATTGAAACGACCCGCCGTTATGGGGCGGTCGTGCATCGCTTTTCCTCCAACGGCTATAAACTAGCCGTTGGTCACCAAATCTAACGACCGCCAACTAAGGCCGGTTGTACAGTAACAATCAGACAACCGCACAAACACTGCGGTCGTACCGCTCCACAAAGGAGCGCCAATGCGGCTAAGTCCCACGAACAACTGCTTGCGAATTTTACAACCGCACTAAGAAAGCGGTCGAACCGCATCGCGGTCGTACCACCCAAACACTGCGGTCGCATTCGCTCCAAGGGTTTCTCAAAACAAAGATGAGCAACAAATGCATCTTCTCCGAAAAATCGAACCGCTAACAATATCGAACGACGCCTACGGTCGTACCGCTCAAGACACGCCGGCATTACCGCTTCCACACCCAGAGCAACACATGCTCAAAGGTGCGGTCGTATCACAGATAATCGCCGCAGATGACCGCATCCGGTCGCATCAAGCACATTACACGTCGGTTCATCCGATTTTTCGAGAAAACACAGATTGCATTTGCTTCAACTCAAATTGCAAAACACATTTGCTAATTTGATTCGCAATGCACACAAGGGCTTAAGTGAGATTCTCAACAAGTTGCAAAACACATTTGCACACTTTTAGAATCACACCACAAGGAATAAGGTACATGGACTTACACCATTTGCAAAACGATTCGCAAACTTAAGTCACATGCTACAAGGATTAACCATGAGCCACAACTATTTGTAAAACACATTCACAAATATTGGCAACATGTTAAAGTGAGCTAGAGCAAACAAAATGAGCTATCAACACATGACAAACTCAAGCTACTAGTCAAAGACCCCTCTTAATAGTACGGCAACCTATACTAGCAATCCGGTCTACCAACAAAACACCGAGACCGGTAAAAGACTAGGAACACATCCTTAGCCCTAGCTAGTCATACCTTTGCCTTGCGAAACACTTGAAGCTTGATGACGCACATCTTTGCTTCAACTCGGGTTCTTGACTTGATATGCATCAACTCATGATGCATCCTACTTGACCTTCATCAACACATGATGAAGCTTTACTCGGGATCTTGACTTGATGCTCATCAACACATGATGACATCTTCCATCCTCGAGTCTTGATATGCATCAACACATGATGCACTCTTCACTTGACATCCATCAACTCATGATGGGTCTTCACTTGACTTGATGATCAACACATGATCATCTCTTCTTGACTTGATGACTATCAACACATGATGTCATCCCAAGTCATCAACCACCGAACATAACCTATTCATCCAACTCATGGAAAATGTTAGTTCCATTAATATGATTATCATTAATTACCACAACATACCATTAATTCATAATGGCGGGACAAGATACCACAATCTTTCCCTCATTGGTAATTGATGATAACCACTTCAATAGCAAATAATTGAATAGAGTTTGGTATGAGTATATAAATACTACATAAGTTATATATACTCAACATGAGTGTATACTGAACTACACAAGTCGATTAACTCAAGAATACATGAGCATATATGAACTACATAAGTCTCATATACTCATATGAATATATTAACTACACAAGATAAACATATTCAAAGATATGTGAGTACACATGAACTACACAAGTTATGTTCTACTCACATATAAGTATATATAGACTACACAAGTCTTATACACTCTTATGAATAGATTAACTACGCAAGTTAAACATATTCAAAGATATGTGAGTACACATGAACTACACAAGTTATGTTCTACTCACATATAAGTATATATAGACTACACAAGTCTTATACACTCTTATGAATAGATTAACTACGCAAGTTAAACATATTCAAGAATATGTGAGCACACATAAACTACACAAGTTATGTTATACTCATATATAAGTGTATATAGACTACACAAGTTATATATACTCACATGAATATATTAACTACACAAGTTAAATATATTCAAGGATATGAGTATATACGAACTACACAAGTTATATATATACTCATATGAATATATTAACTACACAAGTTAAATACATTCAAGAATATATGAACTACACAAGTCTCATATACTCATATGAATAAATTAACTATGCAAGTTAAATATATTCAAAGGACATGTTTCAAAGTAAAGATCCCAATTATATATGGACAAGGAAATATGGATCAATACTAATGAAATCACAAAACATATATTGAGCTCCCCCTAAATGTGTGCATACACAAATGTGTAATGGAAACATATGCACATATTCAAGTTAGACTTTTGGTGGAGTTCAACATATATTTTGGATCCGAGGAATGCAACAAGATATATGAATACAAAGTAGAATACATACCTCTTTTGATCTTTATATCCAAACGAGACTAAACATGATATAACAAATAGAAATGTTAGTCTCACAAATAGATTCATCATTATGAATGCATACCTGTTTGGATTTTCCTTTTGTTTATCCAATGAATTGAATTTGTCATTAATCACATGCATGCCTTCATGATTATTACCTTTATATCCAAATAAGACTACACAATATGTATATCAATGAAAGTGTTAGTCTCACAATTAGATTTGTCATTAATCACCAAAACCCCATTAACACATAATGGTAGGTCTAGATTCTTCAATCTGTGCCCATGGTCGGTAAGACATCGTCGTCACCCTCTGCATTAACCGATCGTGTACGCCTCCTAAGTCCAAATTGTGGTCGTCCAACTGAAGCGCCAAGGACCATAGCTGCAGTAGTAGCGGGCATCCAGAGAGGATGGAGCTGTCCTAGACCAGGTAGCACACGTCGCACATTGCACGATACATCGCGCACAGCACGGCTGAACCCCAGGCATAGGGCTAGATCTCGTCCACCGGCCGGTCTACCAACTCACGTGCGTATCGGACGTAGTGCTTGTTGATGCTGTCGCCGTGGGACCCTAGGAATATGACCCACTCGAATAGCCACATCATGTAGGTCTCGAAGTGTCTCCTAACAATGTTGCTGTCTGCATCCTCCGACATACGCTTGGGCTGCAAGAATACATGTACACGTTAGCAAGGTTCACAAATAAATTGATGTGAGAGAAAAATGGTTACGAAGACTTATGTAGAACTGGCAGATCCTCCTTAGAGTCGACCCGTGGGTGCTGCTGAACTCCTTGTACCCGCTGCCGTGGCAAGACATCTCGAACCTCACCAAAGAACTCCATGCGCCACATGGCCAGGATGTCGTACACCGCCAAAGGGAAGCTAGCGCAGGGCAACCCGGTCAGGAAGGTGACGTCCTGAAGGGTCGGCGCCATCTCCCTGCATGGAAGGTGAAACATGTGTGTCTCTGGCCTCCAACGGTCAACCAACAAGTTAGTAGGGCCCATTGTATGGAAAAACACTGATGTACGGCCAGACCACGCCCGTCGCCCTCCCACGTTGCCTCAACCATCCTCGCCGGCGGAAGGAGACATGCCGCCCTCAATCCGCGTCGGGTAAGGTTACGAATAAATGTTAGTCCACCTGAACTAGTCAGGCTGCAAATGAGTACACGAAGATCGCAACGGCACGTACCTCGGACCCAGCGTGGGTCCACCCTCCATGCCCTGATAGGCGTGCGCAGCCGCAACGCGCCAAGCTCAATCGTCACCTCGCCCTCCTTGGGGAGGATGGTACTGAGGCGGCTACAGTGATGCGCGTCAATCATCGGGTCAAGCAACTCGTACGTCCACTGCGCAGCGTGGCTTGGGTCCGCCATACCTAAAAATTCAGTGCATACATTGTAAAGACTACGAAACATGTACATAAGGTAATAGGAAGCAGCATTAATTACCAGCCACAAATAGAAACCAAATTTAAGTTGGAATTATTTTGGTTATACATAGCCTATGTAGCAACTCTGGATTTTCTTTACAATTTCAAAATGTGTCATGCGATTTTCCTAGTTGGGACATGTACATAAGGTAATAAGAAGTGACATTAACAAAATAATTACCAGACATAAATAGAAACCAAATTTAAGTTAGGATTATTTTAGTTAAGCTACACAAACCCCACTAACCTCCTCTGTAATTTTTATAGATTTTTTTTGTAGGAATGTTGCTATTTTCCTACTTTAAAAATAATTTTCGGCAATTTTAACAGATTTGTAATAGGGTCTTCCAATTTTAACAGAATGTTTAAACATTTACTGAGTGCAAATAAAAATAATAAACAAAGTTCATAATTTTATCATTCATCTATACGTAGTATATGTAGCAACTCCGAATTTTCTTTACAATTTTAAGATGTGTCATGCTATTTTCCTAGTTTAAATAGTATTTTTGGCACTAACAAAACAATTACTGTACACTAGCAAAATAATAACCGTGCACAAATGACAAGCTTAATAAAGCTGGGATTACTTTGATTACGCTCTACCTACCCTACTTAGCTACTCTACAATTTTTACATATTTATAATAGGCGTCTTTCTATTTTTCTGAGATTTATCCTAAATCGTTCGAGTGCTGGAATATTTATAACATGTGCACGATGAACTAGACTAACACAGCTCAAATAATGTACTACATAATTTGACTACTATTATCTAATCTACTTAATTCTATGTCGTTATTTTTGTTTGCTAACCGACAAGGTTTTGACATAATGTACAAAGTTGCAAAAAAAAATGTACCTGCAAGATGATCGACTGGATCTGATGCTCCGCCTCTCTCTCCTCCACGACGAACTGGCAGAGTTTCGCTAGCTTTCTTCTCTCCCTCTCCTCTTCTCTTCTGTTTTTTTTTCTGGAATTAAAATAACATTTCCGCTGATTTTTGGTGGTTTATATAGATGGATGTCTCGCCAACTGGCGACAGAAATCACGCGGTTTCCTGTCACCAGTTGAATTGGCGATAGAAACATTGTTCACTCCCTGTCGCTGGCGATAGGGAGATGGATCGGTAACAGGGAGTCAACAGGGTTGAACTGGCGACAGGGACCTGATTTTGTAATTTTTTAGGATGACTATTTATTTTTGTAATTATCTTTTAAAATAATATTGTTTGAAAAATTTCCCATATTACGGCTCCATGTTGGACTCCCATTTCGCCTACATCCACTCCTCCAACAGCAAAAACATGCATAGCTTGGCGCACTGTAGATCTGTAGACCAAGGCTAATTAGAAGTGCTAGGGAAAAGGGATAATACCTAAAGAAACATGCATCAGCCTACAGTCTACCGGCAACTAGCCCATAATACATTAGCAGCTAACCTAATTTACACCGGGGAGGGACCCCTCCACTCGCTGGCGACGAAATCGACGGCCGGAAGGCAACCAGAGGAGAACTTTGGGGAGGAAAATAAGGAATGCTACAGTAGGGGTAGACTCCAATTTTGTTTTAAGACGGGTAGGGTGTCCGTGCATTGCAACGAAACCCTAAAAGAGAGTGATATATATTAGCAGACGGGAGCCTAAACCACATAATAATTCACACACACATAAATTAACTCCGCCTATTGCATCACCTACTACTACTAGCCGAAAATTAAAATTTTGAGCTCATAGATTGTTTACGTTTGGAAGTTGAAGTTGATGCCAACTTCCCTCCTCGACGTGCTGCCCATTTCCAGCCATTGCCGGCTGATAAGGAAGAGAGCTACGCATTGATGGTCACCTTCTTCCACCCTGAACTCAAGTCATGATTCGGTTCTCACGGCCATTGGCCTCTGCAGCCCTCGCCAGGCATATTGCAGCGAGGATGTGGGAGGCCGGCGGTGGCGGCATCACGTTGGTAAGCGAGGAGGCAGTGGTGGCAGCACAAAGGAGGATTAGGATGAAGAGGACATGGTACAGTGAACTCGAGATGGCGGCGCGACAAGCGAAGGACGCATTCGTCTCTACCTCTTCCTCGTGCGTCATCACTGCCTCCCCTCCCTTCCCCGACGCGCCACTACTCCTCCAAGGTACCACCTCCTCCTTTCCTTCCTTCCCTCCCAGTGTCTTCTCCCGTCCCCGACACTGCCTCCCCTCCCCGCTACCTCCTCCTGTCGCCGGCGCTACCTCCCCGCGCTGCCGCCTCCTATGCTGTTGGATTGCCCCATCTTCGTGCACGCCGTCGTTGCAACCTGCGGATTGAGTGCCGGAGGGGTCGGGATCTCTGAGGTACGAAGCGAATATCAAACAGGTGCAGGTGGCAAGTCGCGGCGCGAGACAGGAAGGATTGGTACGATAACGAATTTCGGTGTGTGCATGTGAGGAAGAAGTGGGGTGACGATGTTTTGAGTGGTTGTGGAAGAAGTGAGGGTATGTATATGTGTCAACTACATGCATAGGATAAAGGACATCGTCCCGCTGTGTGGGAGTAAACTCCTCTTTTTATTAGTTAAGACATGCACACTGCACCCTTAGGGAGAGAAAAGTTTGCAAACTCACACTACATGAATACAACAATCAAATGCACAAGAGAACAGGGTTCACTAGAGATGGCTAGATGGACTATGCTGCATGGTCAGCCCGAAGCACAGGGCTGTTGGCCTGGCTTGGACACGTCACAGCCCACATTGTTGTTGGGCCGAGGTGGTACGGCCCGACCGAGCGTATCGTGCTTGGGTCGGCACCCCGGCCCAGCAGGCCGATCGGGTCCGTGTCCAACCGGGCATGTGCCGTCCATTTGGACATCATTGGATTCACAATTTTGGCGAAACTTCGTCGAAACTTCAGAAATTTCACTTCTTTTGCTACCCTTTGAAATAAATATGTCTCGTTCAAAAAATTTGGCAACATTTGAATTTGGACCTAGCCCAAACAACTCATCCAGACTTCGGTCAAATTTCGTCCTAAAATTAGTCAAATTACGTCCAAATTTTAAGCGTCTGTTCGAATATTTCACCGAAATTATAACCAAAATTTCGGTAATTTGGGGTCTTTCGCCTCTAACGAAATAAATTGTAAAACGAAAGAGTTTTGTCTGCAAGAGAATCGCAGCCCACAGGATCAGTACGTAGAGCAAACAAGGTTCGATCTCCGATAGCAATCACGAATCGTATTCGTACGTCCTCATATATAGTAGTCTTTGAAAGACCAATTAGGCAGGACGTCGAAAGAGTCCAGACTCCAGAGCATGCACGACTCCGCCGCGTCGAGACGTAAACAACTCCGACTCGATCGTCGCGAGTCCCGAGCACTTTGATTTCCTTATAAATCGTCCCCCTTCCATGCATGTCCCCCGATCGACCTCCTTAACGCATGTATTGATTCTCCGGCGGCGACATCCCGGCCGCTACAATATATTCCGGCGACCCTCCGAACCGACCATGTCTTGCGCGTTCAACGGCGATGAGCTCGCCCCATTCTTCGGCTTCATCGGGGCCGCCTCCGCCCTCGTCTTCTCCTGTAAGCTCGCTTCCTTTTGCGCGCGGCTAATTATACTGGTGGCAATGACGAGCAATACTAATATACGTACGCGCGTGCAGGCATGGGGGCAGCGTACGGCACGGCGAAGAGCGGCGTCGGGGTGGCGCACATGGGCGTGATGCGGCCGGAACTGGTGATGAAGTCCATCGTGCCCGTGGTCATGGCAGGGGTGCTCGGCATCTACGGCCTCATCATCGCCGTGATCATCAGCACGGGGATCAACCCCAAGGCCAAGGCCTACTTCCTCTTCGATGGCTACGCCCACCTCTCCGCCGGCCTCTCTACTGGCCTCTGCGGCCTCGCCGCTGGCATCGCCATCGGGGTCGTCGGCGACTGCGGTGTCAGGTAATATATCCATATGTCATCGACCGGTCTCTTTGCTGCTAATTACTCCTTATCGCACCTTGTTGTTGCATGGTTACATCATTACATGTCTTGTCCTGATCGAGTCCTTAAACTTACACATGCAAGTTTGCTACTTAATTTCAAGAATCAAGATCTGATAACAATGTACTGCGTAATTTGCATGCATGCAGGGCCAACGCACAGCAGCCAAAGTTGTTCGTGGGCATGATCCTGATCCTCATCTTCGCAGAAGCTCTTGCCCTCTACGGTCTCATCGTTGGCATCATCCTTTCCTCCCGTGCCGGCCAATCTCGAGCGTACTAGAAAATAAAGCCTCGCATCCCCAGCATCATTGTAATCTTAGCTAGGGTCTCTGGTCACGCACGGTCCTCTCTCTCTCTCTCTCTGTTCTCATCATGGGTATTAATAGTGAACACCAGGGATACCTTGAGTTTTGTGGTTTTTATTTGTTACTATTTATTAGTTCTTAGGCGGTGTTGGTTATTTTTTTTTTTTTTTGGAAAAACGGCTAAATTGCTGCTAATGCATTAAAGAGAGGAGAAACAAAAGTACACAGAAAACACCAAAAAAGGAAAAGACACAAGAGCCAAAAAAACCAAAAAAACAAAAGAAGAAGCTCCTTCACGGCTAGAGCCGCGTTTTCTTCTACTATAGGCCTCGATTACATTGTTCCCCATTAGAATAGGCTCGAGCTTGGTCGCCTAATCGACCGCCCATGCCGAGCTTCCTCCTTAATGATGGCCAAGCAATCCGATTGGCTCCTCTCGTGATGCTCAAAGATTCGTCTATTTCTTTCTTTCCAAATGTGCCACAGAGTGAGAAGAATCAAGGAGGCTTGGCCTTTTCGGCAACTACCTATGCCCGAGTGGAAAGTGTCAATCCACCAATCCACCATCCGTAGTCGTGTAGTCCACTGTGATGGGGAAAGGTTTTGCCGCCCAACCCAGGCAGCCACAAGAGTCCAAATTTGTCTAGTGTACCTGCATTCTACGAAAAGATGCATCGCTGTCTCCGGATTGTTTGTGCATAGAGGACACCAATGATCATTTTGCATATGGCGAGCTGTCAGGACATCACCTGTCGGAAGGCGATGTTGAACTAGAATCCATGCAAAGATTTTGCATTTGTGCGGCGCCCAAATGCGCCAAAAAAGTTTTTGAAATGGGACGTCCGTCGCTCCGATGAATTGCATCTCATATGCAGATTTAGTTGAGTAGTTCCCTGATGCTGTCCACCTCCAGGAGATGTCATCTGGGACATCGTGGTTTAGTGAGGTTTGATGAACCATGGTATAGGCCTGTACGAAATCTCGAATTAAGTCAATGTTGATTTTTTTTTCCGCAAATCCATTATCCATTTCCCTTCGTGGATTGCATCTTGCACCGTGCGATTTTTGCGTGCTACAATATGGTAAAGGTCAGGTGTCATCTCCTGTAAGGATCTCGGTCCAAGCCATTTATCCTTCCAGAAGTTCGCCTTATCGCCCTTTCCAATGTTTATCGTTGTGGAGGCACGGAAAAAAGATGGTCTTTCAAAGTTATCGGAAGCGGCATTCCATTCCATTGCTTATCCGGTGTTTTCCATTGGTGCCAAAGCCACCGAAGACGAAGAGCACGACTAAACCGCTCAAGACATAAGACCCCCAGACCACCAAACTTTTTCGGACGACATACTGTGCGCTAATTAACCCAGCATTTTCCGCCGTTGCAAATGTCGTCACCGGTCCAGAACCAGGCTCTTCGTCTTTTATCTATTTGCTTTATTATCCAGGTGGGTATCTCAATGGCTGTAAGATGATATGTTGGTATAGCCGTGATGACCGCATTAAGTACAACAAGCCTTCCAGCCCGGGATAGCATGTTCCTCTTATATCCGCTCAGTCTGTTGTGAATTTTGTCCAGAAGAGGTTGAAACAACACCTTCCCTGCCTTGCGGCAGGTTAGCGGCAGTCCAAGGTAGGTGCAGGGCAATTGCAGCCGTGTAGCAGGAAAATTTTGGAGAACTTCGTCCAGTTGCAATGATTGATATTGGATAGGTATGACAGCACTTTTTGAAATGTTTATGACGAGCCCTGTTACCTCTCCGAAGATCCGTAGGATCTCCTTAAGTTTTTCAACATCATCCTTGTTTGGCGATAAGAAAATCATTGCATCATCAGCATAGACTGATATTCTTGCCTTCATGAATCGTCCACTGAGAGGTGTTAGCCACCCATGTTGGTCCGCCAGGTCGAGGATACAGTGCAAGGCGTCAATTGCCATAATGAAAAGGAAGGGTGAAAGGCAGTCTCCTTGTCGTACCCCACATTGATGCCTTATATGTGGTCCCTGCACACCATTCAGTATAATTCGAGAAGTTGACGTACTAAGCAACATAGCAACCCAAACTCTCCATCGTCCTCCAAATCCCCGGTAATGCAACATGTCTAATATATAGGGCCAGGCGATGGAGTCGAACGCCTTGGCAATGTCTAGTTTCAGCAGCAGCATAGGGACCTTGGATCGATGATATGTGGTGACAATGTTTTGCACATACAGGAAGTTGTCCTGTATAGTCCGCTTTTTGATGAACGCACTCTGTCTCTCAAGAATCAAAGAATCCATATATTTTGAAAGCCTAAGGGAGAGGAGCTTGGACAAGATCTTGACAATGCTATGAATCAAACTGATTGGTCTAAATTCTGAAATTTGGGACGCCTGATTTTTTTTGGAAGTAGTACTATGTTTGCTGTATTGATTTTGTGGAAATGCAGACTGTTTAAGGTATATACCTTCTGGAAGACTGCTAAGATAGTCTCTTTAATTGTTTGCCAACTTGCTTTGAAAAAGCATGCATTGAAACCATCCGGCCCCGGAGCCTTATTCGCTGAAAGCTCGTCAATGGCGGACTTAATTTCCTGCTCGGTGAACGGCTGTTCAAGTTCAGCTGCAGCATTATCTGGCAAGCACTTTAGTCCAAGTGAATCCCAGTGAAAGGTTTGGGTTGCCGGCTTTGCAGTCCCTAAAAGCTCTGTGTAATACTTAGCTAGCGCATCCTCTTTGTCGGCATGAAGTGTGAAGGTACTTCCTTGATGCGTTAATGTGTGTATGAGCTTTTTCCTTTTTCTTGAAATAGCTTTTGAGTGAAAAAAAATTCGTATTTGCATCTCCCAGACGCAGCCAGGTTAGTCGAGAGCGCTGTTTCCATTTTACTCGTTGAATGGCCGCTAGCCCCAGAATTCTTAACTTTAACGCTGCACGAAGTTCATGTTCAGCTTGGGAAAGAGCGCGGTGTTCTTGTGCCTTATCAAGTCGGAGGACCACCTCCAGTGCCAAATGAAGTTGTAATTTGAGATCACCAATTTGCCATCTGCTCCATGCCTTTAGCGCCCTTGCAGTTTTGTGCAGTTTGGCAATTAATCTGTTAATCGGGTCAATCTCATGAACCGGCTGGGACCATGCCTCCTGAACCACCTCATTATAACCAGTCATCGTTGGCCAATAATTTTCGAAACTAAAACGTCTAAACGGTCAGCATTCGCCCTCCTCGAGATTAATAAAGGACAGTGATCTGAGATCGAGGAAGAGAGCGATCGTAAATAATGATCCGAGTACGCTAGGTCCCAATGTATGTTGCAAAAAACCTTATCAATCCCTTCCATAGTGGGGTTACGTTGGCCATTTGACCAGGTGAAACGTCGATCTTGAAGGCGAATCTCCTTGAGCTCACAGTAATTAAGCGTTGAACGAAATCGTCCCATCAAATTTCGGTTCAAATTCAAATTGTTTTTATCCGACGCTCTGTATATGAGATTGAAATCCCCCAGAATGAGCCATGGTCCATTGATGCCTACATGAATTTGCTTGATCTCTTCCATGAAATCTTGTTTGTATTGATTTTCATGCGGGCCATAGACGACTGTTAGCGACCAAGGGGGGGCACCATCAAGTGGTTTAACCTTCATAGTTATGGATTTATTTAGAAGGAAAGAACTATCCATTTGGAACAACGCTTGGTCCCAAATGCACGATATACCCCTCTAGTTTAAATCAACGGGTTTATAACACATGCCTTGGAGTTTTCCTCCTGCAATTTCAGATTGCAAGGGTCGGTGAGATCGTATGAAGCTTTGTTTCTTGCAAGCAAAGTATGGAGCATCCCGTGTCCGCCACCAATTGATTTAACTACTTGTCTCTCACGAGCATTTAAGCCTCTCACATTCCAATTTAAAATTTTAAAAGGAGGCATTATAATGAAATAGACTACAAGAACAAATGAGGCAATAGCATCTATTACTTATCATGTGTTTTCCATACAAGGCACCTATCACCCCGCAAAAGTATGCCACTTCCGCTCATACACACACTGTGATACACATACATCATGGTCAAGACAAGTACTAGCTGCACCCTACAAACAGTGAAGAGGTGCAGAGGGCTGACTGCAACAGGCATGCTTGTAATCCTAAGTGGAAGGAGGCCCTAGGTGCATACAACATGAAGCACATAGACATGCTAAACGCCTCTACTATAAGCTGGGCTTGAAGCTGACCCTCAGATCACAGCTTCCTGGACAAGAGCCGAGAGATCTTCGGCAGTGAGTCCCAAAGCCGGAAGGTCCACTTGTGCCTTGCCGTCAACGCCTGCTAGCGCTCTAAGTGCTTGGATGATCTGTGCATCCAGAGGTGTGTTGAAGAGGGCGTCGAGTTTCTCCTTTGTCGTCATTGTTGTTTGACGCTTCCGTGATCATTGGCGAACTTTTGCCGCAAAGAAGAGGGATGCCCGCTTCGCCCCGCTCACCTCTGTTGGATTGGCCTTCTTTTTTTTCCGCGAGACGATCACTGCGCCGAATAGAAACCTGCACAGGAGTGACAGCAGTGGAGGGGGTCACCGGATGACCTAACATGGATGGAGATCGTGGCCTGGATATATCTTGTAGTAGAAGAGTAGGCTCCATTTCAGGTGCAACCTGTTCACTAACATTGTTTACCTGCTGCAGATCATTAACATTGTTTACCTGCTGCCGTTCTTCATGTTGTAGAGTCTCCTGCTGGGCATGCTGCCGCTGCAGAGAAAGGCTTACTAGAGGCCCTGCTGGACTTTTTTCCCGGCTGCATTGATCAGTGAGCGTTAAGACGAGCAAAGCTTCCGTGAGCATCGGGTCAACACGCTGTTCTGGAGTGATTCGGACAGGAGTAGGGTCAGCGTCTTCCAGCACTATTCGGCAGCCTTCAGAGATTGCAGAAGAGCCATCATGATCTTCTGGGTCTTGTGGCTGCCTCCAGGACGCCAAGAGTAACCTGCAAGATGAAGATGTGGAGTTTTGCATGAGGTGTTGCTGAAGTGGGTGAGGCTGCGACCTGGTACGGCTATGACGCGGCGACCTAGTTCGCCTCTGACGCAGGCGATCTGGTGTCGCCGCGACCCGCCGCAGATGGGCGACAGGAGGGCTGGAATGGCAGCCGGCTCGAGCCGAGAGCAGTGCCACGCCAGAAGTGGCCGAAGGAGAACGGGACGTGGGATACCCCCTGTGACCTTGGCGGGAGGAGCCTCCTCCCTGAGTCGCAGGCCTGCCGAGCATCCGGTTACACCCCGTGAAGTAGGACCTTGGCGGTGTTGGTTATGCCATTGAGATAAATCTGGCTTTAAATAACAAGCCTTGTATTTTAGGATGTGACGAATACATAAACAACCCAGGCTACCGAGTTTATTGTGTGTGTGTGTGTGTGTGTGTGTGTGTTTTGGGAAGCAAGGCAGTTTTGATGGATGTGCTGTTCTTTGTGCGGTATCATCCAATGGCACTCGCGTCAGCAGCCAAACACCGCCTGGGGTGGCGAGCGTGCTCCTCTGTATTAGCATAGAGATCCGCTTCCAAGATTGGCGAGCCGGTGAGAAACGAAGTTCCCAAGTCGCTATTTCTTCCTATCCCCAAATTGCTACTGCGTGCAACCTGTACGGCTGTACCCTTACTCCAGCAAACCATGGGAATTTAAACCATGTTAAGAAAACATAGACTGTAGACAAGCCAAGAAAACATAGACTGTTAACACATTATCCTCAACTTGTCACATTATACAAGCAAGCACCCAACATCGATCTTATTCTGTTAAAAGTTTCTTCATTATGGATTGTAACAATTAGAAAGGCGCAGCCAACGCTCCAACTCTGTCGCGGGGAATGAGGCGCAACTCCGAGCCATGCTTCAAAAACACGTTGCCTGAAAAATAAAGAGAGGAGAGGAGTAGTCCACATCAGCAAACGTAATAGAGAAATGGCCAACAAAACGGGGGTGTGATATCATTTTGGCAAGACTCGAGAAAAAAACGAGTACTCTGCGCAACTCAAAACGGCAGCTTTTGACATTTTATAGCCCAGAAAAAAAAATCAATGAAGCAAACAAACAAGCACCCAGTATCTAAAAGATGGAAATTTTGTATGTTACTGCGATCGACCTAATTTTGAGAATGAAAACAAACATTGCTACATTTTAGGCTTCATCGAATAAACAGTAATTATACGCACTTTTTGTGCAAAGTATTCGACATTTTGTCTGTACTACATCCTAGGATTTTCCAAATGCATGTTTGATTTCTTTGCATGAAATCAAACTTGATGGTGATCATCTACTCCTTTTTACACCCAAGCTGATCACCTTGAAGAAAATTCTAGTATCCAACTTTAGTGCCAGCACAAATCAGGCGCATCATATGAACACAAAATCAGTAGCCTCGAACAGTTCGATCAATCTTCTATGATCTAGAAAACTAACCTGGTCCATTAACGCAAATTCTTCTATGGAACAAAAACAGTGTTTCAAAAATATAGTATTGAATAACTTCTTGTAGCTAACAGAACATCGTTACAAGTCATGAAAACTGGAAAAGAAACACAGATCTGAAACAAGATGTAAGTGCGAGTTTGATAACTTCTTGTACCTGCACTTTGCTGTGGGTTTATGCCAACTCCATCTGCAGAGGGGGGAAATGCAACATTATTTCAAGATAAGTAAGAATAATGTGCATGAAAACAAATAAACAAAACAATTATGGATCGCCATTTTCCTGATTAACCATCTGGAGCTTATCACAAGCTTGATAGTTCATAATCAAATGACAGTTGCACTAAGAAGTTAGAGGCTCATGTTAGTATATTACTCCTCGCCATCACCACAATAGGCAAGTAGGCAACAACACTGACAGCTGAAAACTATACCACAGCATTCTTACAAATAAACAACCAGGAAAGAATACCTCACATGCTGACCTAGCGTTACACCTGTGATGGTCTAAATTTTTTCTGTTAGCAAATGAGATTATCATTATGAACCCATCGAGATAGGAAAAATCCAAGAACTGTCATTCCACATTCCCAATCACTACTCCATCATAAAAAATGGTAAGGTTTTGAGTGATCACTGATCAGCCATCAACCAAGCACTAAAAGTATGATAATATGTCATGGCAATGTCTAGATGAAAAAGCTCAAATGGTACAACTTGCCACTGGCCATCCTCAAGGACACAACATCACGAAGTGCCACCCACGATGAAAACATCTCGGACATGTCCTAGCCACTAAGAAGAAGAAAAACGAGGGTTCCTATTCGCATCATCGATATCTCACTAATGAAGTAAAGCAACCATCAAGAGGAATTGATTGGACAATAAAAACTACAGATTGCCATTAGCCATCCCCCAGAACATAAGCACGCGAAGTGCCACACATGATGAAAACATCACAGGCATGTCCTGGCGAAAACAAATAACTACAAGAGTTCCCATTCACATCATCCATATCTCACTAATGGTGCAATGGTGCAATTCATCCACAGAAAGCATCGAGTCACTCTTGGAATCCCCAAATTAGCTTGCCACAGGCCCAATAAACCAGTCACCTTTCTGGAGCAAACTACACATGTAAAAACTACAGATTGCCATTAGCCATCCCCCAGAACATAAGCTCACAAAGTGCCACACATGATGAAAACATCACAGGCATGTCCTGGGAAAAACAAATAACTACAAGAGTTCCCATTCGCATCATCCATATCTCACTAATGGTGCAATTCATCCACAGAAAGCATCGAGTCACTCTTGGAATCCCCAAATTAGCTTGCCACAGGCCCAATAAATCAGTCACCTTTCTGGAGCAAACTAGACATGTAATCCTAGGCATCCAAATTTGGTGAGGTGTGCTACATGTTCAAATCACACACCAATACACCAATCCAAATTTGGTGATTTCCACGTTTACAAAAACCTTAAATTTCCCACTGAATCTTCACATCTACACCAACAAATGTAGTACAGCATAATTTCCCATTTCACAGGCATGTTTGGACCTACAGCAACATCCATATTTCTATGCAGTCAATTCAATACACACACAAAAACACCAAATTGCAAACTCGATTCCTAAGAATTAGAGCATAAAAGCCACGAATCATAATCCGCAATACCCTCACCAAGCACCAAAGCATCTGAAACGGATCATGTGAATCGCGTAAGAGCAACACGAATTACGATTCGACGAAAAGAGAGAAATCATCTCATGAGAAGCCGCCGCGTTGGGGGGGTGAAGATGCCGTACCGTTGGTGATGATGGCGCTGGTCTGGGGCGGGACCTTGAACTCCTCAGCGGCGAACTTGAGAACCGCGGTGAACGGCGCCGCCTCGGGCACGCTGAACCTGCGAGGAGGCAAAGCAACCGTCCCAGATCAGAACAAACCCTCGAGAGATCTGATCTGAGAGAGTTACTGGTACTCACACTTTGAAGGGGAGCTTGGGGTCGGAGGTGAGGATGATCTTGAACGACACCTTCCCTCCTCCTGCCGCGCCGCCGCCGCCCGTCGCCGCTGCCATGGGGTGTGGACGATGGGGGGGTCGAGAAGCCTCGCCGAGCTCACGGTTTGCGTGATCGATACAGGGTGTGTTTGGTTGGATGATAAGTTTGGACTAGGCTCATGAGATATGCAGATTTTTTTTGGTTTTGCTCGTTTAGATGGCTGTATGTATAAAGCAATCTGGTTGAGTAGATATAAAAGATGTCTTCGGAGTTAGACTGGACAGAAACGCTTAATTTCTCTGTTTCTCCAGATGCAAGCTCTACTAATGACGTTATTAAGAGGTGATCAATATATATAGGTAGTATTAGAGTGGATTAAAGTGGGTTAAGGTAAAATGAGGGCTATTAGAATATATTAAGATAAAATTAAAGCCATACTAACATTTTTTTCACCGTCTCTTGTATCTACACTTGCGGTTAACGTCCTTATGCATCCAACCAAACAACATATCAGCATAGTCTGACCCAACAGAAATAGCCAACCAAACAACCCATATTACATTCACACAGCCTGGCTTGCTTCAGCCTGGATGATCCGTCAGGGCCAGGCTAAGGATATGTAGGGAACCAGACACACCCATATTGCTTTGGTGGCCGCGCCTTCTGAGTCGCGTCGCCTCGTGACCCTTCTTTTAGTGGATAATTGTCAAAATATCACACCTTTTTTTTCTTCTGATTTTCTGCTAAATGTTATTAAGTTCAATGCAATAGATTATTTGTCATATTTTATATTAGCTCTTCGTTAATTTGCTATTTTCGAATATTTTATTCATATTTCCGGTTTAATCGCTCTGGCCTACATGCAATATGTCGTTTTTGCCCCCTCCTTACCCATGTTTGTCCTTCTCCTCGCGGCGTTCTTCTTGCTGTTCGCGTCGGCCGCTTCTGCCTCCATGCTAGCCATCGCACGCCACATTCGCACAAGCTCAAGTCGGAGACGAACACGAGGGGAGAATCATTGGCAACGATACCTCCGCCGCCATATTGTCCGTGGACGAGGACGACGTCAGTTTTGCTAATATCGCTCAAAAGGCCAAAAATTCGTCTCTGGTACGCGACTCTGTCCGTCTGACTCTGCTGTGTCTGAACTCTCTCTCTCTCTTCTTTTTCTTTTTCTACTTCTGTTTTTAGCATATTCTACCTCTGTTTTTTTTATAGATGTACTACCTCTGTTTTGGTTGCATACTCGCATTTCCTCGCGAGACTCGTCCAGTATGTGTGGATTTAGATCACACGGTATCATACAGATTTGATAATGTGTATTTATTTATTTTTGCATTTTTTGTGATTTTGTTTTGTGAATCACGAATTCGACAGTCATTGTTTCTTTGAACAAAATCACAATTCTAATCACAAGGAAACCGATGCAGGATAAGGCTAGCACCTAGGTAAACATTCAAGCCAACTTGCGCACAAACAGAACCAGAACATGTTTTAATTGGACCATGAAACTACAGGTTCAGCATGGGTGAAAACAAAACAAAAATCTCTGATCAGCAACAAATTGATGTGTTTATAAATCATAGCTATTGCAAAATACTATTTTACATACAACTTCAATATTATCCATTGGTTTCAATTCATAATTGCTTGGTAGCAAGTAGCAACTGCTGACAAGCATTACAAAGTTACAACCCCAAAATTTCTGCAACAAGGAGCAAACAAGCTACTTGGACTTGAATGACACCGTATGCTGCTCTGGAAAGCGCCTAAAAAAACAAAATTTTTTACATAATAATAGCACCTGCAAAGTCTTAAGTGGTTTTAGCAGATACATGGGAGTGCTCCACAATTACACATTGCCTTCTAGGTAGCACTCCTGGCAAAGCCAATGCATATTTCTGAACGTAAAGGTACTTAGCAGTTGGCAGGATCATTGCTAGGCTTGCATAAATTCCAAGTATCATCTTCTTCCTTCACGATGATGAAGCGCTTGGAATCTCACCTTCCTCTAAATCATCCCAGAGTTTAAATGGAGACCTTATATCTACTGATTCATCTTCATCCATTATTTCAAAATCGTAGTTTAAGAAATCATCAGGATTCATGTCCCCAAACAGTTCTTCATAAGCATCACTCATTTCTTGCTCAAACTCCAGGTTGGGCACCTCTGATAACAACCCCTGGTTATCCTCAGTGTCCAGTGGATAAACTTTCATGCAAGATTTCCTTTTTAGAGCTTCAGGAGTTGCATTTGGTGTCAGCTTACTTTGTTGATTGTGTTCATCCTGAGGACCACTCAAGCCATCAGATGCTAGAATACTGATGGAAGACGGCACTAAAGAATCTATCTTGCTATCTGTCTTAGATATAATTGTACCTTTTGCTGGAGCAAGGTTGCCAGGATGCAAAGTTGCATGGTCCTTGAGATCTATAACCTGCCTCTCTGAGGTCACCCCACCTTCCCCTCTTTCCTCCATGTCCAGTGGATACACTTTCATGCAAGATTTAGTCTTGGGTGTCTCAGAAGATGTATTCAGTGCCATCTTGTTATGTTGATTAAGTTCTTTCTGTTGACCATCTAATGCCAGATTGCTGATATATGACAACACCGAAGAAACTCTATTGTTATCTATCTTAGATTTACTTGTAACCTTCTCTGAAGTAAGATTAGTGGTATGTGAAGTTCTACAATCCTTGAGATCAATAACCTCTCTCTCTGGTGACAACTCACCTTCCTCTATTTCTTCCTCATGAAACTCAGTGCCTTCTCGACGAGGGCTATCGTTTGAGCTGCCAGGGGGCGGCTCATTTATACTCAGCTTGTTTACCATTTTCTCGACTTCAAAGTCACAACTGTCTGATGGAAGAAAGACATTAATAGTTGGGTACTCGACAATAATAATACTCCTCAGTTGTGGGCCCAAAGGTTCTTCTATAATGAGTTGGCGGTATGGTGACTCTGATTCCTACAGCACGTTGAAAGAAGTCATTGTCTTATGAAAATGTAGAGCAAATTTTAATAATCACGACAGACGCATGGTAACTTGACCACAATACCTTGGCGGACTTTTGAATGAACAGTTTGAGATTACACAATTCTGTATTCCGATATGGTGTAAGCTGGTCCTTCCAAGGGCTAGGACTCAGATGTTTTTCCAATAAAGATAGCAAGTTTGTGTGCTCATCTATCCTGAAAAAAAGAAGGCATGAGATGAGCATAGAAAGCCAAAAGGAGATATTCTAGATACACCAAGCTTGCTGTCATCATACATTTACATGCGACCCAAAGAAGTAACTCTTGCAACATATAAAAAACTTTGATGAATGTTTAGGCCTGCTTCCAAATGTTTCATAGAACCAAATAAACGCAGAATTACAAAATATGTGATAATAAGAAGTTTGAGAATGAAAGATACATCATACATATTAGTCAGTAGCAAACAGAGCAACTATTTCAGAAATTTAAAATAGTTCAACATAGATTTCTTGCCATCTTGAAACAGTTCCAAACTCACAAGGCATGTAACTGAAAAAACAGAAGCAACTAATCCATACAGGTAGGTTAGCATAAACTTACTGATGGTCAGTTAGGACAACATCTGTTGAATTAAATCTCCACTCAAGTGTCCAGTATATGCAATCCATTCTGCAAAGTGATATTCCGATGTAAAGCAGCTTTCATAAATCTGCTGGAATGTATTAATAGGATAGCATGACTGCCAGTGGAATACGATGAAAGAATTTTTGCAGGAGATACAGATAGTGGCACATCACAATCTTAACAAACGAATTAATTTGGTTGTGATTTGTGAATGTTAGGGACGGTTAGTTCATTCAGGGGGATCTGTGCAGATGCTTAGCAAATAGACAGATTACTAACAGAACCCTGCCAAGTGCCAAAAGGTGGAGTAATGCAGAGGCCCAACTGAATCATGACCCTTTTAAAACATACAAATGAACTACACCATCAAGGATTCTAATTTATAAAGTAAGCCTGCTGAATTCCTGGGCAGCAAGAATTCTAGAGCACATGCATAACACTGATGCCAATGAGATGACTATAGAATACATAGGCCAAGCAACAATGCAGAACAGATCAGAAGCATTCGACTTATTTACAGCATTCAAACACGAAATGGATCTTAATAAATTCCATATGATCTCATCATATGCCAGTAACTCTAATTAAGCACCTAATCGCTGATCAAATCACAAGATCAACCCAAACATGCAGCCAATAGGGAAAAACTAATGAAACAAGCATTCAGACCTGTAGTTGTGCCGCGAACGGTTCTGCTCTCTCCTGGTCATGCCCCTGGGGAGGAAGTGGAGCCTGATGCCTCGGCGATGCGCCGCCTTGCGGAGGAAAAACAGCCACTTTGGCAGCTGGACCCCTCCGACTCCTCCGAAGTTGCGGCCGAAGCCGCCGATCAGCCTGTGAGCCGACTCCCTGACCTGCTTCGTCTCCTCCAAAAAGTTGTAATCTTTACACACAGAAGAAACAAGACGACAATACAAGGGACAGTAAGAAATCGGTATGGTGATCGATGAAGGAGGAGAAGAACGGGAGAGAGGGGGTGGGGGAGGGTACCGGAGAGGAGCTGGTCGTCGTCGAATTGGGAGAGCGGGACGGGGTCGGTGCGGGGGCGCTTGCCGGTGCAGGCGGTGCGGCGCTTGTGGGACTGGACGCAGGGGAGGCTGCAGGTGACGCGGGAGCAACCGGGGCACCGGTACTTCCACGGCTGCTCCCCGCACTCCTCGCACGGAGAACCCTTCCTGCCGCCACCGGAGCTAGAGTTTGCATTGGGGGCTGGGTCCTGCACGGGCGGCTCTCCTCCGTGCTCCTGGTCCTCCTCCATGCCGAGGGTGACTCGAGTCGAGGGGGCGGGTGCAGCGTGCGGCGCGGTTGTGACCGGGGATTTTTGTTAGGGTTTAGTGTGGGGTTTATAGCGGAGCAGGTCCGTCCGGTGGTCCCGGTGTGCGTCGAGCGAAGTGAGTGACTGGGCTTTTCTGTGGATTTTTGGCAATTGCCCCCTCAAAAAGTCAAAAGTTGACCGCCGCGGAGAGATGCGACTCCGACATGCCAATAGCCGGATGTACCCTGCAGTAGCGGGCCCAGAAATCAGATAGACCTCAGACAAACTTTAACAGACAAATATATCTCGTTCGAGTAATCGGCACTGAAGCTTGAACTATTTCTTAGCTCAAGAAGCAAATATTCGTTTTTCTTACAAAGTATGTCCAACAACGATGTTTAAGAAATCTCCCAAGGCTACCTTTAATTCCAAAGAATAGGTGAGTGATCCATACACAGCACCCCTTTTTTTTTATCGAGGGTTCTAGCAATTGATATCCTTTCACAAATAATTGAAATGTAATTTCGTGATCTGGATCTTTAATTGTTGGAAACTTCTCAAGTTCTTCTGCCAAGCCTTGATTAATGAACCTACAAAATCCCTCAAATTGGACCTGACTAAATCCGGGTATTGTGGACATTCCCTCATTTCCATTCCAGAGCATCTTAATCTTAAGCTTCCTGTTTATCGAAGAAAAAATCCATTTTACTTAACGACAACTAAGCTATACAAGGGCCACTCATGACTAATAGCTAAAAGCGTAGAGCATCACACCGACGTGGACTTGGCATTCGGATCACTCCCTCGCTGTGCCGCCCGCACGAAGTCGCCGCTCATGCCGCCGCCGGCCGGCTGTGGTCAACAGTCCACTTGTTGTCTCGATTGTACATGACCTTAGGGTTTTACACTTGGGTTTTTGATGTTCTATGTTGCCACACCGAGCTCCATTGGATCTGTCTATAGTTGACCGACCCATCTCGCTAACTTGTCCAGCATGGCTCACAACTTTATTTCTTCTACCTCCAAACTCTGCAACTATTCATACCTCAAGTCAAAGCATCTAAGGCCGCCACCGTAGCGGCAAATACCTAATGGTAGGTCCCTAGGTACCTCCCACCTACCCGGGGCAGCTGCCTCGGTGTTGGTTCCGCCAACGCCAGTCCTGAGCCTCCTGACTTGTGAACTGAGTAACAACATTTGTTCAACTGGGATATGTAGTTTGCAGGGAGATTATTTGTTCAACTGGGATATTTACTTTGCAGGGGGATTATTTAGGCATTTTAGCTAGGGCATTTTTTATTCGTGCATTCGCACGTCAAAACGCAGCGCAGCAAACAGTAGTCTTATTCAGACAGATGACGCAAGGAAGCGAATCCTCCGCATAGCATGGGCTAATCGATTTTTTTTTAATTTAGTCCTGTAGCACCATGCAAATGCAAAAATAGCTCCATTGTCACCGTTTTTATGAAACTAGCCCTCAAACGACCGCGAAATCACCGTAGAGCCGACACGTGATCTTTCCGCGCTCGGTGACCGCAGAAGGTAGTCGGCCAGCGTGGCATTTCCCTCTAGGCGCGGCATTGAGCGACGGCCGCGGAAGGGCATGTGTTCCGGCCGCTTTCCGCGTCCGGTGACCGTGGGGAGTGGCCCTTCCACGCTCCACCACGCGCCGTTGGCTCCAGTCCCGCACGTCACACTTGCCGCACTCGGCGACCGCGGAAGGAGGCACATGCCAGTTTCATGGTGATTCCGCGGTTGTTTGAGGACTAGTTTCGCAAAAACGGTGACAAGAAGGCTATTTTGCATTTGCATGACGCTACAGGGCCAAATAAAAAAAAACTCGGGCTAATCTAACATACATTAGATCATTCTTTCAATCATATGATCCAAATCGAATAGCCTAAAGCAATCGCTACGGCACCCAAGAAAACGGCACATTGCTACAGTGTATTTTCGGTAGGCTATTGCTACTGCACCGTACTGTTTACGCAGGCTGAGCTCACTGTTTAGCATAGACCTAGATCCGATGACGCAGATGAGAGGGCTTGGCAGCACCACCAAGTCAGCTGGGGCAACATTTGCAAAATAGAAATTGAAATTTCAGGATACATGGAAGCAATGGAATCAGTTTCACAAGGTGAATCAATTAGGCATTCTCCAGCGGTATCAGGCATCAAAACCACAGAGAAATTTGATTTAATAACTTGATCATAACATCCTAAGAGATTCTCAGTCAACCAACAGCTGTCTTAATTTTTGAACTACCTCGGCTACAATTTGATAAACAAAATCTCATTGTTCTCATAATTCAAAGATCAACAGACAAGACGCCCCTCGCGCATTGGATCTGACAGGCTATAGGGCAAATCAATTCTCCCGGTAGTATCACTCCATGGAAGATGCCCCACCACCGAATGCACCACCACCACCACGGCCAAAGCCAGGCCTGCTACCCTGGAAAACCCAACCCAACCAGGTTTGTTAGTTCCAAAACAGCTGTTTGACTGAAATATATTAGCAAGAAAGGTCTAGAGTTCATGTGCGCACACAGAACAGCTATTTACATAGCAGGCAACGAAAACTGGAACGCTACAAGCAATGAGAAGCAAAAAAAAAAAAGCACTACAGGCTCAACTGATACAGCTAGCAAAGATTAATTCGGTTGCTTATCAACAAAACCACAATACTTAAATTTCTGCAGACAGTTTACATGCATGGTAGCATTATAGCATAAGCGTTCAAAAGGAGATTGGAGTAAAACAAAAATCCAGCTTTATAATAACATAATGTAACAATATTTGACTTGTTGAAATGCTCCATGTTAACAGGCTAATAATCCTACAGCAATCATTATCCTGAAATGAACTGTACAAGATAAAACAGGCACCTACACAAACAAAGAACATTCATTGGAGCTCTTACCCTAAAAGATGGCTGGAACTCTGCAGGAGCACCACCCTTCTCACCACTGAAATCACCTGTAGCACCACGTGGACCTCCCCTGTAACCATCCCTATCGCCAAACCTTGGTCTGTCACCATCAAAACGAGGTGGACCCCTGCCAAACAAACAAAACATGTCAGCAAACATGAATGCACCACTAGATTCTTTGGGCAATCCCGAAATACAAGATAATATGAATATAAAAGAAACAGAGAAGTTAGATATTATTGAGCAAATGCATCTCGGTTTCCTAATAGTATCTTGACTGGCCAAATTCTACTTCTGATTTTAATTAGTCAACATGTTAGGGGGAAAATAAACAATGGGAAAACATAAAGAATGCAAACCTAAATACAATCCTTAATATACAGTCTAGCAGAAGATACAATCAAGATTGTCATAATCACTAATTCTAGTCAAACGATCCTACGTTTCTACGACCCAGGTTGACTGGACCGATCCGATCGTATGTCGAGTCTTAATTTGGTATAATCTTAATATTATTACGATTCTAACAAAAAAATTGTAGGATCGTGATAAAAAATTTCATTCGATCATACCCAATTCCAACGATTTTAGTGATTTATTATAAATAATTATTTGCATGTCCCTTTTATTGTAACTTTTACTTTTTATTTCTTCATGTCCATTATAATTTGCATAAATAACAAATGATATTTTTTTGCACTACATTTTGTTAAACAAAAGTTCTACAAGTATAGTTTTAAAAATGTAGAAGTGTTCAAATACAAGGGAGATATTAAAAAATATTACTTTGGTAGAATCGGAAAGGATTTAGATTCTACATCGATCCTACGATTCACGATCCTGCTCTAATTCAGGATCGCAATTCTGACAACCTTGGATACAATCCCATGTTCAGTACAAATTAGAGAATAAGATTGTTAGTACGCATTAATCTAGGTTGTTCAGTTCATAGCATGTTTGTAAGTGAAGACTTGCAAAAGAACAACAGGGTTTGTCATATGACCTCGCCAAATCACATCTCTGGGCATAATAACTAGGTTCAATTTGCACAATATAAATTTTGGTTGTCAGAATGCAGAAGTAAAACCAACACAATTCCACTGAACCATTGGAAGTCATTAGCAATCTTTATTAATTACAAAAAGTCAACCACCATCAGGATTCAGGAGACTATTAGAAACCTATCTGATGTCTAAGTAAATATCTAGGCTCTAGCTGGTCAAAGAGGATGCAAACCAGACATTCCCTCACAACAACATCAACAGATTTTAACATCAAAATTAAGCAGCTGATGAGCACAAAATTAACAAAAATAGCAAAGCTCACCTGGGGCGGTCACCCGGCGGGCCAGAGCCAAAGGGGCGAGATGGGGGCTTGGCAGACTTCTTGAGGGTATTAGGCACAATCTCAGATGGCAGGTTGAGGTAGGTGCGGAGGTGCTCAATGCCATCATTGGTCAGGTACCAGTAGTAGTGCTGCCACGAGAAGGTCTCCCTCACGTACTCCTTTGACTTGAAGCTCTGCATGAGCTTAATCACCTCCAGGTTGGGCACGTCGACCTTTGGGTGCTTGGCCAAGTTGTAGTCCTTCTTAGCGTACAAGACACCCTCTGCACACATATTCCAAGAATTAGCCAAAAAAACCTTCAATATGATAAGGACTAGCGTTCTTTGTGCACATACAATATCAATTTGTCATCAAATAGCTTCGGCAGGATGTTTTAATACTAAATGTGTAGGTTTGAATTAGTAGCATTGATAAAGTGATAAACAAATTAAGAAGCATAGCTGTGTCCTTAAAACAATGTTATTAAGAGAACATGTGCAGCCATTGTAACCACTGCAATCACTTTTTTTTGGCATCAAAGCGATTGCAACCACCACCTAAGTAAACCCTACACTAAGGTGAACATATCGGGCCAGGAAAAACCAACAACAGATCATCTAAATTGCAATCACAACCTACATGAAAACAATAAGGAGGAGAAACTGACCTTGGAAGAGGTACTTGCAGATCTCGTGGCGGTTCTTCTTGGATATGATCTGCGAGGGAGACAAAAGACGGCATCACGTCAGACTGGGGAGCGACCGGAGCAATGCAGAGCCAAGGTAAGCATGTATATGTAGATTTGCTTCGGATCACTCACCATGGTGAAGGGCTCGGGCCGGAGGCGGGGGCGAAGGGAGGAGGGAGACGACGGCGCCGCCGGCTTGGGGGCTTGCGGAGGGACGAGAGGCGGAGCGCAGCGGGGAGAGAAACCCTAGCTATGTGGTGGGCTCATATATAGAGGGCAGCAGTTCAGCACCTGGGCCTGGTGGGCCCGTAGATACTGGGCTCCGTTTTTCTCTTCCTAATCTTCTGGGCCTTGTTGGAGCAGATCTCAAATAAAGACGTCCGTTTTGTACTCTCAGAAATACATACTATCACTACTTAATACTTCTTACTTGAATATATTACTTTTAGTATACTTAAATACCGATTATAAGACATTTCAATGTGACTTGATTGATTTTTTTCATTGGAGCCCTTTATTTTTGCTATATACCATTTTTCATATATAAAAGAAGTATATACACAAATTTTGCTATAAAAGGTAGATTTTAATGAATTTGTTTATGAAACTCACTTTGAGGTATCTTATAATCATTATTGAAGTATGCTCAAATTGATAAAGAGATATTATCATACTATTTAAGTGGTATATGAGAGGTGGAAGTACGTACTCATGAGTATCATACAATTTTCACACACACACATAAGGTAATTATCTATACATCTAAAAGTTGCATACATAATTCGCATCATATCAACCAACCACAAAGAGTCTTATCACAAACCACATACGTAGATGATCTAATTGTCCATAAATGATCCTTATAGTAATATATGTATATATATACATATATCTATATATATATATATATATATATATATATATATATATATATATATATATATATATATATATATACACACACACACACATAAAAGATCTCACCAACTCGAGAGATGCAGAGGTAGATACTTACCACCACCAGCAAGCGTTTCTTTTATATCTTCCTATGAAAATTGGCTAATATGAGCATTGTTCGGCCGAGCTGGGCTGTGAAAACAAAAGGAGTTAAGGATTGGGCCTAGATGCTCAAGCTAAAAATACTGTGACAACTATATTTTATTTCTTTCATCTCAAAAAAAATTCTTTTGCAGATTTACTTTGCTTCTCAAAACGATAGCAGGGGATGCTTTGGCTAATTGACTGCTAGATGTTGGCGGTCAGTTTTAGCTTAAGGCTAATTAGGAGCTTCTTAAGCTCTGATAGCTTACTTCAAATACAATGCGGTGTCTCGGTCTTTTAAGAGACGCTTAAGCCTCTTTTACACTGAGAAGCTCTCGGGGCTGCTCAAAGAATCTAAAGCCTTGGAAACAAGGGGACGTCGGTTGTCCCTGTAAACATCCTGGGTTAAAACTTTTATCACATCTATTTGACTGTTCGGATCAAATAATAAAAACTAGCAGGGTTAACTGCGCATTTGCAGTGATATCACGATCTATTTGTTACAGATCATCACATATTCAATATTGATATTTGTAAGTGTCGATTGTTTGTTTTTCCTCTAATTATAAATCGATTTTACTGACCAATTATGTTCTCCATTTCAACCTCCAACACTAAGTCCATTTTTTTAATCGATCTCTCTCAACTATTACCCCTTCAAATATAATACTCTACCATATAGTTATCTTCTACTTCTTTCTAATTATTACAACGTCGACGCTCACCACTCATCGTTGCGACTTGCGACCCTTGGCTCCTTCGACTCTCGTCTTTCTCTTCAACAACGCCAATGCTCATCACTATTTTATTTGTTATTCCAAATTTCAGTTGTTTTTTTGTTGAAATTAGTATACAAATCCATTTCTATTTTTTAGTTATTTGTTATTCCAAATTATATTTATTTAGGTATTTCACTTTGGAATTTGTAAATTGAATTGCTAATTTTATTTTATTTTTTATTTCGAATTTCAGTTATTTTTTTGTTGGAATTAGTATGCAAATATAATTGATAGTTTTTGTTTAATTTTATTTTGAATTATATTTATTTAGGATTTTACTTAGGAATTCATAGGTGTGAAGTTGCTAATTTTATTTTATTTTTTATTCTAAATTTTAAATATTTCTTGGTTGTGCTTGACGTGGACTTTTTTTAAATCTAAACCATTATAATCTAGATCCACCATAACCAATAGATAGATCTTTCTCTTTTTTCATCGATTAATGTGGAAATTTCTAGTCCTTGAGAGCGAACAGGGAAATCAAATTGCTAGTTTTATTTTATTTTTTATTTTAGTTATTTCGGTTGGAATTAGTGTACAAATCCAATTGCTAATTTTTATTTATTTTTATTCGAATTATATTTATTTATGGATTTTACTTAGGAATTAGTATGAAAATCAAATTGTTAATTTTATTATATATTTTTATTATGAATTCCAATTATGTCTAGGTTATGCTTCACATGGACTATGCTAGTTTTATTTTATTTTTTATTTCAAATTTCAATTATTTATGAGTTATGCTTGATATGGACTCTTTTTTTATAATCTAGATGTTATAATCTGAACCTCCACAATTGGTAATGTAGATCTTTCTTTTTTTTCTACTGACTAATGTGGAAAATTTCTAGCTTTTGATAACAAACGTGGTGATTTTTTTATTGCTTTAGTAAGATAATAGATTGATAGATAGAACGATAGATAGCTATTAAGTGGGTTGATATCTTTTCTCGTCTATAGGCACATTGTACTGGAGTGTTGTTACCTACTTACTTGGAGACATGTTGTTGACCAATTACATTGTACATCACAAATCTCCTCCACGTTACTTGAAAGAGAAAGTTGAGCAACCACGGCCTATCCAACTAGGCAAGCAATGATGGCTATGATAGGCAAGCAATGATGGCTATGCCTTGCAAGTTATAGCAAGCAATCCGTTTCAACACTATCTAGCCTAGGCCACTCCCAATGTTCCTACATCAGCGATATCCGTAGTGTGCCAACTAGAATTGATGCTAAGGTAGAGGGGAAATTGAAGAAGAGAGAGAGGAAAACAATATCTCATGCAAGACATTGCTTGGGCACACAAAACAACACGCAAGAAACAACAGAAACTTGCATTGAGGAGTATTGTATCTAACTACACTATTTGTGGGACCCATGTGTGAGAGCCACCAGACGATTTAACTCGTAATGCTTAACATTCCCATTGGTTCTTGCATCACAAATTAAATTTCCCCGCTCTCGGGGTATGGTGTACCTCCCAGGACAGAGGTACACATACCTCTCACAAAACATAACATCAATGTCATACAAGTTATTACAATATCGATAACAACATAGTTTACAACACAAAAGACATACAAAGTTCATATTACAAAAATAGGGTTGACTGACCAAATGACATGATAAAGTACTAAAATTGCAACGAAAAACATAAGCCATAAGATGGCAGCAAAAGAAAGCCAACCGGCTGCTCTTACTCACAAGGCAACCGACCGGAAACGCCGAGCTAGCCGTCCCACTCAAAGTTGGTCTCACAATAGTTGACCCCTTGGGGATCAACCTCCTTTGAACAAGTGAACAATTCGGTTAAGTACAAAGTTGTACTCGCAAGTCTTACAAGTAACAGAATAATTATATGCATTCAAGTTAGAGGTGCAAGTGGGGGCCGAGGATGCCCGCGCCCACCCCACGCCAATCGCTAGGGATTTGCGGCCGAGGCAGCCCGCAAGTCACTATTGCGTTCATTTGGTGGGATTTTGCAGCGACCCATGCAGGCCCGCATGGCCTCCTCGTTGGTTGTTGCCCGCGCCCCCACCTCCATGGAGCCGGATCCTCAAGCCTCCCTCTCTGCACCTGCCCCCCCCCCGCCGCCCCTTCTTGCTGGTCTTCCTCCGCCGCCCGTCCCCGCCTCACCCACTTGCGCATGGAGCCTCTGCGACAGCTCAGTCCACTTTTCTCACGCACCCCATCGCCCATCCCCATCTACACCCCTCGGCCCCGGGCCTGCTTGCTTAGCCGCTAGACCCCAATGCCTCCTCCTCCCGCCCCTAATGCTCCTGCCCTTCTTTGTCGCGCCTCTCATTGCCCCCCATCGCCCATGACATTGTGGCGCCGCCTCCGACTCTAAAAAGGCATGTGGGAGGGGGAGACCAAGACCAAACGGTGAGTCAATGAAAATGTCTACAAGTTTCGCTTCTCTTTTTTTTTTCTCTTGCCTTTTCCTTTTTCGTTGTTGTTTGAGTAAATCGGTAGCTAATTGCGGTGATAGCTTGTTGTCCGCTCTGAAATTGTGGTGGATTCTAGTGTTCGATTACCACATTGGATCATTTAATTTTGGATGCCTTGGATTGGTAGACTCAACAAGGACCTGTGAGCTAGTTGTGTTGGGGAGTTGAACTTTAGGTTTGCTCGAGGAAGAGTTTTGGCGAACAATGGCGAATTGATTGAGCTCATTGGTCGATAGTGGGTTCCAATGGTCTGTGGCAATGGTGATGTGTTCAATAAACGCCGTTCAAGATTAAGCTCGTTCGGTGCTTGCCAATTGCCATGTTCAAACAAACTGTCTTGTGGACGATGAAACAAACATGTCTTTGTGGTGCGGGCAATCACAGCGCATCGCTGTCCTGCTAAGTGTGTCTGCGATTGGCTAGCGGATTGGCGGGCTGATTTTAGTGGGTGATATTTGGGCGGGTTGGCGGCTTAGCGGAATAACCCGCCCACTTGCACCCCTAATTCAAGTATCAAAGGAAGGCTACTACACTAAACAGATTTCAGCATAAAACAGTTTTCTTTGCAATAGAGTAGTAGATTGTAAAGCAATTTGTCAAATCTGTTTTTATTTGTTTAAATAATAGCGAGACAACATTTATACACATAATTAACAATCCTAGAGGTGACTTCCCACGGTCACCACAACAATAGCACGAATGCCCATTCGTACCACCCGAATTCAATTTTTATCAAAAAGGTTGAATCTAACTCTTGTTGAGACCTAACCAAGTGTGTCCATAACCAAGGACGTGGCTATTCGAATAGATTATACCTTGTAGGGGTGTACAACTTTACCGACACGCCAAACCACTCCTTCGCCAAGCTATATAGCATACTTTTTTAGGTATGTCAGCAGAGCTAAGTCCTACGAGACGTTTTTCAATTATATGTATTAACTAAGAGCCGCCCATCCGGACTCCCACGGAGGATCCATACGTTGTGTCGGACTCATCGGCCTAGCCTCGGCAACTGCCGATGCTCCTCAGGCGAGGGAACCTAACCGGAACCCACCCCGCACATTCCCAACAACAAACATAACATTTTTTTCACTCTAACAACTACCACCTGCAACTCAAAGCTAACACATCACAAAGTACTAAGTTAAGAGGGTTCCCATATGCCCTCATGTGGATGCACGCAAAATGGTTGGGTCGGTGTCCAAGATATTCGGTCCTTGTTGACTTAGGCATACAACCACACACCCGATAACTACACCATCAACTATATGTCCAAGTCCAAATCATTTTGTTTTCAGTTTTTAATTCTTCCAAATACAAGACATACATGAGTACCCTAACACAAGTAATTATAAATGATGATATAACGACCATCGCTGAAGCGATGATCCCAATTCTACCGTTCTAAGCATGGCTAAGCGACAACGACTCGTATACGGAAAATAAAATGACTAGAGTCCATCCATCGAGCTCTAAATCACAGCGGATATATTAACCTAGGCTTAGTGGTAAAGGATGACATTTACCTACAACTCATGCATCTATTTAGGATTAACTACTTAGAACGAGAATTCAAACACCAAAATAGAGCATGCATACATACATTCGCAAACAAGATAATAGCATTGAATATAATAAGATCAACATACATCAAAGGAAGGATTGCTTGCCTTGCTGGAGATCGTCCAAGTACTACTGAGGATCACACTCAGTTATATTCAAATCTTCGAAACCTACCGATCGAACACGAAAAGCGAATAAGAATAAATAACGTCGAAAATAACCAAAAAATTAAAATCATCCCAAATGCATGAAATTTACACAGTAGGTAGAGTATGATTTTATATGAATTTATAAATAAAAATCATTTCATTTGGATTTTGCATGTGAGGGTTATGCTCTAAACAAAATATGTCGGAGGACAATTGCAATGGTTACTGTAGCCATAATTAAATGTTTTGGCAAACAATTCCAGAAAGGTGGTGGAGATGAAAATTTTATGGTAGATAGAGCATAACATGATATGAACAACAAAAATTATTTCACTTCATTTGGAGTTAATATGAATTTTCTATACATTTTCAAAGTCATGTCATTAGTGTACAATTAATTTGAATAGCAAGATTTTTGGTGGTAGTAACATGTTTGAAAACTATTCCATTTTAAAGTACAATAAAAATGGAACCTAACAAAATTTATTTCACTCAATTTGGAGTTATAATGAAATACTTATGAATTTTTGAAGTTGAATGAATTTTCGGTGTAAAAATAACTCATTTTAGAAATTAATTCGAACCTTGAAATTTTTTGGAATAGCAACATGTTTCAAACCCATTTTAAATTAGAGTACATTAAAAATAGAAACTAACAAAATTGGTTTCACCCAATTCGGAGCTAAAATGAAATACTTATGCATTTTTTAAGTTAACATCATTTCCAGTACAACAATAATCCATTTCGGAAATTCTAAATGCATTAAATACTTTTTGTATTGAGGTGAATCTAGCCACGGTCATTGACCAGTGGGTCCTACGTGCACATTGATTTCCTTTTTCTTTTAATTCCTGAATTTTTCTACTGACACGTGGGTCCCATGCGTCATAATCACGACTCATGACAACACCGCATGGACCAAAGTCCATGCACTCGGTCCACCGGTCCACAGACCATGGAGAAGTTCATTGTGTTGTCCGGGCCCGTATGTTAGCAACTCGACACAAAACTCAACGCATTAACTCAACGATTTATGTGTGAGGGGCCCGCACGTCATAGGAACATTAGCGCATTAAAAACAGCCATTAAACAAACCTAATCAATGATTAGCCTAAAACAACAAGGATTTCGCTCTAATCATTGGCTACAGTGCTTGTCCTAAGCTACCACGCAAAGGAGCTCCTGGACGCGAGTTTGCTTCGCTCGCCCTTGAGAACTCCGTCGCGTGTGGTAGCAGTGAATCAAAACAGGACCCTGAGGCCAAGGCGAAGCTATGGGCGGCCGAAACATGGCCGGAGAGGGACCAGAGCGGTGACGTGACGTGCTTTGGCGGTGGTGACATTCTACCAACATGGCAACGATGAAACCGACTGCGCCCTAAGCGAACTAGCGCACGCATAAGCTACTAGAGGGTCTAGTGAACCTACCAGAGTGACGCGGGGTGATTGAGCTCATCGAGAGCGTCTTTGGCAGAGGCCGATCTTGGCGGCGGTGTGGTTGACGAGGGGAGCCTGACCTACATGGCTAAAGGACAACATGAAGATCTACATGGCTCAAAGACAAGGTACAAGTAGTCTAGGATCCTTTTGTGTTTTACCGATCTTATGAGATTTAGTTGGAAGACCGGATTATGGGTTAAATACCGTACTATTAAGAGGGATCGTGACTAGTAGCTTGATAGCTTGTTCTTGTGCAAATTGGATCAATTAAGGATCATGCATGCATTTGAATTTGGATTTGAAAAGCCAACTTTGTTTTTTTTGTGGAAAACGGTAGTATCGACGTTAAGTCGGCGGTACTACCGCTCAGCGGTACGACCGGATTGTGGTGCGGTACTACCGTACGTCGGTCGTTCCGATTTTTAGTTGGCGGTACGTTTAAAACGGTAAGGTGTATTTTTGGTTCGGTGCCTCTCCTTGACAATCGGTAGTACCGCATTCTTGTAACGGTAGTACCGATTTCTATGTGGCGGTACGTTTTTTCCAAAGAGCACCTCTTTTTAGCCAAATTGGAAACCCTACAAAGTAGTCACCGCTACTTTGTGCGGTATGACCGGATCATACGGTAGTACCGCAACTTGGTTGGCGGTCGTACCGTTTTAGGATTTTCAACGGCTATGTCAGAGTATTTAATGTTACTGTTGTAGTGTGAGACCCCGACGTTTATTCGGCTCATAATACTTAGTCATCCAATTGACCCTAGTATTATCAACCAAATAAACCTGGTCTCGAGAGATGTATACTTCGAAATGCGATATACATACCTCACAACAAAAGAATGTATCAATTCCATACAACACATAGTGCAAAAGCAACAAACCGAAGTTAATATTAATAAGGATAGGTTATTACAAAGAGGGGCCCTTAGGCCAAATAACAACAAGACTACAAAGATACACAATGGAAGCAAAAGTGCCATAAAGATGGCCCAAAATAAGAACCAACGGTGTGCCTTTAGCCCACAAGGCAATGGCCAGGACCGCCAAGCTAGTCGCTCTCCCAACCACCGCCTGACTCACAAAAGTAAAGCCCTTTGGGCTCTACCTCCCCTGCAACAAAGTTGTTAAGCAAAGCAAATGAGTACAATAAATTGTTTATTGTACTCGCAAGACCGACGTGTAAGATAAAGAACTATAATTTAGCTATATGCAAGCTTTATTTAAGTGGATGAGGCTTTGGACTCATTTAAGCACAAAGCAAGTTTTCATTTGCAATAATATAGTAGATTGAAAGCAATTTGACAAAGCATTTTTAATTGTTGAAATAACAACGAGATAAATAACAAGGTAACAACAACAAGAACAATCCTGGAAGTGACTAACCCAAGTCACCACAACAATAGCATGAACATCCATTCATACCAACCCATCAAGTTTTAATTAAATGGTTGAGTCTAGTTCTTGAACGACCTTACCAAGCATGTCCATAACCTGGGGCGAGGCTATTGAATAGTTTTATCCTGCGGGGTGTACCACTTGTACCCACACGTCGGATCGCCTTTCCATTAGGCACACTACCTTTGGTATCTTAAGCACGGCTAAGTCCTCTGAGACATTTCCAATGGACAATGCTAATTCGAGTCGCACAACCCACGGGAGAAGGAGACATCACACAACCTACCGGAAGCTAATGCTCCCTCCCACATCACACACACATTTTATCTTTAAAACACACCAACCGGCGACCCCAATTAACACCGCCCAAAGTACTTAGTCAAGAGGGTTCCATATGCCCTCGTGTGGTTAACATAAAATCGCTTGGCTTAGTGACCCAAGTACTCGGTCCTTAGGGACCGAGCAAACCACCACATCCAAAAACCACGCCATCCATCCAATATGCCCAAGTCTAAATCAATCTTTTATTTGCAGTTTTTGATTTTACAAATTAATCAAAGCACAAGTGCTGGACATATAGGAGTAATAATTAGTTTTGAGTGATCAAGACCATCGACTAAGTCAATGATCGCCCCTTTTCTATCGTTACTAAGCTTGTCTAGGCAATTTAATCGAAACTACTAAGTGATAAGAGCTCATCCAACGAGCTCAAACCACAGCAAATAACCTAGGCTCATGGTAGTAGAGGATGAACAATTCCTACAGATTATGCAACTATAGGCTTGCTAGCGACATTTAACACAAAGTAGCATGCATACATAGAAGTAAAACGATATATTAAGCTTTAAAGTAATGGGACAATGATGGAAATGATCAAACTGCTTGCCTTGCTGTTGCTGGTCAATTTGTTGCGGAGGGTCACTCTCGGGATCACCACAAATGTCGAAACCTAACGGAAAGGCGAGAAAGAACCGATAAAACGACGAAAAACAACAAAGACAGCACAACAAACGAACTCCAAATTCTCTGAATTTTCTACAGCAACAAGAGGGTGATTTTAGAGAATATTGCAATAAGAACCAATTGATTTGGATTCTCAATGCAAAAGTTATGAGCAAAACAATTCTGCTCACCCTAAAATACCAAACCGCACTATTCATTAATTTAATTATGAGGCAACATTTTCTAGAACAGAAGTGAAGCTGAAATTTTTACTGTAAAACCAGCACCTCATGAGATGAATAACACAATTGAGTTCATCTCATTTGGAGCTATATTGCACTTTCTATAATTTTTCAAAAACAAGAACTTGAACAAAATTATAATGCACAAGTCCTCATTTTATAACAGCAACAAGCTCAAAACTAATTTTCACAGTGAGTTCATTATTAGAGGAAACCAACAAAGTTGGTCTCACTCAAAAATAATCTACAGAGCATTAGTTTTGTATTTTACAAGTTAAGCATTGATTTAAGTGTATATTTTAAAGTTGGTTTTAAAATCTAATGGCAAAGCTGTGCTCTGGAGTTGAACTCAACTTACAATCATTTTTGGATTAAAGTCAAGTCCAAGACAGAGCCAACATACTTTGAATGACCTCATTTGGATTAAAAATGAAAAAGATATGGAATTCTAAAGCTTATACCTTATTCATTTATAATTAAGACTTTCTTGGAATTCCTAAGAAAATTCACAAGGACATGGGAGGTCGTGAGCCACGGATCCAGATCTAACGGCTCAGACCTCCCGGAGAACAACACACACGCCGCGTGAGGTCAGGAGGTCTGGACCTCCTAATGCTTACATGCGCGAGGTGTGGGGAGGTCGTGGCCGTAGATGGGAAATCCAACGGACCTAGCGATGGGGAGGTCGGAGCGGACCAGATCTAAAGGGAGGTCCTCAGCGGTGAGATGACCTCGAGGAGGTCCTAAGCGGTAGATCTAAACATCACAGACCTCCGGGGAGGTGCGGATGGTCGAGATCGCAGGGGAGGTCTGGGCGCTCGGATCTCCTCGAGAGGAGGTGCGGGCGTCCTAGGCCAGCAGCGCCCGCAGCTGGATAGGAACATAAATCTTGCGGGACCACGAGGAGGTCCGCGCGCATAGCGATCTTAAATGCACGCACAAGGGTGGATTAAAAGCGGTTAAGACGCCAATGATCGCGAGATTGAGCAATGATTAAGCGCAATCAAAGCCGAGGATCTCGTCCTAAAACGACAACGACGCCTGCCGTTCGTCGACAAAAATCGAGCTCAAAGATTTGGTTCTCGCCGGCGATGTAGACCTCATGGCGACCTCATCGGTACCACCGTGCACAATAACGTTGCACACTCGGTGGACCTCCTCTCAACGGCGGCGGCGGCTTTGAGCAGCCGTGAGCCGAGAGGCAAAATTGACCAGCCACGGCCAAACAGAAAAACAAAATGAAGCTCTGCGCGACATTCAAGCTTGTGCCAAGAAAGCTCCACAAAATCATTCAGCGGGTGCGGCAACTAAGGACTACAGGAGGAGTACTGGAGGTCCTAAGGTCTTTGAGGAGGTCGTGGAGGTGATGGCTGGAGTTGGGGAAGACAATGAAGCTTCACGGCCCAAGGCTCGGCTCGGCTCTAGCTTTGTCCACCTCTGAAAAAGGCCCAAACAAATTTGGTTAGGGCTTGGTCCGAGAGGAAAGGCACAAATGGAAGCAAGGAGAGGAGAAGAAATCTCTAGCGACCCTTGCCCACCAAGGAGCTTCAACTCCAACAATGGCGGCCAAGGAAGGTTTGATGGTTTAGAGTTCCCAAGCCGGGAGAGCGAGCAAGGAACAATGGCGTGTAAAGAAGACAAAGGCATAGTGGGGTGGTTTTATCCTTAGGGCAAAGGAGGTCTTAGACCCTTGGCTAAGCTCATGGTGAGCTTGGCCCATGGCGTGGTCTATGACAATGGACAAGATGGTATGTTGACACGATGGCGGGCTTGAGTGACTAGAGGCGAAAAGTGACTGCATTAAATCTTGGTCGACAAAGAGCCGTTATAACGTATCCCATGCGCAGACACGCATTAAATACTGCTGCTCGAGCTCGCGCGTGTCGGAGGAAGGAGAAGAATAGGGAGGTCTTTATGACCGTTGGATAAAACACAGGAGAGGTCCTAACCATCGGATGACAATTTTGAACCGTTACGCCTAAATATTTGGGAGGAGGTCCGGCCACACGATCAAGGATGGGGAGGTCGTGGCCCTCCGATTTCCTTAATGTGTAAGCGCCGCGAGGAAAATAGGGCAGGGAGGTCCAAAGCGTTGGATCTCCATCCAGCGCAGCGGACCTCTGTGAGGTCTTAACGCACGCGAACATAAGACATGAGGGGAGGTCATGGCCTTTGGATTAAAATCAAGGGCACACAACCAAGGAGGTCTCGAGGCTTTGCGTGAAGCGGGGAGGTCAAGACCTTTGGATTTTGATCCAACGGTGGTGATCAAAAGCAGGGAGGTCTGAGCCTGCTTGCGTGGCGCAAAGTAGGTCTTGAGCTTGCGCAACACACAAGAGAGGTCATGGCCATTAGATTTAGATCTAAGGCAGCGACCTCACGTCTTGTGAAGGACCTAACCGTGATGTTTTTCGAGAGGAGGTCGTGGCCTTTGGATGTAAATCAGCAGCTGCGACCTCAAGTGAGTGCAAAGGAGGTCGATAGTTAGATTAAGAGGAGGAGGTCGGGAGGCGGTTGGATGTAAATCCAACAGCTATGACCTCGCCAAGGTGGAAGGTGGTTTTGAGGTTTGATAACAAGGGAGGTCGGGGCGGTTGGATCTTAATCCAAGGGCTATGACACGGACAAGGTGAGGAGGTCTTTGGGATTTAACACGGGGAGGTCATGACCGTGGATCTTTGATCCAACGGTTCACGACTGATGAGGTGGGAAAGCCTTTGCGGTGTTGACGCGGAGGAAGTCTGGCGCCCACGTTGACGAGGAGGTCCACGCGGTCGGAGGACTTGAAGGAGGTCTGAGTGCGTTGGTTGAGGGAGGTCGTGGCCTTTGGATTGGATCCAACGACTACGACCTCATCAAATGAGGAAGGAGGTCGAGATGGGGTTGAAATTTGGACCGACTTTGCAAAGTGGCTAGCCAAGGAGCGATGTAGGCTTTTAAATTTAGTTTTTAACAAATGAAACTTATCGAATTATTTGAGATAGCAAATGAACTCCAAATTTAATGAAATTTTAACTGGAGCTTGCTGACAATGAGATCAACCTTGCATAAAATTTCCAGAGGTTATTATGCAATGCACTTTTCTCAGAAAATTCGTTAAGGTTGTTTAAAGGATTGTTTTACCTCCAAAATTTATCAAACTAGTTTTACAATTTGTGATATTTTTCAGAGGGGTCCCACATCAGTTTTAGGACCAAGGAAAATACTTTCCAATTGTTGGACACAAGATTTAAGATAATTGGAAAAGGAATTTGACTTTTGGTCAACAAGAGCTTTGTGTTTTTGGACTACACAACTCTTGGACAAAATTACATGAGATTTTAGGGGTTTTCAAGTTGTGAGAAAAAGTTTTAATTTCTACACATATAATTATACTTGAATAACCCAAATTATACTGATTGGGATGTTACATGTAGCGATCTTGTGCTCTGACGAAGTCTTGGTAGTACCGCTCTCCGTGGTTAAGCGGTCATCTTAGTATTTATTTGAAAGTTGGGGATTTCCTCCCAACGGTCATATTTGTTGGTGAGGGTTATAAATATCCCTCCACCTGCTCAAGAACAGAGTGCTAGAGTTCATTTATCATCTATAGAGCCTTAAGCATCCCCTCAACACTCAAAACACTCTTGTGCATTCATTGTGAGGTTATTGAGTTCGTTCAAGTGCATCCATTCATTCTAGTTGATCCCCTTGCACTTGAGTGCCGTCAAGCGAAGGCCATTGATTTATTACTCTTGGAGTTTTGCTGAACTCCTAGACGGCTTGGCGGTGATTGCACGGTGATCTCTTCAAGAAGCTTGTGAAGAGGCCCGGTGCCAAGATTGTGAGTGGCGTGAAGTTCGTCATTTCCGGAGCGAAGGAAGAACTACCCATAGTGATCGAGGGAAGGCTTAATTCGTGAAGCCGGCTTGAGTTTTCAAGTTTCCTCAACGTGGACTAGTGAAGACCGGCAAGTCTTCGATACCACGGGAAAAACTTCCTTGTCTCATTGTGGTTATTTATTATCTTTACTTATTCCGCATTTACAATTCTAGCTTTTATCTTGTGTTGAATTGCTTAGCTAGAATTGTATCTAGTTTAGACTAAGTTATTAATTGGCTTAAATTGTTAAGTTGTCAAAAAAGTTTAAAAACCTCCTGTTCACCCCTCTAGTCGGTTATCCTTAATCCTACAGGTGGTATCAGAGCTTGGTCTCTCATTGATTTAGACTTAATCGTCTAAGAGAGAAAAGGATGGCTAGTGAGGGAATTGCTATAGGAAAGGCTCCTTTGTTTGATGGCTCTAATTATGCTTATTGGAAAATTAGAATGTTAATTTATTTAAAGGCTATGAGTCCAAGCATTTGGAAAATCGTAAATGAGGGTTACGTCATTGCTCTTAATCCACTAGCTCCCACGGATCAAGAGGCACATAATGCTCATTTAGATGCCCAAGCTATGAATGCTCTCTTTGGTGCTTTAAACACGGATGAGTTCAATAGAGTGGGCAGTTTGGAAACTGCTCATGATATTTGGACCACCCTCTCAGAAATCCATGAGGGAACATCCACGGTCAAAGAAACCAAATTGCATAGGTTTCGGATCAAATATGAGAACTTCATAATGTTGCATCATGAAAACATCAATGAGATGTATTCAAAACTCAACAACATTGTGAATGAACTCAAAGGCCTTAGGACTAACCTTCTTGATGTTGACATTGTGCGCAAGATTCTTAGGGCCCTTCCGGACAAATATGAGACGCTGGTGACACTATTTCTCAACTCTCCCGAGTTGCCAAGAATGACGCCAACAGGACTTTTGGGCAACCTCATCACCAATGAGTTGTTCAAGAAAGACAAGGAAGAGCTTTTGGAGTCGTGTTCCTCAAAGAAGAAGATTACTGCTTTTAAGGCTAAAGTGGAATCAAGTGATGATGAGGATGAAGAAGGAGACTCTGAAGAGGAGTTTGCATTTCTTGTGAGAAGAATGAAGAAATTCATGAAGAGACGCCCACATAGAAGCTTCAACCTCGACAAGAATAAGAAAGGGCAATCCTCAAGTGACAACAATCGTTATAGCAACATTCGGTGCTATAATTGCAAAGGGAAGGGGCACATTCCTTCTCATTGCCTCGCAAAGAAGGATGACAAGGGCAAGTTATTCAAGAAGAAGGAGTATAATGGTAAGAAAAAGCTTTTCAAGAAACTTCACAAAGATGGCAAGCATAAAGCCCACATTGGAGAGTGGGATTCCAATAATGAGTCAAGTGACTCCGACTCCGATGAGGAAGAGTCTCCCAAGAAGAAGGGACTCGTTGGCATCACCATCAAGGAAGCTATGTCGCTATTCTCCACTCCTACTTGCCTCATAGCAAAAGAAGATAAGGTAAAATCCATTAATAATGATGAACCAACTTATGATGAATTAATGGATATGCTTGAAGACTTAAATGAATATCTTGAAAAAGAAATATCAAAAAAGAAGGTCTTGAAGAGAGAGCATATTTCTCTAAAAGACTCTTATGATAAGCTAAAGGAAGCTCATAACTTACTTATCCAAGAAAATTCAAGTAAGACTTGCTCTAGTGTAGGAATTACATGTGATATTATTGATGATATGCATATTATAGAAATTGCTAAAACCAGTGCATCTACTTCATGTAATGATCTTATTGCTATGTCATGTTGCTCTAGTAATAATGCTAATCATGATAATGTTGAGCATAATGAAGCAAAGCTTGTTGTTGAAAATAATGAGCTAAAAGAGCAAGTGACCAAGCTAAGCAAAAGCTTGGAAAAATGCTTCAAGGGTAAGGCCACCCTTGACAAGCTTTTGAGTGAGCAAATGTACTCATTTAACAAAGAAGGACTTGGGTATATACCTAAGAAAGGTAAGAAACAGTAAACAAGCCCAGAAGGTTTATGAAGCAAAATGGTAAGTATTGCCATAAGTGCCGAGAAATAGGACATTTACAACAAGCTTGTCCTATGGGTAAGACTCCATCCCTTGGTATATATGATTCTTGTTATATGCTTAGAAAGACTAAGGATGGTAAAGTAATTGCTAGATTTGTTGGTACCTCAATTTTAGGCGCTAAAAAGAATGTTATTCAGGTGCCTAAATCCTTGGTTACTAACCTCCAAGGACTCAAACAAATTTGGGTACCTAAAAGAACTCGATTCTTGTTTTGTAGGTGAACTATAAAACCGGTGAAAAACATTGGGTGCTTGATAGTGGATGTACTCAACACATGACTGGTGATAGAAAGATGTTCACCACATTCGAGAATGGAAAAGGAGTAGACAAGATCACATTTGCTGATAATAGCAAAGGAAAGGTAATAGGATTGGGTAAAATTGTTATCTCAAATGACTTTTTCATTTCCAATGTATCTTTAGTAGAATCATTAAATTTCAATCTGCTATCCGTTGCTCAAATATGTGATCTTGGACTAATTTTCTCATTCTCTACTGAAGGTGTTACAATTTCAAATGCAAAAGATAGTTCTTTAGTTTTCAAAGGCTTTAGATTTGAAAATATTTATCTGATTGATTTTAGTTCAAATGAATCTTGTTTAATTGCAAAAATCTCATTGGGTTGGCTTTGGCATAGAAGGCTAGCTCATGTTGGAATGATTCAACTTAAAAAGCTTTTTAAACATGACTTAGTTGTTGGCTTGAAAGATGTGAAGTTTGAGAAAAATAGATTTTGTAGTGCACATCAAGCGGTAAACAAGTCGCTAATTCTCATCCTTGAAGAGTATTATGTCAACTTCTAGACCATTGGAACTCTTACATATGGATTTGTTTGGGCCAACAACCTATAAGAGTATCGGGCGTAATAGCTATTGTCTAGTCATTGTGGATGATTACTCAAGATATATATGGGTATTCTTCCTAGATGACAAAGGTGAAACCTCCGGCATTTTCAAAAGTTTTGCAAAAATGGCTCAAAATAAATTTGATTTCAAAATAAAGAAAATCCGTAGTGATAATGGTTCCGAGTTCAAGAATACTAAAGTTGAAGACTTTTGTGATGAACATGGAATAAAGCACGAACTTTCCACAACCTACACCCCGGAGCAAAATGGAGTTGTAGAAAGGAAAAAATCGTACATTAATTGAAATGGCTAGGACAATGCTTGATGAATACAACACTTCCAATAGTTTTTGGGCGGAAGCTATTAACACCGCTTGTCATGCCATAAATCGTCTCTATTTGCATCGTCTTTCCAAAAAGACTTACTATGAGCTTCTTGTATGAAGAAAACCGAACATCTCTTATTTTCATGTATTTGGTTGCCAATGTTATATTTTGAAGAAGGGTGTTCGTCTTTCAAAATTTGATAGTCGTTGTGACGTTGGTTTCTTGCTTGGTTATTCTTCAAATAGTAAAGATTATCGTGTCTTTAACAAAAACTCGGTTTAGTTGAAGAAAGGGACGATGTGCAATTTGATGAAACTAATGGCTCTCAAGAAGAGCATGTGAATTTGGATGATGTAGGTGATGAAGGATTAAGAAAAGCAATGGAGTATATGCAAATAGGCGATATCAAGCCGAAGACAATCCATCATCTTCTATTCAAGTTGAACCTCCTACCTCTTCCACAAATCAAGTACAAATTGATGAAGAGGACAATAAGGAAGATGATCAACCATCAACCTACCACCAAGAATTCTAGCGCAATTGCAAAGGATCATCCAATAGACCAAATATTGGGTGACGTAAGTAAGGGTGTCCAAACTCGCTCTCGTGTTGCTTCTTTTTGTGAACATTACTCTTTTGTCTCTTCTATTGAGTCAAAGTATGTAGAAGAAGCACTTGAAAATCCAGATTGGGTGAATGCTATGCATGAAGAACTCAATAACTTCACCCGGAATGAAGTTTGGACATTGGTGGATCGACCAAAAGAACACAACGTAATTGGTACAAAATGGGTTTTTAGAAACAAGTAAGATGAGAACGGTATGGTTGTCAGAAACAAAGCAAGATTTGTCGCTCAAGGTTATTCACAAGTCGACGGTTTGGATTTTGGTGAAACCTTTGCTCCCGTAGTTAGGCTTGAGTCAATTCGGATATTACTTACTTTTGCATCATACGTTGATATTAAATTATTTCAAATGGATGTTAAAAGTGTCTTATTAAATGGTAAAATATCCGAACTTATCTTTGTTGAACAACCTCTCGGTTTTGAAGATCCTAAAAATCTAAATCATGTCTATAAACACTCCAAGACGCTCTATGGTCTTAAACAAGCTCCTAGAGTATGGTATGAACGCCTTAGAGATTTTCTAGTCTCAAAAGGATTCAAAATCGGGAAAATCGATTCAACTCTATTTACTAAAGTTTTAAATAATGATTTCTTTGTTTGTCAAATTTATGTTGATGATATCATTTTTGGGTCTACTAATCAAGATTTTTACGAAGAGTTTGGTGATATGATGTCTAGGGAATTTGAAATATCCATGATTGGAGAATTGAACTATTTCGTTGGACTTCAAATCAAGCAACTCAAGGATGGAACCTTCGTGAGCCAAACCAAGTATGTGGATTACAAAGGCACTTAGGTCGGATTCTTATAGTCTACAAAATGTCGGCAACTTGTTGTAGTGGTGCCTCTTCGCGCCAATGGTTATGTCCCTTCAAGTTTATCGTTGCGTCCCTTCGTGATGACCATTATATCTTTGAATATAACAGCTAATTTCTTCTCTCCACGTGTAGTTATCATTAACCACACGTGAGTAACCGCTTTCAAGGACCTCCTCTGTGGGGGAGAGGTCCTGGAGTAATCTTGGAATGGTCCTAAAGAGGTCCGAAGAAACCTATAGAGGAGGTCCAATTGGATGTCCAGAAGAGGTCTTAAGAATGATCAAAGAAAAGACTTTCAAGCCTACCTTCTGACCGCTTAATTGATCTTGGGCTCAGAAAGCTAATTTGGGCTTAGTAGAAAACTTGGCTTATTTATAAATAAATAAATAAAGATATACTTAGATAATTAACTGGTCAATAATCCTCGTCAGCTAGCCCTCAACTTCAAGTGGAAATAACTACTTGAATGGTTTTGATCGGAACTAGACTTGGTCAAGAAGATAGTTTCACTTGAGTTGTAAATAACTATTTTCCTTAAGAAGCAGGAGCGTCAGTCGTGTACATTTATAAAAACAATTCCCGAAGGACAATTATGTTTTGGTCTACAATGATTTATTAGGAACAGATTATAATAAATCTGTTAGACTTCCATCTGGTTTATTTAATTCTCCCACAAGTTACTGGTCTATAAATAACCACCCGAAGGGGAAAAGAAACATTCCTTCAGAAATTCTCCATCTTCCTCATTCTCGCAATTTCTTACAGTCCTCATCTCTAGACTTTTATGATCTGAATAGATGATGAACTGTAATTGATGAGAGAGAGATGAGATTTTCTATCCTCAAAGCTTTTCACCAGTATGGACTCATGTTGCTTTGGCACTTCTCCTCTTATGATTGGAGCATACAACAAACAACATTCACAGACCAAATTGACTTTTCGATGATGAGAAGAGTGTGGTCCTAGTGATCAACAACCTGGTAGGGAGAGGTCTAACTGGACAAAAGGTCATCCATGACTTCCTTAAGAACAAGATCTTTACCCTCCAAAAGAAAGAAATATTATCTTGTGATTATGACATCCTAGAAAATGGTAACAATTCATTTACCTTTTTACTTGAGCTAAATTTCATAGTTGAAGTAAAGTAACCTTTTCATTATATTGCAGCTTTTTCGTATGATGAGTTCCTTACTAGAGCCCCAGTCCTGTTAAAGGATCAGGTTCTAGAAAAGGAATTGATCAGTTTACAAGCGCAGCCCCCAAGCTTGATTGGGGCTACCTTATCACTTACAAAAGATTGCAAAGTGGTAAGTATTCACAAGAATAGCCAGACATAAGAAGTGATTTTACTTATGTCTAACTTATGTTTTCTGAACAGACAACATCGAAGAAGTATCATATCTCAAATGTTGGTGCAAGCTCTGCCCCTCCTTTGGCAAAGAATGCATGGATAAGTTCCAAGCTTCCTGTTGCGCCAAAGAAAACGAAACCTACACATGCTTTGATCTCAATTCTGCAAAAGCCTCCTACTTCAACTCCAATTCCAATTCTTTCGAGTCCTCCTACCCGCGAGGTATTAAAAACCAAAGTTAAGACTTTAGTTTCTCGATATGTTTCTAACCCCCAGCCAATATCTGCTACATCAATTTTCATGGCTGGGGTGGTCCAGGGTGAAGGATCATCAGAGGAGTCCGAAGTGGAAATTCCACTTCAGCGGGCTCCAAGGTCAAGGACATCCTTGGCTTTGGTTCCTTCTTTGTCAGAACCAGTGGGACAACCCACTTTCACCATTAATGAGGACTTCATGGCACCCTTTAGCGAAAGTGGTTTCAAGATCGAGTAAGTTCTTCGACAATAACTTCATAATTTTGGTTTATAATGACCAATCCACTCTTTTCTTTTAGCCTTTCTTTGTCGTCGGACCCGAGAAGGGGACAATTGATAGCTCAAGAATAAACTTCGCCACCAATTATACCAGTAACAGAGGAATCCCCGGCAGAAGAGATTATACAAATGGAAATACCTCCTAGGACCACTGAGGAAGTGGTCCAAGGTGTTTTGACGACGACTAGTGGGACATCCAAGGAGATGCAACAGGACATGGAAGTTCAAACAGAAAGGACCTCCCAAGAGGATCAGACGGAAGAGGTGATCTGTGGGTCCACTACAACAGGAGTGGATCATGAGACCTGCAGATCAAAGGTGATGGTCCATGAGACCATTGAAACTCAAGACGAAGATGATCATATCTTGGTAAACTTTTTATCTTGGTAATTTTACTTTGAATATACCAGTATAGACCTGACTCATAAAATATCTTAGGAGTCGCAAGATACCAGGTCTGATCCAACCAAAGGAGTTTTTCGTTTGGTTCAAATGGATCAATCCGAGAATGAAGTTCCTATTGAAAGTTCTCCTTCTAGAACCGAAAAGAAGGACCTCCAAGACCTCATGACGTCTATCAAAAGGTGTTGGAAAGCCAATGGTAACATGATTGGGGAGATCAAAACTTTCATAGAGGAGAAAGAGAAGTAAGTACATAAAGTTATTATTCAATCATAAGATTCCGATTAAATAATTTACTTACGCTTTTATTTACACTATAGGGAGTGTTTACTGGCAAAAGTCGGACAAGAAAATGTTGAATCTGTACTTTACGCTCTCAGATTAAAATTGTCTCAGGTGGAGAAAGATTTGAGAGGAGCTCGGTGGCCATAGTAGAGAAGACCGAAGAGATTCGTCTCTTGACTCAGAAGAATGAAAAGTTACAAGAGATCTTGGGCAAGCAATCTGAAGAAAGGTAAAGGACCTCTCTTTGTTTCTTACAGAACATTTGACCTTGTCATTATTTTCAATGTGTGAATTATATTCTCTTTTTTCATTCTTTCTTAGAACTAGAAAAAGTAAAAGAGGATCTTTAGAAGACCTCTTCTAACAAAGATCTTCAGATTCAAAACTTCGAAGGAAGTGAAAACACGGAGTCGCACTACGTGCAAGAACCTGAAAAAAGGTGGATATCTTGATGAAGGCCGACAAGAAAATTACTACGGTTACGGGAAATAGCTTTTCTCGAATATCAACTTCTCTACTTGAATTCGCAATGCATCTGAAGGCTCCAGTAACTCCTCTTGCAACCAAAATAACCTTAGACGACCTTAGGAATGATATCTATACTCAAATTGCATACATTCAAAAACACATACCTGCTATGAAGACTACTAGATATCAATCTTTGACAAGACCAATGGGTCAAGCTTTAAACCGAGTATTATTAAAGATTGATCTTCTTTATGGAGACTCTGTTGATCCCCAGAAGCTTGTTCTTGCGCCTAATTTCAAAACAAAAGAAGCAGGTATGACAGCTCAAGACAAGATCACACCAGTGGTGGCGGAGATCAGCAGAAACATTGAAGCTAGTGCTCCTGCCATTCCTTCAAGTGCTCCTGGCTCAAGCGTCCAACAATAATGATATAATGATACATTTTCAATGTATGAAATGATGAAAGGATTTGGTGTATGATAATTGTAATTACATGTCAGAAGTTGACTTGCTTTTGCAAATTAATTTTTTTGCAAGTTGAGTTCCTTATATTTTGTTATGTGTAGCCCCCTCCCCCGCCCCCGCCCGGAACACTTTGCCCGGTAATGGGAGAAGTGTTTCGGGCAAATAAATGCTTTAGGACCAGGATATCTTTCGCAAAATCAATGATCCAGACCAATGTGTATTCAGGAAGATGAAGTCAAACTATTGGGTTCTTATGCAATGAGAATTGGCTTATAGAAGAGGTCCCAGAAAGTTGTCATTTCCCGAATGTATACTAATGGCCATTTGATAAGTAAAGACACCATGACCTAGTAGCGAAATTGATCAACTATAAGCACTCAAGTAAATAACAGAAAAGATGGTGACCATGTATATGAAATGATAAGTAAAGATTTATGCGAAAAAATTAATATGATACTGACAGCAAAAAAGATAATTGAATTGTACATTTATATGATATGGGAAAAAAGATACTTATACATAGAATTTGCGAAGATGTTCAATGTTCCATGTATTAGATAGAACACAACCATCCTCCATGGCTAAGCTAACTAATCATAGCCTAGTGATAGAGACAACAATATATGGACCCTCCCATCTAGAGGACAACTTGTTCAAGTTGGCTTGGTTCTGGATTCGTCTCAGGACCAAGTCACCCACATGAAGTGTTCTTGGACGAACTCTTCGATTGTAGTAGCATCTCAGCCCTTACGGATAGGCAGCCGATTTTGATAGTGCTCGATCATGTCTTTCTTCCAGCATAGTGACATCGTCTTCGCGCAATTCTCCCTGATTTATTTGATCTAGGAGGTTTATATGCATTGAACCTAGCTGAATCTCACTAGGTAGCACTGCTTCTGCACCATAGACTAGCGCGAATGGTGTTTCACTAGTTGCTCTACTGGTAGTAGTGCGTAATGCCCATAGGACAGAGAAGAGCTCCTCTATCCAATTCTTTGAGCATGCCTTAAGGCGATTAAAGATTCTCTTTTTTATACCTTGCATAATCTGACCATTGATCCTTTCTACCGCTACATTGCTCTATGGATGTGAAGCAGATTTTAGTGCCAATTTCATCACAATAATCTTGAAACACATCACTAATAAACCGGCTCCCGTTGTCTGTGATAAGACGACTAGGTACTCCAAATCTTGTAACAATGCTTCGTATGAAGAATTTCTTTGCTGCCGCAGCCGTTATACGAATGACTGGTTCTACTTCTATCCACTTAGTGAATGTATCAATGGCCACGAACAATAATTTATACCCATTGGGTGCTTGCGGTAGTGGTCCAACTATGTCAATACTCTAAGTCGAAAAAGGCCATGACAAGGGAATAGTCTGTAATTGATAAGATGGCTGGTACACTTGTCTAGCATGGAATTGACACTGCTCACATGTCTTAACAAGGTGCATGGCATCTTGTAGAGTGGTGGGATAGTAATATCCTTGCCTAAAAACTTTGCCAACTAGGTTTTTATAGGATGCATGTATTCCACACACGCCCCCATAGATCTCTTTTAGTAATTTTATCACAGAGTCTTGAGATATGCAACGCATGAGAACGTCATGTGCTCCCTTTCTATACAATGATCCTTAGTGGTCAATGGTTTTATCCACTCCGCATCTTGCTTGATGACTTCGACCTCTAAGGTGGTCGAACCCGTTTCAGATCGAAGGTTTTGTAAGGTATTCGAGAAAAACACCTGTTGGAGCAGGTGTTCGTGAGGAACCGAATTTTGATAACTGGTCCGCTATGAAGTTTTCCTTACACGGTATATGTTGGAATTTGAAGTCTCTAAAGTGTTTTTCCAACTTCCTCACTTCACCCAGGTATTGAGCCATTATCTCATCAGAATATTGATATTCCTTTGCTACCTGGTTTACGACTAATTGCGAATCTCCCTTCGCTAAAAGCAGACGGACTCCGAGGGATTTGGCTGCTCGAAGCCCGGCTAGAAGTCCTTCATACTCTGCCATGTTGTTAGTGGCAGGAAACAGAAATTGTATGACATACTGAAGTTGATCACCTTGTGGTGTTATCAACAAAATTCTGTCCCCTGAGCCTTTAAGCTCAGGAGAGCCATCAAAATATAATGTCAATGGTCGTCTAGTACAGACTAACTTGAGGTTGATCCTCGGTGTTCGTCCATTAAGCCAAAGAATCAGCCAGGACTTGATTTTTATTGTTGTCCAGGAAGTAAAATGAAGATCAAATTCTCCAAATTCTACTGCCCATTTGGCTAAGCGACCTATTACTTCTTGGTTATAAAGTATATTTCTAAGGGGAAAAGATGAAGGCATTGTGATATTGTGAGATTGAAAATAATGTCTTAGTTTTCTAGAAGTCATCAAAAGAGCATAAATTGGCTTTTGGACCTTAGGATATCTTCCCTTTGTACCATGCAAGACCTCACTTACATAGTAGATGGGTCGTTGAGATCCTTCCCTTTCTGCAATAAGTACTGCACTGATCATATTTGGTGTTGTTGCCAAGTAAACTAGTAAAGGTTCACCCTCTAGAGGCGAGATCAATACTAGAGGATTTGAAAGATAAGCTTTTAAGCCTTCAAAAGTTTTGTCAACTTCTTCGGACCATTGGAACTTTTTATTACTCTTGCGGATCACCTTAAAAAAAGGTAAACCACGTTCTCCTGATCGAGAAATGAAACAACTAAGAGCCGCCATTCGACCAGTTAAAGCTTGGACCTCCTTCATTGTGGAAGGTGGTCGTAGTTGTTCAATAGCATGAATTTTCTCTGGATTAACTTCAATTCCACGAGAACAAACAAGGAAACCAAGCAACTTACCATAATTAACCCTAAAAGTACACTTTTTAGGATTAAGCTTTATTCCATGTTTGTTTACATTTTCAAAGGTCACTGTGGGATTCTTTAAATGGTCATATTTAGTACTACTTTTTACAAGGAGGTCATCTACATAGGCCTCTAAATTATGCTGACTAACAGCTAAAGGTTTTACGCATCAAGCAATGATGCGTGGATCCTGCATTCTTTAACCCAAACGACATCTTACATAGCAGTGGACGCCGAAGGGTGTGATGAAGGTAGTCTTCTCTTCATCTTCTTTCTCCATACTGATCTGATGGTATCCAGAATAAGCATAAAGAAAACTCATCAGTTCGCAACCCGCATTAGAATCAACTAACTGATCAATGCGAGGCAAATGGAAGTCATCCTTTGGGCAAGCAATATTTAAACTGGTTACATTTCTTGATCAGGACCGGATTTGCGAGCCATTCGGGGTGATCCACCTCCCGAATAAAGCCAGCTTCAAGGAGCGTATCGAGCTCTGCTCTGATGGCCTCTTGACGATCCAGGGCTAAGTGTCTCAGTCTTTGTTTGACTGATTTTTTCTCAGGCTGAATGGCTAGCCTGTGCTTAATCACCTCCCTTGGGACTCCGAGCATATCGGATGGCTTCCACATGAAGACATCCGAGTTAGCCCATAGGAAGGTGAGGAGCTCATCTTCCTATTTCTCACTTAATCCGCGCCAATCCGGACTGTCTTGGATTGGTCTTTGGGACTGAGTGGTACTATCTTTACATGCTCATTGGGCTGAGGAGTAGCCTTGACTTTCGTGGCCTTTCATGTTTTGTCCTCTAAAGTAAGATCTTTAAGAGGTAACAAATTAACAAGTTTTAGCGACATACGATCACATGAAAGTCCGACAGCCTGGTCACCTTGCACAACAATTACGCGCTTTGGCCCAAGGATCTTGATCTTTTGGTAGGCGTGGTATGTAGCCGCCATGAACTTTGTTAGAGATGGTCTTCCCAAAAGTGCATTATAGGCAGACTCAAAATCAACCACTTCGAAAGTGATCAATTTAGTTCGAAAATTAGTAGCCGTACCGAAGGTTACTGGTAACACTACTTACCCTATTGGTGTAACAGACATACCTGGCACTATCCCATAGAAGGGACTTGTCATTGGATTAATCTTAGAACGAGGAATCTACATCTCATCTAAGGTATTAATAAATAACAGGTTTAAGAACTACCGCTATCTATTAATATTCTTTCTACTCTGCAATTATTTATGGTAGGGGACACTACTCAAGGTAATTAGCGAGAAGTAGACATACCTTTAGGGACGTCCTCCTTAGTGAAGGTCAGGGAGGTCTCTGACCATTTGGGGTATTCTAGACGACCAGGTGGGATCTCAACGTTGTTGACGTCCCTCCATGTCGCCTTTTACTGCCGCTTGGAGGTGTAGACGGTCGAACCCCCATAAATGACATTGACGTGTTGATCCGTCCTTTGAAACGACATCTCCGTGTCCCTGTCATTGTTTTGGACTACTGGTGGTCCACTGTCTTCTAGTGGGACAGGCATTGGGCCTTTCCCATTGTAGTATTCCTCCATCTGCTTTTGCCAAGTACGTGTAACGTCCCAAAATTTGGTTTTTCAAAAATCTTTTGAGTAGTTTAGGTCCCTGAAAAAATTCACCAATTTTATTTGAATTAATAGAGCTTAATTAGGACTTTCATAAATCAAAAACAATTTAATATGATTAATCTCAACATCAACTATTATCAAAATTATTTTATTTGGGTTTTATGTGCTTGGATATATTTTCTAGATTTTTCTAGAATTTTTTCCAAGTGCATTTGCTATTTTCTAGTTGCCCTTTGTATTCTCTGCTATTTTCTAAAAAGGAAAACTAATATTAAATCTCAAATTTAGTCTTGGGCTCAAATCTCTTTTGGCCCAATTCCATTCCAGCCATCTCTTCTCTCCTCCGGCCTATTTCCTTGGCTGAATGCCACTGACCCATTCGCCAAGATCGCTACCTGCCTAACCACGCCGCGCCATGACCCGCTTCTGCGTAGCATGCGCCGCCAAACCCTAGCAAAAGGTTTTGGCCGCTCGCTCGCCGCTATGCGCAAGAAGACGTACCGACGCCGCTAAGCGCACAGCTACCACCGCCCTTGGCGTTCGAGCCCTAGCGCGCCTCCTGCGCTATAAATAGCGCCGCCCTCGTGCGTGCACTGCGTTCGCCTCATGCCGCCGCCACCCCTGCCCTAGCTTGCCTCCATCGCGGGACACCTCCTTGCGCCGCCAAACACGGCCGCTCCAGTCGTCTCCGCCAAGATCGGCGCTGGCCTTCACCGCTAGATCTCCTCCGCCGTTGGTCCTCGGGACAAACCGTCTGTGTCACGGTGATCGCATCGTCTTCCTCTTCACTTTGCTGCCACGCACGGGAGCTCGCGTGCCATACATCACCGACGCGCTCCATCTTCAACGACTCGCCGCCGCCTTCAAATCCTCGACTCGCCGCCCAACGGAAACCTCCGTCGTGAACCGACACCACCATTGTGATCCTCGTACGGCATTCTATCCGGCGCTCACCTTCCCATCTCCGGGGCATTACCACAACATCGTCGCCATCGCCGACCGTGTGCAGCACCGCCGCTCCGTGGCTTCGCCGCCGACGATTGCCGCCGTCCCTCACCGTCATGACCATGTCACCTTGTTCGCCTCATCTCGCTCGTTCCGTCGTGCCGCTCGGTTGCCTCCGCCATGGATTGTAGCTCCGGCGAGCCAGCGGGCTCCGAGAGCCATCGTGTCCATGTTCCTGTGCGATGCCATCTCAACACGTCTACATCAGCACGCCACCTCACCGCCTTGTCACTGCCATCTCTCGCCACATCATCTCCTCCATGTGCACATGACCGCATTGTCAGCGCCTACGTGGCATACTCCTAGCCCTAGCCCTAAAACCGAACCGTATAGATTTGGTTCACCAAGAACCTATTCTATGATATCTAGACCCCACCTTGTCAGCCCTATTTTATAAACCTGTTCCACTGTGCACCATAAATCCCAGATCGTGGACTTGGTCTATAGACCAATAGTCCACATATCATCTTCCAATCAAAAACCCTAGATTAGTTCTCTCTCTTACAAGCGGGTCCTGCATGTCAGTCAAACCCTTAGTCAACCCTAGCCATGAGCTTGGTCCACCGTGGACTAGCATATCTTTGTGGACCTGGTCCATAGACCGATGGTCCACATGTCACTCTAATCTTATTTTCGGGAATTAATTTAATTCTTGAAAAGCCATTTTATCTTATTGGTCCCACATGTCATTCCTACCTTTGATCTCTTTCACTTACCAGTGGACCCCCTTGTAGTCAATTCCTAGCCATGAGCTTGGTTCAGTTTGTTTGCTCTCTGTTAGTGGACTTATTTGCGAGTAGAAGTTGATATCGAGAAGTTCGTGAAGATCAAGGAAGTAAAGATTAGAGATTAAATAAGGTCCAAGTTATACCTTTGATCATGTTGAATGGTTTTCTAAAACTACTTTAATTCAAATTATTGCATTTACTTTAAGTATTTATTTAAATGCTTTTGGGTGTAATTATTAATCACATTTTTTATATCCACCTTGTCTATTTGATATGTCATTATCTTTTGTCACCCTAAATTGATTTATTTAGTTGGTAATATCGTAGCACCAACATGGGTTGGTAGACACGAGTAGATTGTTTAGCCATGCCACGAGTCATCATCTCATGTGAGTTGCAAATATAAACTTGACTAAGTGATAGAAATGTGATAAAACTGTGTGTACTATATGCTATTACTCGTTGATGGCATATGTTGCATTTAACCAACAGGGTGGGAAAAGATTTGGACTGAGGCAAGTGGTGGATACTGGGTGAACTGGTGGCTGTGTGTTTGGGAATATTAATCTGTGTGTCTTAGTTAGAAATTAGAAGTCTTGCCTTAGTCAATTATGGATTTAACTTTGTGCGCCATTGAACTGAGCCTTACTGTATGACCACATGCCTGGTATGGGATGGGCCTAACTTAGTAAGTTATGAATTCTTGACATTGATTACTCAGGTAGTAGGTTAGGCTGTGTTGTATGGGTGGAGGTGTGTTACCGTTGTGGTTGGGTGCACATCACGGGGCGGTTCGCCTTGTCCCTGTCCAATGATGTGTGTCGTACTAATCGCTATGTATGGCTTGGTATGACGATTTGTAAGCACACTAGGAATGTCAATGTTAAGATGAAGTTTCCGAAATGTTTTGTTATGATTAGTGCTTGCAACACTAGTTGTATCTTGTAGGTAAAGTGTACAACCTTTGTAGAGTGTTAAACAATCTATTCAAATAGTCACGTCCGCGGTCATGGACATGCTTGGGGATTTCACATGAGGGGTAGATTTTCATAAAAACTTTGGGAAGGGAGTTGTGTGATCTAAGTCATATGGCTGTGTGAATAACTTGTTTAGGCTATGTGTCTTTGTGAAATCAAACTGATAAAACTTATTATTGTTTATTTGTTTTACTTACGCTTTCAATCTATTATTTGTATTCAAATTGTAAATATTGCATTTCTGCAAAATAACCACAGAAGCCATTCCATTGGAATAAGCCGTCATGTATAATTGCATTTCTTTGGTATGACTTGCGAGTACGGTTGTGTACTCATACTTGCTTTATTAAATCAAGCAGAAGTGAAGGGATCGTCAGTCAACAAGGTCTACTTCAACGATTGTGGAGAACTAGGTCGCGCACCCCAGCCGATTGCCTGTGGGCATATGGATGGGCTTCACTGAAATTATTCCGTTACATTCCGCTGCAGCTTCATTGAACTATTCGCTTTCTGAGGCATTAATTATAAGCTTTGACCTTAAGGTCTTTACTCTGATGTTTATTGTTATTTGCCTTTTTATTAGTCATCTTTGTATATGAAAATGATATTTCACTGATGTTGCCACTGTGTGCACTAGCGTGATCCTGAACTAGTTTATTATACACAGAGGGTCCAAAATTGCATTTTTGGGTCCCGACAGTACGACAGTTGCGGAGGTCATGACTAGGAACTTTATGCAATGGGCACTAGCGCTCATTGCTCCTAGACGTATTCACAGATTGTGGTGCAGTACGGTCGTTTGAACGACTTCCTTGCCACCTTTTTGGTCCAAGGACCCTTGTTTTTGTCGTAGGGGTGGTCGCTGGTCAACGGCTGCGACCTCCCTGGTGGACTGTTTGGACCTCCCCTTCTCCTTCTTCTTGGGTATTTTTTGCAGCTCGTGGAGCCTTTGGACCTCTTGAATTTCCTTTCTTTGACATCCTCGAGGCCTGGCTGAGGAGGGGTGATCCCCTTATCCAGCATTCGGTTCCACTCCACTGCCTTATTGGCATCGGAATACCGATCGGCCTTGTCGAATAGTTCTGACACGGATCTAGGCGGGTTGATGTTGAGGTCTTCTGTGAACATTCGATATCTCACTGCCTGTTTAAAAGCTTGAATCACAGAGTCATCAAAAATATTTGGGATAATATTACGGATTTCTATGAAACACTTTACAAACTATAGTAAATTTTCATCGGGGATTTGGCGGAGCCGATGCAAATCATCCTCCTTCCTCGGTTTTGCATAACAACTTTTGAAGTTGTTTTTGTAATGCATTACAAAGCACCTCCTAGTTATATATGGATCCCTCAGGCTGGTTGAACAACCAGGTCCTAGTGGAACCCTTTAGAACTGTGGACAAATAATTAGCCATTACCTTATCATCACCTCCAACAGAATGAATGGCAGTAGTGTAGACTTGGAGGAACTCTTATGGGTTTTGCTTCCTGTCAAAAGTTTCCATACTCTCTGGTTTGAACTTCTCCGGCCAGGTAACATCTCTTAATCCGGGAGAAAAAGCTTTGCAACCTGCATAAGGTCCAACACATTGTCGTACATTACGATAACTATTACGACCACTAGGAGATCTGGGACGTCTACTACGTCCCGAAAAATGGGTGTCATGCTCACCTTGGCCTTGAATGTGACGGTTAGGATCACCGTCATTTTGCCTTTACCTTCGGCGCCCAATTGAGGACCCTTCTAAATGAGAGTCCGTTTGGGAAAGCGCAGTATGCTATCGTGTGGAAATATTTCTGCGGCATCCTGTAGCTCTTGTGCGATAGCACACATTACTTGCACTCCTTGCTCTAGAGTTAATCCTTTCGGAGGGCATGCGATGGCGCTCGCTAAGTAGCGAACACGCTCTGTAAGGGAATCCTTTACGTGGGGGTTGATAAGGCATTTGGATCCCTTACCATCGTTGCCTGCGGTGATGGCGTATGCATCGCCTGTTGTGGCACCCTCGTTGAGGAGCTAGGGGCGCCTCGATAGTAGTGGTGATGAACCTGCGAGATGTGCACTTGCGTGGTGGCACGTATATCGGCTTGTCGGGCCTTTTCCTCATGTTGGAGGCGTTCCCGTTCTTTCCGCTCTTGGCATTGCCATGATGTTTCAGGATCATTGGTGACATTGGGTTGATTGTCACCGACGGAGGCGACCTGACGGCCACTGAAATAGGCAGAAAGGATGAAAATGTTGTCGTTCTCTGAAAAAGAGGACGAGTTGTATTGTAGGGTGAAGAGAAGATTCTCCCCATATGTTCTTTCCAGGCCTTCAACGTGGAGGCCGCCAGTGAGATCACCATGATACGTTGGCCCTAGGAACCTTCCAAATCTCCTGCTCTAAGGGAGACAGGCTCAAGATAGTACTTGTCCACGGCGACGCTTGTGATGAAGTCACGACCGGTAGAGAGCCCGGTAGTCTTGACTTCGTCGGCGGCAGTGCCTCAATAATGGCTCCAGAGGAACAATGGGCATTACCGGATACAAGGATGAAGTTTTCCTCCATGTCGTCATCATAGTCGGAAATGTCAAGGATGCTTTCTTCTCTTCACGCAAGCAAGTTTTGATTCATGAGCAAAGCACGAGGCACATTACCATCACTAAGTCGGCGAAGATGATGACAACGATCCCCACAGACGACGCCAGCTGACGACATCTGCGACTCTCATCATAGAATAGACAAACAAGAATATAAAGAAAAATGGATATCCGGAATACAGCCCATCAGGCGCTGTGCTCGGCTGCCTTTGGCTACTCCATTCTAGTCTCCACACCACACGCGCCGTCACGCACTCGGCACAGGCACTCAGGCCTTGCCTCCCTGCCGGCCACCACACTGGCCCGCCAGCTCTGCTCATGGCCACCTCGCCTCCTCGCCGGACACCACGCGGTCTCCGTCTCCTCCCCCTCTCCTCTCTCCGTCTGGATCTAGCTTTCTCCCTCCTTACCCTCCTCTTCCTCCTGGCTTTTTGTCTCGCCAACACATCTTCGGTGGATCTTGCTGGGTTTTTGGCCTATCCGATGTGATAGATGATAGCGGGGAGGTGCAGCTAGTGAGGAAGAAGGGCTAGAAGAGGCCTCTGGTGGTTGCGCTTGTGGAGAGGGAGAGGGAGGCGGAGGGCAGGGATAGGATCCACGCGCTCTGGCAGGACTACCACGATTTGCTCAACGTATAGGACCTCTCCTTTCTTTTGCTCTTGGCTGATGATGAATCGGTTCTTCTCTTCTCGCTCTCCTCTTATTCCTACCGAGTTATTGGATTCGTTCATGGGGTTTGCAATTCGTGGTGTCCCACCGCTGTTTGATCTTTCGGTAGCATGCTTTTTTGGCTGGTTGATGTTTTACAACTTACAAGCACTCCACTTTGATTGGTAAATTAGGGATTGAGGATTTTATTGTACGGCTAATGTTGGTAACAATTGGGTGTCAAGAATTCGTTCTAGTTCTAGTACGGACTAATGGCACATATACTGTATATACTCGATTGGACTTAAGCTGATAGCACATTTGATGCAGGACACCGAGGCAAAGAAGGAGGCTAGAGAGCGTATACCGGCGAAAGCTTGGCCTGCTCGTTGAAGTCAAGTATGACAGTTCTTTGATTTGTTCTTGTCACTCCAAGTTAACATGTAGTGCTTAATGCTGCTCATTTACCCCCTTTAGGCTTTAGCTAGTCCTGGAACTGCATTTTATTGCAAGATTCTTGCAAAAGAAGTACAGTTTGTTTGTGAAGGACGATTCACATTAAGCACATTGTAGGCTCAAGAAGCAAGGTAGGAAAATTTCATTCCTTGTGGGAAGCAACGGCGCTTCGGCATTTGGCTATCGTGGGGCAACTACTGAAGTGCCATCTACAAGTAAAAACACAAATTTTGACTTAAAATCAAGATTCCCTAATAGTATGTAACTAAGTGTGAATGTGTGATGACTTATGACTTCGTGAATTATGACTTATGAGCTAAATGTGGTAAACTAAGTGTTATATTTGTGATGCGCTAATTAATATAGCTTGCTAGTGCTAATATTATGTGTGGTTGCAAAAATATGAATAATCCATGAATGCTTGCATCAAATAAACTAGTTATATGTTTTTATTAATTTCTAACATACAATTTAAGGGGTTTTCATGTTTTGAAAAATATCCGTGGCTGTATTCGTTTCAATTTGTATTTGCTCCATATTTGTATTCGATATTATTCGTATCCGGGGTATTCATATTCGTATCCAGAAAAAATTTGAAAACAAATATGGCAGAGCCATTATTCGATCTGTTTTCACCCCTAGCGACCGGTGTCGCTGCAGCCTTGGCGGATGTGGAGTCATCCCACGCGGCTCCGTACAATCCCAAGATTAACTACATGTCGTCGATGCCGCGGTTCTTCAACTACTAGCCCAACGCCCGCATCGAGTTGTACTGGCACGGCGGCAATGGCGTGGGCGGCTCGAGGACGGATTTGCTTCCAAGAGTAGTGAAGAAATAGTTGGTCATCCTAGGGCCTGTAGCAGCACGGCTTTGAACTTGGAGGAAGCAGCCATGGGGAGTATAGAAGTGGCGACGCGGGCCTTCCCACACTCGGCACTGTCTCCACTCTTCATCAGGTGGGTTTCTTCTATCGTCCTTCCACGCATTGATCAACTTGTAGAGTCTACTTCCGGGTGTAAGTTGTTGAGTTTTTTATATGCGTACTCGGGTACCACAAGATTAATATAAAGATGATGAAGAGAAAGCTTCCTTCATCATGCCATATGGAACTTATTTTTATATTAAGATGTCATTTGGACTCAAGAATGCTGGTATAAATTTTCAGAGGTTAATACAAAAAACCTTTAATCCTTAAATAGGTCGAAATCTACAAGCCTACGTTGATGACTTGGTTGTAAAAAGCATCAATGCTGGTGATCATATTTTCGACCTACATGAAACTTTCAATAACTTAAGAAGGCATAACCTTAAATTAAATCTAGAAAAGTGTGTGTTCGGAGTTTCCTCTGGAAAGCTTCTTGGATTCCTAGTTTCGGCTAGAGGAATTGAAGCAAACCCAGCAAAAATATCGACTATCGACCAGATGCACCCTCGGACCAAAAAGAAAGAAGTCCAAAAACTAACCGGCTGTATGACAGCGCTAAGTCGTTTCATAGCATGGTTAGGGGAAAATGATTGCCTTTCTTTAAGCTTTTTCGGAAACATGGAAGTTTCAAATGGACTAAAGACGCAAACGATGCCTTTAAAGAGCTCAAGAGGTACCTTACTAATGCTCGATCTTAGTATCTCCAAGATCAGGAGAAATATTGCTGATATATGTGAATGCAACACCACAAGCAGTCAATGTTGTACTGGTCGTCGAGCGTGACAACATCTAATGACCAGTATATTATGTAAGCGAAGTCTTACATGGACCAAAGAAACGATACCCACAGGTACAAAAGTTGTTATACGGTCTCCTTATGGCTTCAAGGAAACTAAGACATTATTTTCAGGCCCACGGAGTGGTCGTACCTACTGGATGCCCCCTTGGTCAAATTCTCGGAAATAGGGAATCATCAGGATGAATAGTAAAATGGACAGTCGAGCTTAGGGCGTTCGACCTCTATTTTATTTCACAAACAATGATCAAGTCCTAGGCTTTAGCAGAATTCACTGCCGAATGGATGAACCCTAAACCCACCCAAGGGCCTGAGTACGAGCACTACAAAGAGTGGACAATGTACTTTGACAACTCCTTGATGCTCAAAGACTAAGGGATGGAGTTGTCCTGGTATCTCCTACTGGAGAACACATTAAATATGACATTCAATTAAACTTTCTTACTACAAACAATGTGATAGAATATGAAGGTTTACTGGTAGGACTCCGAACAGCCAGAGCGCTCAGGATTTGCAGATTACTAGTGAAAGACGATTCTCAACTAGTAGCGAATCAAGTCGGGAAAGAGTATTAATGCTTAAGTCCCAAGATGTCATCTTATTTGGCAGAAGTACAAAAATTCGAAAAGCACTTCTTCGGTTTCAAGATCCAACATATTCTTAGAAAGGAAAACTTTCTGGCAGACCAATTGGCATGGATGGCTTCTACATGGTCATCTGTCCTACCCAGAGTTTTTCTCGAGAAACTCAATTCACCCTCGATGGTCGAACATTCCGAGGACACAGATGCTCCACTAGAGGTCGTACAGCTCGATCCCAGTAGTGATTGGATGACATCGATATGCAATTATCTTTAGTATGACACACTTCTTGAAGACGATGTAGAGGCCGACTGTACAGCTCAAAACGCCAAATCATACACTTTGATCGAAAGTACCCTTTACAAACGGGGAGCTCACGGAGTGTTGATGAGATGCATATCTCAAACGGATGGTATTAAGTTATTATCCGACATACATGGTGGAGTCTGTGGAGCACATTATTCATACAGAACTCTGGTCTATAAAGCCTTCAGGCAAGAATACTACAGGCCAACTGCCCTTCATGATGCAAAAGAACTTGTGATGAAGTGCGTACAATGTCAATTTTATAGTCGATAAGTACATCAGCCGACATAAGCTTTGCAAACAATATATCTTTCTTGGCCTTTTGTAACCTAGGGACTAGACATTCTGGGACCTTTCTCAAAGGCACCTAGGGGCTTAGAGTTCATTTTTGTCTTGATTGATACATTTATGAAAAGGATCAAAGTTGAGCCAGTCGTTAAAGTAACAACTGAATCTGCCAAGAAATTCCTCATAAAAATGTGATCACACGATTTGGCATACCTAGTCGTATAATCACAGATAACAGTACCCAGTTCTCAAGCGAGAATTTTTAGGAATTCTGCGAAGATCTAGGTATCAAAATACATTTCGCTTCGTGGCTCATCTGTAGAGGAATGGAGCAGTTGAGCGAGCTAATGGTATAATAATACAAGGAGTAAAACAACGAGTGTTCGACTAGTTAATAAAACAGTCAAGAGGTTGGATTCAAGAACTTTCCTCTGTATTATGGGTCGTTCGAACCATGACCAGTCGTGCGACCGGTAAAACACTATTTTTTCTTGTTTACGGTGCTGAAGCCATGCTTCTTCTGGAATTAAAAATTGGCTCTGCTCAAACTGATTGTTTTAATGAGAACGATCAAAAAATGAAGACTTCGACGACATCAATTTTCTTGAAGAACGACAAAACCAAGCCCTCACACGATCGACAATTTACCAACAAGCCATGAGAAGATACCATAGTCGTAAGGTGCAACCTCGTAGTCTAGCTGTAGGTGATCTAGTTCTCAGAAAAATTCAGAGCCAAGCAAATTGCAACAAACTTTCGCTAAAATGGAAAGGTCCATACACTGTGGTCGATGTCACCAGACCTGGTTCGATACGACTAGCCATGTCAGATGGTTGTGTTATGTCTAATTCTTAGAACATTGATCAATTGCGTAAGTTCTATGTATAAATGTACTTTATATTATTTCAATTTCAATAAAGCTTCATTCTTTCTTTATTTTCCGATGAGTGTTGTTGTTTATATTTCGATTATCCATTCCTGGTTGAATACTATTGTTGTCACGATCATCGGAGAAGATCAATTGCTCTCGACAACCTTCTAAAGGATACCTTTTACTTATTGGCTTTGACACAGTTGTCGAACGCCTTAAAGGTCCACATCGTGACCATCACAAAGATGGTTTTCACGAGTGACCACACACATTCTTTTCCCAAAGACAGAAAAAAGTAAAATGAGCATCACACAAACAACTATATATAGTTACTTGCATGCTTAGAGATCACAAGACTTTATTTGTTTACTTCAACATTCTGTTCTTCTCCTATTCTTGCAACTGGTCGGGACACAGAAAGCCTCCTAGTTGAAATCTCTCCTCTCCGCATGTGGTCCAGCCCACTGGAAGGAGTTTCCTAGCGACGGTCCTTTTCTTATGATCTTTGCTACAAGTCGGAACCTGAGAACAAATATGTTTTGCGAAGTGTCAATCATGTCTTTGATCCTTAGCAACATTTACGACCATCTTGGAAAATGTGTATAAATAAGACCACTTATCGTTTTTTCTGCATACATTTTCGCATATTTTCTTATCATCAACACGAGTCTTATGATATCTTACGACCATACATTGTGCTATATGGTATTTCGATTATGGAAATAGATTTAATACTAGTTGAAATCATACATTGGTTCCAACCAAATTGATTTCCTAGTATAAGTTAGATCATTTTAGCAACATAATCAGCATATACTTTATACGGTGGTTGTGAAAAGTATTCTTTTTTCTTGCTCTACTGCTTTCGTAGTATGTTTTTCTACTAACACAAGTAGTCGGGGGCTAGGAAATATATGAGTACTCAAAGTAAGAGATAAGCATAAGCTTTACTAATGACAAAATGTAAGTTTTTACAAATTACAACTTAATGTTACATTTACTCTTTGGGGCCACCAGATTGGTCGCTATGGGACAGAGATCCGACCTCCATTTTCTCTGTAACCTTGTTTCCAAAGGACATTACTTCCTTGAAGATCTTGGCTGCTTCATCCTCCGAGCAGTTGAAGTCGGCTTCAATAGCTTGGAGGTTGATAGAGGGGTTGGAGGCTTTAAGCTTTGCCAAAGCAAAGCTAACTCCATTAGCAATGGCATCCTTCATAGTCTGTGCATGGTTTCTCCGAGTAGTTGCGAGCAAATTTTGGAGGCACTCGACTTGTCGGCTAAAGCAATTTGCCTTCTCCATTGGATCTCTTGAAAAAGGCATAAATACTTGCGATCCCAAATCAACAAGCATTTTATTGAGAATAATAATCTTCTCTTCAAGATTCCAAGCAAGTTCTTTCTCCTTGTCCTGCTCAAACTCAAGAGTTTTCTCTGTTCTTTCTACTTTTTGAGCTTGCTCTGCATGAGTAGATCAAAAGTTAATGAAATATAATTGTAACACATAATGAACTGGTCGGTTTTACGATCGGTTACCTTGAGCTTTCCTATCGAAGGCTTCGATAGCTTTCTTATGCTTGGAAGAGGCCTCGCTGAACCTGGTCGACCAGTCTTCGATCGATCGGTCTTTGGCCTTGCACTTTTTCTCAAGCAGAGCTATTATTGCTTCTTTAGCCATAATCTCTTTCTTATTTACCTGTAATTCTGTCAATTATGATAGAAGGAGAGTTAAGAAACAATGAGAAGCAAAATAAAGGAGAGTTATTCGCTGGGTCAGTTCTCCGACCACAACAACATTCTCCACCATATGCTACAAAAATAGCAAAGTTCTTTTAAGTTTTTTTTTAATAAACTTTGAAGAAAATACTATAAGGGTGGTCATATGTGCTTACCTGGATCGCCATGTCTGTATACTCGGAGTAAATAGCATTAGGACCCATCTCTAATTGATGGTCCAAAATTCTGCTCCAGGCCTTATCGAGCTTCTCATCATCGAAGATCCGAGGGCAATTGGGGAAGCTGCTAGGATGAGGAGACTTCCTCAGTAACGAAGAAATACTCTCTCATTGAACTGTCCCAACAGGGGGTGGAACCTGTTGAGGTTCTTCTTTGACTCCAGCCTCCTTAGACAGAGTCGAAGCCGCCAAGGAATCTTGGGCAATGGGGACCAGAACTGGAGCCGCCACCTACTCGGAGGCTGGCCCGACCACCCTTTCCTCAGGAATTTTCTCTTGAGGGTTGTTCTGGTCAAGTGTTGGAACACACTAGAGGATCTATAAAGACAAGAAGAAAGAAAAATGTCAATTTTTGGAATGTAGGAAACACTAAAGGTATGAATTTACATAACTTCATTTATTTTTCATACCTGGTTTTCTTGGTCTTGATTGTGAAACGCCCTGGAGCAAAGTCCAGAGCGCTTGCCTTTCTCTTTTTCTTTTCATCCGATTTCACCGGTTTCGACCCGGTAGGGCTGGTTAGACTCCTCACAATCTCCAACTGTAGATCGGAAGAAGTCTCTTCGACCATGAGGTCGGAGAAAACTTTCCCGACCATTTGGTTGGAGATTGTGGTTTCATCAACTTCTGGGACGGTTGCTTAAGCAACAACCGCCTAGTCGGTCACGACCACTTTAGAGTCCGCGCCACGATTACTTTGGTTGGCAGATCTTCTCTTTCTCCCGCCTAATTAAACATCAAAGTTAGTTTGGCGATAGAATACTTCATCTAAAGTGTACATTTTCTTTTCAATGCTTTTCCTAACCTCCAAAGGGCCACCTTCTTGGGTGATCGTTGGGATGGGAAATGGTCGGAGCGTCGATTGGATCAGAACTCCTGGTGAGCTTGTTGATCTCCAACCCAACCGACTGCGCATTGAGAAATGTTATAGCATACCAATCGAAAAAATACATAAATAACGAAATGAAGTTTTTTATTTTCACCTCGAGTCTCTCTATTCTCTCCACTAGAGAACATGATGCCAAAATACAGGGAACCTCAGCCTTGATATTAGGCTCTCCAGCACATATCATCTTGATTCGTTCCCTGATTTCTTCAGCGAAAAGGGCTATAGAAAGAGAAAAGATATTATAATGTTACAAAATAATAAACCAAAACAAAAAAAAAACCTAGTTGGGATTTGTAGGACTTACGTTCCACAGAATCAATGATCGTATTGTCATCCATGATGCTAAGGAGTTGGATAGCTTCAATCCAACTCCCCACTCTTCCCCTTCTTCGCGAAGAACGTCATCTTGGGTTCTCGATCGCCACCTTGCCGATGAAGAAGAGGTCTTTTTAGTGACCGTCATGTAGAACCAGCTTTTCTTCCATGATGACCACGAGGACTTGGAATACCGTGGATTTACTCCTCAGTCTTCCCATTGTGGAGGCATAGAGCACACTCCCTAGGTGATGCCACCAATTTCGCCGACTTCGACATCTTATAGAAAAACATGAAGACTTCCAGATCTGGTGGAATCCTCAGGTATGCTTCACAGAGGAAAATAAAGATGCTGATGTTGGCAATCGAGTTAGGAGCAAGATTCACCAGCTCCACTTCGTAATACTCCAGAAATTTGGAGATGAACGAATATACCGGTAATCTAAATCCACACTTGATGTATGCGAGGAAAACATAGATTTCTCCCTCTTCGCCGCTGGGAAAATGCTCCCCGACCGCTGATCTCCAACAGATCAAGTTCTGGTTGGGAAGCATCCTATTCTTCTCCAAGCTCTTGAGCTTCTTCATGCTCAAATCAGAAACATGCCAGTTGATGATTGGGTCCAACATTGTGGGATTTTGGGCGAGAAGATGAGAGGTAGTTGAACAAAGTTCTTGACGAAAGGATGAAGGGGCAAGAAATTCTGAGAGCGTAAAACCCTTAAGTCGGTGCATTCAAGAGATTTTATAGCCGTACTTCTTTAACTGCAAAAGAGAGTTGCCCAAAAACACAATGGGCACAAACCTCTTCGGTTTCCCAGACAGTTTCTCAACTTTAAAGTGAATACAAACCACCTCGTTAACTTTGCCATTAAGACGAGGGTTTTTCCCATAAGGATCTTCGTTGAAAGGGGTTCACATTAGAAATTCACTTAAAGTTCGAGGGCTAGCTGATGATGATTAAATTTCTAAATATTAATTAAAATCTACATAGCATATATGGCCGTAGACCTAGTGGCTAATGACCCTTGTGGTCGTTAGAATCCTAAGGGTCGCCCAATGGGTAACCTGGTCAAAGGGTCCTGTACCTGCTGCCCGACCAGATGACTACTCGTGGAAGCTTTGAACTGGCACTTGGATCTGATTCCAAGTATATCTTTCCCGTGTGACGAATGGAATGCATGTCTTATTTGTTCCAAACCACACGACGTCTCCGGCCCTAAGTCACTAACAATAACCACTAAATGGTTTTGTCTCTAGTTGACATCAACCGTATAGTCAGTTGGTGTTTCACTAACTGCTACCGTTTCTCCGACCAGACACGACACTTCCATTCATTAGACTGTAGGTCGTGACCTAGTTAGAATGGCCGTTAGTTAGAAAACTTCAAAACTTATTTTATATAACAAGAAAAATATATTGTTTTCTCCTCATCTTGGTCATCTATCTATCTTTAGTTTCTTCATAGCAATTCTTTCTTACCTCGTTCTTCCTTCACCATTTTATAATATTAAATGGATCATCTTTCCCTAGAAAAATTTCTATAGATGGTCGGCACGCGTTCTTTACCATTGCGTTCAAGAACACAAGAAATGGAGTCACCAAGAGAATATCGTCGTATCTACCATTCAAGGACAACATGCAAGAATTACTGAAGATTATTTTGTCGGCCAAGCCATATAATCTAAGTTTGCCAAGGCTCATTCTGTGTATTGAGTCGTTTCACTAGCTTAAGAGTATCGATCGAGTACAACGTTGTATTGTTTCTTAACTTGTATGATATATTTTTTGGTACGTCGTACATAGATCTTTTTGATCTTGTGTGCAATGTTTGCTTAAGTGGGTAGACTTCTTTCCTTATAGCTTTCTTTCTCATCTTTTGCTTTTGCTTCTTCTCTAACAATCCATTGAACAACCTAAACTTTCGATGCACAAGGGACTTGAAGGATGAATCGATACTTCAAAACTTTGAACAACTCAATACCCCTAGACATAACGCCAACTTGAAGACAAACTCTCTCTATTTCTCAATTCATTTATTCTATGTGCGTCTTCTTTCTTTCTAGCCTCTTCGAATCTCGGGGATGAGATTTCTTTTAAGGGGGTAGTTTGTAACATCCCAAAACTCTGTTACCAAAAATAAAATTAATAAATACATTATTTTATTTGATTTTCTTGAATTACTATAATTTAAAAAGAGTTTTCATTGTAAAAAATAATTATTTAATTTCTTGGATTTTAAAGTCAAAAATAAAATTTATTGAGTTCTCTCGGATTTTATTGGATTTAAAGTTGAAAAAGAGAATTTTAAGTAATTTCTTGAATTTTCTTGATTTTAAAAAGGTTTTTCCTATTTTCTAGAAATTTAAAATAAATTATGTGCAAAATTAAAATCCAACTTTAAGTTGGAAATAATTTATTAAGTTTAAAATAATTATAGGATTTTTTATGTGAATTTTCCTAGAATTTTTGAACTCTTTTAGCTATTTTTTAAAAGCCTATTTGCTTTATTTCAATTTCTGAAATTATTAAAGTCTTCAAAATTCAAAAAAAGTCTTTTGGGCCGAAATCCCCTTTTCTGGCCCGATTCCCTTGTTTCTACGTGGCCCACATGGCCCAGCCCACCTGCCTTCCCTCTCTTCTCTCTCTGTCTCACTGACGGCCGGACCCCACGACGTCAGCGTCTTCTTCTTCGTTTCTTTCTTCTTCCCCTAGCGCGTCCACCATTAGTGCCCACCGGAGCTCCGCAAGTGCCGCCAAATCTTTCCCTTTTCTCATGAATTCGAGCGCATTTAAACCCCGATCGCCGCCTCCTCCATTCCTGGCTTCACCTCCCTCTTTCTCGTGCTCATTCTTGTACTGGCGAAATCGCATTTGTGATCCCGTCGCATTGATCTCCTTCCCGGCCTCCCTTCCTATAAAGGAGAGTGCCAAGTCCCCCATCCTTCCCCTCAATCACCCCTCCTCCTCGCTCCCTACCCGTCGGAATCCTCGTTTCTTCGCAGCCGATCGCAAATTCTTCCACCGACGATTGTGCCACCGTAGTGTTCCTCCACCGACGTTGTCTATGCCACCGGCTTCACCGTGGGATGCTCCACGGTGCGCGCCTCCTCACCACGAAGCCTCGTTGGAAAGCCTTGCCGCCGTGAGCCCGAACGGCATCGCTTGCCAAACTCCTCGCCACTGGTGTTCCCCTCACGCCCAACCCTCACCAAGGTAAGCATAACACTCGCCATCACCTCCTCTCCGCCATGCCCTCGCCGACCTCGTCGTGGCGCGTAGCACCGGCGAGCATTGGTCCTCGTGCGCCACCACCTCGGTCAAGCCACGTGACATCCACCTCGATGCCACCTCAGCGCTAGTGCCTACGTGGCAGCCCGCGTGGCTGCTTGCGTGGCACTGCCCTATCACCTCGCAAGCCCGATCCAGCGTGGACCGGCGCAAATTTCGTGGACCCGGTCTATAGACCCGGGCCCACATGTCATTGGCACAAAATAGTTGTCTTTAAGAAAATAAATTCAGTCGAAAATGTAAATCCTATCGCTGACGTCATGCCTACGTCATAAGCCAATTTTCCTTTATAAAAATAATTCCCAAAATTCTAAAAAAAACTATTTTCATCATTTCATGTGATTTTCGATTTTCCGAGAGCCCGTTCTCCTTCGTTCGAACTCCGAATTCGACGATTCAAATTTCTAAATTCATATAAATTCAAGATGTAGCCAACTAAACCTAAATGATTTAATTTGGAGTTTATTTGAGTTTTCTTTGAATTTGGCTTATTTTCGCATATAGATTTTGACGACTTCGAAGAGTCAGATTTCGACGCTGTTTCAGAACAACTAATTGAGCAAGGAAAATTACATCTTTGGTCATATTTTATCCCATTATTTCAAATTATATAAATTCTGTTTTAAATTATTATTGCGTGCTTATTTCTATTCAATGTAATTTAAATACACATTTTAAATTGTAGTTATGTCTAAATCCTTTGTCTTGCCAATCTTGACATTGAAATAAATCTACCTTGACACCTTAGATAAAAATCTAGTTTATGCATTAGTATGAACTAGAACATTTTAAGAAAAAATATACTTAGCCATGCTTAGACCTGAAATATTTGATTTGGGAATTTTCAGCCAAAAATCAAATGTTGTTTCAATGGTATCCATGACATTAGTGTGTCATGGAAGTTTACAAATGCTTTAAAAATAAAATAAAATAAAAAACGGGTTTGGACTTGGGCGAAATAGATAGTTTGTGGGTGCAGGTTTATGCACGTGCTCAATTCGAGAAAGATTGAGGCTTAGGGGTTATTTTGGGAGTCGCCCAAGTTAATTAAGGACCGGTATTTGAGCGTATTTTGTTAAGCCCCATCGTACTACCACAAGTCCAGAGTGGGGATGACTTGGCTAAATAATTTGTATCCACCAATGCAAGTTGCACCATTGGAGTGACCCATGAGTCGTGTCGCTGGGTAAGCCGTCGTGTGGCGCAATAGGGGGCCTGGGTGTGGTGAACATAATCACCCTCAGGTGAAACCTTAGCGGGTGTAACTTACACTGGGGGATGCATTGTAAAGGCCTTGTGATAATCACTTCATCGCACGCCTTCGGAAGTGTGTCATGGCTGACAATGAAAGTTGATAATCACTTGTGGATAAAGTTGTATACACTCTGCAGAGTAGAAACTATTCGAATAGCCATGTCCACGGTCATGGATATACTAGCAAAGCCACTCAAAGTTAGACTTTGGTTTTGATTTCAAAAGATTTTGACAAATGATTTTGGATAATTTATCCAATTGGGAAATTGAGCGGTTAGCTATGTGATAGGAGGGTATCCATCACCATATTTCATATAGAGGTTATCCTACTATAAAACTTGAGAATTTATAAAATGAATTTTAGTTATAGAATAACTGCTTTGGAATTTAGTACAAATATTTAAAACATTGCTTTATGCAAATTCAACCAATATGCCTTCCTTTTATATATCCTTACATGCATTATAATCTGTTATTGGGTGTAACTTACGGAGCATGGTTGTTTGTGCTCACCCTTACTTAATGCGAATAAATTTTAGAGGAGAAGGACTTCGCTACCGGTGTAGATCTCGACGACTAGGCCGCTACCCCACTCGATTGCCTATGGTAGATTAGCTGGACTCTACTACTTCTTCATCTTCGATGTGTTCTTTATTGTTGGCTTGTAAGCCTCTTTTGTAATAAACTCTGATTATCAATTAATAAATATGTGAAATGATTATGCTATCACTTTTGTTTGACTGTGTACACTAGCTATTCCTGGACTAGTGTATGAAACATGGAGAATCCGGGATCTTTTGTTCCCGGGTTCGACACAAAGACAACGGATTGAGACAAGTCTACAACACAAGACAATTAGAGCAAATCATTGTGTACTTCTCAGTGTAATTAGGGCTCACTACTACAAAAAGGCTAATATTGGACGCCTCATCACAGACGATTGACCAAAACTATCTGTATTAAATACAATCACAGACGGTTTTGGTTTATTGACCGTCTGTGTTACTGGTTGCGCTAAAAACTGTCTATGAAGAAGTAATATCACAGACGGTTCATATTAAAAACCGTCTGTGAAGTATCAAGCGGTTCGAACAAGCATCGTAGTTCTTATTCGATTCTTGTTCGAGCAAATGCGTGATAAGATACATATCATAGACGATTTTTAATAGAAACTGTCTGTGATAAGATACATATCATAGACGGTTCTTAATAAGAACCGTCTGTGATAAGATATATGTCATCATAGACGGTTTTGTATGAAACCGTCTATGATTCGCAGCGTGGGAGTTCGAAAAATTTTGAACGCGTGCGTGGGGGGCAAAATGTTTTAGCGCTCTCTTTATATATTATAACCACCCCAGCCTTATCTTTTATCCGTCTCTCCCTCTCCCCTCCCCACACCGAGCTCCGGCGACCACCCTCGATTCCTTGTCGCGGTTCGGCGAGGAGACAAAGCCGACGAGGAGGAGGAGGAGGGATGCGGAGGAGCTCCTTGTCTGCCACAGGAGGTAGACACTCGGAAGGTACATGTACATCCCTAAAACATACACAATTTGGTGGCTGTTTGTTGTAAAAAATTATCTTAATTTTGTGTTACTTAAGGTCGGAGCGCCACCGAAGGTTTTCAGTCGTCTCTCCTTGCCGATGAGCTTGAGTCGAACTCGACGACATGCAAGAACATCTTGTGATATGTTGGTAAGATACAGAGAGGAGCTCACAAGACCAATCCAAGAAGCCGATAAGTTCTTCAAGAGCTTGGAGGCATAGATGGTTTCTAGCTAGTTTAATTTTGTAACTTTATTCTTTTTTTTCCCATTCAGAGGAGACGTTGTGAAACCTTTTGGTTTCCCTTTCCTATAATGTGTTTGTCATCAGAATTTTAATTGGATTTTAGTTGTCTTGCTAGAGGTTGCATATGGAAACTACTGTCAAGCAATTGATTGGTTTGGCTCAAAATCTGATTTTTTTTTTTGCAATAGAAAAAACTATCACAAACGGTTCCAATAGAAAAAACTATCACAGACAGTTCTGAACCGTCTGTGATGATCTCATGTCATCACTAACCCATAAAGTCAGACGGCTCATGAAACCGTCTATGATGACGTTTTTGAACCGTCCGTGAAGACCTTTTCTGTAGTAGTGGCTAGTCTACTTCCTTATTCAGGGCATCCTCTTTTAAAGATCCAATTCATTGCAATAAAGAGCAATCTCATTCCCATCCAAGAACTCTTAGCCATTTTTTTCTTCCATTTCTTTCGTAAGATCGGCGACTCGATCGTCGACAATAGAGCATACAAAATTACTTGGCATGTGCACTAATATTTTAACGGATCTATAAGGAAGATTAAACTTGATGCTAATTTATACATCAAGAAGGATCCAAAAATCAAATTTTATAAACATATGTAGTTGCATACACTTTTTTCTAATGTATCTAACTGCAAGTGTGAATGTGGTGACGCCTAATATGTTATGTTTTCAATCTAAATAGTTGATAAAAAATGGAGCTCTGAATTGGATGGATAAATCGGTGGAATGTTAGTTTAGGTTACCGAGTTCTTGTTTTGATTGTTCTTCTTTCCTTGTTCTGTTTTTAACTATGGAAAAGCATAATGTTCTTCAAATGTTTGTTGTTTCTGGGACATTTGAGCTCTAGATCCGAGCAAACTCTGCTCTTATCAGCTATTTTGTGTCATATATGCTCCCTTTGTTGTTGTAATTGCAAGTGGAAATGGTTTTTATTTTGCTTATGTGGTAAAGATCTTGTAGCTGAGAATTCAGAAGAGAAAACATGTTAGCATTTGTTTTTTAGGAAATATGTTCCGTTATAATGCACGGTAACCTTACTATCTATACGAGATGTCAATCTAAAGACGGTGTACGCGGTGTGCAACACCCTTGCCTGCAACACCGGGCAGACAGCGCAACACGCACTCACGGGCGCGGCCGCGTCTCACGAGGCCACGACTGCGCGCGCGATGTTGACCGAAACTTAAAGCCAACAAGACAAGCTAGCCTAGTCGGTGTCTTGATCGTCGTGACGTCTCAAAGTGCGATCGATCGAATGGCTGCAAATTGAGCAAGCGCTGGCGTGTGGGTGTGGCGTGTGGAAGCTAGCCGCCGGCACAGGCACGGGCTACAGGTACAGGGACCGCGTCTATCTTCCCGTGAATCTATCATCCATCAGTCAACCACCATTAGTCTACGGTGGTCGGCCGTTAATTTATGCAGAGCTGATCTATCAGCAGCCATGGCCCATGGACCAACTTGATTTCCGGCCTGTGCCCCGGCCGGCCGGTCTTCCTCCTTGCCATCACTGTCTGCACACTCATTTAGATAAGCACCAACGATCAACAATTGGTAGTTTTTAATTCGTTGCGTCAATTTACTCGAGAGTCAAGATTTTTTTTTTGTTTTGTCATTTGAAAATATCAACCGGATAAGGTCTTTCGAGAAAAATCGCCTAATACAAAACTAGAAGATTGCAGGTTAGTTTGTTGTGGAGGAAATTTTGTACCAGGCTACACGTGTTCACAAATGACCTATAATAACTAGATTGCAGGTTAGTTTGTTGTGGAATTTCTTTTGCACCAGGCTACATGTTAGTTTATCTCCATATCTCATGATTTGTCGTGTGCCGACACCGTGTCTCCACCCATCAGTTTCACGGAGCGCAAGACAACGATAGCAAAATCGCCATGTGTTACATTTGTCAAATTCAGCTGCTGCTTCTTTGTTAAAATGCGGGTGATATCTCACCTTTAAACACTATTATTTTATTGCTTAGTTTCACTCTTTTCTTTTTCATTTCGCGCGAGAGTTTTACTTGGGATTTTGCTCGAGTGATCAATTAATGATCATCATTAATTCATTTAGGCTAGTACAAGTTTTAGCTGTGATATTTTCCACCAGAAAAAAGGGTTACACCACTAGTGATGGGAGCCGTTGGATTGCCTCGATCTCGGAACACCTACAATAGTTTATTTCTTATCTACAATAGTTTCTTTCTTAGCTTGTTACAAAGAGCAGTGAGTACTCAATCAAATAAAAAGAAACAAGTCTTTTAATAATTTGTTTCTTGAGCTTATATCTAAGACTTTAATTGCTACCCACAAAATAAGTTTTTAGGTAACAAACAAGTCTTCAATAGCTATTTTGTTATTTCTTGTATCTTGGTATCAACAGCTTGCTTGTTTCTTCATCTAGAAACAAACTCACCTTTTTCCTCAATATCTCTCATCCACATCACCTAAATGCTAATGTGTCTATCCCTTAGTAACAAGTGACATGGACTATTGTAGATACTCTGATGGATATAATGATCTATTACAATGTATGAGGGTAAAAGATCATTTCCTTAGAGCACCACCATTCCTATAAATACGGTGTGAAAAAGTGTTAATACTGTCAATTCTGGGATGATGAGCTAGGCTCTCCGCTCTCCCAATCATGTGCCTACGATGACAAGAGGATTGACGAAGTAACAATCAAGACTACAAAAGTTGTTTCGACTGTTTGCTTTGCTTCGATCTTCCATCTTTATCTTAGGCGTCGAGAAATTTCTCCAGACTGATAAGTCACTAAAGTCGAAAGCACGAGGAATCGCAGAAGGAGAAAGAAAGTAGGAAATTTGCACAAGGCAACGAACCTGATGATGTGTTACATGATCACCGTGTTCCAACTTGTTTCTGTTAACGCCAAAAGCATAGCTCGAAAGAACATGAATGCGTCAGAATCGCGCGTTAGAGGAAGAAAGAATTAGTGTACATTTTACCTAAAAGAGGGCCGGGTGAGCCAGAGTATCATCAGCTGACGATGAAACTCCAAGGCCCCAACCATCTGAAATGCTGTCTTATCTTCAACAGAGCCTATTGTAAAAGGGCTTGTGTGCTTGAACCTTCTCAAAACTCTAAGCAACATACTGCTACGCAGAAGACCTGTCCCTGCCATAGTACCAAAAAAACCGGACCTACAGTTAATCGTATAAGTCACTGGTTTAAGGTTTCGTTGGTTCGACCACCTGTTCAACTGGTGAACCGATGGTTAAAACTACTACTACATTTTTAAATATGTTTTGTTGATTTTAAATTAAAAAAATGTGTGAAGTATATACTAACTTCTAATAAAAATATACTAATATATGGTACACTCTGTTTGTTAGTCACTGAAAAGCTTGCTAGGTGGGCTAGTCCTTTCCCACGTAGGAGGCGGTGAGTTCAATCCTTGGTGCGAACCAATCTGGCACCGATCCCCATTTTTTTCGTTCAACAGCTAGTCAATTAAAGTGATTATTAATTTGCAGAAGGCAACTTAGATCTGCGTTCGTATGTACCTGAACTGATACAGAAGTCAAATCGCCACGTGTAAAAGCATAGCCTAAGGGATTCTCTTTCGAAAACGACGGAGCTAGGTACACTGCCTTTCCATCTCACGCTGACTTCAGAGCTAAGCTGGGAAAGAAAGGTTAGGCGGATTGGAAAACTCGACAGCGCTGTTGAAATGAAGGTGGGCAGATGGTAACACAACTGAAGCCACTGGTTGGTTGTTTACTACTTACTGGCTTCTGTATTCTTTGCGTGGAACAGTGGATCCCTTCTCGATCAGCCGTGGAAACGGATGTACTAGCTGATGGAACAAAGGTACTGCTACTGGAACAGTACAGTTACTCACAAGCCAGCAATGAAGTTAGTGAGAACTTGTTCTGAAATGATATTTCAACCTCTTTTCTTCTTGTAGTCCTGATGTTTCTGGAGAATGGATCTTTATTTGTTAGGCACATGCTGAAAACGGTACTAGAAGATAGAGAACGAGGATCAGGATCCTCTACGGTATGGTAGATAGACACTGCGTCGGCACCGATCTCAATCTAATGCTACAGTGTTCTGCACTTTATATAGGCATGTTTGTTTAGGCTTTTTGTGTAACTTAAAAGCAAAAAAGCCCAAGCCTAAACAAATAAGTGGCTTTTTCATTCGGCTTATAAAAGTTTAAGCCATTTTAAACCTAAAAGCCATAAGTCATGAGTGAGGTGTTTTTTTTACTTTTACGGAATAGAATATCTCTTTACCACCGAACTTCGTTGAAATTACCCTCAAAATGCCATTAGTATATAATTACAAATCGTTTCATCTTTTTCTCTTGTTTCCAATCTCTTACCCTCCCCTTCGGTCCCCCAACCCGACGCCTCCCCTCCCATTCTCCATCCCATTGCCGCCGACTCCCCTCTTTCTCCCAACGCTGTCGCCTCCTCTCCCCTCTTCTGACACACCGTCGCCTCCCCTGCCCTGACTCCGCCTCCCGACGGTGCCGCCTCCCCTGCCCCAACTCCGCCTCCCGACGCCGCCGCCTCCCCTGCACCGATTCCGCCTCTCGACGCCGCTGTCGCCTCCCCTGCCCCAACTCAACCTCCCGACATCGTCGCCTCCCCTACACCGACTCCGTGTCTCGACGCCGTCGCCGCCTCCCCTGCCTTGACTCCGCCTCCCGACGCTGCCTTCTCCCCTGGCACCGACGCCGCCTGCCCTCCTAGATCAAGGTGACTCCAATTGAGTTTTATTTTTGAAATGATCCTTGAATGATTGTTCTAATTGTATGTTGTGTTTGTGCTAATTATATGAAGCAATTGTAACATCATGAATTATCACAGTGCAATTTATGGTTGTAGTAATTGAATTATCACAGTGCAATTTATGTATTTTTCCTAGATTTTTCATATATAGGTATATGAGACACTCTTTTACGAACAAAAAAAATCGTTATGTAAACATAGCAGATATATGTGTTTTTCCTAGATTATTTGATTGCACATATTCTTTGTTGTGCACTCGTGCAGTGAACATTTTAGGCAAAATTTCTCGTAATGCACATGCCAAATGGATAATCATTATTGGAACCAGTTTTAGGTTGTTAAACCTGCTTATTTGCTATTTTTAGCGGCATATTTAAGGAGGTGGACTGAAAGAGACATTTGAGTATAAATTGTCATCAATTTTTTTTGATGCCTCTCTAGGTTCCACTATTCCCAAGTTCCAGAAAATTGTTTGTATAAATATAGGCCATAGCGTTAGTTCTTTTCCTTTGATCAGAATATTTCATACAATTGAATTGACATATGTCAAATGTTAATGATGATACAATTCATGGAATTATAACGGCATATATGAATCTGTTTGGTTTAGTTTCATTTTGATTTCTAAAACACATTGTACAGGTACCCTAGCACATGTGCCACCTATGGTAGGTCAGTGAAGGAGTTTGTGGCAGCTTGCAAGAAGGCAACATAAATTGACATCAAGGTCGACTACTACCTTGTGAGGAGGATTTTTCTACCTAGTAGCATCTGTTGGCTGTGGCCCGAAAATTTGTTGTATTAATCATTCACTGTAATAATGATATATATCTACTAGTATATCTTAGATTAGACCAGAAGTGTAGTGATTAGTTTTCTAAGCATTGGCTTACTTGTGAAACTTGACCAATCACATGAGTGTAATGCTGGACCATCGATGGTATATTTGTAAAGTTTCAGATCATTTCAAAGCTTGTACTGTAAACAAATGATGGTATATTTTGGTTGATTGATATTGGTCTTTCTATATTAATTTATTTCGTTACGCAATGTCCAAAATAAATACATGCATGCACTACGAGCGATATCTATTTTATTTCATATGTACAAATGCATGTATCGTCATATTTTTAGATCCCATGCAAAAAATCAGTTTAAATATATGCTTAACAAGGTCCTTTAAACCCTTAAGGGCATTTCAGACCTTTTATCCTTCACACACAACTCAATAAGCTAATATCCTATAAAAAGCCTGATTACCAAACAACAAAGCTTGACTTAAAAGTTTAGAGGCTTATAAACTGATTAAGCCAAAAAGCTGGCTGTAAGCTATAAGCAAAAAAGCCTAAGCCTAAACAAATAGGGCCACAATAACGTAGAAACAAGGCCGCTTTTAATCGGTTGTACACACTTGATGTGAGCTGTACTCTGGTGATCGGACAGTACAGAAGAGACCTAATGCCACCTAATTGTGCTCCTCTGTCGTGGCTTGTTGCTTTGACAAAGGATCCGCTGCTTCCAGAGAATGACCAGTAGCTCGCCGAGCTCCTTGGTCAGGGATGGAGATAGGGAGACTAGTGGGAGCTCTGGTCTTCCTATGGCTGATGAAATCGTTTATATAGTTCTTTGTTTTCTCATGTAGAATAACAAAATATTTATATTTAACACCCCTCGATATTTAGTTATCACTATATAATCCTTGGTTAATTTTTTTTAAGTCCCTGTCTGTTTCCCCCGTCCACGTGAAGTCCCTGTCTGTTTTCCCCTTCCACGTGACGCGTCCCGATGGAAGAACTGGACTAAGCCATTTCTGTAACCATGGTGCACTGAATCATGCGAGGTACGTATCTACTGTATAATGCTTGGCTCACAGCACCGCACGTGTACAAGTAACCATATACGGAGAAAACCAACAGTGGCAGACGTGCAATGTGAACACCAATTCACACGTACCTAGCACACTGAGATATATTTTCTACATCCCTCCGATTAATGGAAGCTTTGACTGGCCACCAAGCTACTCTCTCGGTTCATAGAAATAAATAACTTATCGATATATTTTTAAATATTTAGATTAAATACATAAAAATTATATGTGTAGATTAAATCTCGAAAAATACTTTTATAATATTATAATTTTATTAGGCTTTACAAATATATTATAATAATAATTAATGATTAAAGTTGTACTTTAGTGATCAACCGACCGTGTTGATGTCGAAAACGATTTGTTTGTGCGAACTTAGTGAGTAAATCGAGCGCCCAGCTAGACACCGTCACTGTGGCGAATAAATGCCTATAAATGGAGGAAGGCGCGAGGTCTCCACAAGCTAAGCCTTGCTAAGCTGTGATAGGACAAGCTGAGTGAAAAATATGGCGTCTAGTACTGCTAGAACTAGTTTGCTCCTGGTAGTAGCACTTGTGGCTGCCGTGTTGTGTGCTCCTGCTGCCGAGGCAGCCAAGTACCCGCCGGTGGCCAAGGGCTTGTCGTTTGATTTCTACAAGAAGAGCTGCCCCAAGGCAGAGTCCATCGTGAAGGACTTCCTCCGGAAGGCCATCAAGAAGGACGTCGGCCTCGCCGCCGCGCTCATCCGCCTCCACTTCCACGACTGCTTCGTCCAAGTAAAAGCTCTATACCATCGTGTTCTGCTTGCAGGAGAGCTCCCTCCTTTGTGCTGGATACATAAGCATGCAACTAGAGAACTACTCCCTCAAAGAGAAAAAACTAATTGTTTTGGACATCGACGCCATTTTAAAAATAAAAGTTTAACTACTAATTACTATTATAATATATTTATAAAATCTAATAAAATTATAGTATTATAAAAATACTTTTTAAGGTGAAACTACGTCTATGATTTTTACGCATTTCAAAACAACTAGGTCTTTGTGAACCGGAGGCAGTAGTTTGAATCGACGCCTTCGCGTATAATTAAATGAAGCGGTAGCTAGCATCAACATGCCTATTGAATTGATCTCGATTGACGACTACCGCATGTGTCGCTGGCGCGTGCATGGCGCAGGGTTGCGATGGTTCCATCCTTCTGAGCAAGACGCCCGCCGGGGACAGCGAGCAGGAGGCTCCACCCAACTTGACGCTCCGCCCGTCGGCGTTCAAGGCCATCAACGACCTCCGAGCCCTCCTGCACAAGGCATGCGGCCTCGTCGTCTCCTGCGCCGACATCGTCACCCTCGCCGCCCGCGACTCCGTCCACCTGGTACGCGCGTATTGATACAAATTTAATTAGTTGGTCTGCACCATGCAACTATGCAAGCATATATGCTTCTCCTGCTTAATTATATAGTTCAAAGTGGCTCTTCCGATCTGCCACGCAAAAATTAGCATACAGATCCAAAATATGACGTTAAGTTAATCGGTTACTTCCTACTGATCGGTGAACTCTTTTTCATGAAAAAGAAATTAAAGTGTACGTGTACCGTACGGCCGTGTATGTGCTCATAACGGGTATGTATGTAGCTAGTGAACTCCCGTACTATGTTTTCTTCTATAGCTCTTTTACGGTACACTTAATTTAATTGAGGCCATTTATTCTTTTTGTCCTAATGTTTTAGATTAGTACTACACCTGATATTATGAGTAGAATCTCAAGTGGTAGAATTCTAATCGCTCATATGGAGATGACGTAGCATAAGAGTAATATTTTCAACTCTAGTTGGAAAAATCTATAATAGCCTCACAACAAAATTATGAATACAAAGAAAAGTCTATTATATCTTAATAAATCAATGATCAGATTTGATTTATAATACTGTCGTATACCGTAAAATTTATTTCTTTTATTTGGCACCGGACAGTATTGCTTTCTTTGTTAGGCACTACTAGTAAACACTAAACAGTATGCATGAGTAAAGACCAAGTTGTATCAGGGCACATGGCCGCCGGTACACTTTTCATTTTGTTCCCCTTTTAAATTGTTTGATAAATAGTAGTAAACAAGATTGGATGCACCAGCAGTCCTTGTCAAATTTAATTCAATGGAGTACGTTGAATGGTTTGCCTGCTACAGCTTGATCTTGTAAGCAATGGCAGAAGATAAAGATGAAGAAACAGGAAACGTGTTGCTGTCTCACCACGTGGATCATGGGCTAAACAGGACCATGATAGATACATGGCAGTTTGACGATTCCGCACATCTTGACTATAAATAAAGAGTTAATTTTTTATTTGTCATTGGAAGTTGGTGAACTTTTTAAAATGTCATCAAAAAATTGCTTATCCTTTGTATACCACTCGTTCTTAACTTTAATCCCTTCTTTGTCACTCCGGTCAGTTGACCGTGGATTTGACCGTTGACTTGGACGTAAAAAGACGATTTTATCCCTAAGTATGTTGAGATCTTTACGGAATTATTTGATATAGTAATATAGTTTCAAAAATTATGAAATTTTTAGGAAGTTTCTGAAATAGTGTAGATTATTCTATAATTTTTATAGGGTTTTATTTGTAACATGTTTTTCTCTAAAAATCTTTTAAGTTACAACCGAAAATTTAAAGATTTTAGAGAAAACATGTTGCAAATAAAATCCTATAAAAATTACAAAATAATCTACAATATGTTAGAAACTTTTCATAAAAATTTCATAATTTTTGAACTATATTACTATGTCAAACAATTTCCTAAAAATATCAGCCCTAAATAATGCACTTAGGGCAAAATCGCTTTTCACTTTCAAGTCAGCGGTCAAATCCACTACCAACCGATCAGAGAAAGAAAGATTAAAGTTGAGAATGAAGTGGCATATAAGGATGGCGATTTTTGATGATTTTAGATAGCTCGTCTTCCAATGGTAAATAAGGAGTTAACTCATAAATAAATTAGTAGGTAGCTGATGCTCCTTTTAATTAAGTCCATGTTGTAATGATGCCATGTTTGGTTGGCACTTGGCAGGCCGGCGGGCCGGAGTACAAGGTCCCCTTGGGCCGGCGTGACAGCCTCAAGTTCGCGACGAGGGATGAAGTCTTGGACGCCCTGCCGCCGCCGACCTCGCATGTTCCCGCCCTCCTAGACGCCCTGGCCAAGATCAACCTCGACGTCAACGACCTCGTGGCGCTCTCCGGCGGGCACACCGTCGGCATCGCGCACTGCACCTCCTTCGATGAACGCCTATACCCGCAGCAGGACCATACCATGAACAAGTGGTTCGCCGGCCACCTCAAGCTCACCTGCCCCGCCAAGGGCGTCGACAACACCACCGTCAACGACATCCGGACGCCCAACACCTTCGACAACAAGTACTACGTCGACCTGCTCAACCGCGAGGGCCTCTTCACCTCCGACCAGGACATGTTCACTAACTCGACGACCAAGCCCATCGTCACAAAGTTCGCGCTGGACCAGTGGGCCTTCTTCGACCAGTTCATCTTCTCCATTGTGAAGATGGGGCAGATCAAGGTGCTCACGGGCACCCAGGGTCAGATCCGCACCAACTGCTCCGTGCGCAACGCCGGCAACGGCGACCTCCCGTGGTCCGTCGTCGAGGCTGTCGAGAGCCTCGTGCTCTAGACTGTCTTGGAATGCAGCCGATGGAGCTAGCTCTCGTGTGTTAGGCTTGTGATCTGATAGCTCAGTGTTTGCTTTGCGCCCGTGAGTTTGGAGCTTGAATGGCTTGATCAGTTGTCGCGTGGGTTAATCAGCACGGAGAATAAGCGGCTCTAGTACGGTGGACGGTACAGCCGTTAGAGTAAAATACTACCACTACTCGGTGGTCAACACGTAGTAGGTCTTTTAATAGTGTGATGAAGTAATTTCCGATGTGTGGTTGAAACGATGAACGTTGGGTGCGGCCATGTTGCAAATAAATACTAGTTTTGGTCATTTGGGTGCTGCCTTTCAGGTTTTTTCTAAATCCACACCAGTCATGTGAGGCTGCTCCTAATGGACAGTATCTTAATGTAGTTTCTTAGTGCATGAGGAGTGTTAGGATACTATTTTTTCAATGCATGATTTCTTATGGTGTAATATCTTAGGTTGTTTTATTTAATTATATGCATGAGTATACAATAAATTTTACGCGTTGGATTTCGAGCCTAAACTGGTATCTAAATTAGATACTAGAGTAATATCTCTCCTCATTAACTATGGTGTCACATCATCTATTTATCTACATGACATGCTTAAGACACTAGCTAAAATGGAGTATTGAGAGCAGCCTGAACGCGTTGGATTTCGAGCCTAAACTGGTATCTAAATTAGATACTAGAGTACTATCTCTCCTCATTAACTATGGTATCACATCATCTATTTATCTACATAATATGCTTAAAATACTAGCTAAAATGAAGTATTGAGAGCAGCCTGAATGCACAAGTATCAGAGGGCAGTACCTACTTCGTCGACTGAAGATGCAACAAAGTTACAGTGGTGGCTTTGATTACTCGATTCCACCAGCAACAGACATCAATTGGAGAGAACAATTAATGTAGCAAAACTACTGCTACTAGTACAATTTCTGCAGTGTGACGTGCACACCGAGGCGAATAATGAATGATGATTGCTCTTTCCTATTCTAACCTATTTTTTTCTCTGATTTAGATTGAGATACGGGCAAAGCGGATACACATACTGTTGGGAGAGAGGTCTCTGTGTTCCCCTAAGGTTGACTCCTACATCAGTCCGATCGATATCAACAAAAACTAGCAACGCAACATGGTAGTTATGCAAGGCGACAACAACGCAAAATGTGGCTTCAGTTATGTAACCAAACCCCTCTACGCAGCTAACAAGCGTGAAGCCCCACTACGCAACCAGCACACGAGACGTCGACCGGTGGACCCGACATGGGCAACCCCACTTGACTAGAAAAGACGGAACTACCCCTATGGTTTCTCTAAAAGTAGGATCATTTATGTAAACTCACATTCTCCCCCCTCCCATCCTATAAATAGGATCACATTATAACATGAGGGGGGAGGCCACATGTACACCATTTCACACTTGGGTAATACAAGTTGAGCGATTATCGTGCATTGACGTAGCCGATCGGGAGTGCCACAAATCTACTGTCTAAATGCGTATATACGATAGATACGAATTTAGGTTATGCGAGATGCGGACATGAGACGGATACGTGCCGAATTCGGGTCGAAAACGGATACAAATACACGGATAGTGCACGCATACATAGAGTAACGTATGTTAGACCAAACCACCACATGAGTACACGATCGTCGTGAACACCACCATCTCCGGACCCAACAAGTACTACGTCGACCTGCTCAACCGCCAGGGGCTCTTCACCTCGACCAGGACATGCACACGGACGCCAGGACCAAGCCCATCGTCACCATCTTCGCCGTGGACCAGTCGGCGTTCTTCGATCAGTTCGTCTTCTCCATGGTGAAGATGGGGCAGACCCAGCTGCTAACGGGCACACAGGGGCAGATCCGCAAGAACTGCCCCGTGCGTAACGCTAACGCCAGCAGCGACGAGCTCCCGTGGTCCGTCCTGGAGAGCATGGTGTTGTAATAGCTAGCTAGTTAGGGTGGTTGTCTTTTCTTCGTAATGCAGGCTAGCTTGCCTGCCTGGTCTTCCTCCAGATAGCCAGGTAATGACTTGGAAGTCAGAGGAGTGCATACATGTTTAGTTTCTCGAGCGAGCAATGTTAAGTACGCGTGGAAGGGGGCGCGGGTGCCAGCTAGGCCTCGGCCGCCACGGGACGCGTGTCGTGTGCTTTACATGCGGCTGGGCTGGGGGGCTCTGCCCGCGGAGGGATGCGCCATGTGTGCTGTCTGTCTGTCCGCGGAGAGTGAGCGTGGCAGCTTGTTCGATCTGATGCTAGTTGTATTGCATGATAGGAGTACTACCTTCTGTCCTTGCTAAAATATCGTTCTAGACACTGATACAGGGACGAATCCACTGTGGGTGCTAGAGGGTGCTCGAGCACCCTCTCGCCCCACCGGACCTCTGAGGCCATGAGCACCGGCGTCCGACGAGCTAGCTCTGCGACAGCGACAGTGCTGTTATTCGAGCGTGAGGCAGCTGAGACGAGGAAATTCCCGTGACCGTGACTCCATGAGGCATGTGGGCTATGGCTTAAGCCTTAAGGAATTAAGGCCCATTGGCCCAGCCGGGCGGCCAACCTACCCAATTAGTGCTTGCCTGCTTGGTGCTAGCTCCCAGAGGCTAGTGTTGAGACTTGAGAGCGGAGCGCTGTGGTGGTGAATGGTGCTGGTGGCGTGAGGGCTAGGGCGCGGAGGGGGAGCTACGCAGCGTGCAGCCGCCAGCGCCAGTGTAGAGGCGGTCGGAGGCCCGGTCCGCCCGGAGGGGGAGGCCGGAGGCCAGAGGCTGTCGGTGGTCGGCCAGCCAGGCACAGACTCGGACTCCATTGGTGAGCAATTGAGCAAACCTAGCCCCCCATTTCCTCCGGTACTAGTCCAGTAGATTCCTCTAGTCTTGAGGTTAAGATTTCCCTTCATCTTCATGACTTCATGCGAAATTTGATATTTTGATGATTGGGTTATTTGGGTGATTCACCGTGATTGGGTGATTGACTGATTGGGTCAGGAGTAACTAGTCAGGTGCTCTTCCTCCTGGGGGTTGGCCGGTTGGGGGCTGCTCGGCTGAGGCCTACCGGCCTAGGGTGTCTACAATCTGATGGCCTGATGAGTGATGATTGATGGCCAATTGGGCATTTGTATGGGTCCTCAACTCCTCATACAATCATAATGTCATACAAATGAAATGAGCTGATGGGCAATGGCTAGCGCCCTTACTTGATACTTGACAGTGTGTCTGCGGTCTGCCTAGTTTTCCCTGAGTTTATGTGTCCTTGCAAATTGTAATGTTTAATTGGTGGTTGTTATTTATGAACATTTGGAGGCATATTATCCATTAGTGAGGTACTAAATTTATTGTATTGTATATTTTTAATTTGTTCTCTTTCTATTTATGTATGAGTTTGATGATCCAATAGCAAAATATCAATAAATGTAGTTTTGGTATGTTTATGTTGTGCTATAGCCTTAGCAGTAGAGCTCCCCCTCTATTTTTATCCTGGATTCGCTACTGACTGATACAGTCCCTAAAATATTGTTTCCACCGCTAATTTCTATTGTGCTCTATACATTTACTAAAATCTAATGAAACTATAGTACTAAATAAATATTTTCATACTAGCAATCCGAATATTCATAACGATATTATTTATTGGTCAGAGTGAAAATGGTAAATGATACCTTCTTACTCTGTCTTGTATATATGACTAAGTAATTATTGGGCATACATGGATCGCACAAACAGTGCAATTGATTTGTTCAGAAGCTCCCTGAAGTAATCATCATGACCTAATCAGAATGGAGTCAAATTAATTATAGGCATGTACTGCTTTCGTTCCCAATTTTTTTTGCCTGCCGAAATGATACTATTTGAAGCAATATTAGCAAAAAATAGCGTCCTCACAGTGGTAATTGCAAAAATAATACTCTCGTCCGCATAGGCCACGAGACGACTGTGCAGACGAGAATGCTATTTTTGTAATTACAGCTATGAAAACGTTATTTTTGTTAAACCCACTTCAAATAGTATCATTTCAGCCAATGATTCTTCGTTCTCTGCCACAATCCGCTTCTAGTCTCCCATGTACGCAAGAAAGGCCGGTCCATGCCCGGACAAGATAGCTCGCAGGCCTCGCTTTGGGCTTCAGCGGTGGTCGATCACTTGAAAGGCAGCCACGGACGCGTGTCGTGTGCTTTACACGCTGGTGGGCTTGGGGGCTCGCCGCGGAGGATGCGCCATGTGTCTGTCTGTCTGTCCACGGTGAGTGAGCGTGGCGGCTTGTTCGATCCGATGCTAGTTGTATCGCATGGTAGGAGTACTTCCTTCATCCTAGATAAAATATCGTTCTAGACAATCAAACAGTCCTAAAATATTGTTTCCACTGCTAATTTCTATTGTGCTCTATACATTTACTAAAATCTAATGAAACTATAGTACTAAATAAATATTTTCATACGAGCAATCCGAATATTCATAACGATATTATTTATTGGTCGAGTGAAAATGGTAAATGATATCTGTTGAGTACATAAGTATTTTTCGAATTACTTTAATCCAAAAATAAGCTAGATAAAATATGAAAAATACTCTAGCTATTTTCACAAATACAAAGCAGGTATATATGAACACTATAAGCTATCTCAGCATTCGTCACAACAACAAATAGTAAAGTAAACCAAGTAACATACCCAGATTCAGTAGAAGAAGAAGTAGCGCCAGAATTCTTGATAATGTCGTTGTTCGTCATGATGTAGTGGACGTCGCGAAGTTGTGCGATTGATGTAGAACGAAAGCGTAGAGTCGAGTCGTGCACTTGATGTAGACGTAGCGAAAGCGGCGATCGTAACGCTCCCAAAAACCTTATTCGTCCTCACTCGTGAAAGCCTTCAGGACGAGGTTCCGGAGGCTCGCTTCTCCCGCCAATATCGGTCGCGTTTGATTTTCGAATAGATAAAGAAAATCGCTACCGCACCGACACGCTTACGCACGCTGCACAAGACGCGACGCAAGACGGCTCGGCTCGGCGAAGCGGAAGCTGCAGCGTGTGTTGTCTCTTTCAATTCCACAAGAGGGCTACCACGCTCCACCTTTTAAACTGGTGTCACTCCCTTAATTCCTCCACGTGGGACTAAACATTTTTAGCACATGCACATAGGCCTTTGAGATTTACCAGAATTAATTAGAATATAATATTTGGGCCTAGCCCATATTAATTCCAACAATCCCCACCGATCTCAAGGGCACATGTCAAATGCCTTGATCCACAGATTGTTTAATATACCGGTGTTTTGATGGAGACCGGTAAGGTTGAACATCCACTGAACGAAGGTTACACTTATCCACAATCGCACAATGGACTAAGTCTTGAATTGACAGTTTGTGTGAATAAATTTCACTTAAGTCCTTAATCGATACTTGGTCGCCAGCATCCTCGGGTTAGAGCATATAAGTCATACTCCTGGACTATTCATGAGCTTCCTAGAAATTACCCTATTTCATAGACTGTGACTAGCAGTCGAGCTCATATAGGTGTGTTCTTTCAAGACTGCTTTGTAGGACAGCATCTTTGCTTTAACAAGCCATAGAACACATTAAGATAAAAATCAAACTGCCATACAGATTTAAGAGAGAATTGCATCTCCAATGGAGTGGGTCTATAAAGGTACTCTCCTCCCAGTTAACCAATAGCTTGTTTCGCTAATCCTACTTCACGGGATCTCCGATCACATAGGATGGGTTACCACTATGGTATAACTCACGTGGGTCTCAAACCCATCTCCCTCGATGCATTGTCTATCATATTTCGTGATAAACCCTTTGTGAAGGATCGCAGATTCTTAGTCGTTTGGATATAATCCAAAGCTATTACTCGGAGTTTCTCATTTTCCTGACAGACTTCAGTCTTCTCTTCACATGTCTTGATGATTTCATATTATCCTTAGAACTGTTCACCTTGACAATCACAGTCTGATTGTCACAGTTCATCAGAATAGCCGGTACCGGTTTTTCAACCATCAAGAGCTCACGAAGCCATTTGGCTTCAACAGTGGCAGTATCTAATGCTGTGAGTTCTGCTTCCATTGTTGACCTCGTTAAGATGGTCTGTTTGCAAGACTTCCATGAAACAGCGCCACCTCCAAGTAAGAAGACATATCCACTTGTGGCCTTAATCTCATCAGCATCAGATATCTAGTTTGAATCGCTATAACCCTCCAGTACCCTGGGGTACCCGGTATAATGAATGCCATAGCTCATAGTACCCTTTAGATAGCGTATTACCCTCTCAAGAGCATGCCAATGATCATCTCCCGGATTGGAAACAAACCGGCTTAGTTTGCTCACAGCAAACGAGATGTCAGGCCTAGTACCGCTAGCTAAATACATGAGTGAACCAATTATCTTAGAATATCTCAATTGGTCTCTGGCTATTCTCCGATTCTTCCTAAGCAACACGCTAGGATCATAAGGTGTTGGAGAGGGTTTGTAGTCGCTATAACCAAAACGACTCAAAACCTTTTCCGCATAATGGGATTGCAACAATGTAATCCCACCACCATCACCTCTCAACAGCTTGATGTTCAAGATAACATCAGCTACTCCTAGATCTTTCATCATAAAATTCTGAGACAAGAAATCCCTGACCTCCTTAATCACATTAAGGTTGGTCCCAAAAATCAGTATGTCATCAACATACATACATAGAATGACTCCCTCGCCCCCACTATGGCGATAATACACACATCTGTCAGCTTCATTCACAACAAAGCCTGCAGATGTTAAAGTTCTGTCGAACTTTTCATGCCACTGCTTAGGTGCTTGTTTAAGACCATACAAAGATTTCAACAACTTGCACACCTTTCCTTCTTGACCATCTACTACAAATCCATCTGGCTGATCCATGTAAATTTCCTCATCCAACTCTCCATTTAGGAAAGCCGTCTTAACGTCCATCTGATGAACGAGAAGACCGTATGAGGCAGCCAGAGATAGTAGTACTCGAATAGTGGTCAATCTAGCCACAGGTGAATAAGTATCAAAGAAATCTTCGCCTTCCTTTTGGGTATAACCCTTGGCCACAAGCCGTGCCTTGTACTTCTCGATAGTACCATCAGGCCTAAGCTTCTTTTTGAACACCCACTTACATCCTACAGGTTTACAACCATAAGGACGCTCAGTGATCTCCCAAGTTCCATTAGAGACAATGGAATCCATTTCATTACGGACTGCTTCCTTCCAGTATTCTGCATCTGGAGAAGCATACGCTTCAGAAAATGGTACTTGGAGTATCATCCACAAGGTACACAATGAAATCAGGACCAAAAGACTTTGCGATCCTTTGTCTTTTACTCTTCCTTAGAGTTTCATTGTCTTCCTCCTCGTGAATTTGCTTAAGGGTTTGTTCAAAATATTCCATTGGAATGGCGAGTTCAGAATTGTATCAGGTTCTTGACTCGATGAACTAGGCATATCTTTCATCGGAAAAATATCCTCAAAGAATGTAGCATCTCTAGACTCCATAATTGTACCAACATGCACGTCAGGTACTCTAGATTTCACCACTAGAAATCTATATCCAATGCTATGGTGAGCATAGCCTAAAAAGACGCAATCCACGGTTTTAGGTCTAAGCTTACGCTTTTTAGGAATTGGCACATTGACTTTCGCCAAACAACCCCAAGTGCGCAAGTATGAAAGTAATAGTATTTTCTTCTCCCATTGTTCATATGGGGTTATCTCTTTATTTTTTGTGGGAATCCTATTTAGGACATGACATGAAGTCAATATAGCCTCCCCCCACCATGCTTTGGAAAGACCCGCTGTGTCTAACATGGCGTTAACCAAATCAGTTAGAGTACGGTTCTTTCTTTCAGCAACCCCGTTTGACTGGGGTGAATAGGGAGGCGTCCTCTCATGGATTATACCATGTTCCTCACAGAATAAATTGAACTCATTTGAAAAGTACACTCCACCACGATCAGACCCAACCTTTTTGATTTTCCTTTCAAGTTGGTTCTCGACACGCCTTATAGATTTTAAAGTAGTGAAGAGCTTCATCTTTAGTTTTCAAAAGATACACATAATGAACCTAGTGGAGTCATCAATCAAAGTCATGAAATATCTCTTACCACCTTTTGTCAACACACCATTCATCTCACACAGATCTGAATGTATGAGTTCTAATGGTGCCAAGTTTCTTACCTCCATGACCTTATGAGGCTTACGAGGCTACTTTGATTGCACACAAACTTGACATTTAGAACCTTTGGCAAGGGTGAATTTGGGATTAACTCTAAAGCGGCTAACGCGTCATGCAACCAAAATTAATGTGACAAAGTCGTGAATGCCAAATAGTAGTCTCATTACTCTGCAAACATGGTTCACAATATTATTACATAAATCTGAAAGAGATAGGCGGAACAAGCCTCACACATAGCCTTTACCAACAAATTGTCCACACTTAGACACTATAAATTTATTGGACTCAAATACCGTCTAAAACCATCTCTACACGTAAGAGATCCGCCGACGAGATTCTTATTGATCGATGGCACATGATGCACGTTCTTTAGTTGCACAATCTTCCCAAGTAAACTTGGATCGGCCGTGCCAACACCATGAACGATGGCATGTGACCCGTTCCCCATTAGAACGGCTGAATCCCGAGTGACTGGTAAGAAGAGAACAATGAAATATCAAGACACACATGTATATTAGCACCGGTGTCTATCCACCAATCGGTAGATTGACATACGGAAAGAAAACGAGGTAAATTACCATACCACAAGTTCTCGTCTCAAGAGTACCAACAACAACATTGGCGGACTTAGAATTCGCCTTTGTCGATTCTTCCCACCCTTGCGTTATCGCAATCCTTGGCCCAATGACCGTGTTCACCACAGACAAAGCAAAGGCTATCCTTTGTGTTCTTCTTCTTCTTCTTGAAGCTTGTTGTTTGTGCACTCTTGTTCCCGCCTTTGAACTTTTGAGTTTGGCCATTCTTCTTCAGTACCATATTGGCACTAGAATGTTCCTCATTACCTCTAGTGTCTCAGATCTTTTGCCCTCGCCTTCTCTTCAACATCAAGAGACCCAATGAGATTTTCAACAGAAAACTCTTGTCTCTTGTGTTTGAAAAAAGTAGCAAAATTCCTCCAAGGAGGAAGTTTGGCAATAATGCCTCCATGACAAATTTGTCCGGTAATACACACTTGAAGTACTCAAGTTCTGTGGCCATAGATTGTATCTCATGAGCCTGTTCAACTATAGAATGGCTATCAACAATTATGTAGTCATGGTATTGCTCCATGAGATACAATTCACTGCCTGCATCCGAAACCCCAAATTTGACCTCGAGTGCATCCCACATCTCTTTTCAGCTTTTAATCACCATGTATGCATCGACTAACTTCTCACCAAGAACACTAACCACGGCACCTTTAAAAGGTTATCGCTGACCTCGAGCGCTTGCTCTGTTCAGAGTAAGTGTTCCTTCAGCTTGTCGTTTGCCACATGGAAAACGTTCATGACGATTAGCCAAAGAACCATCTTGGTGCGCCACCTTTTGTAATTCGCACCATCGAATTCAGAGGGTTTGAGCGCAGCAGCAAAGCCAGTTGGCGAAAAATGCCTATGCCTAGAATAAGGTTTTTAGATTGTTGAGTACATAAGCATTTTTCGAATTACTTTAATCCAGAAATAAGCTAGATAAAACATAAAAAATACTCTAGCTATCTTCACAAATACAAAGCAGGTATGTATGAACACTATAGGCATACTAATTTCTAGAAAGACAGAAACTAGCATATCTCGGCTCGGCACGGCTCGGCTCGGCTCGGCGAGCGAGCGCGCGTGTATTGTCTCTTTCCAATTCCACAAGAGGGGCTACTACGTTCCACCTTTTAAACTGGTGTCACTCCCCTTAATTCCTCCATGTGGGACTAAACATTTTTAGCACATGCACATGGACCTTTGAAATTTACCAGGAATTAATTAGAATATAATATTTGGATCTAGCCCATATTAATTCCAACAATACCTTCTTACTCTGTCTTGTATATATGACTAAGTAATTATTGGGCATACATGGATCCCACAAACAGTGCAATTGATTTGTTCAGAAGCTCCCCTGAAGTAATCATCATGACCTAATCAGAATGGAGTCAAATTAATTATAGGCATGCACTGCTTTCATTCCCAAATTTTTTTCTGCCGAAATGATACTATTTGAAACGGCATTAGCAAAAATAGCATCCTCACAATGGTAATTGCAAAATAACACTCTCGTCCGCACGGGCCACGGATGACCGTGCGGACGAGAATGCTATTTTTGTAATTACATTTGTGAGATGTTATTTTTGTTAATCCTACTTCAAATAGTATCATTTCAGCCAATGATTCTTCGTTCTCTGCCACAATCCGCTTCTAGTCTCCCATGTACGCAAGACAAGTTGGTACAGTCCGGTTGGAGTAGCAGAACAACGAGCAGAGGTCGTTACATGGAGGCAGTTTTTCATATAAGGAAAAGCGGCACCCTTTCTTTTGTACTCGAGGAAAAGCAACACTAATTCGTACTTTTGATTAATGTATGCAGTCTATCATGTGATGCCGAAACCAGAGATGACAGAGATGCGTTCCGACCATTTCATGCCAATCTGAGAAACCATTACGCTGGCAAGGCACTTTGCGCCGACAAAGTAGTGTGGTGATTCAAAGTACGGAAGTGGTGGTACGCGCTTACAACACGCGTGTCCTTGGATCGTGAGGAAGCACAAACACACAGGGACACAGGAAGCATACACACACAGGATTTGCTCCGTCGTAACGCTATCGTATGATATTTACCGTTCGTATATCAGCTTAGCAGTATCGATCAATCGACAGATGAACAGCTAGCTAGCTTCCGCATGTGAACGCACAAGAAGAAGGTTACTGCAAGGTGCAGAGTGCTAGTCAATTAAAGGAGGTAGCACTCGCGCAGCCTGACCTGTCGTACAGTCTTAAGCTACCGGTCAAGACTCTCCTTAATAGTACGGTAATCTATACTAGCAATTCGGTCTTCTAACTAAACATTAAGACCGATAAAAGACTAGAAATACATTCTTAATTAACCATACACTACTACAAAACGGACAATAGTAGATGTCTCATCACAGACGGTTAAAAAAAACCCATCTGTGTTGGGTCTGTTGGGACCAGGCCTTTGCCGTGCCAGCCTATCACAGACGGTTCTTGAATAGAACCGTCTGTGATAATTCACAGACGATTCTAGTAAAAAACCGTCTGTGATAATCTCCAGTATCACAGTCGATTCTTAACAAAGACTATCTGTGAACTATCACAGAGGGTTCTATTAAAGACCGTCTGTGATAATCTCCGGTACCACAGACGGTTGTCAACAAGAACCGTCTGTGAACTATCACCAACGGTTCTATTAAAAAACCGTCTGTGATAGGCTGGCAATACAAATACTTGGTTCCGACAGATCGCCCTTGCCCATTCCCATTTGAACTGCCACCAGGTCCTTCCCTATTGCGCCGCCGACAGAGAGGGAAGGGAGGAGAAGGCGAGAATTCTCAATAGATATTTGGTATTTTCATCGTGAGCTCCGAGGGTAACGATCTATAATCCTTTATGTTTGCTATAAATTAATCGCTAATCAATTTAAGTATGTTTGGTAAATAGGAAGCCCATTGCGCCACCGAAGAGAGAGGAAGTGAGGAGAAGGAGAGGAGGAAGGGAGGAGAAGGAGAGGATTCTCGAGAGATATTTGGTATTTTTTTCGTGAGCTCTGAGGGTAACGATCTATAACCCTTTATGTTTGCTATAAATTAATCGCTGATCAATTTAAGTATGTTTGGTAAATAGGAAGAGTATGTATTTGCGGTTTATTAATCTAATTTGACACTAATTTGTTACATGTGTAGCGTAGATGGATCGAAACTGGATGCATGGTGTAAACCGTGTGAGTCAAGAGTACATTAATGGCGTAGTTGCTTTTAGAAGAGCCGTCGAGCAGGATATGTTGAAGAAGTGGATAAATTTTATGTACTATTCATGCATTGATTGTGGTAATCTGAAGATGTTTAACAACCCGGTGCAGATCGAAGCGCACTTGATTCGAAGGGTTTCAAAAAAGGGTATACATGTTGGACCAGTCACGGTGAAGAACATATTATACCGGAAGTTAATAATGACGGCATCGCCGAGGAAGTCAACGATATGCCGGATGTGGACTGTGCTTTTGATGAGGATAGGTCGCACGATGGCAATCTGGATCAGATGTTACACGATGTAGAAGAGAACTACAGTGAGAGAGAGTTTTGTAAATTCGAGGGCTTAATGGAGGACTCGGTGAGATCTTTGTTCCCTAGCTGCAACCCGGAATACACAAGGTTGTCAACCGTGATTGAACTGCTGAAATTGAAGGCAAGTAATGGTTGGTTCGATAAGAGTTTCACAATGTTGTTATGTCTCCTAACGGACATCCTTCCGGAGGGAAACGTGTTGCCCACCACCACTTACCAAGCAAAGAAGGTTCTTTGTCCATTGGGAATGGAAGTAGAAAGAATACATGCATGTCCGAACGATTGTATCCTCTACTGTAAAGAGTATGCAGACATGCATGTATGTCTCGTGTGCAAAGCATCCCGATACAAGCATCAGAATACTGCTAAGGTGAAGTAAGGACCTCCTGCTAAGATGTTGTGATATCTGCCTGTGATCCCCGTTTAAAGCGTTTATTTGCGAACCCAAAGGAGGCAAGATTGCTGCGTTAGCACTCGGAGGAGCATAAGAAAGATAGAAAGCTAAGACACCCTGCTGATTCTGCCCAGTGGAGAAACTTCGATCGAAACTTCGAAGAGTTCGGTGCGGAACCGAGGAACATAAGGTTAGGGTTGAGTACAGATGGAATGAATCCTTTCGGTAACATGAGCAGCCGACATAGCACCTAGCCCGTGAATCTATGTATGTACAACCTTCCTCCTTGGCTGTGTATGAAGCGGAAGTACATTTTGATGTCACTACTTATCCAAGGGCCGAAGCAACCTGTGAATGATATTGATGTGTACCTAGCACCATTGCTGAAAGATCTTGTGACACTGTGGAACTAAGAGGTACATGTATGGGATGCGTACAAACGAGAGAACTTCACTTTACGCGCCATGTTGTTCTGCACCATCAATGGTTTTCCTGCCCATGGTAACATGTCGGGCTTCAGTACAAAAGGAGCCAATCCGCACTGCTTAGATGCTACGGAGAATGTATGGCTGAACAACTCGTGCAACAATAGTTTGTTTCTTAGCTTGTTACTAAGATCAGATAGTACTCAATCTAATAAAAAGAAGCAAGTCTTCGAATAAATTGTTTCTTGAGCTTGTATCTAAAACTTTAATTGCTACTAACAAAACAAGTTTTTAGGTAACAAGCAAATCTCCAATAGCCATTTTGTTATTTCTTGTATCTTGGTATCAACAACTTGCTTGTTTCTTCATCTAGAAACAAGCTCACATTCTTTCCTCACTATCTCTCCTCCACATCACCTAAATGCTGATGTGTTTATCCCTTAGTAACAAGTGACACGGACTATTGTAGATGCTCTAATAGATATAATGATCTATTGCAATGTATGGGGGTAAGAGATGTAACACCCTCAAAATATGGGACCGTTAAACTCTTCACAACAGCCCAGGATGTGCAGTTGCAAAGTAAGCAGCGTCTCAAGCAAACTTTCGATTACAACAAAAAATAAGCTTTTATTACACAAGATTATGACTTAACAACCAGTTTGATCGAGACCTAATAACAGTAATCGTTGCTATCCGTGGGTTCACTGAAATCCTATTCACAAAGATCCTCTGTACTTTTCCGGATTTCCTCTGTAGATGTTTTGCAGATATTGCAAGAATGAGTACTACTACCGTACTCAACAAGCCACATAAAAATCCTAATTAATTACATGCTAAGATTATCAAAGGAATGGTACAGTTTTTCCATAAATTTTGGGTTATTTCAAGAGATCAGTTCCTTCTAAAGGTTACTGTTGTCTTTGCACATCATTGCTTTATATTAATTGCAATTTTTTTTGAAAACTTGAATTTTCGGGTTATTTCAAGAGATCAGTTCCTTCTAAAGGTTACTGTTGTCTTTGCACATCATTGCTTTATATTAATCGGACATAATCAACGTATGAAAGGAAAGGGAGTCATTAGAGTTAATACCTTCCTTTTAAAAAACTTCATTAACGGTACTAGAAATTAACTTAGACATGAGGATTTGTTCATGACGGGATTAACGTTGCAACAAAAGAATACATATATGAAGGGGAAATTGGCTACAGGACACTATCCATTGACCACCTTTGCCATTGAACACTGAAAAAACGTGCTACAGCCAGATAGCACTCCCAAAACATGTAATTTGGCCCTAAGATACTGAGCCGCTTATTTTATCATTTCCCGGCCACAGTGGAGAGAGAAAGCACGTGAAATATCTCTTTTGTCCTTCGGTCTCCTTCCTCTTCTCTTACTCTGCGTGTACCAGTCGACTGCCACTGACGCGCTGCTGTCCCGCACCATCTTCCACGACGGCCGCCTCGTCCGCCGCCCTGACCCACCGCACATGGTCTTCGCGCTCGCCTACCTCCCTGTGGGTTTCGTCCTCGCCCTCATCCGCGTCTTCCTCAACCTGCCCGTCCCGGCGTGCTTCGCCGCCACACCTACCGCCTCACGGGCATCCGCCTCTCCGTCCTCGGGACACCTCCCCCGCCACCATGAACTACTCCGGCAACCGCTCCTCCAACCGTCCAACCACCACCTCCTTCGACTCCTACCAGTTCGACTTCGCCGTCAACACCTCCCGCTCCTCCGGCTCCCACCCCCTCCGCGACCAGAGGCCAGGCGGCGCCACCAGCCCCTCCACGAGGTCGACCACCACCACCACCACATGGACGCAACAGCCCACCAGCCGTCCCCTGCTGCGGCGGCGGTGGCGGGACCCGAGCCCACCTCCATGGTCGGCGACATCTTCGGCCGGAGCTGGTCCTCCTTGGGATCGGAATCCCCCAGGCCAACAACCCCAGCCTCTTCAGCGACCTCGTCGGCTCCGCACTCGGCTCGTCCTCCTGCGCCTAGTCCAACGTGCCGCTCAGATCCGCCAAGCATCTGATGTGGTTGGTTCGAGATGGACCTTCGCTACATGCGCCACCACCTGCGCCGCTCCCTCACACTCGCCTGCGGCGGCTCCGCCCTCTGCCTCCTCCTCGCCGCCGTCGCTGGGCCCTTCTTCTACGTCCTCCTCCACCTGGGGCAAGGCCCCTTCCAGCCCGACAAGCTCTACGCCTCCACAGCTGAGGCAAAGATGCAGTCGCTAGTGATCAGGACAAGTTCAGAGTCAAAGAAGCGAGCGAGGGCACCGGAGTCTTTTTCAAAATTTTCTCTTTCCCTCAGGCCTGAAAATGATATAATAATCGTCTTAGTGTCTTATGGCAAAATTACATGTTTTAGCAATATTTTCTGGCGAAGCCATGAATTTTGAATGTCCATTGGCAAAGGTGGCCAATGGGCAGTGTCCTGTAGCCAATTATTTCATATATATATATATATATATATATACGCTCATTATATACTCAGGAGTATGTATTCCCACTTCTAATATACTATTTAAACGCACATATTATACTTCTTTATCACATTCAATATACTTAAATACCAATTATAAGATACTCCAATGCGACTTGATTGAAAAAATTTCATTGAAGCCCTTTGTTTTTGCTTTATACCCTTTTTTCGTATATAAAAGAAGTATATACACAAAATTTGCTATAAAAATAGACTTTAATGAAATTTTTCATAGAACTCACTTTGGAGTATCTTATAATCATTATTGAAGTATGCTCAAATAGATAAAGAGGTATCCTCATATGATTTAAGTGGTATATAAGAAGTGGGAGTACGTATTCCTAGGAGTTATATATATATATTTGTATAGAAGGGAATTTTGATTTTTGATAGTTAATTATATTATCTTTCACTCATTATTCGTAATTCAAATCCAATACTTCAACCTGTTATAGAATTTAAAGTCAATTGTTATTTCAAAATACGAACCATTTTTATTTTTGAATTAGTATGGAATACACATCTCAATGAAAAATCCAAGTGCCACACGACTGAAACCATTCAAATAAGTTTTTTTTTAAGAACTGATACTATTTAAACAAGTTTGTCATGGTTTTGTATGGAATGATATATGCCATTTACTACTTTCCTATCTTAAGTGTGTAAATTAATTAGCTGTTAGTTTCCTTACTAACAATATTTACATGTGGCCAAAACTAGCCTCACCCAATCAACGATAGAGATTGAAAACCCCTCTTACCTATAGAGTGGTAAGTGGTGTGTCTTCGGGTGTACATGGGCAGAAAACATCCTAGCAGAAGTCGCCGACCGAGCAGGGCAAACAAAATCAAATGAACACACTGCAGCTAATCGGAAGATGGCCTTGTGGTTGTGGGAATACGCTCTGCAATTAATAGTTTTCGCTTTTGTATAGTCACACTCACACGTACTAGTTCTCCCCCATAACAGAGTACGTACATTTCGAGAAGTAGTCTTACAATCTGATGATGAGAAGTAGTCTTACAATCTGATGATGAGCTAGGCTCTCCGCTCTCCCAGTCACATGCCTATGATGACGAGGATTGACGAAGTAACAATCAAAGACCACAAAAGTTGTTTCGACTGTTTACTTTGCTTCCATCTTCCATCTTCCATCTTCATCTTAGGCGTCGAGAAATTTCTCCAGACTGATAAGTCACTAGAGTCGAAAGCACGAGGAATCGCAAAAGGAGTAAGGAAGTAGGAAATTTGCACAAGGCAACGAACCTGATGATGTGTTACATGATCACCGTGTTCCAACTTGTTTCTGTTAACGCCAAAAGCATAGCTCGAAAGAACATGATTGCATCATAATCGCGCGTTAAGCATGCCAAGGAAGAAAGAATTAGTGTACATTTTACCTAAAAGACGGTGAGCCAGAGTATCATCAGCTGACGATGAAACTCCAAGCCCTCAATCATCTGAAATGCTCTTATCTTCAACAGAGCCTATTGTAAACGGGCTTGTGTGCTCGAACCTTCTCAAAACTCTAAGAGCATCTACAATAGTTTGTTTCTTAGCTATAATAGTTTATTTCTTAGATTGTTACTAAGAAGAGAGAGAGTACTCAATCTAATAAAATGAAACAAGTCTTCCAATGGATTGTTTTTTAAGTTTGTGTCTAAGACTTTAATTGCTACAAGTGTGTATGATTCTTGATGATCAATAATGAAGTACAACTTTGTGGTCTACATGTTCCAGCTTATTTATCATATCAATAATGAAGTCGGGCCGCACAAATAATCTGATGGATATTTTGCTTTAAGACAGTGGGACCCACAAAATGCGTTTTTAGGTAATAAGTAAGTCTCTAATAGAGTATTTGGTTGCTCTTGTGTCTTGGTATTAACAATTAGCTGGTTTTTTCATCTAAAAATAACCTCACATTCTCTTCTCTACATCACCTAAATGTTGATGTGGCAACTCTTTAGTAATAACTGACGTGGACTGTTGTAGATGCTCTAAGCAACATACTGCCACGCAGAAGACTCGTTCCTACCATAGTACTAAAAACCGAACCTACAGTCAATCGGTTTCGTTGGTTCAACCACCTGTTCAACCGGTGAACCGATAGTTCAAAAATATACTCTATTTTTTATTATGTTTTGTTGATTTTAAATTTGAAAATTGTGTGAAGTATATACTAACTTCTAGTAGAAATATACTAATATATGGTACACTCTGCTTGCTAGTCACTTAAAAGCTTGCTAGGTGGGCTAGCAAAGTCCTTTCCCACATAGAAGAAGGTGGTGAGTTCAATCCTTTTTACGGCCAAATGCTTAAATTTTTTTTAACGCTAGTTTTATACTCAGCCGATCGATCTCGTGAACTTTTTACCCTTCAGGAGACTAGTCTAATTCTTCCTGGAGTAGAAAAAAGAGGTGGAGAAATGCTGTGGTTACAGGATGCAATTAACCAATCTGCCACCGATCCCTTTTTTTGGGTTCAGCAGCTAGTCAATTAAAGTGATCATTAATTTGCAGAAGGCAACTTAGAGCATATTTAGTGTATTAAACCGACGTTGATATAAAGTCATACCACATAAGTATTCTAGGAACCGAACTTGTTTTTCTCCAATGTATTAAACCGATTCCTACTAATAACTGGGAACCACGTTTCATTAAAAAACCACAAAATAATAATATCCTCTCTCAACCGCACTCTCTTCTATGTAGTTGTTTAATACTTTGAATCGATTCCTAAGTAGGGTCCGGCTTCATGCATTTTTTTATTGGAATCGACCCCTTCAATATATTGAATTGATTCAATGTCTTCTTTCTCCTCATTCGAACCGACTAAAACACAACATTAGAGATGGTTTTAGATCTGCATTCGTATGTACCTGAACTGATACAGAAGTCAAATCGACACGTGTAAAAGCATAGCCTAAGGGATTCTCTTTCACAAACGACGGAGTTAGGTACACTGCCTTTCCATCTCACAGACCGACAAAGAAGTTAAAACTTGCCAACTTCAGAGCTAAGCTGGGAAAGAAAGGTGAGGCGGATTGGAAAACTCGACAGCGCTGTTGAAATGAAGGTGGGCAGATGGTAACACAACTGAAGCCACTTAAAACTAGCAGCTGGTTGGTTGTTTACTACTTACTGGCTTCTGTATTCTTTGCATGGAACAGTGGATCCCTTCTTGATCAGCCGTGGAAACGGATGTACTAGCTGATGGAACAAAGGTACTGCTACTGGAACAGTACAGTTACTCACAAGTCAACAATGAAGTTAGTGAGAACTTGTCCTGAAATGATATTTCAACCTCTTTTCTTCTTGTAGTCCTGATGTCTCTGGAGAAAGGATCTTTATTTGTTAGGCACACGCTGAAAACAGTACTAGAAGATGGAGAACGAGGATCAGGATCCTTTACGGTATGGTGATAGACACTGTATCAGCACCAATCTCAATCTGATGCTACAGTGTTCTGCACTTTATACAATATTGTAGAAACAGTGCCGCTTCTAATCAGTGGAAAAAAAATATTGCAGCGAATTTTGCTGTATACTGTTCTTTGGTGATCGGACGGTGCATAAGTGACCTCATGCCACCTAATTGTGCCCCTCTGCCATGGCTTGTTGCTTCGACAGAGGATCCGCTGCTTCTAGAGAACAACCAGTAGCTCGCCGAGCTCCTTAGTGAGGGATGAAGACAGTGGGATTAGTGGGAGCCTTTGTACCCCCATAGTTGATGAAACAATTTATATAGTTTTTTGTTTTCTTATGTAGGATAACAAAATATTTATATTTGACACCCTTCGATATTTAGTTTTTACTATACAATCCTTGATTTTTTTTTACTCTGTCCCTATCTGTTTTCCCCTTCCACGTGACGCATCCCGATTGAAGAACTGGACTAAGCCATTTCTGTAACCATGGTGCACTGAATCATGCGAGGTACGTACCTACTGTGTTATGCTTGGCTCAGAGCACCGCACGTGTACAAGTAACCATATACGGAGAAAACCAACAGTGGCAGACGTGCAATGTGAACACCAGTTCCACGTACCTAGCTCACTGAGATATATTTTCTTTATCCCTCCAAGTAGTGGAAGCTTTGACTGGCCACCGAGCTACTCCCTCGGTTCATAGAAATAAATAACTTTGGTCATTGATAATTTTTAAATATTTAGATTAGATATATAAAAATTATATACGTAGATTCATCTCGAAAAATAATTTTATTAGAAATATATTACAATAGTACATAGTGATTAAAGTTGTACTTTAGTGACCAACCGACCGTTTTGATGCTGAAGACAACTTGTTTGTGCGAACTTAGTGAGTAAATTGAACGCCCAGCTTGCCACCGTCACTGTGGCGAATAAATGCCTATAAATGAAGGAAGGCGCGAGGTCTCCACAAGCTAAGCCTTGCTAAGCTGCGATAGGACAAGCTGAGTGAAAAATATGGCGTCTAGTACTGCTAGAACTAGTTTGCTCCTGGTAGTAGCACTTGTGGCTGCCGTGTTGTGTGCTCCTGCTGCCGAGGCAGCCAAGTACCCGCCGGTGGCCAAGGGCTTGTCGTTTGATTTCTACAGGAAGAGCTGCCCCAAGGCAGAGTGCATCGTGAAGGACTTCCTCCGGAAGGCCATCCAGAAGGACGTCGGCCTCGCCGCCGCGCTCATCCGCCTCCACTTCCACGACTGCTTCGTCCAAGTAAAAGCTCTATACCATCGTGTTCTGCTTGCAGGAGAGCTCCCTCCTTTCTGCTGGATACATAAGCATGCAACTAGAGAACTACTCCTAAAAAAAAAACAAATTGTTTTGGACTTCGATGCTGTCGTAAAAATACAAGTTTGACTACTAATTACTATTATAATATATTTGTAAAATCCAGTAAAATTATAGTATTATGAAAATAATTTTTGAGACGGAACTACATATATAATTTTTACGTGTTTCAAAACAACTTGTTTTCTGTGAAACAGAGGCAGTAGATTGAATCGGCGCCTTCGCGTATAATTAAATGAAGCAGTAGCTAGCATCAACATGCCTATTGAATTGATCTCGATTGACGACTACCGCATGTGTCGCTGGCGCGTGCATGGCGCAGGGTTGCGATGGTTCCATCCTTCTGAGCAAGACGCCCGCCGGGGACAGCGAGCAGGAGGCTATACCCAACCTGACGCTCCGCCCGTCGGCGTTCAAGGCCATCAACGACATCCGAGCCCTCCTGCACAAGGCATGCGGCCTCGTCGTCTCCTGCGCCGACATCGTCACCCTCGCCGCCCGCGACTCCGTCCACCTGGTACGCGCGTATAGATACAAATTTAAGTTGGTCTGCACCATGCAAGCATATATGCTTCTCCTGCTTAATTATATAGTTCAAAGTGGCTCTTCCGATCTGCCACGCAAATATTAGCTTACAGATCCAAAATACGACATTAAGTTAATTGGTACTTCCTACTGATCGGTGAACTATTTTTCATGAAAACCGTACGGCCGTGTATGTGCACATAATGGGTATGTATGTAGCCAGTGAACTCATGTATGTATGTTTTCTTCTGTAGCTCTTTTACGGCACACTCAATTTAATTTGGCCGTTCATTCTTTTTGTTCTAATGGTTCAGATTAGTACTATACACTTGATAGTATGAGTAGTAGAATCCCAATAAATAAAATTCTAATGGAGACCACGTAATATAAGAGTAATATTTTTAACCCTAGTTGAAAAAGTCTATAATAGCCTTACAACAAAATTATAAATATAAAGAAAAATATATTATATTCTTAACAAATCAATGATCAGATTTAATTTATAATACCGTTGTATACTACCGCTACCGCTAGAGGTAAAACATACCGTAAAATTTATCTTCTTTTATTAGGCACCGGACAATATTGCTTTATTTGTTAGGTACTACTAGTAAACACTAAACAATATGCATGAGTAAGGACCATGTTGTATCAGGGCACATGGCCGCCGGTACACTTTTCATTGGGCTCCCCTTTTAAATTGTTTGATAAATAGTAGTAAACAGGATTGGATGCACCAGCAGTCCTTGTCAAATTTAATTAATTGGAGTGCGTTGAATGGTTTGCCTGCTACAGCTTGATATTCTGACCAATGGCAGAAGATAAAGATGAAGAAACAGGAAATGTGTTGCTGTCTCACCACGTGGATCTTGGGCTAAACAGGACCATTATAGATCCATGGCAGTTTGACGATTCCGCACATCTTGAATATAAATAAATTAGTTGGTAACTGATGCTTCTTTTAATTAGAACATGCACAGTAGGTGACATCAGTAGTCTATAATTTTTATCATGTAAAATTTTTAATAACATAGATAAGAGAGAACAAAAAGAGAGAATGAAGTTGTTTAGCATGCAACAGACAGTCTATAAAACCCTTATAGACAACACAAAACATCATTGTATGAGTTGTTATCTATAACAAATATTTTTTCCAAGTAAAAATTAAAAGATTATAGGATCTTATATAGACAACTCATTATATAAGCCATCTTTAGTACTATCTATAGATGATATAGATAGGCGATATATGTATACACCAGCTTATTCAGTCTTATCAGATATGCCCTTAAGTCCATGTTGTAATGATGCCGTGATTGGCTGGCAGGCCGGCGGGCCGGAGTACAAGGTCCCCTTGGGCCGGCGTGACAGCCTCACGTTCGCGACGAGCGGTGAAGTCTCTGACGCCCTACCGCCACCGACCTCGAGTGTTCCCGTCCTCCTAAAATTCCTGGACAAGATCAACCTCGATGTCAACGACCTCGTGGCGCTCTCCGGCGGGCACACCGTCGGCATCGCGCACTGCGGGTCCTTCGACGGCCGCCTGTTCCCGCAGGACCCCACCATGAACAAGTGGTTCGCCGGCCACCTCAAGCTCACCTGCCCCACCAAGGGCGTCGACAACACCACCGTCAACGACATCCGGACGCCCAACACCTTCGACAACAAGTACTACGTCGACCTGCTCAACCGCCAGGGCCTCTTCACCTCCGACCAGGACATGTTCACTAACTCGACGACCAAGCCCATCGTCACAAAGTTCGCGCTGGACCAGTCGGCCTTCTTCGACCAGTTCATCTTCTCCTTTGTGAAGATGGGGCAGATCAAGGTGCTCACGGGCACCCAGGGTCAGATCCGAACCAACTGCTCCGTCCGCAACGCCGGCAACGGCGACCTCCCGTGGTCCGTCGTCGAGGCTGTCGAGAGCCTCGTGCTGTAGACTGTCTTGGCATGCAGCCGATGGAGCTAGCTCTCGTGTGTTAGGCTTGTGATCTGATAGCTCAGTGTTTGCTCTGCACCGGTGAGTTTGGAGCTTGAATGGCTTGATCAGTTGTCGCGTATCTATGACAGTTACTAGTACAATTTCCACAGTGTGAAGTGCACACCGAGATGAATAATGAACGATGATTGCTCTTTTCGTATTCTAATCCATATTTTTTCCTTTGATTCAGAGTGAGATACGGGCAAACCGGATACACATACTGTTGGGGGAGGGGTCCCTGCGTTCCCCTAAGGTCAACGCCTACATCGGTCCGATCAATGAAAACAAAAAACTAGCAGCGCGACATGGTAGTTACGCGAGGCGACGACAACGCGAAATGTGGCTTCAGTTACGTAACTAAACCCCTCTACGCAGCTGACAAGCGTGAAGCCCCACTACGCAGCCGGCACACGCGACGTCGGCCGGTGGGCCCGACATGGGCAACCCCACTCGACTAGAAAAGACGGAGCTACCCTTATGGTTTCCCTAAAAGTATGGTCATTTATGTAAACTCAAATTCTCCCCCCTCCCATCCTATAAATAGGACCACATTACAGCATGAGGGGGGAGGCCACATGTACACAATTTCACACTTGGGCAATAAAAGTTGAGTGATTCTCGTGCATGCTTAAGCTTCGTCCCCTACTTACGCATTCCCGGAGGTTGACGTGGCCGACCAAGGGTGTCACAAATCTACTGTCTAGACGCGTATCTATGATAGATACGGATTTGGGTTATTTGGGATACGGGCACAAGACGGATACGTGCCGAATTCGGGTTAGAAACGGATAAAAATACATGTTTAGTGCACGCATACATAGAGTAACATATGTTGGACCAAACCACCACATGAGTACATGACCATAATATCAGGTTAAGTGACACTACCACATACGTACTGACTAAACCATACGTAACATGAGTACTTACCAATCACCATACATAACATCAACATATTACATAACATAAGTACCGACCAAACCATACTCTGGTGGGTTGCGGGTCACCTAGGGAGGCGGCCACGGCGGCATGGGCATGGTAGAGGTCGGGGATGGAGGCGACGGGGGGCTGGGAGGAGAGGAGGGATTTCACGAGGCTGATGGAGCAGGGGCAGAACTGGGTGGGGTGCCGGTATGCACCGACACGCCCAAAAATTTCAAAAACGTAAGGGGGACCAACTCTTCCTCCGTTGGCCATATGTCTGATAGACTGGTACCTCCCCATGAAAATCACATCCTACCAAAGGCCCACTCACGCTCAGGCCCACCACCCACTCCCAACACCTCTCCTCTCCCTAGCTGCCCAACCCTAAGTCCCAAATGGTCTAATCCCCTACTCTCCTCCCGATTCCCCATTGGCGGCGGCGACTGGCGAGAGGACCAGGTGTCCAGGCGGCAAGCGGCGCGGGTGCGAGGCGTGGTAGCTGGCACATAGCGCATAGATGGACAGAGGCACGGACACATGACATCAGGCGACGTGGCGCACACCGGTAGTGGCGGCCTCGCCCTGGATTTGTAAGTCCACCTTGATTTGTTGATTGACTTGATTCGAACCATTCCTCACCCCCCAAAAAAACTCTACACCCACAACGAGCAAGCGACCACCATGCTTCTTCGAGGACCCTGTGGTCCACCAAAGCATTGACCTCTCATCCACACCGGTCAAGTACCACCCAGGCGATCTATGGCTGGACCTGAAGCATGACGAGGTGATCCTCGCCGTGCCACGTGTTGGAAATATGCCCTAGAGGCAATCATAGATATGATTATATTTCATTATGTTCATAATATTGGATAATATGTTATCCTATTCCTAGAATAATATTGTTAATATTAATTATCAAGTATGTGACTTGATTGTGAAACTCTATATTTCTACGATAATTATTCTTATACGATCCCTGGTCGGAAACATATGAGGACACATATGAATAGACTAGCATATGTATTGGTTGATGACTATGTTTCACGGGTCATGAATATGGAGATATCAAACCAATAATATGGACACATGTTAGAAAACATGATGTTGGATTATACCCACCTTGAGACACTATTGAGTTTGTTACGATTCTATGTGTCATTAGTTGGTCTCATGCAATGATGATGTATAATCCTTAGACCTGAGATCAACATAGTTTCCTACATGTGTAATAGCACTCTTAGGGGTTGCCAAACGCTGCACCGTAATTGGGTAGTTATAAAGGTAACTTTCGGGTATGCTATGAAACATGCAGAGGAATGTATTTGGTCGGATATGGGATTTGCCCTCCTAACATAATAGAGAGATATCTCGCCCTCGCTGTGGTCGGATAAAGAAAGTGCACGGCCATGCCACTAGTAGTCGAAGTGTTCGACCACGTGAAGTTATCCGAAACTCGATTGAGAAAGAATTGAACAGTCCATGGATGACACGACATCTCACCTGGAGTTCAACCAGACATCGTGAGGCAAAGGGAGAATACACGAGTAGGTCACTTAGTTCGAACAGTTACGGACTGGTCGTATGGAGATACGAGCTGGTCGTAGATTGGTCGAACGTAATCACAAAGTGGTCGAAACCTGGTCGTAAGGACTTACAAACTGGTCGTGACCAAATATGAACTGGTCGTATAGAGATAGGACCTGGTCGTAAGTGATGAGGACCTGATCGTGGATCATATTGCATTAAGGTTCGTCCGATTTAATTTGTGTGTATTCGGGAATCGCTATGTTCTACTAGGAGCCGCTATGACTAGTGATCGGAAAGGGTTTCCGAGTCACAACCGATTACGCATGAACCTACAGGGTCACACACTTAACGGGTTGGAACAAACCAGTACGAATATGATTCGTCAAACGTGTTCGGATAGGATCCGTCACGAGCATTATATAAGGAGATGCATGAGGCTGTTTGGGACGTAAGTTTTACATCACCGAAACCCTAGCCGCTATCTTCCTGAGAGCTCTACCGTGCGACTTGGTGCTAGTACACCGACGTACGGTTGTTCCTTCCCTGGACGTGTAGATACCGTAGAGGTGCTACTGCGACTGTTGCGCGTGAGGACGATCCGCAATCTTCACAAGGAACTGTAGAGGTTACTGGAGGAGACGATCGACTCGCGAGGACGCTAGACGATCGACTATGACCACTACATCGATGCGCTCTACGTTGGACCAGGCTGCTTCAACCCTTCTTCCGCTGCTCTGCGCGTCTGGTGGTAACGATCTGTGATCATCTACTTGCTTGGCTTCCTGGTTTGCGTGGTAGAAATTTTTGTTTATTGCTATCGTAGCCTACCCGTATCCTTACAGTGGTATCAGAGCCAGGTTGCGTAGTTTTGATCTGGATCGATCGCATATACTTGATATATGATAGTAGTAGATTGGATCTATTACTGGTCAAGTCTGGTAACCTAGATCGGTTCATATAGATGGAACGATCTAGACCCTAGTCGATAAGATCGATCAGTTCTTGAGAGACCATGTGGAGGTCGTCCGTGTGAGTGATGAGTAATTGACAAAGGTTTTAGGTCGGTCGAGTTTGGTTTGTGTGGTCGGACCTTGTCGTTGCGCCGTTCACGCGCGTTTCGTGAAGTCAATCGTTTGTCGGGATAATCGAACGACAAGCGTGTTATGGGCGATACGACCATGCAGGCGGTTATACCGATTGGTAAATGGCGGTTGAAGAATTCCAGAGAATTTGTTTCGTGTTCGGTCTTCATTGGAAATCGGAACGACCGCAGTATTGGAGCCAGACGACCGAGTCGCGGTTGATCCGCTGGTAACATGGCGGTTGTCCGATTGTATTGTGAGGTTCGCCATTTTGGTGTTTTGAGTTTTGGATAGGTCATATCAGTGTGTTCATGCATATGTGTTGCATATTGCATGTTTGAGCTAACGTTAGGTCAAGTTGTGAAGAACTTGTTCCGGTTTCGTGTTTCTTGTGCGTGTGGCTGCGGGACGCCGAGCGGAGTCGTGGCGAGACACGTGGATCTGGACTAGGCGCAGTGGCGCCGAGGTCGAACAGTCGATGTGTCAAGACGACGTGGACTCGAGGTGGTTGCGAGGCGTCTTGAGACAAGGAGCGCTGAAGCTTCGGAAGGTCTGAAGGCGAATCGAAATTCGCAAGGCCGCACAAGCGGGCTCCGTTGGACTTAGCGGGCGAACGGGAGGAGACCCGTTAGCCAAGGCTATATAAAGGATTGGAGGGGCTGCATGCCCTCTTGAGCACTTGAAAAGGAATTAGGGTTTTGCTAGAGTCAAAAGAGTCTTTAGTGGTGTTTTTGCTTTAGGCTTTAGTGGTTGAGAGTGTTGGTGGAGCGGTGGGTGCTCCTCGCTTGTTCCTTTGTAGCTCTCCCATGTGAGTTCTTGGCTTAGGGAGAGGAGAGGATGGATTGATGAACTTGTAATCATTCCTCTTGTTTTAATGTCCATGCGTATGGGGATGTATCTCTTTGTATTTCGCTCTTGATTCAATGAATGGAAATCAAGTTTTCTTCTATTCGTGCTCTCTGTTCTTCGCTCTCCCTTTTGTGATTTTTTTTGGGGCTTTCGTCAATTCGGGAGTTTTGCTTGGTTCTTCCTCTTGATCTTGCTTCTTTGGGACATGTGAGAACCTATCTAAGGTCATCTAGATCATCATCCACCCACGAGCAAGTCGTTAGATCAAGTTTTGTTTTTGCGGTTTTGAACCCACCTTCGTTCTAATACAAAAGGATAGGAACCTTGGCATGGATCTCTGAAATCGTTGCTTGGAATAGGTTCCTAATATCTTCGTGAAGGTGTGGTTCAATTTTGGTCAAGTTTGGCGCGTAGATCAAAAGTTACGTTGATTTTCGTTTTGAAACCCGGCGGATTTTGCTGTTCCAGACAATCGGATGAACAAGGCTTAACATCTGCGGTTTAGCCGGACTGCGGTACAACCGGCCGCTTACTGCGGTTGTATCAATCTGCAGACAACCGCCGTTTACTCGCGGTTGTACCGATTGTCCTGATTTGTTCAGATCTTCTGTTTTTGTTTTTGTTGTGGGGGTGAGGTGGATTCAACATAAGACTTCCTCAGGCTTAATCTTTGATCTTCATAGCTCTCATAGCTATTGGAGTGATTTACAAGTTGAATCCATTCTTTGCGAAAAAGATTAGGTGCTCCTATTCACCCCCTCTAGTCGCCTTTTCCGGTCCTTTAATTGGTATCGAGCGGTTAGCTCTTTTCAATAGATCTTAACCGGTCTCAAGAGCCGTGGCGATGGACAAGTACTCGACCAAGCCGCTGTTTTTATGGCATCGATTACCCTTCGGAAGAGCGAATGGAGACATACATCCGTGCCTGTGGGTATGCCATCTGGCGAAAGGTCAAGGTTCGATTATTTGTTCTGCCGATGAGAACATCAATCCGGAACATGGTTGATGTTGAGGCGAATGCAAAGGCAAGGAACATCATCATCCGTGGTTTGAGTCGTAGTGAGTTTGACCGCATATCTCAATTGTCGTCCGCCTCACGATATCCGGGTGACCCTCGACGATACCATGAGGGCACCACCCAGATCAAGACGGTTCGACAGACCGGTTCAAACGAGAATACAACAAATTTGAGATGCTTGTTGGTGAGTCCCTAGATGAGTGCTTATGCGTTTTCACAAGATCTTGAGCAACCTCCGAGCGGTCGGTCTCACATACCCGACTCGGACAATGCTCGTCGATGCTCACGGACTCGATCTGCGTGTTTGGGAGATGAAAGTGACCACCATCAAAGACACGACAGACCTCTCGACCTTGACTCTTGATGCGCCAGTACTCACGCCTCAAGACTCACGAGATTGACGTTGTCTCGAGGTCGAAGTCTGATCGATGGCCTTGGTCACCGATCGATTCAACTTCCGAGTCCTCTTGCAATTTCTCCTTTCGCTGCTCTCGTGACATAAGCGATGATCGGTTAGAGCGACTTCGGATGAGCGACTTGCCCTCCTTGCTCGTAGATTCTCCCACGCTTACAAAGGAGGAGGGACGAAAGAGAGGAGCACCCGTGATTTGCTTCGAGTGTGGTGGCCCCAACCACATTCGGCAACCGCCCTAAGCCGGAGAAGGGCAAGAACGACTACGGCGGTTCGGGCAAGAACGACTACACCGACAAGTACCGCAACAAGAAGCCTCCGGCTCAGACGCCCAAAGAAGAAGAAGTTCCGCAACGGCAAAGCCAAGAAGCTCTTCCACTGCGTCCTCACCGCTTTTCGACGACCTCGACCTCGGCGAGGTGGAGGGATGGAGCGACGATGACGGACGGGTGACCAAGAGCCCAAGGATGGCGGCGACGACTTCTCCCGGCATGTGCTTCATGGCCCTCGAGGGCGAACTTCGTGACAAATGTAGTGTACTCCGACTTCGGACGAGGTAGATCCCACCTACTGACAAAGCTCAATCATGCTTTTCTTAAGCTAGGAGGTTTTCATGCTAAAGCTAAGGCTAGGTGTCTTTGAGTTAGAGAAGGAAATAGATAGTGTCACTAGAGATTATTGCTCTTACATCCGCCCTTCTAGTGATGATTGTGATACATGCTCGCTTTTTGGTTGATATGGAGAAGTTAAGGACCTCACATGATAGTATGTCCTCCGAACTTGATAGTGTTAAGGTGGAGAATGTTAGTCCGCTTGTCGAAGTTAGAGTTGAGTAGGATGGTCATTACCCTACTTATTACCGATGAGACTACTTCTCCCACCTCATGTGAGGGTAAGGACATTCTTTGCTAGAGGATCTTATGCCATGCTTCTTGATCGCCTGAGTCTTGTGAAAATTGCAATAACTTAAAGATGAACTTAAAACAGGCAGATCATAAAATTGTCGAACTCGCAAGCTTCTTTACTTGAGCCGATTGTTTCATGCTTAAACCTGTCCTAAGTTAAGCTACTTGAACTTGAGGTCGTCTCCAAACAGATTTCAAGATATGATTGATCATGAAAGGAAGATGGCTCGGTTTGCTTCTAAGGACCCTGTTAGCTCACCATGCATTAAGTGTAACAAACTAAAATCGACTTGATTGCTTTGGATGAGAAATGTGAAGCTAACTAAGGACCTTCTAGAGAAGCCACATTGTGCTTGCAATATGATTGTGGAGAAGGGAGAAGCCCTGTGGTAAGGATGAGACGCTTAGCAACGTGAACCAACCGGCTAGCGATGGGATGTCCCTTCAGAGTCGGTGTGCTTGCACAAGCCATTCTTCCTCTCGCCGCTTTGGTTCTTCTTTTGCTCCCTTACCTTCTTCGTCTCTTCTTCCCCCGCTCTTCTTGCACCTCTCTCTTTCGGGAGTGTCAAGACCTTATGAACACTCTCGAGAGATTTGTAGGAGGCAAGAAGAAGCTCAATCTTATTCTAGACCAATCTAAGATCCGCAGATTTAATCGTGGTCTAGGATATGACTTCTCTCGAGGACATGAGGAAGCATCCACCGCCGTGCTCGGACTCCATAGCACTGTGTGTGATCGAGATCGAGCCCGGACCGAGAAGGTCCATTTCAAGTCGGCGGGCTATGTCGAGGGATTTCGACAAGAAGGTAATTTCACATTTGCTTCTACCTCTCGAAGGTGAAGTATCACCGCACCTTCATCGGAAGGATGGACACACACGATCGTCGATGCTTCAGCGCGCCAAGATCGCGTAGAGACCATGTTGAGTCTCTTAGGCGCATTGTGGTCGGCCCTGACCTTGAGTGCACCTAAGACCAACACGAGGTCTAGGCTTGTTTCTTCCGATGGGTTTGTGCAAAGATCGAGGACTTGGTTTTTCCGAAGTTTTACGGTTTTCGTTCTCATCTGTCGCTTTCGATCGTGACTTCCGCCGTCCCGAGGGTAGATCTCGTTTTCCCCATCGAGATAGCTACCATGGCGTGTTCAAGATGTTGCGGTGCTCGACTCACTCCTTCGTAGGGCGATCGGACCCGGCAACGACTTTCGGTCTACTCTTAGACCTTACGCTTGATTCTGAGAGCGAGGGTAGATAGAGGTCATCGTGCTTGACTACTTCATCCGCTTTCGACGTGTTATTCAAGATTGGGTGCGAAATCATTGTTGATTTATCCCAAGATCGAGACTTTACTCTGCTTGACTCAGTTCACGGGTAGGGAAGGAGAAGGTTTGGCTTGTAGACTCGGTTGTTCTCGTCATATGACCGGAGACTCCGTTGGTTCTCCTCCTAGCCCGCGCTCCGGTGATGAGACGATCACCTTTGAGACGCTTCGTCAGGACGCGTCATCGCCAAAGGTCTTGTCGCGTATTAATGCTTCTTTTATTCTAAAGGATGTTGCCTTGGTTAGTAAGCTGCGGTACAATTTGCTTTCGCTTCTCACCTTCGATGGCGGTTTCGAGGTGAGCTTCAAGAAAACGCTTGCAAAATTCTTGACTCTTCTGTAGTCCGGTTTATGGATTTCTCGTTATGGGAGGATCTTTCGTGCTGATTTTTCCGAGTCTTCCGCGATCCTCTCGGTGTTTAGTTGCTTCGAGTCCCGCGATCTCTCTTTCGCATAGGAGACTTGGTCATATTGATTTGACCATTTGACCCGAGTTAGCGACCATGATCTCATTCGTGGTCCGCCTAAACTCAAGATGGTCAAAGATCTTGTTTGCACTCCATGCCCAAGACGCAAGAAGATGGTTGCCGCTTCTCATCCTCGGTCCAAGCATACTATGACCGATGCACCGACGATGCTCCACATGGACACAGTTGGACCAATTTCGAGTCGATCGGCAGGAGGGAAGTGGTATGTTCTTGTTGTGGTCGATGACTTCTCGAGGTACTCTTGGGTGTTTTTCTTAGCCTCGAAGGATGAGACTTTTACACATTTCCGAGGTCTTTTTAGTAGGTTTGTCTGCTGAGCTCCGGGTGCCTTCTGAGCGATCCATGATGACAATGGCACGGAGTTCAAGAATTCCTACTTTGAGAGTTTTCTGCGGTGAGGCAGTGTAGAGCACCGTTCTCTTCTCCATCGTTCCTCGGCAAAATGGCGTTGTGGAGAGGAAGAACCGTACCTTGGTTGAGATGGCGGGACGATGCTTGATGAGTACTCTACACCGAGGAAGTTTTGGGTGAAGCCATTGTGACCGCGTGCCATGTTTGAATCGAGTTTTTCTTCTGCACTCCTACACCGCACTTCTTATGAGTCGAGATACTGCTAAAGCCAGCGTCTCTCATTTTCGTGTGTTTGGTTGCAAGTGCTTTATTTTGAAGTCCGGGAACCTAGATAAGTTCGAGTCACGTTCTGTGGCGGTATCTTTCTAGGCTACTCGACTTCTTGGCGGGCTTCTGGTGCAGGCTCGCGAGTCTAGCAAAATGGTAGAGACTCGCGAGGTGACTTTTGACGAGGCGGTCCGGACTAGGCCAGATATCTCGAGTTCTTTAGAGCGTCCGAGACCATCTTTGTGGATGATGAGGACGATGGAGATGACGGTTGTCTACGATCCCTGCCCCTCATCCACTCCTTGAGGTGCCGTCTTCCACCGCACCTCGAGGTGATCGACCTTGCCTTCGCTTCCTCCGAGCTAGTGGCTCTGTTCCTACCTCGTCACTCATGAGGTAGATGCCACTTCTTCATCTCTCCGGGACCTCCTAGACACATCCAGAGAGTTCATCCTTGAGAGAGATCATTGAGATCTTTTCGAGCGTGTTACCCGCTCAAAATCTAGCTTATCTCAATTCTGTCTCCATTCTCGCCTTCATTGCCTTTTTGAGCCCAAAGATGTTTCTCATGCTTTATCGATGAGTCTTGGGTCAATGCCATGCATGAGGAGCTAGAAAATTTCGAGAGGAACAAGGTCTGGTCACTTGTTGAGCCCCCACGAGGCTACAATATCATTGGAACCAAGTGGGTGTTCAAGAACAAGCAGAGTGAGGATGGGGTAATCATCCAAACAAGGCGAGATTGGTAGCTCGGGGTTTTCCTGTGTTGAGGGTCTAGACTTTGAGGAGACCTTTGCCCTCAGAGCTCGACTTGAAGCCATTAGAATCTCGCTTGCCTTTGCGACTTCTAAGGGTTTCAAGCTTTACCAGATGGACGTGAAGAGTGCCTTCCTCAATGGCCTTATTGAGGAGGAAGTCTACGTCCGATGACCTCAGTTTCGAGAACCCCAAATACCCTAACCATGTTTTCAAGCTTTCAAATGTTGTATGGACTTAAGCAGGCTCCCGAGCTTGGTATGAGAGGCTTAAGTCCTACTTGATAAGTCATGGTTTTGAGATGGGTAAAGTTGACAAGACCTTGTTCATCCGAGGCATGGCATCGACCTTCTGCTTTCGTCGGATCTATGTCGATGACATTATCTTTGGCGGCTCTTCCCATACTCTGGTTTCCCAGTTCTCGGATGTCATGAGCACCGAGTTTGAGATGAGTATGATGGGTGAGTTGACCTTCTTCCTTGGCTTCCAAATCAAGCGGACTCGGGAGGTACATTTCTTCATCAAGGAAAGTACACTCGTGACCTCTGAGACAACCGACATGAGTGATGGTAAGCCCGTGTCGACTCCCATGGCTTCTACCGCCTATCTTGACCGAGATGAGGATGGCGAGCGCTTGATCAAAAGGAGTATCGCGGCATGATTGGCTCCCTCTTGTACCTCAACGCCTCGAGACCGGACATACATTTTTACGTGTGTTTGTGCGCTCGTTTCGAGCTTCTCCTCGCGTTTCACCGCCAGCGGTGAAGCGCATCTTCAGTACCTTCGAGCTACCATTGACTATGGTATCTGGTACTCTTCCTCATCTGTCTTTCCTTGAGAGCCTTTTCGGATCGAACTTATTTTGTAGGATAGATAGGAAGAGCACTTCGCTTTGCCAATTTCTTGGCACTTCTCTTGTTTCTGGTCTTCAAGGAAGCGATGCAGTGTTACCTGATCCACCGCAGAGGCGAGTATGTTCTCGCCGATTCTTTGTAGTCAAGTGCTCTGGATGGCTTCGACCCTGCGGGACTTTGGGTTAGTTATCGACAGTGTTCCACTTTTTGTGATAACACTTCGCGATTAACATTGCCAAGAACCCAAAGGCAAACATTCCGGACCAAGCACATCGATATTCGTTTCCACTTCCTTAGAGACCATGTAGAGAAGGGCGATATAGTGCTCCAGTTTGTGGAGAGTGACCACCAGTTGGCTGACATTTTCACCAAGCCATTGGATAGTTCGAGGTTTTTTTCATGGGAGAGCTTGGGGTGGTTTGTCCTTATGGATTTGTGAGTGAGGGAGCTTTGGGTTTTATTGCTTTACTATATTATTTATGCTCTTGCTCCTTCTTGTTGCATTGCATTTTGGGTGCATTTGGGATTAGTCCTCCTAGCATAGATTAGAGTGCTTCTTTTGTCTAGTTGTTTAGATTTTGCTCTTATCTTGTGATTCTAGGATCTTGCTTATTAGTTGTCTCTTCTCACTAGGTTGAGCTTACTCACTTCTTATAGGTTCTAGCAAGGGTTGGGCCACCCTTGGGTAGCAGGAACGTGTTTGCTCCTTAGTGTGTTAGCAGGCGCAGTTGATAGTCCTAGAGTCATATGGGGTAGATGAGAGTCGATCGAGCCATAGTATTCTCTATATCTTATCTATGCTTTAAGGACTGCATTTTATGTTTTCTTTGCCAGCTTCTCGATTTATTGTTTTGGTTCAAGGGGAGTTCTTTTGGGAGCTTCTGGAGCTTAATTTTGACTTAACTCAACTTGAACTAAAAGTTGCATCTATTGTTGAGGGGGAGCTGGATCTTCTGCATTTCTAGCATTCTGCATTGTAATATAACTACATTGAGCCTTGATTATTATCCTGCTATGACATGTTTACAATGCTTTACACCTTGCCATGACTTGTGCTTATTTGCTAGATTTATCATGACTTCATATGTGTAGCCTAGCTTTTGCCATGATAAGATAATTAAAATTGCTCAACTTAAACTAAAACTTGTCATGTTAGCACTCGAGATTAGTCTTTCTTGAGCTATCCTTTTATGATTCATGCCATGTCAAATAGGCTAGGTAGAGTGATGAATCTATTGAGCCTTAGATTGAGCTGTTTTAGTCTCTTGATGATACATGAGTTAGTACAACTTGTTAAAAGGCAAAAAGATCTCTTTGTGTAAAAAACCGACTTCACCAATTCTTCCCTATGAGACGGCTTGTCATTGCACTTGACATGAACTTAGGGGGAGTTTTGGATGACCTAGACTACCTTCTTAAGCTTCTCGCTTGAAGTAGTCGCATAAGGCTTGAGGTCTAGCACATGATAAAACAAAAATCTGGTTGTCAACAACCTTGAATTTCAAAGATAATATATCATTTGTGCTCAAATTTGCTTAAAGCTATCAAAAGAATCAAGTACTTAACCAATGTTTCAATCTTGAGCTTATAGCACTCTTTTTGGTCTCAATTTAAGCTTCTTAGTTCCGCTTAGCTTATTGACATGGCTGCATCATCCTTGGATATCTCTAGCGAGACTTTGCTCATTGATGACTTGACTTGCTCACATAATGTACCTCATTTTCAGATTGTCATCTATGTGTTCTAGCTAGCTTATACATATCTTGTCATGATCTAGATAGCCTTTTTATTAAGTTATGGCTTGGTGTATTACATGTTAGTCATTATGGATAATTCTCATGGCTCAAAATGCTTAAATAAACAAACTTGACCATTTTCATCCTTTAACATGTCATATTCTCTCTTGAGCATTCTTGATGTGTTTATTGCCAAAAGGGGAGAATAGAGAAGAAAAGCAAGTTGGGATCATTTTAGAGCTTTGGAGAACAATTTGCTCTTTTAGTTGTTGCTCTAGTGTTCCTTCGTCGACATGGTCAATTGTTTCACTCTTCTTCTTTGGACCATGTTGATTCGTCAAACTCAAACTCAACTTTGCTCTTTTTGGAGTTTGTCAATATACTCATCAAGGGGAGATTGAGAGACCATGTGGAGGTCGTCCGTGTGAGTGATGAGTAATTGACAAAGGTTTTAGGTCGATCGAGTTTGGTTTGTGTGGTCGGACCTTGTCGTTCTTGCTGTTCACGCTGCTGCGTGAAGTCAATCGTATTTGTCGGGATAATCGAACGACCGGCGTGTTATGGGCGATACGACCGCAGGCGGTTATACCGATTGGTAAATGGCGGTTGAAGAATTCCGAGAAGTTGTTTCGTGTTCGGTCTTCATTGGAAATCGAACGACCGCGGTATTGGAGCCAGACGACCGAGTGCGGTTGATCCGCTGGTAACATGGCGGTTATCGATTGTATTGTGAGGTTCGCCATTTTGGTGTTTTGAGTTTTGGATAGGTCATATCCAGTGTGTTCATGCATATGTGTTGCATATTGCATGTTTGAGCTAACGTTAGGTCAAGTTGTGAAGAACTTGTTCCGGTTTCGTGTTTCTTGTGCGTGTGGTCTGCAGGACGTCGAGCGGAGTCGTGGCGAGACACGATGGATCGGACTAAGCGCAGTGGCGCCGAGGTCGAACGGTCGATGTGTCAAGACGACGTGGACTCGAGGTGGTTGCGGCGTCGGCGAGACAAGGAGCCTTGAAGCTTCGGAAGGTCTGCGTATGGGCGAATCGGAAATTGCAAGGTCGCACAAGCGGGCTCCGTTGGACTTAAGCGCGAACGGGAGGAGACCCGTTAGCCAAGGCTATATAAAGGATTGGAGGGGCTGCATGCCCTCTTGAGCACTTGAAAAGGAATTAGGGTTTTGCTAGAGTCAAAAGAGTCTTTAGTGGCTGTTTTTGCTTTAGGCTTTAGTGGTTGAGAGTGTTGGTGGAGGCAGTGGGTGCTCCCTGCTTGTTCCCTTTGTAGCTCTCCCATGTGAGTTCTTGGCTTAGGGAGAGGGAGAGGATGGATTGATGAACTTGTAATCATTCCTCTTGTTTTAATGTCCATGCGTATGGGGATGTATCTCTTTGTATTTCGCTCTTGATTCAATGAATGGAAATCAAGTTTTCTTCTATTCGTGCTCTCTGTTCTTCGCTCTCCTTTTTGTGATTTTTTTGGGGCTTTCGTCAATTCGGAGTTTTTGCTTGGTTCTTCCTCTTGATCTTGCTTCTTTGGGACATGTGAGAACCTATCTAAGGTCATCTAGATCATCATCCACCCACGAGCAAGTCGTTAGATCAAGTTTTGTTTTTGCGCTTTTGAACCCACCTTCGTTCTAATACAAAAGGATAGGAACCTTGGCATGGATCTCTGAAATCGTTGCTTGGAATAGGTTCCTAATATCTTGAGGAAGGTGTGGTTCAATTTTGGTCAAGTTTGGCCGCCGTAGATCAAAAGTTACGTTGATTTTCGTTTTGAAACCCGAAGCGGATTTTGCTGCTCCAGACAATCGGATGAACAAGGCTTAACATCTGCGGTTGTCTGGGATCTGCAGTACAACCGCCGCTTGCTATGGGTTGATTAGGATCGACTGCAGTACAACCGCCGCTTGTTCTATGCGGTTGTACCGATTGTCCGATTTGTTCGAGATCTTCTGTTTTTGTTTGTTTGTTTGTGGGGTGAGGAGTGGATTCAACATAAGACTTCCTCTCGTGGCTTAATCTTTGATCTTCATAGCTCTCATAGCTATTGGAGTGATTTACAAGTTGAATCCATTCTTTGCGAAAAAGATTAGGTGCTCCTATTCACCCCCTCTAGTCGCCTTTCTGGTCCTTGATTCTCGTTGGTAGTAGATGGGTATACGAGGTGGCACGAGCTATAAGGACCAGATGGTTTATTGCGCTTGTTCATGACCTTACTGTATATCACTCCTACCGGTCGGAATTCCACCATCGGAGTGTGCCGCATTATGTGGTCGTATCAAGGCAACGATCGGAAGGTTCGGAATAGGGTTAATATGATTAATCCGATGATTTCCAAGGCTCGGTTGTGTGAATAAGATTCATGTTTCGGAAAAATTTTCCGAGCGCGCTGCCCTCGACCAGTGCGCTATAGATAGTGTGTGCTCATATCGTCCGATAGAATTGGATTCTGTGCATAATTTGTTTTTGCAGGGATTGATGTGAATAGTATGACCCATATTGGTTCATGTATGAGATGCATATATGTATGTAATGTTCATGACCTGCGTGTCATGCTTATCGCAGCCCAAGGCTGTCCATATTTGTATAACGGCCTGCGTGTCGACTTGTGATGTTTATTTACTCCTTGTGATTTATTTCTAGTGCTATTAGGAGTAATGGCTTAGTGGGAGTGCTTGGAGGAGTTGACCACTCGAGAGACATGGCGAACAGGATGCATGGCGATGGAGATCACCATGGAGAAGGGTCATACTATATCACAATGCAATTTGATTGTCTGTGAATGCCTTTATATTCCTGTTCATTTATTTCTATACATGTTTTTGCTTTAAATGCTTTTAACATGGTAGAAGTACAATTCCCTCACATAATATTAAGTTAAATTGATGCCCTCCCAAATATGCTGCACCATCCAAAGTCATATATTTTAATGGTAGGTCTTGCCAAAGCAGAGTGCCATTAACTCTACTTGACTAGATGGGTTTGTGTCAGACACTTACACGCTGAGCATTGGTTTAACTTAACAAGGTTATCATAACAGTTGTGGACCTTAGGGCATAAAGGTTGGGTGCCGAAGCATAGAGATGCTACCCAACAACAAGAGTCATATAGAGATATGATTAGCAAAGGGTTGCTTACCATTTTCACTAGTCTTCTAGCAGTGATGCCAAAACTCACTAGTAGATTAAATGATTATGGATCTTGAATCACTAAAATGTCATAAGAGGGATATGGTGTTTAGTGGGAGTATCTTTGTTAAATTGTTTAATAGAAGTTACTTTGATTGAACATATGTCTTAGTTTTGCATATTTTATGTTGTAGATTATGGCACCAACTGCTGTACCTACATCCAGTTTTGCTTTACGTTCGATACTTGAAAGGGAAAAACTGAATGGAACAAATTTTACGGATTGGTCCTGCAACCTAAGAATTGTTCTTAGGCAAGATAAAAAGGAACATGTTCTAGAGAAACCAATTCCAAATATGCCTACAGAGAATGCTACTGCTACTCTTAAAACCGCCTATAAAAAGGCATGTGATGAATCCCTTGATGTTACCTGTCTCATGCTTGCTGCAATGAACTTAGACCTTCAGAAGCAGTTTGAGAACATTGAGGCCTACGATATGATCGTAGCGCTCAAAGGCATGTTTGAGACACAAGTAAGAACTGAGAGATATGAGATCTCAAAGAACTTGTTTGGATGTAGGCTAGCTGAGGGTGGTCCGGTGAGCCCTCATGTGATCAAAATGGTTGGTTACACACAGAGCTTGGAAAAACTTGGTTTTCCACTTAGCCAAGAGTTGGCTACAGATTTGATTCTTGCTTCGCTTCCTGAAAGCTATGGGCAGTTCATTTTGAACTTGCATATGAACGGCTTAGACAAGAATCTCATCGAATTGCATATGATGCTTAAGACAGCAGAGAGCAGCATTAAGAAAAGCAACAATCATGTGATGATGGTGCAAAAGAGTACATGCTTCAAGAAGAAGGCTAAGACTTGGGTCAAGAAAAAGGGCAAGGCTAAAGTTTCAGATGAGATCAAAACTAACAAGCCTAAGCCCAAGACTAAGTCCGGCCCAACTCAAGAGAATGAATGCTTTTACTGCAAAGAGCTAGGCCATTGGAAGAAGAACTGCAAGAAATACCTGGCTGATCAGAAAAAGAATGGTGGGACTAAAACTTCCACTATAGGTATTAATGTTATAGATATTTTTTTTACTGACTCTTCTGTTAACTCATGAGTATTTGATACTGGATCGGTTGCTCATATCTGCAATTCGATGTAGAGTCTAACAAGGAGTAGGAGAATTACAAAGGGCGAGATGGATCTTCACGTCGGGAATAAAGTAAGGGTTGTTGCATTAGTCGTCGGGACTTTGCCATTACTTTTGCCTTTAGGATTTATTATGGAATTGAATAATTGTTATTACGTTCTAGCCATCAGTAGAAACATTATCTCTGCCTCATGTTTGATGGCAGAGGATTATAAATTCATTATTGAGAACAATGGTTGTTCTATATTTTTGAATGAAGTGTTTTATGGCTATGCACCTATTTTGAATGGGTTGTTTATTTTAAATCTTGTTGATGCGTCCGTCTATAATATTAATGTGAAAAGGCTTCGGCCTAATGAGATGAATTCCACTTTCATTTGGCATTGTCGTTTGGGTCACATAAGTAAGAAACGTATGAAAAAACTCCATAATGATGGAACTCTAAACTCATTTGATTTGGAATCATTTGATACATGCGAATCTTGCCTGGTCGGAAAGATGACCAAGACACCTTTCACTAGTCGGAGTGAAAGGGCGTCCAACCAGTTGGCACTCATACATACTGATGTGTGTGGACCAACGAGTACAACAGCTAGAGGTGGTTTTCAGTACTTCATTACTTTCATCGATGACTATAGTAGATATGGATATATATATACTTAATGAGGCACAAGTCGAAATCCTTTGAAAAGTTCAAGGAGTTCCAGAATGAGGTATAGAATCAACTTGGCAAGACAATCAAATCTTTACGATCTGATCGTGGAGGTGAGTTTTTGAGCCATGAGTTTGGTAATCATTTGAAACAATGTGGAATTGTTCCACAGCTTATACCACCGGGCACTCCACAATGGAATGGGGTGTCTAAGCGGCGTAATAGGACCTTGTTAGACATGGTTCGATCGATGATGAGCCAATCGGATCTGCCACTGTATTTTTGGGGTTACACTCTAGAAACTGCCGCGTTCATTTTAAATAAGGTACCATCTAAATTAGTAGATAAGACACCATATGAGATGTGGACTGGGAAGAGTCCTAGTTTGTCTTTTCTAAGGATTTGGGGATGTGATGTCTATGTTAGATGTTTGACGTCTGATAAACTCACACCCCAGTCAGATAAATGCTTCTTTATAGGATATCCTAGGGAAACCAAAGGATGTTATTTCTACAACCGGGAAGAAGGCAAAGTTTTTGTTGCCTGAAATGGTGTCTTTTTGGAGAAAGAGTTTCTTTTAAAAGGAGTCAGTGGGAGAAATGTGCAACTCGAAGAAATTCGGGAAACATCTGAAAGTGTTTCAACTCCTGCTGAATCTCTACTGGATGAACAAAATGTTGTTGAACCTGTAGACGAGGCACCAGCCCCACGTAGATCTAAAAGGCCGCGTTAATTGCCTACAAGGTATGGGCATGACGTATTATTAATGAATAATGATGAGCCTAATACTTATAAGGAAGCGATGATGGACCCAGACTCTAAGAAATGGCTTGGAGCCATGAAATCCGAGATAGACTCTATGAGAGAAAATCAGGTTTGGAACCTGGTCGATCCACTTGATGGTGTTAAAACCATTGAGTGCAAATGGATCTATAAGAAAAAGATTGATATGGATGGAAATGTTCACATTCATAAGGCTCGACTAGTCGCAAAAGTTTTTCGACAAGTTCAAGGAGTTGACTACGATGAGACTTTCTCACCAGTAGCGATGTTTAAATCTATTCGGATCATTCTAGCTATTGCTGCATATTTCGACTATGAGATATGGCAAATGGATGTCAAAACGGCTTTCCTTAATGGAAACCTAGATGAGGATGTGTACATGACACAACCTGAAGGATTTGTCGATCCAAAGAATGCTAGTAAAGTATGCAAACTTCAAAATTCCATTTATGGGTTGAAGCAAGCATCTCGGAGTTGGAATATACATTTTAATGAGGAGATCAAAAGGTTTGGTTTTCTCAAGAACAAAGAAGAACCTTGTGTTTACATGAAGTTTAGTGGGAGCGCACTTGTTATTATGATCTTGTATGTAGATGACATACTACTGGTCGGAAATGACATTCCTATGCTAGAATCCATTAAGTCATCATTGAAAAATAGTTTTTCCATGAAAGACCTAGGAGAGGTAGCATATATCTTGGGAATTAGGATCTATAGAGATAGATCTAAGAGGCTAATTGGATTAAGCCAGGATATATACATAGACAAAGTGTTGAATTGGTTCAACATGCAAGATTCCAAGACAGGATTCTTGCCCATAGCACATGGCATTAATCTTAGCAAGAATCAGTGTCCTTCGACCACTGATGAGTGAGACAAAATGAGTGATATTCCATATGCTTCGGCCATTGGATCTATCATATACGCCATGATATGTACTCGACCAGATGTATCATATGCTCTAAGTGTTACGAGCAGATACCAAGCTGATCCCGGTGAAGGTCACTGGACAGCTGTGAAAAACATTCTTAAGTACTTAAGAAGGACTAAGGATGTATTCCTAGTTTATGGAGGTGATGAAGAGCTCGTTGTAAATGGTTACACCGATGCAAGCTTTCAAACCGACAAAGATGATCATCGTTCGCAATCTGGTTTTGTATTCATTTTGAATGGATGAGCAGTGAGCTGGAAAAGTTCCAAGTAAGAGACGGTTGCTGATTCCACGACGGAGGCTGAGTACATTGCGGCTTCTGAAGCTGCAAAAGAAGGTGTTTGGATAAAGAATTTTATTGCTGAGTTGGGTGTGGTTCCGAGTGCCTCGAGCCTAATGTATCTCTATTGTGACAACAATAGAGCCATTGCGCAGACTAAGGAGCCTAGATCCCATCAGAAGTCCAAGCATATACTCAGGCGCTATCTTCTTATTCGCGAATTGGTGGATAGAGGAGATGTTAAGATATGCAAAGTTCATACAGATTTAAATGTTGCTGATCCGTTGACAAAGCTTCTCACACAGCCAAAGCATGAGGCACACACAAGAGCTATCGGTATTAGATACCTAAATGATTGACTCTAGTGCAAGTGGGAGACTGTTGGAAATATGCCCTAGAGGTAATCATAGAGATGATTATATTTCATTATGTTTATAATATTGGATAATATGTTATCCTGTTCCTAAAATAATATTGTTAATATTGATTATCAAGTATGTGACTTGATTGTGAAACTCTATATTTTTGCGATAATTATTCTTATACGATCCCTGGTCGGAAACATATGAGGACACATATGAATAGACTAGCATATGTATTGGTTGATGACTATGTTTCACGGGTCATGGATATGGAGATATCAAACCAATAATATGGACACATGTTAGAGAACATGATGTTGGATTAGATCCACCTTGAGATACTATTGAGTTTGTTACGATTCTATGTGTCATTTGTTGGTCTCATGCAATGATGATGTATAATCCTTAGACCTGAGATCAACATGGTTTCCTACATGTGTAATAGCACTCTTAGGGGTTGCCAAACGTTGCACTGTAATTGGGTAGTTATAAAGGTAACTTTCGGGTATGCTATGAAATATGCAGAGGAATGTGACTGGTCGGATATGGGATTTGTCCCTCCTAACATAACAGGAGAGATGTCTCTGGGCCCCTCGTTGTGGTCGGAAAAAGAAAGTGCATGGCCATGCCACTAGTAGTCGAAGTGTTCGACCACGTGAAGTTATCCGAAACTCGATCGAAAAAGAATTGAACAGTCCATGGATGACACAACATCTCACCTGGAGTTCAACCAGACATCGTGAGGCAAAGGGAGAATACATGAGTAGGTCACTTAGTTCGAGCAGTTACGGACTGGTCGTATGGAGATACGAGCTGGTCGTAGACTGGTCGAACGTAATCACAGAGTGGTCGAAACCTGGTCGTAAGGACTTACGAATTGGTCGTGACCAAATACGAACTGGTTGTATAGAGATAGGACCTGGTCGTAAGTGATGAGGACCTGATCGTAGATCATATTGCATTAAGGTTCGTCCGATTTAATTTGTGTGTATTCGGGAATCACTATGTTCTGCTAGGAGCCGCTACGACTAGTGATCGGAAAGGGTTTTCGAGTCACAACCGATTACGCATGAACCTACAGGGTCACACACTTAATGGGTTGGAACAAACCAGTATGAATACGATTCGTCAAACGTGTTTGGATAGGATCCGTCACGAGCATTATATAAGGAGATGCATGAGGCTGTTTGGGATGTAAGTTTTACACCATCGAAACCCTAGCCGCCATCTTCCTGAAAGCTCTACCGTGCGACTTGGTGCTAGTACACCGGCGTACGGTTGTTCCTTCCCTGGACGTGTGGATACCGTAGAGGCGCTACTGCGACTATTGCGCTTGAGGACGATCCGCAATCTTCACAAGGAACTACAGAGGTTGCTGGAGGAGACGATCAACTCGCGAGGACGCTGGACGATCGACTACGACCACTACATCGACGTGCTCTACGTTGGACTAGGCTACTCCAACCCTTCTTCTGCTGCTCCGCGCGTCTGGTGGCAACGATCTGTGATCATCTACTTGCTTGGCTTTCTGGTTTGCGTGGTAGATATTTTTGTTTGTTGCTATCGTAGCCTACCCGTATACCTACACCACGGGCCTTTGGGCATCACGTGGCGGCCATGAAGCGCAAGGCCGACTGAGTGTCGACCATCGTCTTTGAGCAGGAGAACGGCAAGGGGGCAACAACAAGCGTGCCGTCCCATGTGGAGTTGTGGAGGTAGAATAGTCAAACATTGGAAATCTAACGTTATACTAGCATATAATTCTTGTTGGGTTCAAACATAGCACATCAAACATAACCTTTTAACATGAAGTGAGGACGAAAGTGTAAGCTTGATGTTATGTACGCGTGGGCCCATCCCATGTTTGGTCATTGAATGACTTGTCAAACATAGGTCATCCAAGTCAACAATTTAACATAATGAAGCAAGGACGAAAATACAAGCGGGATGCTATGCACGCGTGGGCCCATCCCACGTGGAGGTTGGCCATTAAGCAATTTGTGTGCTAGGGTGTAACAGTCTATAGATGGTCTCAGAGCATCAACCCTTGCTACACAAGTACGTGTACGAGTGGGTGAAGAATCTAGACCAGCCATTATGAGTTAATGGAGTATTTTGGTTATTAATAACAAATATATTTGTGAGACTAACACTTCTATTGTTATACCTATTGTTTAGTCTCAATTGGATAAAAAGGTGAATATCAAAGAGGTATGCATTCGATATTATATTCCTATATCTTGTTGCATTCCTCGGATCCAAAATATAGGTTGAACTCCACTAAAAGGTTAACTTAAATAATGTGCATATGTTATTATTACACATTTGTGTATGCACACATTTAGGGGGAGTTCACTCTATGTTTTGTGGTTTCATTTTGATACATATTTCTTTTTCCACATATATTAAGGATCTCTACCTTGAAACATATCCTTGAGTATATAAAACTTGTGTAGTTCATATATACTTATATTTATCTACATTCAATTATTTGTAATTGTGATGGTTGTCATCAATTACCAAAGAGGAAAAGATTGAAGTATCTTGTGCCGCTATTATGAGTTAATAGTACGTTGTGGTAATTAATGACAATCACATTGTGGAACTAACGTTTTCCATGAGTTGGATGGGTAGGTTATATTCCATGATGATGATGACTTGGGTGACATCATGAGTTGATTGGCATCAAGTCAAAGTTCAAGTAAAGGATGCATCATGTGTTGATGCGTATTAAGATCTCGAAGAAAAAGAAATCATCATGTGTTGATGATATTGAAGTCAAAGAGCTTGGAGTAAAGAATGCATCATATATTGATGCATATCAAGATCTCAAAGAGGAGATGATCATGAGTTAATCATCAAGTCAAGAGAAGACCCATCATGTGTTGATAGAGGTCAAGTGAAAGAGTGCATCATGGGTTGATGCATATTCAAGTCAAGAACTTGAAGTACAGGAAATCATCATATGTTGATGATCATCAAGTCAATGACCCGGTCTTGAAGCGAAGATGTGCATCATGAAACTTCAAGTATTTATGCAAGGCAAAGGTATGGCTAGCTAGGGCTAAGGATGTGTTCCTAGTCTTTTACCAGTCTTGATGTTTGGTTGGAGACCGGATTGCTAGTATAGGTCACCGTACTATTAAGAGGGGTCTTGACTAGTAGCTTGAGTTAGTTATGTGTTGATAGCTCGTTGTGCTTGCTCTAACTCTTGTTAGCATGTTGCCGATATTTGCGAATGTATTTTGCAAATAGACGTGGCTCATGCATAATCCTTGTAGCATGTGAATTTAGTTTGCGAATGTGTTTTACAAATGGTGTAAGTCCATGCATCTTATTCCTTGTGGTGTGATTCTCAAAATTGACAAATGTGTTTTGAATCTAGTTGAGAATCTCGCTTATAACCCTTGTTTGCATCGCGCATCAATTGACAAATGTATTTTGCAAATTGAGTTGAAGCGATGTGCAAAATATCTCTCTCAGCTTGGGCGGTCTGACCAGAACCTTTCGGACTGGGCGATTGGCCTTTGTGAACTGGCGGTTTGACCGCCAGTAGCGACCGGTCTGACCGGTGGGTAGTCCGATCTAACCGCTATATGTTGGCCGGTCTGACCAGCCCCTGGTTAGCGGTATGACCGCATTTGAACTGCGGTAGTACCGATCTTTATTGGCTGTATGTTTATTCTAGGAAGGTGTCTTTTCTGGATCTAGCTTGCTCCTTTGTGGAGTGGTCTGACCAGTGTGGCCTGGTCTAATTGACCATTGATTGGTGGTCAGACCGGATGTGTGTCCAACGGCTAGTTTTATAGCCGTTGGAGCTCTGACGGTCTGACCAACCATTAGTTGGCAGTCAGACCAGTTTATTCCTATTTCTCTACAACTTTACCTCCAACGGCTAGTTTTTATGTGTGGGCTATATATACCCACCTTGGCCGGTTGTGAGCAAGGTTATTGCTGGTGCTATTCATTCCTTGAGCAAAGAGCAAGCCTTCTCATCTCTTTTGTGCATGTGTTGCACTTAGTGAGCTTAGAGAGTAAACCCTAAGTGCATGTGTTGCATTAGGTAGTGGATTGTGTATCTATTGAGTTTAGACACTTGATTTGTTCAAGTGAGCGTCTTCGACTTGTTACTCTTGGTGTTTGCCGACACCTAGACGGCTTGGAGAAGTTGCGCCGGTGATCTTCTCAAAGAAGGTTGTGAGAAGGCCCGAGTGGCTGTGAGTGATTTGGTGCTCACCATCTCCAAAGTGGAGGAAGAGTAACCCCGAGTGGATCGAGGTGTTGGTTCGTGTTGGATCCGGTCCAAGTGGTTGGACTTATCTCGGAGGTGTTTGGCTTAATTTGTGGAGCCGATCCAATTAGTTTGAGCTTATCTCAATGTGGATTAGGGGAGACCAGCAAATCTCCAAACACCACGGTAAAACATCATTGTGATTTGTTCTTTTGTGTTTTACTTTACGCTTTTTATAATCATAGAATTAAATTGCTTACTTGTATTTGTATGATTGCTATAATTGTCAATAGTCTAATATTGTTGGTGCACTTAGTCGAGACTAGTTGATTTATATTTTAATTGTGCAAAACCGAATTGATTTACAATTCCGCATAAAACTCGGTTTTAGAAAAAGAAGTTTTTAAAACAGTCTATTCACCCCCTCTAGTCGGCATCCTCGATCTTAGAGTGGGCCCATCCGACAAGTGGTTCCGGGCATCTCGAATGTACATCCATGACAAATACAAAACGAAAATTTAATTTTTGTGTAAAAAAAAACTGAAACATAGTTTGAAGAAAATCGTAGAAAAGGATGTCAACTAAAAAGTGAAACTTTCAAATATGAAAAAACTTTGGAAACTTAAGGTTAAGATTTCAAAACATTAGATAAAAACACAACTTACTCATAACTTGCTTTCAAAAGGTCAATATATTTAAATATTTTGAATGTAAATGCATGAGAAATAAAAAATAGAAATTTGACTTTTCTATAAAAAGAGAAATAAAAAATAGTTTGAAGAAAATTGTAGGGAAGAATGTCAACTAAAATGTAAAGTTTTAAAATATGGGCTCAAAAAAAGATCGTAAACTTAAGGTTAAAACTAGAAGAAGCTAAGATCAAAAGATAACTTCCAAATTACTTCATTAAAATTTAAAAATGTGATGCCAGAAAACTTTTCGATTTCAAAAAGAAAGGGAGTTTAGTTTTAGAAAATGAGATATTTGAGATTATTCAAAACACAAACTTTGCAAGTTTTTGAAAAGTTATGGTAGGAAGGGAGCAATTTCAAAAGGATGACATTTTTTAGTATTTTCAAAATTCAAATTTAGTGTTCAAAATAAATCATTCGCAGACTACAAAAAAAATGTGCAAAGCATGGTACATGTTTTCGAAACTTGAAGACAAAAGGCTGTAGAAAACAAGAAGCTTTCAAAAGGTCAATAAATTTAAATATTTTGAATGTAAATGCATGACAAATTAAAACCAAACATTCAAGTTTGGTATAAAAAGAAAAAACAAACATAGTTTGAAGAGAATAGTAGAAAAGAATGTTGACTAAAAAGTAAACTTTCCAAATATAGGATCATTTTTTTCTTCAAAACTTAAGGTTAAGATTTCAAAACATAAGACCAAACGTTAACTTTCAAATAACTTCAATAAAATTTTAAATGTGAAACGTCAAACATTAGCGAAAGAAAGGGAGTTCAATTTTAGAAAATTAAAACTCCAAGATTAGCGAAATCACAAACTTTGACGATAGTAAATGAGCAGTTTCAAAAGCATGAAAAAATTCGGTATTTTCAAAATACAGGCTTGAAATAATCAGGAGTGGGAAATAAATCTTTCGAGTAATACGAAAAGAATGTGGAGAACATGGTACAATTTTTGATATTTGAAGACATACGGCTGTAGAAAAAAAAACAACTTTCAAAAGGTTAATACATTTAAATCTTTCAAATGTAAATGCATGACAAATAAAAATCGGATATTCAAGTTTGGTATAAAAAGAAAAAAATCAAAACATATTTAAAATAAAATCATAGAAAAGAATGTAGGATAAAAAAGATTCAGAACTTAAGGTTGAGATTTGAAAACATAGGAACAAATGTGAACTTACAAATAACTTCAACAAAATTTTAAATGTGAAACATCAAAGATTAGCGAAAGAAAGGTAGTTCAGTTTTAGAAAATAAAAACTCCGATATTAGCGAAATCACAAACTTTGCAACATCTTGAAAAGAGACTATAGTGCGCGGTTTCAAACATATGTTCAAAACATGGTACAATTTTCAAAATTTGAAGGCAAGGTTGTATAAAACATGTAGCTTTCAAAAGCTCAATATATTTAAATATTTCAAATGTAAATGGGTGACAAATAAACCCAAAAATTCAACTCTGGTATATAAAAACAAAAATCAAAACATAGTTTGAAGACAACTGAAAAAATGCCGACTAAAAATTAAACATTTCAAATATACGCTCGAAAAAAGATAGGAAACTTGAGGTTAAGATTTGAAAACATAAGATAAAGATACTTACAGATATCATGAATAAAATTTTAAATGTGAAACTTGAAAATATTTACATTTCAAAAAGAAAGGGGTTCAATTTTAGAAGATCAAAACTCCGATAGTCGCTTAAACACAAACTCTGCAACGTATTCAAAACAGACGACAGTAAGCGAGTGATTTACAAAGCATGGAATATTTTAGTTGAGAAAGGGGGAGGTCGATTTGCGCCATGCCGAGGCGAAGCCATCGAGGCGTGTTGGAGCTTGTAGAGGTGGATCCGTTGAGATAGGGGGAGTCCCTAGTCGACGAGACGCCATCGAGATGGAGCGGAGTTAAGCTGAAGCAAAACCGTCAAAGCCAAGAGGCGACACGCCGAGGAGAATCCTCGAGGCTTGTTGGAGCTCGCCGGCGAATCCATCGAGGCTTGTTGGACCTTACCGAAGTGAATCCATCGAGCCAGGGGAGCCCCTAGTCAAGGAGACGATATCGAGACAAAGCGGAGTTTAGCCAAGGCAAAGCCATCGAGGCTGAGTCACGCCACGTCGAGGCGAAGCCATCAAGGCGTGTTGGAGCTCGCTGAGGTGAATTCGTTGACCTAGGGGGAGCCCTAGTCGAGGAGACGACATTGAGGCAAAGCGACGTTCGACCGCGGCAAAGCCATTGAGGCTGAATTGAACCACGCTGAGACCAAGCCATCGAGACGTATTGGAGCTTGCGCGAGGCGAATCTGTCGAGCTAGGGGAGCCGCTAGTCGACAAGACACCATCGAGACGAAGCAATTTTTGGTCAAGGATGAATTAAACCACGCCGAGGCCAAGCCATCGAGGCGTGTTGGAGCTCGCCGATGTGAATCCGTCAAGCTTAGGGAGCCACTAGTTGAGAAGACGCCATCGAGGCGAAGTGAAGTTCGACCAAGGCAAAGTTTGAGGCCTAATTGAACCACACCAATGCCAAGCAATTGAGGCATGTTGGAGCTCATCGAGGTGAATCCATTGAGCTAGAGGGGGCCCCTAGTCGAGGAGACGCCATCGAGATGGAGGGGAGTTCGTCCGAGGCAAAGTTGTCGAAGATGAGTTGGGCCACGCCTAGGTGAAGCCATCAAGGTGTGTTGGAGCTCACTGATGTGAACTAGTTGAGCTAGGGGGAGCCCAAGTCAAGAAGACACCATCGAGGCAGAGCGGAGTTCGGCCGAGGCAAAGCCGTCGAGGCCGAGTTGCGTTACGCCAATGCGAGCCATCAAATGGGGCGATGTCATTAACCGGTGTGAGAGACTGATGCAAGCCCAGGTAGAGATCGAGGTGAGCCCAGACTTGGTTTTGAGTAGGACAATGCAAGGGTGCCTACCCAGACTAGTCTGGGGTAGGATGAAGTCGAGGAGAGGTCGGACTAGGTCCGGGGTGGGAGGAAGCTAAGGTGCCCACCCAGACGAGGTCCGGGGTAGGACAAGGTCCAGGTGAGATCGAACCCGGTACGGGGTGGGCCGAGGCCGAGGTGCGTCGCGAACTTGTAGCTTCTTATTACGGTCCCTACAGACGGCGCCACCTGTCGTCAATAGGAGATCGAACAGTAAATTTGTGGCACCCTCGGTCAGATGCATCGACCGCTGCGAAGGGGACCTCAATGAGAATCAAACACAATAAGTCGTACCGATATATTGCATATATGTGATAGAAGTTACAAGTGGCTTCCCCCATCCCCATTTACAAGGGTCCTATTTATTGAGTGGGAAGAGGAGGTCCCTGAAGTTACATCGTTGCCCCCAGGGCTTAGTTTGCTCCAGGGTACTTTCATCCATCACATCAAGTGGGTCCCGTCACATCCAAGATACATGACATCGTCGACCTTCCATTTATGCGGGTGTCGATGGGACCTCGGTGTGTGGCTACCCCGGACCGGGTCCAGGGTGGGTTCGCCAACGTGTCACGTCTAGCCGAGGTTAGTCCTCGAACCTCGTGTGAGGTTGATCCCCAATATGTCATGCCTTGCGAGGTTATCGTCAGCTCGAGGTAGCGCGGGACCCTCCCCCAACACATATATAATATAATATCCAATCTGCAACGAAATAGTAGTAGAATACTCGATTGAGCCATAGTGATTTATCCACATCGCATGAGTAATCGATTAACGAACTACACACAGCTGCGCAGTGGCTCGATAGGCGAATAACATAGAACATATATGGCCATTGTTTTCACATTACATATGGAGAAGAACCATACATATTTTGTGAGCATGATTGATCAATCATATGACATGCCCACGATATATCGGATCAGGTAAATGTCTACTTACGGCAACTCGTCTTGTCGTTCTCCCTCTGTATTCCTGTAAAAGAAGTGAAGGACGCAGAAGCAGCCTCCGAGCACGAGGCCCAAAATCCCCAAGACGAGCACGATTATAGCCAGCGCTCGAATGCCCATGATCGTCGGATGGGAGCGGTAGAAGAGCACCGGGAGGATGCAGATGGCGATGAGCGTGCAAGCAATGGTGAAGAACACCCCCAAGCCGCTAACATCGTCGGGTTCTGCCCTTGCGAGGATTGGTCCACCGCCACCAGCCGCGTCTTCGTCGAGGATAGGGTTCTCTAGGTCAGCCATTAATTTGCTTAGCTAGGTTTAACAACCAATATATGTGATACTGTGGAATTTGCTAATATATGTGATATCGAATAACGGAGACATGTATCGCCACGGGTGCAGATCCCCTGGAGTTTTCCCTAAATCCACCTAGTGGATTTCAACAGATCATGGCCATTTCTTGTTTTGTATGGATTGGATCAACCCATGTTTCTGCAACTTCTCTGCTCATTTAAATCCGAAGTAGCCGAAATATTTGCTGCATCTTGTGTACCCCAAGACTCGAACGACTTGCATCGTATTAGCATTAGTAAACATCATTAAAAGGCAGTGACGGCGGTGAATAGCATGGTGGTATTACCGAGAGGCAGTGGCTGGCTGCCTGGCTGTGGCAATAGGTGGTGAACTGGTGAGCGGTGAGACGTTGCCCGGAAGTGACAACGGGCACTCCTTGATAGCAAAAAACCAAGACAAGTTGTTGGCAGGTCCCAAATTTCAACGAAATTTCGTACATTTCGCTTAAGCTTGAAATTTTGCCCTTTCGATCAAAAAAATTCGGTTGCACATGAATTCAGGCCAAATTCAAATAGAATTCAAAATTTGGCAAAATTCGCCATTTTTTTTATGAAATTCAGTCAAATTTGAATGCCAATTTTGGCCATTTGCCTGAGTTGAAATTCAAAATTACTGAAATTTTGGTAATTCGCTCACCCCCAAATTTTTTCCTCAAACGAAATTGAAAACCCTGGTTGTTGGTAGAAGATGGGTGCTTTTGGAAGATGGAGGTTTGGAGCTATGTGATGCTTCTCTAATCGAAGCAATGTTCCTCATAAGAATGAAACATCCAAGTTTTCTGGTGATCTTTGCTCTCTAATCAAATGCAGAACATGAATTGGTGAAGTGGCCGGTGGCCGGAATTATTTAGTTTCGAGCCCTTTTAGTTGTCGTCGTGTGCTTGCACTTCTTTCTTTATCTTGAGGGGACTGTGCGCTTGGGAATTGGGATACAAAAGAGAGAGGACTAGGGGTAGGGGAAGAAGAAGGGGTGAGGTGGGTTTTATCCAATCTATAGAAACAATCAACGGCCAAGATTCGTTGAAATTCGTATGGTTAATTTAGGGGTAACTGTTTGGCCGCTCTTTCTGTTTTCAATTTTTTTTCCGGTTACAAAGTAGACACACACGACTAGAAATACATAGAGGCAGGGATAAATTCACGATTGTTTTCACTTTTTTACATAAACGAGAATCATATAAATATAAATATGTCGGTGATCACGATGGAAATCAACTATAGAAATCGAGAGGGGTCATTTCAGATGAGGAAAAATAAGAACGATGGAACCATCAACTGGATGACGTCCCGATCAATGGCCGCGTACGTCCACGATCAGATCACGCTAAATCAATCACCCGCATATGCATGCCGCAATTTGGTTTTCTCGGCATTGTCCCTCCAATTCCCTTGTAAACATTCCTGACAAGACACGCAACAGCAGCCCAGGCAAGACCCAGAATCCCCAGGACGCGCACGAACTCCCAGGATCGTCGGATGGGAGCGGCAGACGAGCATCGGGATTCGGGACGATGCTGATGGTATGGTATGCGACGAACTACTTATATGCACTATGCATGTATGTATGTGCGTCGATCCGTGCATGTTCTAGTACTTCGAGTCACTTCGCGGGATCGAGTCTTGAAATATTACGGCCGGCCTGCAGGAGATCGCGCATAGTTGGGAAAGGGTTCTATTCATTCCAAGAAGGGTATCTTAGTGTGCTCTCCATTCTTTTATAGACGTCCTTTAATGTAGGCAATCAATGTTTTAGAACTTTGACGGCTAGTATACACGAAAGTATTTGGATTTGTTATATGACAACGTATTTATTAGATTTTTCATAAAAACACTTTCATGTCATTGTATTTTTTTATATTTTTTACTAACATATAATTAGAAAAAGTAACGATCAAAAGTGTGTATTGAAGATCGTGTCCATATCTAAAACGACAAGTAAAGAAACAGATGTAGCACGTTTAGTAGCCATAAATACATACGATATATACTGCGGTGAACCCATCAAAAGAACATTTCCTTATTTTGTTTTTCTTTCAAGCCGTCGTGGAGCTAGCTGTATCTGGCTTTAATTTTAACTACGCGCTACTAGGTTTGCCTTTGACATTGAGACGTTCGCTTTGACTTCCCTTTTTCTTTCTACTCTTGCTTGTACCCTCTCCAATCTAATTTACTTGTCTCTACGCAAATAGAAAGGGAAGGAATTGATGTCTTACTACCTCTATTATTTTGTACTTGTTTTTGTAGAGATTGACATTGTTTTCAGTAGGCACCTTAGTTTAACCATTCATTTTTCTAATTGTATAAAATAAAAATTAGTAAATAAAGATACAATGATACGAAAGTACTTTGGTAACAAATTACAAATAGCTAGCATATCAGCACGTGACAAATCAAATGATACGGAAGTATTTGAGAAATTACTAATAACATTAGTATGTAAATTAAGATGTAATGATGTGGAAGCACTTTATATATACATATATATTAGTGACTTTTTTCTTCAAATTTTGATGATCGGAATCTAACTAGCAAGTAATGATATAAGTTTTTTGCAAGAAAAGGCAATCAAACCGGAATGGGCTGGGTCCCGGAAAACCGGGCAGTTACCGGCGGGTTTCCGAACCCTGTTGCACATGAATCACACGAGAGTCCACTCTTAAAATTGGATAATGAGAATTATTAAGCTTTGCCATTGGGTCCAATAAAGTGATTGAGATCATATATAATATACCTATGAGGCCAAAAACTCAAGCCAATGGCAACGACGATGGATCCCCGCACCGGATGAGCCCTGAGGCTCGGATGGAAGCAGAGGGCGACAGCCCCGGTGGCGGAAAACGTGACGGCCAAGTAGAGGAGGCAGGCGACGAAACCGCCGCCTGGGAGTTCTCCGTGGGGCTCCGGCATCGCTAGATTGTCGCCGCCGCCGCCCAGTTGATAGGGACGTTCTCCGGATCCATACGTTGGTGGTACACACGCGCGCCGATCGAGAGAAGATGGATGGTTCGTAAGTGTTTGGCCGATACGACCGTTTTTGAAACAGTATTTACAAATTTGAACGTATACGAACGGTATTTACAAAATAGCCGACGGTCACCGTGGCGCCGAGGGTAGCGGAGGTGGCGTGTGCGCCCTCTGGCGCACGACCAGCGTCTTGGCCGGCGGTTAGGGGATTAGGGGTGTTTAGGGTTAGGGGCGATTAGGGTTAGATCTAGGTTTAGAATTCGGAGAAATTCTAAAATGTAGCAAATGAGTTCAAAAAATTATAAATTTTGTTGTGGAGCCTCTCAACACTGTGTAGTTGTTTGTGCAAATTTTCCATAATTTTATTCATTCAGAATTGTTATCGCTAATCAAAAAACGTGATTTAGGTCGCAAAAATTTCGATTTGAGGGTTTCATGATTTCATATGTCTTAGAATTCACCTCGTTGTGATTTCATAAATTGTTATCGCCAGCGCCTCAAGCATAGCAATAAATGCCCTGGGGTTTGGGGGAGATTAGGGTTAGGGGTAATTATGGTTAGGGGTTAGGTGCAGTTAGGTTTAGAGTGAAATTTCGAGGAATTTAAGAATATAGCAAATGAGTTCAAAAAATTATTAATTTTTTTGTGGAGCCTCTTAACACTGTGTAGTTGCTTGTGTAAATTTTTCATAATTTTATTCGTTCGGAATCACTAATTCGTATAATTTCGATTTGAGGGTTTCATGATTTCATGTGACTTAGAATTCACAACACCCTTCCGACTCGTGCCCTCCCGCCTGCCACACCCGCCACACACCCGGACTGTCCTACGGAGGATTAAAAAACCTCGTGATGGTCATGAACGCTCGGGTTAGGGTTTCATTCGGGTTCTCGAAATCGAGTTTCGTCGCAGTGTTGTTGTTTCTGTAATTTTTCTATTATTTTATTTGTTTAGAGAAAGGATAACTGATAAGCATATCAAACTAGGTATAACCTTGAGGATGTCGTCATCCAAGTAAACTTTGTGTGCTGAAACACTTGTCCGATGTAGTAAAACATGGAGGATTCGATGTAGGTGCGAATGGTTGTTTCTAGGATTCCACCAGAAGAGGTTCTGCTTAACTCGGCCGATGTAGTAGCGCTCGCGCTGGATCCTCTCCACGTGCTCCTGGCCACCGCCGGTGTTGAGGATGATGACATTTGGAGATGATTCGACGCTGGGAGATGATGGGGGGTTTTGGAGATGGAAAGTGGAGGAGAAACCGAGAAGGTAGCTCTTGGGCTTCTTCACCGCTTTTATAGAGCTGGGTCTATTGGGCACCTGCCCGATGTCCCTTGTAGCAAAGAACTCCTCTAGCTCCTTTGATATCATGTAGAACTAGTTTAGATGAAGTACTTTATGAAGCTTATACAAAATATGATTGAAGAGGCATACTTGCTATATAGGCTTGCTTTGATGGCTTAGCTGCCCTGTGTGGTCTTGTCACTGCGCAAAGCTGTGTCGTTTGGTCTTATCACTACGCAAAGTTGTCTCCTTTGGTCTTATCACTACACAAAGCTACCCCGTGTGGTCTTGTCACTGGGCAAAGCTGTCCTGTGTGGTCTTGTCACTGCGCAAAGCTGCCTTGTCTAATCTTTGTCACCGCGCAAGGCTATCTCCTTTGGTCTTGTCCTTTGTGTAAAGCTGCCCGCTTGGTCTTGTCTCACGCAAAGCAAATTTCGCCCGTCTGGTCTTGTCATCTACAAGGTAATACATTACCGCTATGTTAGCCACCCCATGAAGCTATAAAATGCACACCCCACGCCCGAAAGTAGGACCACTCAATCCTTCAAACCGTAGGAAGAATAACCTTCTCCGTCATACACTAACATACCATGGCAGACGCCTAGGGACCAGTCCAACCGGGGTCACTGAAGCAAGACCTTCACCTCGAAGGAGGAAGGACTTGCCCTAACTACGGTTGATGCCGAACAAGCGTGCTCAACCTAAGTGGCGAAATGCGGACACGGGAGGACGCTATCGCAGTCATAGACGGCCCTTTCGATGGCGGACGGCGTTTCTTTCGATACCCATACTCTGGGGTAAATAGTTTTGTTCATATTATCGCTAATACATCCTCCATACTAACCGTCCCTTGCAAAGAGATGGCGAAATGCAACTTTACCCATTGGATCGATCCTCCCCATGCTTACTATGTTGCGAGGCACATGGATATATTATGGAACCGAATCTTTGATTTGGAGGCGCAAATTGACGATCTAAAGGAGCAAAATGATGACCTTCGCCAACAGATGCAGCGCGAGAGGGGCAACGAGGAGGTCGTGAACATAGGAAGTTCCTATGATCCTACATGCTGCTGCGCCAACCCTAGCTGCATATGTGCGCGCCACTACAACGACGGCCAGCCACGTCCGAGGCGCTCAGATGGAGAACACTCTATGTGGGTAGTGCGAGACACCTTTCTGTACTAGTTCTCGAAAGGTCTAATTTATTTCCGTTCAAAAAAGACGTATATGTATCGTAGGAGTACTTCGGTTTGTTGCATCGTGTATGATGTTGTTTCTTATGCATGTAACAAAACCATGTGCGCCATGTTATTCCTAGCTTCGTTATAAAGTGTTTTTTAATTTGCAACATGAAATCTTCTCGTGTTTTCGCATTCCATTCTTTCGTCATTGCGGTTGCCTTTTATCGAGTTCACATGTGACTTGGAATGTCTCAAAAAATTTTCTATTATTTTATTCGTTAAGATAATGGATGACTGATAAGCATATCAGACGAAGTATAACCTTGAAGGAATTTGCATCTTGGACCAATGCAACCGTGACCAAGGAATGGGCCAAAAATGTGACTCATGTTATTGTGGGCAAAAGTGCTGGTAGCGCATGTAGCAGATCATATGAGATCCTGATGGTGATACTGTTTGGGAAATGGGTTGTCACTGTTGGATGTTAGTATTGAGCCATCAATACTAATTTGAGCAATTTTTTTTGTATGTTTAAATATTTGTTTACTATGTCCAAGACCATACCAATTGCTTACTTTACCAAGATGCTGAATCTGATCTATTCACATTTACAAGTACGCATGAAGGTCACTAGGGTTTTCATAATTCAGCCATGATTCACACACATCAATCGATGGACCAAAGAAAGGAAGAATTATGTTGAGCAAGTCTATGATTTCATGCGACTTGGAATGTATAAAAAAAACTACATTGCAACTCCATTGGAGATGTCGATATACAATATGGCACTGGAGTACACACGTAACAACCAAAATACATTACATTACAAGCAAAACAAAATATGAATACAGATATACTCGATGTTATATTTAACGATATGTGCTACTAGTCTCCGTGGTGCCGTCGCGAGTGCCCCTTGTCTCAGGGTTGCCCACGGTGGCGGTGAGTCTGGAAGTTGTCCATGTCCTGCGATTTTATGATGTAAGTGCACCTTACATTACGAAATGTAACAACGATGCAAATTGTATATAACTCACATCTTCGATACGGAGTGCGTCCGGTCAGCCTGATACGCTTCGACGTCGGCCGGTCTCGGTCGAAGGAGCCTTCCCCTTCCCCTTATCACCAAACTCTCGATGTCGGGCTGGTGTGTCGAAGTCGTCCATGTCCTGCAATTCCATGATGTAAGTGCACCGTATAGTAAAAAATCATAAGAAGGATGTAAATTCTCCATAACTCACGTCGTCAATACGAATTACGCCCGGGCGACCAGATACGCTGTGGTGGCCGGGCTCAGCCGCATGAGCCATTCCCTTGCCCTTGTCGCGGGACTGTTCACGTCGGGCTGGTATGTCGAAGTCGTCCATGTCCTGCGATTCTACGATGTAAGTACACCGTACAGTGAAAAACGTAATAAGGATGTCAATTCTTCATAACTCACATCGTCGATATGGATTACACCCGGCGAAAGCCTTTGGGCTCCTTCGGTGCCTCCTCAACAGGTCCAAAGACGTAAGGTTTTCACCGCGACAAAATTCTCGCCCGCACCGAGTAGTTCAAAGATGTACTTGGCCGATGAATGCCTGTCGACATCTCCGCCGCCGATCCACTGGAAGAAGTGGTAGCGCATCTCGGCTGCCATTACGGGGATGAAGTTAAAAATTTAAGGAATTCAACGTGGGAGAGGAAAATCGTCTTGCGCGAAAGAAACGCTTATGAGGTGGTGCCGACATGTAGCACGCCCGGGCGGCGGTGTTTGGGTGTGTGGACTGAATGATCTCTGCCGGTTCGCCATACACACACTGCGGGATCGGAAAACGTGGTGGTACTGGAGCATCTTTCATTAATTTATCTAGGTATTGTAGATGTTTCCTTTTCTGCGTAAGCCACTTGCGCTTTTGCAACATCCTCGCGTACAAGTTTGCCAAAGAGTCCATAGTTGGGTATCGTACAATTTTGTGTTGTACATAACAAACAAGATGGAAAAACATTACATTACGACACTGAATGACGACCGAACAAGCCGGGTCTGTTGGGACAATCCTTCATTGAGTGCCTAGGGGTCTTGCATATCCTGCACTTGATTGTGCGGCTAATACTGGTACGTTGACTAGCATCCATGTCATTCTGGAAGCGCCGCGTCTGCCGTCGCCCCTTCCCTATTCTCTTCAAGTCCCTGTTGGGACCCCATTGCACCATGTCCGGCCAAAGATCCTTGTAGTTCATCTCCAAGCCGTACGAGTAAAACTCTCCACTCCATGTACCGAATAGGTGCTGCATGTCGTAGTACTCGGAGATGTACGGCGTAGACATTTGTCTCATTTGCACACACGCCTTGTACACATGCGAGCATGGCTTGTGGAGGAGTTTCGACTTGTTGCAAGTGCATGTCGCCACATCACCCAGAATGCATGCCTGTTTCCTTTACCCCCCTGGTATGACTGTTGACGTATTTCTGTTGAAGCCTGATCTAGTACTTCCGCCGAGGCCGCCGATCACCGGATGTCGTGCATTGGGCCTTCTCCATCTTCCGTCCATGTACCTCTGCATGTTCTCGGACCACCGCTTGTCTTCGCCCATCATCGCTTGGTCATGTTGCTCTATTGTGAAATAACCAACAAAGGCGAGTCCATGTCTCCTGAACGATCGCGGTGATAGGGAGGCACCGCACCCCTTTGAGGACGCTGTTGTAGACCTCGGACATGTTGGTCGTCATAATCCCGTATCTCGCACCATCTGTGTCATAGAGGAGGGACTATTTCTCCAATTTAGGAGCGTGGCCATTAATCCACTCGGAGAAGCTTATGGCACCACCGGGTTTCTCCCCCTCCGGAGTGGACTCCCTTGTATGCCTCAGTACGGTGTTCGAGGTCTCTCCAAATAGACTCAAACTTTTATCTCTGGTTCTGCATACACAATGCCTTGAACGTCTTCATGAGTTCTCGATCACGGAACTGCATGAACAAGTTAGATGCAAGATGCCTCATGCACCACCTGGATTGCACGCCGCTCCACCGTGAGATGGATCCGTCCCACACTTCATGATGTTGATTGCCGCCAACAACCAACATTGTGGTCTGTGATTAGGCAGACGTTGGACCGATCTCCCACCACCGCCCTCTTCAAGTTCTCCAAGAACCACAGCCAGCTAGATGTGTACTCGCTCTCCACAATGGCAAATGCCACCGGGAGAAGCTGGTCATTCGCATCAGCCACCACCGCGATGAGTTTGGTGCCCTTGTACCTCCCCATGAGGAAAGTGCTATCCATCGTTTGCACGGGACGGCAGAACTTGAAGCCCCCGATGGCCTGAGCGAAAGCCTAGAACGCCCGGTCCAGTATGAAGCGGTTGGCCCCTTTTCTAGCATCTTCATGGTCAAGCTTGTTTATATACGTGCCGGAGTTTGATTCAGTAATCTGGTGAAGTAATCTCGGCACAAGGTTGTACGCCTCTTCGTATGTCTCGTACATAGTCTCGATGACCTTCTGCTCGCTCGTCGGACCTTGCTGTAGCTAACTGGATAGCCAACCTGATTGGCGACTTCCGACATCATCAGCTTGGGGGAGATAGACACGTCCGCCTTAACTAGGTGTCTGATGAGGTTTGCAACATATGTGGAAGTCACGTTCCGATGCTGCCGTAGGGGCTCGCTGAGCTCACAAGTGTGGTTGATCACCTCCTTGACCGTGAAGACCGAGTCAAAGATCTTTGCTCGGAGAGTGCTGACCTTGCCAAGGCAGCCTTCTACTACGCACTTCATTGCGTACTTTCCTGGGTTGAACTGGTGCACTCGGTACACACGGCTGGTAGACAAGGTGTACCATGCTATAGTTTGTTGCACGACCTCCTTGTCCGGGAAACGTTGCCCAACTAAAAGGGTGTCGGCTTCAAACCCCCACTGGGAGCCTTCGTCTTGCGGCAGTACGAGCAAACGCACCGCAATATCATCAAGTCTCGATGCCACGTAAGGACTACCGGCTTCGTGTGCGTCCTCGTCGATACCATCCGAGATTGGGTCGGTGTCCTCGTCGGACTCCAACCCGAGAGGCTCATCCGGTAGATACTCGTGGTAGTCGATGCGGGCCGACCACCATGTTTCCGTCCCCTCATTTGGCACAAAATTAGGCGCGGGACTTCCCTTCGAGGCAGCACATTCCGTGCGGCCATCTTCAGGCTCGGGTTGCGTTTGCCCGCTTGTAGAGGCATCGGCATCATCAGGGTTTCCCGACGCCCTATGTACGAATTTCACATACACCATAGGCTTCCCGTGAATGGCCGCCTCGGGCTGGGAGACAATCTCCATGTACTTCCTTCATGCTATGCTTCCATTCACCTTTACGAGCTCCCACACATAATTCGTGCAGGTGATCGCCTCGATCATAACTTACTTCGTCGTTGGCTCCGTGACGAACTCTCTCCGGATGCAGCTTTGTAGCTCATGAATATTCATCGCTCGAGCCCTCCGCCTGGACCACCTTAGATCGACATCTCGACAGTCCAACCCATCGGGTCCGCGTGACGAGACCATCGCCAGAAACACAAACAAATCTTGCATGCAGGAAAATACCTCAAGCGGGCAAACTAATTCGTTATCACTTATTCAATATGTCGTAATAATGACTACTAAACTAATTACAACTAATTAATTACCACTAAACTAATTCATTACTAGTGTACTAACTAATTACGACTAATTAATTACCTCTAAACTAACTAATTACGACTCATTAATTACCACTACATTAATTGGTTACCACTTATTCAATATGTCGTACTTATTATGACCGATTAATTAAAACTACACAAAATTACTAGTACTTCATTTCCACTTACTTAATATGTCAGTAATAATACGACTACTAAACTTATTACTAAACTAATTAATTACCACTAAACTAATTCATTACTAGTCAACTAACAAATTACGACTAATTAACTACCTCTAAACTAACTAATCACGATTGATTAACTACCACTAAAAAATATCAATACTTCATTTTCACTTACTTAATATGCTATAATGATGACTGCTAAACTAATTACGACTAATTAATTACCACTAAACTAATTCATTACTAGTTAACTAACTAATTATGACTAATTAATTACCCCTAAACTATGTAATTATGACTAGCTGACTAAAACTAACTAATTACGACTACGATAATAATGGCAAAAGCAAATTACATGTTCTTCGGGGGAAGTAATCAATCAGCCATTCGGGGGAAGTAATCAATCAGCCCTTCGAGGTAAGTAATCAAGGCTGAGCGACGATAAGCAAGAAAACAGTTAACCTCCCAATAAAATTAATTATGTTACGTTCTCTGAGTTCTCAGCGACGAGCGCAAGAACGAGAATTGAAACACAATTGAGATGAGCGAAGAGCGAGTGTCAGAGTTTGGTATTTATAGCCGGGCGGAGAAGGACCCGCGGCGTTGGCGCCAGGAATTCCGTAAGCATTGGCGCTGGAATTTCTAGACGAGGCGACAGATGTGCGGAGAAGGGAGGAGGGACGGTGGGAAAGATGGCCAGTGCGAGGTTTTTTAATTCTCCGCAGAACAGTCCGGGTGCGTGGCGGGAGAAGGAGGACCGAAGGGAGGGGCGCGAATTGGGAGATGTTTTCGCTAACCTAACCTAACTAACTAATTAACCCCCACTGTTTTGGCTGGCACATGGTGGCCATGCGCCAACGGACACTAAACTAAATAAACAAATAGTATGGTAGGCGGGAGGGAGGGAAGGCTAGAGGTGGCACGAGTCGGAAGGGCGTTGTGAATTCTAAGACAATTTACTTCATCGCCTATATACGCGTATTCGTTCAGATGACTTCATCGAGGAGAGACCCCAATAATACTGGTTAGCGATAACAATTTATGAAATCACAACGAGGTGAATTCTAAGACACATGAAATCATGAAACCCTCAAATCGAAATTTTCGCGACCTAAATCACGTTTATTGATTAGCGATAACAATTCTGAACGAATAAAATTATGGAAAATTTGCACAAACAACTACACAGTGTTGAGAGGCTCCACAACAAAATTCATAATTTTTTGAACTCATTTGCTGCATTTTAGAATTTCTCCGAATTTTAAACCTAGACCTAACCCTAAACACCCCCTAAACACCCCTAATCCCCTAACTCATCGGCGACATGGGCAGGCGCTGTAGGGCGGGCGACGCCACCTCGGGCGCCGCCTTTGGCTCACGGTCCGCGTCGGGCGGCGCGTACGACGTGACTTCGGCCGGGCGACGGTGATCAGGCGCCATCCGCCATTTTATAAATACCGCTCATATCGCTCAGATTTGTAAATACGGTTTCGAAAACGGTCGTATCGGCCAAAAACTCGATGGTTCGCTTATTTCGATCGAGATGTACTAAGTACGTACACGCCGGTCCATCGAATATACGTCTGCTGCTGCTATATATTCGAGATGTAATTAGGGTTTGGGTAACCAGTTTAGATTTTTTATCGGATCATCATCGGTAGGACCAGTTTGGCGAAATTTGCAAATCAAAATCTGAATTTTTCAAAATAGTAAATTTAAAAAAGATCAAATTCAAGCAAATTTCATGCTAATCCGATCTTTTGACAAATTTTGACCGATTTGAACTTCTGGGTGCCCGATATAACCGATTATCTGTCGGTAACCAATAGTATGACTGTAATACAAGCAGGTAAGGTATACTAAGAAGGTACACGTATGCGCTCAATTTTTTCCTTTTTGAAATAAGATATGCGATCGAATTGTCGTACGGCTGCAAGTCCGATCCTCACATATCTAATCCGGGATTCCGATCTAGCTGTCGATATACGATTTTTGCATTGTTAGGTCTTACGATGCAGCGGGTTTCCGATATATTATGGGCTTAATTTGGGCCGAAACATAGCATTGCCTTGATTGAATTTCCATATGTAATTATTCTTTAGCTTGGAAAGCAAAAAAGGCCAAGTTTGGATTTTCCATAGTGCGTAGTACTCATACGTGAAGCGGATGAGGTCGAGAAGCGACCCAAGAACATTAGGAAAGGAACGGCCCAGTAGTACTACGTCTACTTGCTATGGAGCCACCGAGGGGAAACCAGTGTTATTACATTTTTTTAGAGACATTATTATTACGTTTTGTTAAACGCATGCATGTCTTTTTATTTTCGTTCACCCATTTAAGTTTTTTTTTTGCAATTGCAAGAAAGACCCATACGCACACACACCACCACGCAAGCATACACACGCGAGTGTGTCCCTAGCACACGACTAGAAAGACGGATACTGAGGATAAATCTGCAACCTCACAAAATTTTTACTGAAAGCGCACCCGCGTAGCCTCATGTGCATAAATGTGAGTATCAGATTTGAAACTTAATAGGTGGAGTTATACACCCATAACTCTACCACACACTGAGAGGTGGTTTCCTATTTAAGCTTAATTCGACTGGTCAACAATGTGGCTAGCTTAACTACTAGGAAATCAATCACTCTACGGTCTACGGATAAATGCATATAATTAAGGGTGCAAGATCGACGTGCATGCGCATGAGCTCTTGGCCATATATAGAAACAAGGCACAACTCTCAACGTACGACGTCCGTTGCAATCAGTGTAGGCCGAATGGCAATGGCGACGTGAGCACGCAGCACGCTGCTCAAGAAAGGGGCAGAGTAATTAACGTGCTGCCGTCACATGATCAACGGCAGAAAGAGACAGTAACGTGCCCCGTTCGATCGGGATAATTTTGTTGTGTATGCACACGTGTTTGGGTGGTGCATGTAGCCGTATCGTATTATTAGTCTGTTCACGAAAAAGGAAAAGGAAGGAAAGGAAGAGGGTTATTCTTGGTCAGTTCATGGAAAAATAAAATCTTATAATAAAACCCAGGCAGAACTTGAATAAGTTAATGCACTATAGAGTAGTAGAAATTGGAAGGAAGCAACAGTAAGATACTTGAAGTCAAATGAGTAAGAGCAGTGGCAAATTAACATTCGACCGGTTGGATAATTAACTACACGCACTGTATGTGGACTAGATTCCAGCCTGCCTCAGTTGAAGAGGCTGGGTCGGCAGAAGCACCAGGCGTTCCAGCTAGGACGCCTATGGCTGGACGAGCTAAACCCGGTCGTGATATCCGGATGGAATTAAGCAGACGGTGACGGACAATGAATCGAAGCAGATCGGAGGCCGGCCGGCGAGGAAACCAATCAATCAATCAGTTGTACGTCAACGGCAACACATCCGGACGGCGAGCCAGATCCAGCAAGCGCACCCGATGGCCAGGAGCAGGCCGCCCATCGCGGCGAGGACAACGGTGCCGTCTCCGTCGGCGTAGGCACGATCTGTTTCGGGATGGTGGTGGCAGCACAGCAGTATGACCAAGACGCCGACGCCTGACAGGCAGGAGGCCAGGATGGCACGTTCGGCGCACTCCTCGAAGCCCAAAGTATCGCCGGAATCCGGTGTCATCGCGAGGTAGTCGCCGCCGCCGTCTGCCGGAGGGTTTTCGAGATCCATGTTTCTTTCTGTTAAGGTTGGCTACGTACCTAAACGCACGGCAGGAACTTTGAAAAAGAAGCACCCAATTACCAAATACCAATCCACACGTCCACGCGTACGTGCCTAGTAGATCAGGAGTACTACATACGTGCTTCGATCGGATTCGACTTCATTTTGAGTGCGTTCCGGGTAGAATTCGGGTTCAAATCAACGCGTTGGGCTCGGATCGGGCCCCGAGGAGCTGCGGCCTGAGCTGAAACAAGCAACTACTCGATCGGTTCAGGAGGCCCACGAGAAACTTTTTTTTTTTTGCAAGCGATCAGTGAATTGTGTAGCAGTAAGTTTTATAATGTTTCAATTTTTTGTGAGAATATTTTAAAAGCTTCAGATTTCGGCGAGTTTCACACGTTCCTGGAAGTTTCCAGAAGATTCTTAAAAAAAGTGTCAAACCAAGTTTCAACGAGTTTCATATTTTAGAGCTCAAGTTTCCGTAAGATTCTTAAAAAAAAGTGTCAAACCAAGTTTCAACGAGTTTCATATTTTAGAACTCAAGTTTCAGCCGGAGAGTTTCAACAAGTTTCAAAACAAAATTTTGAATAAATTTCAACGAGTTTCAATCAAAGCTTCAAGAAGATTTCAACAAGTTTGAACTCACGTGTAGCAGTAAGTTTGCCGCGCCGCCACCACTACTACAAAAAAATGTTTCGACACCTTATTGTGAGTTAACCAAAATATTTTAAAAGCGGTTTTGGTTTTGCGACCGTTTGTATCTTGGTCACGCTAAAACCGTCTATGAAGAGTAATATCACAGACGTTCCTAGAAAAAGTGAAGTATCACGAAGATTCTAAAACAAAGTGATACTATTTTATATGAACCGTTTGTGATACGACACCATATCACGGACGGTTCCATTATGGAACCATATCACGACGGTTCCACGATGGAACCGTCGTGATAAGTATCACCGCAGTTCCATAATAGAACCAAAGAATGATAAGTCTCTTTATTAGTAGGAGCTCGCTAGGGTTTGCGCTATAACTCATCACTCCCGGCGCTTCTTCTTCTCGTCCGCTCTCCCCACCCGAAAGTGACCCGTCACCGACGCCGCCATTCTTCCTGTTGCCGAGCGGTTAGGCACCACGGTTCCATTGCACAAGACACAAATGACGATAAGAGTGTCTTGTGCAAGGTCACCGCAGTTGCCACAACTCACGTGACGCTGCCGCTTTCCCTCTTACTCCCAAAGACATATGCGACCCGGCTACCTCACCGACCTCCCGGCTACCTTTATCTCCATCGACCTCGGCCTCGGCTACCTCACCCACCGACACCGGCGATGTCAATCGAGGTAAGACAGATCTATTGGTTTGTGTTGTTGGTATTCATGTAAACGGAGTTGGAATGTGGGCTACCTAGCTAGCTTGTCGGTTGATGGTTGGTTTGGACACCCTTGGCCTTCTTTGTCTTGCCCTTTGTGATTGCTAGTTGGATGGATGGATGGATGGATATGGAGGTGGGGAATAGGGTTTTGTTTGGGTGTGACTGCTGGTATGTTCCTAAAGACATTTTTGTTTTCGATATGTATGATGCAGGGTGTTTCTTTGAAAAAACGATTATGCAACCTTAAGAAGTGGCAATTCGAGGAGGCAATTTGGTTGCCTCTGGAGAGGATCTTAACAAATAGTGTCTCGTTAATAGTAAGTTTGATCACCATCTATTCTTAGGATAAATAACATCATGCAAGTGTTTCATGGATATAGGTGAGTTTCTCTGAGTTCTTTGCTCTTATCTGCTTGACATGAAAACCGCAAATATTACTAGCTAGTTGTGTTCACTGATCAGATATGAAATGAATCTCCAGGGACAATAGGACAAACTGTATATGAATAATTTTTGAATCAAAGCTTATGAATCTATGGAATCAAAATCCTTGCATATAGTTTGCACATGAACTTCTACATGGATAGAGGTGAGTTTCTCTGAGTTCTTTGCTCTTATCTGCTTTATAGATAGATAGTTAACCATTAAGAAAACTCTTTTTTAATTACATCCTAACATGATATCGTCAACTTACCATATATTGTTATCTTATTACCATTCATGTTTTTTACAGAAGTTTGTGGTTTTCTTATTTAGTATGAAGAAATTTGTCGCTCGGTATTAAAATACTTGAACGAGATGTGATTGTAATTGTCTGGGTCTTAATTATTTGTTTTAACATATTTTATATGTTTCACTGGACTTGTATTCAAGTATTATCCATGAACCACTCATATTCCAAATTCTTACAGCCATGCACTAACATGTTTTTTTCCTCTTTTGATAACATAGATTCTCAATCCTTGTGAGAGTTTTCCAAACAGTGGCCGCCTTCTCCCCGAGCCTACCTCTCGTCTTCTCTATTCTTGATCTTTTCTCTGCAAAATCTCTAAGCAGTGGCTACTTTTGCCTTTAAAACTGCTTCATATATATATATATATATATATATATATATATATATATATATATATATATATATATATATATATATATATATATAGTTAGTAGCCTTTGTTAGCTAACTCGATGCTTGAATTATTTAGCTAGCTCGCTCCTTGGCGTTTATCCTAAGCGTTCAAGTGAAACACTACCTACTTAAATCGATCGACACCTTTGGAGTGTACGATTTGCTACATGCGGTGGTTCACTTGCACGTTTAGGATTGGCATGAAGCAAATCGTACACTCAAAGGTGTCGATCGATTTTAAGTAGGCCGTGGTTCACCCGCACGTTTAGGATGAACGGCCAAGGAGCGAGCTAGCTAGCTAAATTCAGCATCGAGTTAGCTAACAAGGACTATTTAACTATATATATATATATATATATATATATATATATATATATATATATATATATATATATACACACACACACACACACATACACACACACGAAGCCTGTTTTAAAGGCAAAAGCAGCCACTGCTTGGAGATTTTGTAGAGAAGAGGCTATCACAGACAGTTCCAAATACCAACCGTCTGTGATATGTAAGCTATCACAGACGGTTTTAAATATAAACCGTCTATTATGCACACCATCACAGACGGTTATTAACTTAGAACCGTCTATGATAGCTGACTATCACGTTTAGGATGAACGGCCAAGGAGCGAGCTAGCTAGCTAAATTCGAGGCATCGAGTTAGCTAATAAGGGACTACGAACTATATATATATATATATATATATATATATATATATATATATATATACACACACACACACACACACACACGGCTCGTTTTAAAAGGCAAAAGCACCCATCGCTTGGAGATTTTGTAGAGAAGAGGCTATCACAGAGCAGTTTCAAATACCAACGTCTGCATGATATGTAGCTATCACTGACGGTTTTAAATATAAACCGTCTATTATATACACCATCACGAGACGGTTATTAACTTAGAACCGTCTATGATAGTCGACTATCACGAGCGGTTCTAAGTTAATAACCGTCAGTGATGGTGTGCATAACGATTTATTCGAACACCGTGCGTGATGCCCTTATGTCATCACTGACCCATAAACTCAGACGGCTCACGAAACCGTCTGTGATGACGTTTTTGAACCGTTTGTGAAGACCTTTTCTGTAGTAGTGCACGGAGCCGTCCGACACCGTCCGCCGCCGATGCACCATCTTCTCCACTCGCCCCAACTACATTGCAGACGGCGTTGCCGCGAATCTATCCTCGAGATCTATGCCAAGCATCCATCTCTCTCTCTCTCTCTTCCCCAGCTCCAACCCGAGCTCCGCATCACACCGCCGTCGGATCTGGCCATCTCGAGGCGTGCACCGCGGATCCAACTGATCTGAGCTACGCCGCCCACGCCCATCGATAGATCCAGAGTGGTGGTGAAGCACGCGCCACACCCACACCAAATCCAAAGTCGAGTTGAATGAGGAGGTGGAGGGACAACATCGAAATGAAGGCCGCTTGCGTTTATTTATATATATATATATATATATATATATATATATATATATAATGTACATCGGACGCTCTCTCTCTATTCACTTCACTTTTGAGCCCACTCCGATTCTCATCTAACTCGACTCTCCTCCACTCGTTTCTTATCTTGCTCTCCCCATTCGCCTTCTCCCATTCTACTGACAGCCAAGTGCTCTCCTGGAGCTTCTTCTTCTTCCCCTTTCTTCGCTCTTTCTCCATTTCTTTGCTCTCTCCTGTGGCTTTGCTTTGGCAAAAAAATCTTCCCACGCCGCATCCCATCCGGCCTCACGGCCTCGCCTGCGCCCCTACCGTGTCCTTGCGCCTCGCCGCCCACGTGCCTCTCCATGGCGTCGGCCGCCTCCCACGACACCTCGTGCCCGCCTGCGATCTCTCCATGGCGCCGCCGCCTCGCTTGGCCGCAGCATGTGAGGGTGACACACCGGTGGAGCATGTGCCCTAAAAATGTTGTGTTATATGTATATATATATAAATTGTTGCATGTTGTAGTTATATATATATTTTGTTGCATTAGATGATTTGAGATGTTACAACCGATGTCATGAGATGTTGTAGTAACATATGATTGAGAATGAGATTTTTTCCAGAAATTTTTTGAATGTCGCGGGATGTTGCATAAATGAAATCAAAATATTTCATTAAGTTAGCTTCATAAATTTTGTTGCAGGCGTTTTGCATGTGCCCTAAAAAATGTTGCATGATGCAGTTATAGGACTTTTTTGTTGCATCAGATGATTTGAGATGTTGCAACCGATGTCATAAGATGTTACAGTTCGTCCGAGCGCTAGTCGTACCCTGTATATATATATAAGGGTATCGATCAGTATGGAAGCATGCATGCAGGCGTACGGCAATCAAGCGACAGCCCCAATGGCGCGCATAGAATAGATTATACATACGCGATTAAGGAGCTAGCTAGCAGATCGAGGAAGCAGCTGGCTCAGAGATGAATCAAGCAAGCAAGCAACGATCGAATCAACAGCAGCACATCCGGATGGCGATCCCGATCCAGAAGAAGAAGCCGGTGGCCAGGGACAGGCTGCCCAAGGCGAGGGCAAGATATTTGCTTCCAATTCCATTATCTCCATCGGTTCGCCCGGGAGGGAAGTAGCCTAGCAGTACGAACAGGATGCCAAAGGCAGACGCGAAGGAGGCCACGAATGCACGCCCGGCGCACTTGCCGCAGCCGAAAGTACGGCTGGGATCCGGCTCCTTCGCTTGGTATGCACCGCCGCCGTCTGCCCGGGGCTCTTGTGGTCCATGTATGTATCGTACGTCGAGAGCTAGCGACTAGTACCAACCAACCCACAAGTCCAATACAATCCACTCCAAGCGCGCGTGTGCCTAGCTAGTAGAGGAGGAGCATTGGTCTGGCTCGGTTTTATTTATGGCGGTTAACAATTTTGTTCCGAGTGCGGTAGGATTCGAGTTACTTCAACTGACGAACTGGCCAGGCTCTACGTGCTGACGACCCAATGAATCATGAGTTCTTTCCTTCCAGGTGTAGATGGCGTGGCCCAAGCGGATTAGGAAGGGAACGACGCACGGTGGGGCGGCCCATTTGCTGCATTTTCCTTTTCTTTGTCCGCTCATCCCATGCTCGTCTCCCAAATCCACGGCTGCTCGCGCGAAGCAAAACCTGGGCACTTGCCCGGCCAGTAGGGACGCTGGCGGAGCCAGTGGCTACAATGATCCTTGCCGTCGGTACTTGGTACACAACAAAGGCCATACCCAACAAGCTACGCACCTACTGCGAAACGAACGATGGCTTGTCTCACTCGAGCGTCCCCTCCTTTGCTGGTGCTCGTAATCGCCCTCTTGGTTCATTATCCCCTGTGTTGTGCTTCTGCTGCAGCCTATAGAGGCTTCACCCAGATACCCGTGCTTGGCCGACGGCCTCTCGTTCGGTTTTCTACGACGCCACTTGCCCGCAAGCCGGCCGAGTCCATCGTGCGGAGCTTCCTCCAGGGCGCCATCAAGCACGACGCCGGCCTCTCCGCCTCCACTTCTGCTTCGTCCAAGTAAGCATCATTTAGTATATCGTGTTGTTGTCATATTCGCGCGCGCGGCTTTGTGCCAAACTGCCAATAATGTTTTGCTCTTTCGATTGGCACGCCCACGTGACCACTCTGTTTCTGATCACTGCGACGTGGATCGATGCATGCAGGGTTGTGATGCGTCCATCCTATTGGACGGGTTGGCAACCACCGCTCCAGGCGAGAAGAAGGCGTTATTGAAATAACCCAAAATTTCGAAATTTTTTGAACATGTGGAGTTTTTGGATTGAGTTTGATTTCTTGCCTAATTCAGAAAGTCTTAGCCAAATCCGAGGACGGAGCTACCAACGGGCCAAGCCTCAAACCGGCCTAGCTGTTTTTGGCCAAAAAATGTATTTTGCTAATTTTTCAACGAATTTTCCAAGGGCTTTTGATCCTAGGCCTCAGGTCATTGCCTCGGAGGCCCGAGGCCCAGCTCCGCCACTGGCTAAATCCCGCTTTCCTTTTCTGTCTCTACGCCTTGCCAACTCAAAAGCGCCCGAGGAAGCCGTCTCCATCCCTGTTTCCTTTGCCTCGCGTCACACCGGCAGTCGCCGCGCCGCGCTGGCCTTCGTCATCGAGCTGCCCCCATTCCTTGCTAGTAGCTGCCACCTCCCCACGCCATTTAATGGTTGCGCCAGTGCCGCTCGGCCTTGCGCTTTTGTCCGTGCCACGCCCGGCGCCACCCATGCCACCTACTTGACGCACCGTGATCGCTGCTACCACCCTCGCCAACTCGCGCGCCCGCGCTAGTGACATTTTCTGTAACATCCCCAAAAAATCCCAATTTTGGGAAAGTATAATGAAAATGAATGGAAGAATAATTTTGATAATGTTTTTGTATGGAAACCTAACGTAGCATGATTTTTGAGGTTTTGCATAAATCAAATAGTGAAATTACATGCAAACAACTACTTGTAAGAATTTTCTAGAAAATCACAGAACAGATAAAATCCTAAAAAATCTACGCAGGAAACTATACTGTGTCAGGAGCTCGCACAAAAGTGTTCATAAATTTTGGAGCCTGTTAACTATATTTACAAATTTGAACAACAATCAGCCAATTTTGGAAAATTCAAAAGTTGTTCTTAAAATTCCCGCTCACCGATGAGCCGTAACTGCTGTGGCCCATCTTCCTCGTGCTCGCTCTAGCCCGAGCCAACTCCTCCCGCTAACATGCTGTGCCCGCATGTCAGCACCCTTCTTCCACCTCTTACTCATGCCCGCGTGCCATCTCGCCCTTGTCCGCTCGGCCGCTTGCCCCTCGTTTGCGACCGGCGCCCACTGTTTCGCGCCTCAACCACCCCCGTCACCTCCGCCAACCCTTTCCCATGCTATCCACCCCACTGACGTGCTATTTTCCTGTGCAGACGGAGGAACCCGAGAGCATCCGCGAGTTTCTCGCGCAACCGCCGGCGTCTCGCCGCTTTTCTCGCACATTTGTCCTAGCTACTTAAGCGTTAGAGCGCACAATGTCATCTTTAGCTTGCACATGTTCTATTTCGTGCAAACCTGAGCTTAATCGCTCATCGGTTTCGTGGGAACATGTGCATCATCTCCGACGCCGGTGAGCACACCTTCTCAACTTTGCCGCTCTGGTGAGCTTCCTCACACATGACACTCATGTTAATTTGATCCCCGTTTATCACTCACTCTTATCCTTCGCTCAATGCAGCTTCTGGAGTCTCGTAGCACAATCGTGCTCGCCTTCGTCCTCGACTCCGGTGCGCACCCTATCTCGCCAACACGTTTCCATCACTCCGGTGAGTTCGTGCTCAAGTCCACCGCGTCATCATGTGTTCCATACCATATTGATGCATTTCTCCTACTCAATGCGATATACTTGTCGAAAATCTAAGCGCCGCCGTCATCTTCCTCTCTCATGGCTGTCATTTTCGTTCTCCTTTGAAGCTCGGTGAGCTTCGGACCGATTCCTTGCGTCTACACCATCTCTAACACCTCAGTGAGTTAATGCGACACTCCTTGTAGCTTCTCTGCTGCTGTGGTGAGTTGTCGTCGTGAACCCTCTTCGCGTTGCCGCTACTCATCGTCGACAAGTCGCCTCAACCCTTCCCCAAAGTCATATTCTTCACCCTCGTAGTCGAGGTGAGTCACTGGTCGTCATGCGCACATCGTTTTGCCACGGGCGAGTCCCTAGCGCCCATTCCTCCTTAGCCACCCATGGCTCCGCCATGGTTGCATGCCGTCGGCTCGCCTCCGGTGACCCTAGATCCTAGTGTCCGGTCCCTTAGTATCGCTTGGACTCATTGAGTCCAATGCACATCTCCTTTAGCCCCAAGACCGTCTCCTTCGTCAAAGCCGTCGCGGACCCCAAGCCTCTCGCTGCCTCCTGGCACCTAGTACGTGTAAACACATCCCCAAACACTCGCACACAAGTGTTTGATGCTCATTTCCCAAAAGATTGTACGGCAGGTCAGGCCACCTCCACCTTGATAGCAAACCGATAATTTGCAAAACTGAGAGTTGACTTCCCAAACTCATAGACAATGATGCCAATTATTCATCACCTAGATTAGGATCAAACCACGTGATTTCTACGGTTTATCCACCGTCTAGTCCAAATCAACAAACGCGGATAGAGTACTCGTTGGGATCAAATCCAGCCATGCATCTGCAACGAGCCACTCCATTTTTGAAGTTAGCAGAGCAGGAACGCTCTCTGAACTAACAATTATTCATGGCAAGGCAAGCGCGTTGAGTTTTAGACGTCAACCACACCTGGCAAACACGATCTGATCTTGTTTGCAACGCAACCGTATCATAATCACGGTGCATTGCCATATTTGCTCGAGTGGAGGATCCCTAGTCCTCCGCGTTGCACTCCCCTACTATAATCTATTTGTAGAACGCATGACATGTTTCAATTCGTGGAAAAACCTTTTGGTAATGCTTGGAAGGAGGATCAATCTGAATCACCGGCCGTTGCGCGATCCGACACCCCATTGTTTGATTTGTGGCTTTCTTCGTGTACGAAGGGGAAAAAATGGAACGTACTCATGAACATGCTGCCCCGTCAGCCTGTTGGGCCTGCTTTTATTCGCCGGGTAGCTAATCTTGGCGAGTTGGCGTAGCTGGCTTAAATCAGCAAAAATAATAGCTGATGGATTAGATGTGCAGCCCAAGTATCGAGGCTCAGTACAACCAATGCAACCATTGTTGAATGAAATACGCTACAGCAAAGAGCTAGACTATGCATATTTTTTTTATTAATTAACCTTTTAAAATTTTTATTTTAAAGTTAATCCCAACGAACTTTATTTTTAATTCTAACATCTTTAATCACGCCACCACTCGTGGCGTGACAAAACAACATTGTCACGCCACGGGATAAATCCACTAAATAGCACTTTTTGTCACGCTATTGGTCATAACGTGACCAAACAACACTGTCACGCCATCGCCATGGGTGATGGCATGATAAGAGCCTTCTCAGATACAGGCTGGCGTGACAGTGTTGTTTCATTACGTCACGGGTGGTGATGTGATAAAAAAGTTAGAAAGAAATAAAGTTAACAAGGGTTAACTTTAAAATAAAAAAAAAAGGATTAATTAATATAAAAACCAATACTTCACGCAGTCTTATTGTAATTGTACTTGTTGAATACGATCCATCTCATGCATGGATGTTTTTTTTCGTTTCTATTTAACCGGATAGTTGAGAACGGCAAACGCCACGAATGGCATCAGGGAGAACTCGTTGGCTTTAGGGATCGCATCCTTGGGCATCCCATTGCACGCTCCGGCGACGTCCTTCGCCGCGGCCGCCGCATCTCACCGCCGTTGGGCCGTCCCACGCAGGCTGACCGTCGTCCGCCCGTCCGGAGTCCGATACCCCGTGTGTTTTGCGTTTTCTACGTAGGATTATCCGATTAGGAATTACTGAATTAGGGATACAAAATGCAGTGGAACAAGATCATCTTATATATTGGGTCTTCCTATTTTGTTGTATCATTAAGCATAGGGCTCAAATTTCATATCCATTATGCAATTGCGCAACCATTTTTCATGCCTTTGATGGAAGCCTAAGTTTTCCATTAGAATTCAGAGTTTGATGGAATAACGAGGTGGATAACGAGCCAGCACAGCTTGGTTCGTTAAGGCTTGTTAAGAAAACGAGCTCGGTTCGGCTTGTTAAGCTAATGAGCGGAAAGTCAGGCTTGGCTCGGCTCGGTAAAAAATTTGAACTTGGCTCGTTAGGCTCGTTAATGAATTGACATCCAGAATTAATAAAACATCTATGCAAATGAATAAACATCCATGCAAATCAATAAAAAACATTCATGCAAATCACAAATTCATAATATCACTTGAATGAACTACTAGTGACTAGTTCATGCAGATCAATAAAATGTCTTCTTGTGAATTGTGATCAATAATATCAAAGTCCATAATATCAGATTATCGGTCATAACATCCATGCAGAGATGGACAGGAAAGGCGACTAGAGGGGGTGAATAGGAGCACCGAATCTTTTTCGCAAAGAATGGATTCAACTTATAAATCACTCCAATAGCTATGAGAGCTATGAAGATCAATGATTGCCACGAGGAAGTCTTATGTTGAATCCACCTCACCCCCAAAGCTCAAAGAAACAAAAACGAGGAAGAGCCGAACAAATCGGGACAATCCAGTACAACCGTTAGTAAGCGGCGGTTGTACCCGTGATCCGGCATACAACCCAGATGTTAAGCCGGTTCATCCGATTGTCCCGAACAGCAAAATCCGCCGGTTTCAAAACGAAAATCAACGTAACTTTTGATCTACGCGGCCAAACTTGACCAAAATTGGAACACACCTTCCTAAGGATGTTAGGAACCTATTCCAAGAAACGATTGAGTAGATCCATCCACAAAATCTCAGGAATCAACCAAAAACGGAAGAACGAAGAACAAAGACAACCCAAAACTGAAATCTTAAATTTAAACCAAGTTTGCTCTTCGGGAAATCGATCAAAAGATCTTGTGGCACTAACCCATCATAGAACAACTCGTTTTGAGGCTTCCCAACAAGAAACAACAAGAGACTCACTAAATCAAGAAATCATCAAATGGGAGTCACGAAGAACAAAACGAGAGTTCGAGAGACAAACTTCAGATTTCATTCATTGAATCAAAAGCTTAAAAACACATAGATACATCCCCATACGCATGGACATTAGAACCAGAGGGATGATTACATGTAAGCTCAATCCATCTCCTCACTCTCACAACTCAAGAACCAACACTCATCCATTCTAGAGGGGAGATGAACACAAAACCAAGAAGGGGACAAGCAGGGAGCACTACTCGCCTACACCTCCACTCTCAACAACTAAAGAGCAAAAGAGAAACAACCTCACAAAGCCTCTTTGACTCTAAAACCCTAATTCCACCCAAGTGCTCCAGAGGGCATGCAGCCCCTCCTCTCCTTTATAGCGCTGGCTAACGGGTCTCCGCCACACGCCCGCTATGTCCAACTGAGCCCGCTTGTGCGCAATTTTGCGACTTCCGATTCGCCTATTCAGACCTTCCGGAAGCTTCAGCGCTCCTTGTCTCAAGACGCCAGAACCACCTCGAGTCCACGCTGTCTTCGACACATCCCGACCGTTCGACCTCGGCGCCACTGCGCTTAGTCCGATCAATCGTGTCTCGCCACGACTCCACTCGACGCCTGCATCCACACGCATAAGAACCACGAAACCGGAACAAGTTCTTCACAACTTGACCCAATGTTAGTTCAAACATGCAATATGCAACACAAATGCATGAACACACTTGGATATGACCTATCCCAAAACTCAAATCACCAAAATGGCCGAACTCACAATACAATCAGATAACCGCTTATGTTACCGGCGGATCAACCGCGACCGGTCGTATCGCCCAATACTGCGGTCGTTCCGATTTCCAATGAAGACCGAACTCAAAAACAACTTCTCGAATTCTTCAACCGCCATTTACCAATCGGTACAACCTCCTGCGGTCGTATCGCTCATAACACGGCGGTCGTTCGATTATCCCGACATTTCGATTGACTTCACGAAAACGCGGAACGGCAAGAACGACATGGTCCAAACCACCCAAACCAAACTCGACTTCCTACACCTATGTCAATTACTCATCACACACACGGGACGACCTCCACATGGTCTCTCAATCTCCCCCTTGATGAGTATATTGACAAACTCCGAAAAAGCGCAAAGTTGAGTTTGAGTTTGAAGAAACCAACATGGTCCAAAGAAGAAGAGTGAAACAAATGACCATGTCGACAGAAGGAACACTAGAGCAACAACTAAAAGAGCAAATTGTTCTCCAAAGCTCTAAAATGATCCCAACTAGCTTTTTCTTCTCTATTCTCCCCCTTTTGGCAATAAACACATCAAGAATGCTCAAGAGAGAAAATGACATGTCAATGGATGAAATGGCTGAAGTTTGATTATTCTAAGCAGTTAGAGCCATGAGAATTATCCAGAATGACCATAATGTAATACACCAAGCCATAACTTAATAAAAAGGCTATCTAGATCATGACAAGATATGTATAAGCTAGCTAGAACACATAGATGACAATCTGAAAATGAGGTACATTATGTGAGCAAGTCAAGTCATCAATGAGCAAAGTCTAGCTAGAGATATCCAAGGATGATGCGAGCCATGTCAATAAGCTAAGCGTAGCTAAGAAGCTTAAATTGAGACCAAATAGAGTGCTATGCTCAAGAATGAAACATTGGTTAAAGTACTTGATACTTTTTGTAGCTTTAAGCACATTGAACACATAAACCATATTTTCTTTTGAAATTCATGGTGATTTCCAACCAGATTTTTGTTTTATTGTGTGCTAGGTCTCAAGCCTTATGCGACTACTCCAAGCGAGAAGCTTAAGAAGATAGTCTAGGTCACCCAAAACTCCCCTAAGTTCATGCCAAGTGCAATGGCAAGCCGTCTCATAGGAGAGAATTGGTGAGATCAGTTTTTCAAGACAAAAGATATCTTTTGCCTTTTAACAAGTTGTACTAACTCATGCATCATCAAGAGACTAAAACAACTCTTTCTAAGGCTCAATATAGATTCATCACTCTACCCAAATTTATTTGACATGGCATGAATCATAAAAGGATAGCTCAAGAAAGACTAATCTCGAAAGTGCTAACATGACAAGTTTTAGTTTGTTGAGCAATTTTAATTAACTTATCATGGCAAAAGCTAGGCTACACATATGAAGTCATGATAAATCTAGCAAATAAGCACAAGTCATGGCAAGGTGTAAAGCATTGTAAACATGTCATAGCAGGATAATAATCAAGGCTCAATGTAGTTATATTACAATGCGTAATGCTAGAAATCACGAAGATCCAGCTCCCTCAACAACAGATGCAACTTTTAGTTCAAGTTGAGTTATATCAAAATTAAGCTCCGAAGCTCCCAAATGAACTCCCTTGAACCAAAACAATAAATCGAGAAGTGGCAAAGAAAACATAAAACAGCAGATCCTTAAAGCATAGATAAGATATAGAGAATACTATGGCTCGATCGACTCTCATCTACCCCATATGACTCTAGGACTATCAACTGCCCACTTAACACACCTAGGAGCAAACACGTACCCTGTCTACCCGAGGGTGGCCCAACCCTCGCTAGAACCTACAAGAAGTGAGTGAGCTCAACCTAGTGAGATAAGTAACAGCTAATAAGCAGCATCCTAGAATCACAAGATAAGAGCAGAAATCTAAACAACTAGACAAAAGAAGCACTCTAATCTATGCTAGGAGGACTAATCCCAAAAGCACCCAAAAAGCAATGCAATAGTAAGGAGCTAGAGCATAAATAAGATAGTAAAGCAAGAAACCCAAAGCTCCCCTCACTCAAATCCATAAGGACAAACCACCCCAAGCTCTCCCAGAGTGAAAACCTCGAACTATCCAAGGGCTTGGTGAAAATGTCACCAACCGGTGGTCACTCTCTCAAACTGGAGCACTAGGTCGCCCTTCTCTACATGGTCTCTAAGGAAGTGGAAGCGGATATCGATGTGCTTGGTCCGGAATGTTTGACTTTGGGTTCTTGGCAATGTTAATCGCGAAGTGTTATCACAAAAGAGTGGAACACTGTCGATAATTCAACCCAAAGTCCCGCAGGTCGAAGTCATCCAGAGCACTTGGCTACAAAGAATCGGCCGCTGACAACGTACTCGGCCTCTGCGGTGGATCAGTGTAACACCGATCGCTTCCTCAAGACCAGAAACAAGAGAAGTGCCAAGAAATTGGCGGTGCCGGAAGTGCTCTTCCTATCTATCCTCTGACCAGTGAAGTTCGCATCCGAGAAGGCTCTCAAGGAAAGACAGATGAGGAAGAGTACCAGATACCATAGTCAATGGTAGCTCGCAGTGCCGAAGATGCGCTTCATCTTTGGCGTGAGAAACGCGAGGAGAAGCTCAAAACGAGCGCACAAGCACACGAAAAATGTATGTCCGGTCTCGAGGCGTTGAGGTACAAGAGGAGCCAATCATGCTTGCGAAACTCCTTTTGATCAAGCGGCTCGCCATCCTCATCTGGTCAAGATAGGTCAGTAGAAGCCATGGGAGTCGACCACAGGCTTCCCATCACTCATGTCAAGCGCCAGAGGTCACGAGTGTACTTTCCTTGATGAAGAAATGTACCCTCCCGAGTCCGCTTGATTTGGAAGCCAAGGAAGAAAGTCAACTCACCCATCATACTCATCTCAAACTCGTGCTCATGACATCCGAGAACCTGGAAACCAGAGTATGGGAAGAGCCGCCAAAGATAATGTCATCGACATAGATCCGACGAGCAGAAGTCGATGCCATGCCGGCGGATGAACAAGGTCTTGTCAACTTTACCCATCTCAAAACCATGACTTATCAAGTAGGACTTAAGCCTCTCATACCAAGCTCGGGAGCCTGCTAGAATCCATACAGCTTTTGAAAGCTTGAAGACATGGTTAGGGTATTTGGGGTTCTCGAAAACTCGAGGTCAGTCGGACGTAGACTTCCTCCTCAATAAGGCCATTGAGGAAGGCACTCTTCACGTCCATCTGGTAAAGCTTGAAACCCTTAGATTTGCAAAGGCAAGCGAGATTCTAATGGCTTCAAGTCGAGCTCTGAGGGCAAAGGTCTCCTCAAAGTCTAGACCCTCAACACGGGAAAACCCCGAGCTACCAATCTCGCCTTGTTTGGGATGATTACCCCATCCTCACTGCTTGTTCTTGAACACCCACTTGGTTCCAATGATATTGTGGCCTCGTGGGGCTCAACAAGCGACAGGACCTTGTTCCTCTCGAAATTTTCTAGCTCCTCATGCATGGCATTGACCCAAGACTCATCGAGATAAGGCATGAGAAACATCTTTGGGCTCAAAAGAGGCAATGAAGGCGAATGGAGCAATTGAGATAAGCGATTTTGAGCGGGTAACACGCTCGAAAAGATCTCCAATGATCCGCTCTGAAGGATGAACTTTGGATGTGTCTAGGAGGTCTGGGAGAGATGAAGAAGTGGCCTCTACCTCATGAGCCGACGAGGTAGGAACAGAGCCACTAGCTCCGGAGGAAGCGAAGGCAAGGTGATCACCTCGAGGTGCGGTGGAAGGCGGCACCTCAAGGAGTGGATGAGGACGGGATCGTAGACAACCGTCATCTCCATCGCCCTCATCATCCACAAAGATGGTCTCGGACTGCTCTAAAGAACCTGAGATATCTGGCCTAGTCCCCGGTGGCCTCGTCAAAGGTCACCTCGCGGAGTTTCTACCATTTTGCTAGACTCGCAGGTTCCAGACCCTATAAGCCCGCGAAGAAGTCGAGTAGCCTAGAAAGATACCGTCACAGGAACGTGACTCGAACTTATCTAGGTTCCCAGACTTCAAAATAAAGCACTTGCAACCAAACACACGAAAATGAGAGACGCTGGGCTTTCGCCCATATCTCAGCTCATAAGTCTTGGTGCAAGAGTGCCCAAGAAAAACTCGATTCAAACATGGCACTTGGTCGCAATGGCTTCACCCAAAACTTCCTCGGTGTAGAGTACTCATCAAGCATCGTCCCGCCATCTCGACCAAGGTACGGTTCTTCCTCTCCACAACACCATTTTCTTTGAGGGACGATGGAGAAGAGAACGGTGCTCTACACTGCCTCACCGCAGAAACTCTCAAAGTAGGAATTCTTGAACTCCGTACATTGTCATCATGGATCGCTCAGAAGGCACCCGGAGCTCAACAGACTGACCTACTAAAAGACCTCGAAATGTGTAAATGTCTCGTCCTTCGAGGCTAAGAAAATACCCAAGAGTACCTCGAGAAGTCATCGACCACAACAAGAACATACCACTTCCCTCCCGCCGATCAGAGACTCGATTTGGTCCAAGCTGTGTCCATGTGGAGCAATTGTCTTGTCTGCATCGGTCATAGTAATCGTGTGGGAGGATGAGAAGCGGCAACCATCTTGCCGTCGGCATGGAGTGCAAACAAGATCTTTGACCATCTTGAGTTTCGCAGACCACGAATGAGATCATGGCGCTAACTTTCGGGTCAAATGGTCAAATCCAATATGACCAAGTCTCCTATGCCGTAAAGAGAGATCGCGGGACTCGTATAACTAAACACCGAGAGGATCGCCAGAAGACTCGGAGAAATCAGACGAAAGATCCTCCCATAACGAGAAATCCATAAACCGGACTCACCAAGAGTCAAGAATTTTGCAAGCGTTTTCTTGAAGCTCACCTCGAAACCGCCATCATAAGCCGAGAAACGGAAAGCAAATTGTATCGCGACTTACTAACCAAGGCAACATCCTTAAGAATAAAAGAAGCATTCGCACGACAAGACCTTTTGCGATGACGCGCCAGCACGGCGTCTCCGAAGGTGATCGTCTCATCACGGAGCGGGCTAGGGAAGAGAACCAACGTGAGTCTCCGGTCATATATGCGAGAACAACCGAGTCTACAAGCCAAACCTTCTCCTTCCCTACCCGGCGAACTCGAGTCAAACAGAGTAAAGTCTCAAGATCGATAAATCAACAATGATTTTGGCACCCAATATTGAATAACACGCCGGCGGATGAAGTAGTCAAGCACGACCGACCTCTATCTACCCCTCGCTCTCAGAACTCAAAGCGAAGGTCTAAAGTAGACCAAGTCGTTCTTTCGGGTCCGATCGCTCTGAAGCGAGCGAGTCGAGCACTGCAACATTGAACACGCCAGGGTAGCTATCTCGATGGGGAAAACGAGATCTACCCTCAGGACGGCGGAAGTCACGACTGAAAGCAGCATGAGGACGAAAACCAGAAAACTCGGAAAAACCAAGTCCTCGATGCTGCACAAACCCATCAGAAGAAACAAGCCTAGACCTCGTGTTGGTCTTAGGTGCACTCAAGGTCTGGGGCCGACCCTGAATGCGCCTAAGAGACTCAACATGGTCTCTACGCGCGATCTTGGCGCGCTGAAGCATCGATCGACTGTGTGTCCATCTTCCGGATGAAGGTGCGGTGATACTTCACCTTCGAGAGGTAGAAACAAAGATGTGAATTTACCTTCTTGTCAAATCCCTGGACATAGCCCGCCGACTTGAAATGGACTTTCTCGGTCCCGGCTCGATCTCGATCACACAGTGCTATGGGTCCGAGCACGGCGGTGGATGCTTCCTCATGTCCTCAAAGAGGTCATATCCTAGACCACGATTAAATCTGCAGATCTTAGATTGGTCTAGAATAAGATTGAGCTTCTTCTTGCCTCCTACAAATCTCTCGAGAGTGTTCATAAGGTCTCGACACTCCGAAAGAGAGAGGTGCAAGAAGAGCGAGGGGAAGAAGAGGCAAGAGAAGGTAAGGGAGCAAAAGAAGAACCGCAGAGAGGGAAGAATGGCTTGTGCACGCCTGGCCGACTCAAGGGACACCCCATTGCTAGCCGGTTGGTTCACGTTGCTAAGCTGCCTCATCCTTACCACAGGGCTTCTCCCCTTCTCCATAATCATATTGCAAGCACAATGTGGCTTCTCTAGAAGATCCTTAGTTAGCTTCACACATTTCTCATCCAAAGCAATCAAGTCGATTTTAGTTTGTTACACTTAATGCATGGTGAGCTAACAGGTCCTTAGAAGCAAAGCGAGCCAACTTCCTTTCATGATCAATCATATCTTGAAACTGTTTGGAGACGACCTCAAGTTCAATAGCTTAACTTAGGGCAGTTCAAGCATGAAACAATTGGCTCAAGTAAAGAAGCTTGTAGTTCAAGAATTTTATGATCCGCCTGCGTTTTAGGTTCATCTTCAAGTTATTGCAATTTTCACAAGACTCGGGCAGATCAAGGAGCATGGCATAAGATCCTCTAGCAAAGAATGTCCTTACCCTCACATGAGGTGGGAGAAGTAGTCTCATCAAGAATAAGTAGGGTAATGACCATCCTACTCAACTCTAACTCAAAGCAAGGAGACTAACATTCTCCACCTTAATACTATCAAGTTTGGAGGACACACTATCATGTGAGGTCCTTAACTTCTCCATATCAACCAAAGAAAGCGAGCATGTATCACAATCATCACTAGAAGGGGGATGTAAGAGCAATAATCTCTAGTGACATCTATCTATTTCCTTCTCTAACTCAAAGACACCTAGCCTTAGCTTTAGCATGAAAACCTCCTAGCTTAAGAAAAGCATGATTGAGCTGTTCAGAGGTGGGATCTACCTCGTCCGAAGTCGGAGTCTGTTCATTTGTCGTGAGTTCGCCCTCGAGGGCCATGAAGCACATGCCGAGAAGTCGTCGCCGCCATTCTTGGGCTCTTGGTCACCCGTCCGTCATCGTCGCTCCATCCCTCCACCTCGCCGAGGTCGAGGTCGCGAAGGCGGTGAGGACGCGATGGAAGAGCTTCTTGGCTTTGCCGGTTGCGGAACTTCTTCTTCTTGGGCGTCCGAGTGGAGGCTTCTTGTTGCAGTTCTTGTCGGTGTAGTCGTTCTTGCCCGAACCGCCGTAGTCGTTCTTGCCCTTCTCCGGCTTTGGGGCGGTTGCGAATGTGGTTGGGGCCACCACACTCGAAGCAAATCACAGGTCCTCCTCTCTTCGTCCCTCCTCCTCTTGTAAGCATGAGAAAACTTCCGAGCTAGGAGGGCTAGCTGCTCATCCTCGAGCTGCTCTAACTGATCATCAGTTACGTCACAGAGAGCAGCAAGGAGAAACCACACAACGAATCAGCAAGAGAACCAGAAGCCGAACTGGGATCGGTGACCAAGGCCATCGACTGTGACTTCGACCTACGAGAGACAACGTCAATCTCGTGAGTCTTGAGGCGTGAGTCTGGTAGCATCAAGAGTCAAAGTCGAGAGGTCTGTCGTGTCTTTGATGGTGGTCACTTTCATCTCCCAAACACGCAGATCGAGTCGTGAGCATCGACGAGCATTGTCCGAAGTCGGGGTATGTGAGACCGACCGCTCGGAGGTTGCTCAAGATCTTGTGAAAACGTCTGAAGCACTCATCTAGGGACTCACCAAACAAGCATCTCAAATTTGTTGTATTCTCGTTTGAGGCGGGTCTGTCGAACCGTCTTGATCTGGGTGGTGCCCTCATGGTATCGTCGAGGTCACCCGGATATCGTAGGCGGACGACAGTGAGATATCTTGATCAAACTCGCCTCGACTCAAACCACGGATGATGATGTTCCTTGCCTTTGCATTCGCCTCAACATCAACCATGTTCCGACATTGATGTTCTCATCGGCAGAACAATGAATCGAACCTTGACCTTCCGCCAGATGGCATACCCACAGGCCCGAATGTATGTCTCCATTCGGCTCTTCGGAAAAAGTGTCGATGCCATCGAAAGCAGGCGGCTTGGTTGAGTACTTGTCCATCGCCACGGCTCTTGAGACGGTTAAGATCTATTGAAAAGAGCTAACCGGCTCTGATACCAATTGAAGGACCGGAAAGGCGACTAGAGGGGGGGTGAATAGGAGCACCGAATCTTTTTCGCAAAGAATGGATTCAACTTATAAATCACTCCAATAGCTATGAGAGCTATGAAGATCAATGATTAAGCACGAGGAAGTCTTATGTTGAATCCACTCCTCACCCCAAAAGCTCAGCAAACAAAAACGAGGAAGAGCCGAACAAATCAGGACAATCGGTACAACCGCGAAGTAAAGCGGCGGTTGTACCAGCCCCCAGACAACCCATGATGTTAAGCCGGGTTCATCCGATTGTCTGGAACGAGCAAAATCCGCTCGGGTTTCAAAACGAAAATCAACGTAACTTTTGATCTACGGCCAAACTTGACCAAAATTGGAACACACCTTCCTAAGGATGTTAGGAACCTATTCCAAGAAACGATTGAGTAGATCCATCCACAAAATCTCAGGAATCAACCAAAAACGGAAGAACGAAGAACAAAGACAACCCAAAACTGAAATCTTAAATTTAAACCAAGTTTGCTCTTCGGGAAATCGATCAAAAGATCTTGTGGCACTAACCCATCATAGAACAACTCGTTTTGAGGCTTCCCAACAAGAAACAACAAGAGACTCACTAAATCAAGAAATCATCAAATGGGAGTCACGAAGAACAAAACGAGAGTTCGAGAGACAAACTTCAGATTTCATTCATTGAATCAAAAGCGAAAAACACATAGATACATCCCCATACGCATGGACATTAGAACCAGAGGGATGATTACATGTAAGCTCAATCCATCTCCTCACTCTCACAACTCAAGAACCAACACTCATCCATTCTAGAGGGAGATGAACACAAAACCAAGAAGGGACAAGCAGGAGCACTACTCGCCTACACCTCCACTCTCAACAACTAAAGAGCAAAAGAGAAACAACCTCACAAAGCCTCTTTTGACTCTAAAACCCTAATTCCACCCAAGTGCTCCAGAGGGCATGCAGCCCTCCTCTCCTTTTATAGCGCTGGCTAACGGGTCTCGCCCGTTCGCCCGCTATGTCCAACGGAGCCCGCTTGTGCGGCCTTGCACTTCCGATTCGCCCTACGCACCTTCCGGAAGCTTCAGCTCCTTGTCTCGACGCCTCGCAACCACCTCGAGTCCACGTCGTCTTCGACACATCGACTGTTCGACCTCGGCGCCACTGCGCTTAGTCGATCCACCGTGTCTCGCCACGACTCCACTCGACGCCCTGCATCCACACGCATAAGAACCACGAAAACGGAACAAGTTCTTCACAACTTGACCTAACGTTAGTTCAAACATGCAATATGCAACACAAATGCATGAACACACTTGGATATGACCTATCCCAAAACTCAAATCACCAAAATGGCCGAAACTCACAATACAATCGGTACAACCGCCATGTTACCAGCGGATCAACCGCACTCGGTCGTCTGGCTCAATACTCGGTCGTTCGATTTCCAATGAAGACCAGAACTCGAAAAACAACTTCTCTGGAATTCTTCAACCGCCATTTACCAATCGGTACAACCTCCCTGCGGTCGTACCGCTCATAACACGCCGGTCGTTCCGATTATCCTGACAGCCCTGATTGACTTCACGAAAACGCGTGAACCGCGCAACGACATGGTCCAAACCACCCAAACCAAACTCGACTTCCTACACCTATGTCAATTACTCATCACACACACGGGACGACCTCCACATGGTCTCTCAAGATCACAATTCACGAGTTCATAATATCACAAGATTACATCCATGCAGATCAATAAAGTTCATAACATCTGTGCAGATCACAAGTTCATAATATCACAAGATCATAAGTTCTTGGGCTAGCCCATGCAGATCAATAATATCAAGAAAAAGTTCATAACTAGTCCATATAGATCAATAAACATCCATGTAGATTCTTGAATGAACTTAGCCACCAAACAAAATATCTTTTTTGTGATCTTGTCAACTTATCTTCCACCAAACAAAAGGTCTTGCCAACTTGTGATCTTGGAATCTGGAAAGCATTCTGGGAATGATCATACTAATTAGTATTTAAGTTGGTAAAAAAGCATTCTGAAAATGATCATATATGTGAAAGACAAAAGTATATTTTCCAATGCATGCAAGTATGCAACAATTCAATGTGTACCACTAACAGGAAGCCACTGGTATATCATTCAATTGATAATCCATCTCGTATATCATTCAATTGATCTGAGGAGCATAAGGAGGCAGGCGGCAATGAAAGGAAGTGGGTGAAGTGGAGGCGGCAGCGGGTAGGAGGTGGGTGAAATCTTGAAGTGAGGGAGGCGGTGGCCGGACCGGCGAGATCTGGAAGCTGGAGCTAAGCGGGGGCGGGTGGGCGGCGTCTTGGCTGGCCAGGAGATCTGGGGTAGGGGCGAGGCCGAACGCTTTGTCTTGTGCGGAGGGAGCAGATCCGCGGGATCTGGCTGGAGGAGGCGGAGGCGGCGAGACCAGGCAGGAGGTGGCGGAAGCGGAGGCCGGGATCGGAGAAGGGCCTGGCGGCTGGAGCTAGCGGGCGTGGGGTAGGCGGCCGTCTGACAATCGCTGGGGTATCTTGGGGTGGGGTCGGTGGACACCTGTGGCGAGAGGGAGCAGATCTGGCCGGATCTGGCAGGAGGAGGCGGAGCGGGCTGCCGGGACCGGAGCAGGAGGTGGCGTAAGCGGGAGGCCGGGACCAGAGTAGGAGGTGGTGGGGGCGTGTGGTCGTGCGGCCGTGCGGGACTGCGGCTGCAGGGGCGGGGTGAATCAAGGAAGGAAGAGGCCAAGCAAAGGGAGTAGGGACTTAAATCACCTAGGGTTGCACATGAGCACATCGGTGGGCTGGGCGCTAATTAACGAGCTAACGAGTTAACGAGTGACTTGCGAGCCGGCTCGGCTCGGCTTGTTAAAACAATGAGTTTTTTTGCCGGCTCGGCTCGGCTCGTTAAGGGACCGAATTCGAGCCGAGTCGCTGGCTCGCGAGTTTCGAGCTTTTTTCACCTCTATCTACCACTAGCCAAGACCAACCTCGAATGTCAACAACCTCATGGCGCTCTCTGGCAGGCACACCATTGGCATCGCACACTGCACCTCCTTTGAAGAATGCCTATACCCACAGCAGGACCATACCATGAACAAGTGGTTCGCCGGCCACCTCCTTGTCGTGAACAGGGTTCTAATTTCTACCGGTCTTACTGGTCCCCGGTAGGATTCCAAACCAGCCCCCAAAAATCGGCTTGCTTGAATTTTGCTCAAATTTACTTGAATTTGTTCGCTTTTAATTTAAAATCTGAAAAAAAAAATCAATTTTTGATTTGCAAATTTCGGTGAAAATTGGTTGAAATTTTCTAATTTCCAGCCAAACCGGCCATATCGGCCCCTGGTAAGAAAAAAAACGGTAGCAAACATCCTGGTCGTGAACACCACCGTCTCGGACCCCAACACGTTCTACAACAAGTACTACGTCGACCTGCTCAACCACCAGGGGCTCTTCACCTCCGACCAGGACATGTACACGGACTCCAGGACCAAGCCCGTCATCACCAGCTTCGTCGTGGACCAATCGGCGTTCTTCGATCAATTCATCTTCTCCATGGTGAATGTTAGAGTATATTGGCATATCTCTATATTTGGCAGTTTAGGATTTGTAATCCTGTGATACATGCCTTATCTTTAGGAGAAGCTTCTTGCCTTCCAAGTCTTGTACTGTATATAAACCGCCCTCGAGTCTCAATACAATCATCCATTGCAGCCTATTCATCTTCCTACATGGTATCAGAGCGGTGTCGCTCCTAGGCCGCCGCCTCCATAGCTTCCGTTGTGCCGTCCCTGGGAGATGATCTCGTCTCCATGATTTTCCCCGGGGGCTGCGTAACCCATAGTTTAAGTCGTGTCGCCGATCATCCAATCGGCTACCAATTAGAGTTTTTCCCCTTCATCTTCAGATTGGGTTTGCTCTAATTTTTTTCCGATCATAGATCGGTTTGTGTCGCCCTACCGACCCGTCGACATTCCTCGACTCGGACTTCACCGCCTTGGCCGACCTCTCCGGCGCCTCCTCTCCTTCGATGGCGTCGTGGCGTGGCCGATGCGCTTCGTCGACACGACCCTCCCTCCACGGCCTTCAGGCGCCCATCTACCATCATCAACACCGGATCATCATCGCGGCTTTGTCGTCCGTGAGTCGAGCCGTCGCACCACCGAGCCCGCGCTTGTGGTCATGCCATCGACATGCGCCGCTGCATCGCCCCTTCAGGCTGTAGTGTCGCTGCCCGTGGTCACCATTGCCATCGTCGACGCCACCGTCTTCGTCAACGCTGATCAGGTCCTTCTCCGGTGCCACCACTCCCGGATCCGGCCTCCTCGCCAAATCCGGTGCCTCGCCGTATCCGCCTACTCCTCATCGGATCGCCAAGCGGTGCCGGATCTAAGCCGCTCTCCGCCGCCGCTCGTCTCCTTCTCATCCGGGCTCCTCGGCCGCAGCGTCGCTGCCTCGATTTTCCAGCCTTCTCGGTCGCCGGCTCCCAGATCCGGCCTCCTCAACGCCGCTCACCAAGATGACCTCCTCACGCCGGGCTGGCCGACCCCCTCCCTCTGCTTCATCTTCATCCACGGCCGGACATTGTCGGCGACCTCTTCACCGACCTCGACCACGACCCCCTCTGCATCAACTCTACTACCCCGACCACAGCGACAACCTCGACACCAGCTACCTCGACATGGCTCTCTCGCCCACGGCTACGACCATGGTCACCTCGCTCTCGGCTACTTCGGCAACAAAGGGCTATCATTATCTTGAACAAACTCGTCGGTTCTCTCTACAGTCACTACGTTCGCGACGCCACAGCAGTCCCCGACGCTCCCGCTACGATTGCGAGGGGATGTCAGTCCGATGGTTCTCCACCTTTAGCTTCCTCTCGATCGACCGTCTGACGCTACCACTACGACTATTGGGATGTTAGAGTATATTAGCATATCTCTATATTTGGTAGTTTAGGATTTGTAATCCTGTGATACCTGTCTTATCTCTAAAAAAAGCTTTTTACCCTCTAAACCTTGTACTCTATATAAACTATCCTCGAGTCTCAATCCAATTATCCATTACAGCATATTGAAGATAGGGCAGACCCAGGTGCTAACGGGCGCGCAGGGGCAGATCCGCAAGGACAGCCCCGTGCGTAACGCTAACGCCAGCAGCAGCGAGCTCCCCCGTGGCCCGTCCTGGAGAGCATGGTGTTGTAATAGCTAGCTAGCTAGGGTGGACTGGGTGGTTGTCTTTTCTTCGCAATGCGGGCTAGCTTGCCTGCCTGGTCTTCCTCTAGATAGCCAGGTAATGACATGGAAGTCAAGTCAGAGGAGTGCATACATGTTTAGTTTCTCAAGCGAGCAATGTTAGGTTGTCAGTACGTACGTGTACTTATTCTCCGTTGACCCTCACGTACTTAAGAAAGGCCGGTCCATGCACGGACAAGATAGGTCGCAGGCCTCGCTTTGGGCTTCAGCGGTGGCCTGATCACTTGAAAGGCCGTCACGGGACGCGTGTCGTGTGCTTTACACGCGGCTGGGCTTGGGGGCTCTGCCCGCGGAGGGATGCGCCATGTGTCCTGTCTGTCTGTCCACGGTGAGTGAGCGTGGCAGCTTGTTCGATCTGATGCTAGTTGTATTGCATGGTAGGAGTACTTCCTTCTGTCCTAGATAAAATATCGTTCTAGACACTGAAACAGTCCCTAAAATATTGTTTCCACTGCTAATTTCTATTGCGCTCTATACATTTACAAAAATCTAATGAAACTATAGTACTAAATAAATATTTTCATACGAGCAATCCGAATATTCATAACGATATTATTTATTGGTCAGAGTGAAAATGGTAAATGATACCTTACAAACAGTGCAATTGACTTGTTCAGAAGCTCCCCTGAAGTAATCATCATGACCTAATCAGAATGGAGTCAAATTAATTACAGGCATGTACTGCTTTCATTCTCAAATTTTTTTTTGGCCAAAATGACACTATTTAAAGCGGCGTTAGAAAAAATAGTGTCCTCACAACCGCAAGCGCTCTTGTCCGCACGGGCCACGGAACGACCGTGCAGACAAGAACTCTATTTTTGCTAACGTTATTTTTATTAATCCCACTTTAAATAGTATCATTTTGGCCAAAGATTCTTCGTTCTCTGCCACAATCCGCTTCAGTCTCCCAAGACAAGTTGGTACAGGTCCGGTCGGAGTAGCAGAAAAACGAGCAGAGGTCGTTACTTGGAGGCAGTTTTTCATATAAGGGGAAAAGCGGCACCCTTTCTTCTGTACTCGAGGAAAAGCAACACTAATTCGTACTTTTGATTAATGTATGCAGTCTATCATGTGATGCCAAAACCATAGATGACATAGATGCGTTCTAAACTGGGCATTAGGCCATGTCGTGTCGGTCTAGCTTAGGTTTATCGTGCTTGGACCGCGTCGTCGTCGCGTGCGGCTCGATCGACACTCACCGCGTCTTTGTCGGCCCACCTCGTCTCCGATCAGGCCCAGACACGGTCTAAAGTTTGTCGTGCCGGGGTCGTACCGTGCCAGCCCAAGCCTAGTCCAAAATAACTATAGACAGCGGAGGCGGCGATGGCGGTGGCAACCGCCATCTTCATTCCTCTCGGCCGGAGAAGAGCCGGAGAGGGAGGAAGGCGACGCGTGAGGAGGAGAGAGCCGGAGAGGGAGGGAGGAAAGCGGTGCTTAGGGAAGAGAGGAACTGAGGGTGGAGGGCTGGGGGCGGTGTGTGGGATTAGGGATATGGATTAGCCGAGATGGGGGTTAGGGTTGGGCCAGGCCGTGGGAGGGAAGAACGGGATTGGGCCAGGCTACCAGACCGAGGAGGGATAGGATTAGATCAGGCCGGAGGAGGCATTAGAAGATTGTGCTTTTTTCGTGCCGTGCCGGCCCAAGCATGGCCCAAATGGCCGTGCCGCTCAACGGGCCGCGTTCTCAGACCCAACCCGGCCCGGTGTTCGTGTCGTGCCGGTCCAATCTAAACATGTGTTGTGCCGTACCGTGTTGATTGAGCTTCAGACCAACCTAAAAAAGCCCAGCTCAAATCCCAGCTCTAGTTCTGACCATGTCATGCCAATCTGAGAAACCATTACGCTGGCAAGGCACTTTGCGCCGACAAAGTAGCGTGGTGATTCAAAGTACGGAAGTGGTGGTACGCGCTTACAACTCGCGTGTCCTTGGATCGTGAGGAAGCACAAACACGCAGGGACACAAGAAGCATACACACAGGATTTGCTCCGTCGTAACGCTATCGTATGATATTTATGGTTCGTATAGCAGCTTAGCAGTATCGATCAATCGACAGATGAACAGCTAGCTAGCTTCCGCATGTGAACGCACAAGAAGAAGGTTACTGCAAGGTGCAGAGTGCTAGTCAATTAAAGGAGGTAGCACTCGTGCAGCGTGCGATTCCAAATCTGAATTGACGCGAACTACTCGTGAAGGCAAAGTGGCTGCGTGTAAAGTAAACGTTAGTGGGTTCACTCAATTAGTCTCTATTTTCGTAGCACCTATTATTGTTGGAATTACCACCTAACTTTCAGTGAATGGACTGATATGGTACTAGATAGTTCAGGAATTAGGAACATTCATATGTTTGGTTAGCTGAAGTGAACTAATCGGTTCAGGACTAACGTGTTCCACTCGAGCGAATTTTCCATAGCGATACGGTACCATCTCGTTCGAAGAAAATGAGTAAACCACGCGGTTCATCTTTGCTGCGTGCGCTTCACTGCCGGCGCTCACTGCTTGGTGTATTTCAAGGTGCCTCAAAACATGCATTACATTAATTACTGCACTTCAAAAATTTTTATCAAAGATTAAACTATAACCTAAATCAAATCCTCCAAAGAAAATAGAAATAAGCCCGTACAAAAACCTCCGTAAAATAATTTATTCAAATACTATAATATTTATCATGAATAAATATAATTTTTTCCAAAAATTTTAGAACCTAAGTTAACCCACAGAAAATTCAAACTCATTTCGAAAGCCCTTTCTTTGGCAAAATTTAAAATAATAAAATAAAACTTGAAAAGTGAGGTTTAAAATTTTATATGTGTTCTAGGTTAGCCCAGAAACCCCTCTGAAATTTTTTAGATTTTTAGAAATTTATTTGCTACTTTATCTCACTCGGTCAAAGTTGTTGGGTTTGTTTTTAAACTCGGTCTTTTGGATTAATTTCTAAAACTATAATTTCTGGAACAGAGATAAGTTTGAAACCTATTCCAAATTAAAGGTCACTTAATAAGAAAATTATCAAAATTGGTTTCACTTGATTTTGAGTTACTTTGAATTAGTTATGCATTTTTTAAGTTATTCTATTTTGGGTCGTCCGATCAAAATCGAACCGTCAAAATCGAACCGTCCGATCGGAGGGTCTGTTCGGACCATCTGATCAGACCTGGATCATGCACCTTTTGATCAGAATTGGACTGTCTGATTTTGATCGGACAGCCCAAAATAGAATAACTTCAAAAATACATAACTAATTCAAAGTAACTCCAAATCAAGTGAAACCAATTTTGATAATTTTATTATTAAGTGAACTTTAATTTAGAATATGTTTCAAACTTATCTCTGTCTCAAAAATTATAGTTTTTGAAAATTAATCCAAAACCAAATTATTTTTTGTACACTAGAAAATGCTTTTAACTTTGGAAATTCATAACTAATTTATGTGAACTCCAATTGAGGTGAACCAAGTTATTTTGGTCTTATAATTTTATTTTCTATTTATATATGTAATCCTTATCTCCACCACTATTCTACAAAATTTTACTAAATAATTAAAATCAGATAAATAGTAATCGAAGTATATTTTTCAGTTTTTTTGCAAAACCTGATTTTCAAACTACTACAACTTTCACTTGCTAACTCTAAATAGAATAATTCTTTCACCTAAATTTATCTAAAATCATCATCTAGCTACTATAGAAAATTCATGTATTTTTTAGCATTTTGAATTTTTAGGTTTTTCTCAGTGTTGATTCGATGTTGTTTTTGTTTTGTATAGAATCCAAATATTTTAAATGAATTTTAACAGTTAAAATACTTTCCTTGCCTAAAATTCAGATTTGCAAAAATATATAAGTTAATTGTGTGCAAAACTATTTCCAAACTTGAATTCAAATTCAAAACAATTTTTAAAAAATCATCTAAAGGCTTGCATTTGAAAATTCCATTCCAACATATGTGGAACTTAAACTCACCACCTCAGTGAGAAGGTTACCGCAGCACACTTCATTCTTCAAACCAAATCAATAGCTTGAACCATCCAGGACCATCTCATATAATTAACCAAACGTATTTATGTATCATCCCATACAACCAATCAAACAGACTATTTGTACCATCCCATCCAGAAAGATCTCATCCTTCCTGTATCATCTCATCCCATTCAACCTTATCCCACCAACCAAACACACCCTTAGTTGATGGATAAGTCCAGCTAGCAGCTTCGACGAATTTGAGTAGAAGAATCTCGAGCTACCAAAGTAACCAAACAGTAGTATCCTCTAGAGTTTTTACATGCTAGGCATGGATGAAGTCATGGGCCCGGCGTATGTGTGTACTGTTCGTACAAGAGCCCTTGCAGATCGATAGAGCGAGAAATCAATACACAAGTATAGTCAGTGGTGCACACCACATCTTATTACAAAGGTGCAGAGTTTCCGTGTTCAAACCACGGGTTGGGCAACCGGCCGATTTTCGGTCCAAAATCGGTTATATTGGTTTTACTGGGACCAGTAAGAGTTCAAATCAGTCAAAATTAGCCGAAAAATCAGATTTGTTTGAATTTGATATTTTTTATTTAAAATTCAGATTTTGATTGAAAATTTTGACCGAAATTTTTCGATTTTCGGCCCTACAGCCCCTCCTCTAAATTCCCAAATCGGTTACCCAAACCTTGGTTCAAACCTGGACGTAAGAAAGATAGGATGTCCTGTTCTTTTCTCACCCATATTCTAAATCGGTTACCCAAACCTTGGTTCAAACCTGGACGTAAGAAAGATAGGATGTCCTGTTCTTTTCTCACCCATATTCTCGATCGCATTCTGCAATCATGTGAATAATATGTTATGTTTTGTCTGAAACACAAGCGTCTATAAATGAAGGGTAGCTACAGCATAGCAGGCCATAGCCATAACGCACCGCCGCCCAAAGCTAGACCTCAGAGTCCACTGACACAGAGGAGCTAGCAGAGATGGCTTCTTGTACTAGAAGTGCTCCTTCGCTCTCTGCAGCAGCACTGGTGGCGACCTCGCTTGCTCTCCTCTGCGCTTCTTCCAGTACTGCAGAGGCCGCCAATGCCAAGCAGCCGCCCCTGGTGAGGGGCATGTCGTTCGATTTCTACAAGAGGAGCTGCCCCAAGGCGGAGTCCATCGTGCGGAGCTTCGTCCAGGACGCCGTCCGCAGGGACATCGGCCTCGCCGCGGGGCTCCTCCGCCTCCACTTCCACGACTGCTTCGTCCAAGTAAGCATTGGCTGTTTCTTCGCTTCACTTCGCTCGTGCATGCATGCCCCCTGCAGCTAATGATGGATGCATGCAGGGCTGCGACGCGTCCGTGCTGTTGGACGGGTCGGCCACCGGGCCGGGCGAGCAGCAGGCGCCGCCCAACCTGACGCTCCGCCCGGCGGCGTTCAAGGCCATCAACGACATCCGCGACCGCCTCGAGAGGGAATGCCGCGGCCCCGTCGTCTCCTGCTCCGACATCCTCGCTCTCGCCGCACGCGACTCCGTCGTCCTGGTACTCTACTGTTCAGTAGCAACAACATAAAATTCGAGACATCCATCGTATCGTAGCCGCATTTTTTTTCTGCCTTTTAATTACGTTCTGCGTGCAGTCGGGAGGGCCCAACTACAAGGTGCCGCTTGGCCGGCGCGACAGCCCCCACTTCGCGACGCAGCAGGACGTCCTGAGCGGGCTCCCGGCGCCGACCGCGAACGTCCCCACGCTCCTCGGCGTCCTGAGCAAGATCAACCTCGACGCCAACGACCTGGTGGCGCTCTCCGGCGGGCACACCGTGGGGCTCGCCCACTGCACCTCCTTCGATAACCGCCTCTTCCCGCGGCAGGACCCCACCATGAGCGCGTCCTTCGCCAACCACCTCAAGCAGACCTGCCCGGCCAAGGGCACCGACAGGAGGACGGTGAACGACATCCGGACGCCCAACACGTTCGACAACAAGTACTACGTCAACCTGCTCAACCGGGAAGGGCTCTTCACCTCCGACCAGGACCTCTTTGCCAACGTCGCCACCAAGCCCATCGTCACGAAGTTCGCGCAGAGCCAGTCCGCCTTCTTCGACCAGTTCACCGCCTCCATGGTGAAGATGGGGCAGATCAGGGTGCTCACCGGCTCGCAGGGCCAGATCCGCAGGAACTGCTCCGCGCGCAACCCCGGCACCGTTAACGCCGACGACCTCCCGTGGTCCGTCGTGGAGACCGCCGTCGAGGCTGCAGAGAGCCTCGCGTTCTAGACTTGCTTGCCTTGATGGTAGTTTGGGAGTGATTAGCCAGGACTAGCCTTTATGTTGAAATAAAGTGATCAAGGCAAGAAATCAGAACAAGATGTTAGGCAGTCAGCAAGAAGGAATGTATTATCTCCATCCAGACGTGTTACAACACACGCCCTCCCCACTTTCAACGATGCTTCTCTCGTTTATTAGCAGTCATAAATGTTGGAAACTATAGGTTTGGCCAGAAGACGGCCCATATATGGGCTCTTCATCTCAAACCATAGCAGAGTTTCTAGACTATAAATAGGGGTGCTAATCATGGTAAAAGATTGATTGTTTCAAAAGAACAATAAAGAGAAGCCCAAAGTTCACTCATACCTCTGTGTTCAATCTACTATTCTGTTCTTGTGTTTTCGCATTGTTCTTACGATTCCGAGTTTGTCTACGAGGTAATCGCTCGGATTGGACTCATCAGCGACGGTTTCTCAACACGTTATCAGCACGATCGACTCTCCTTGAATCGAAAGGTAACCATCGAAGAACGACACTAATAGATCGAATCGTTTTTTTCTAGATTACTTTCAATTCTGCAAATTTGGCTTTCTAAATTGAATCATACGGTGCAAATCCGCTCTAATCTACCGCGAGCCGACTTGAAGTCGCCGGCCAATGCCGATCGGTAGATTGCATAGAAAAGTGGATGTCGATTGTGCTGTAGATTGGAAATTGTAAATACGTTCTAATCTACTGTGAGCTGACTTGAGTCGCCGGCCAAGCCGATCGGTAATTGCATGAACGAAAATTGCATGATCAACAGTACACATTGCATAAACAGTACATTGCATCTTATGAACAGTAGCGGAAAAATTTGGCCGACATCTTTGCCGACTTTGAACGAAGCCGCATCGGTTGCCGCCGCTACCGCCGCTTCGCCGTAAATCCTTCCCACGCACTGCAGCGCCGCCCGCTTCCGCGACCGCGCGACCATAGAGCCCCGACAATGGCGGGCACCGCACCGCACCACCAAGAGAAACAAAAAAAAAAGGGAAGGGGAAGGATGGTGGCGCCGGCCGACGCTTTGCAGCCCCACCGACCCCACCGTCTCCGGTAGCCTCGCAGCGTCGACCCGAGCCGCCGCCATGGCCCTCGCCCGACGCCTTGAAGCGGCTGGCCCTTAGCCTCCGGCGCCCACGACACCCGTTTGAAGCCGTGCCGGCGGCTTGAAGCCCGCCGACCACCGCGTTCTCGCGTGAGCTTGCAGCGCCGGTTGCCCTCCGGTCGCCTCGCCTGGCGCCTCGTCTGACCGCCCACCGCCGCGCGCGAACCCTCCCTCGACAGTGCCGCCTCCGCATAGCGTCGCGCCGCACGCCCGCCACACTAGCACCGACGCCACCCAAACCTCCGCATGAGGCCCGTCCTCCGACCACCGGCTCTGCGCTGGCGGCACCACCGGCATCGGCATTTGCCTGTCTGACGGTCGGCGTAGCGTCGATCCCTCCCGGCAAGACAAGCTGCGCTACCAAGCACCGCCGCCGTTGGGTGAATAGGGGGTAGGGAAACCCTACCCCCACGTCCTTTTGAGCCGGCTGTGGGCCGACTTGGGCCCAAGAAGGCCGGTTTATGGTAGGAAAAGAAAGAACTGGTGGTGGAAATCAAAAGAAAAAAATGGGGGAGGAAAGGTTCGGCCGGTCTGAACGTCATCGAAAGGTCCAAACACTTTTCGAAAAAAGAAAAAAAAGGGAGAAAACCGGAAAAGAAAAGGAACTTTTGCAAAAGGGCCCTCAGAATTCTGAAAATTACAAGAAATTTTCGCGAATAAGGAAATTTTGTGAAAAAACCCCTCGGGGTTTCTGAAAATTGCGCGAAATTTTTTCTAAGAACTGAAAATTCGATATTTAACCCCTTGAAAATTGCAGAATTCGATGAAAATTCATATTCCAGCAGAAAAGGGCCTCGGAAATTCAAATTTTGAATAATTTTGAACTTTTGAAGCATGTTTAACTTTGTTATTGTTATTCTATGTAATTTACTTATTGTATTTAATGTTTTGATTATCTATGATTGTTTATATTAATTTTAATCACTGAAAATAGCAGTAAATCATGAAAATACATAGAAAAATACGGGATCATGAACCGAGAGTTCGAAGAGCATTATGAGAATTTTACAACCATTTTATGTAAATTATTAGCAGTAATCTTATGAACTCTTTGCATGAACATGGAAATGACTGACATTACGAACCAGGAGTTCGGAGAACTGACCCAGCATGGCCAGAATTTGTACAAGTCTTCAACTCTGTGATAATGTAATCACGGATGGGCAGAAGATTGAGAAGACTCTCTCTACCTTTCACCCAAATACGGTGCAATCCACACACAACTATCGTCAAGACGGCTACAAGAAGTATGCCGTGTTAATTGACGCCATGCAATTTGCGGAAGGTCAAGATGATGTTCTAAGGAAGAACTATATCTCACACCCACCTAGTAGTAATGTTAGGCATGAAGCCAATGCTAGCAACTACAAGGTGATGAAGCCTCTCACGAAGGAGAGGGGAAAGAAGGGTAAGGTCGTTGGTTGCACGTTATTGATACTTTCCAGTCTAAGAAGAAGGGTATAGGACAGTATGAAGCACACCACGCCATTGCAGGCACGGAAGATCCACATCCATTAGTTGCACTCATGGATGTAGACAGCCTAGTAGCAACCCCCATCATCCCTTCTTTGGACACCACAGTGACCCCAGCCATAGTTGCCCAAAAGAAGAAGATCACCATGTAGTAGATTGAGGCAGAAGTTTCTGAATACTTCGCTGATTCAATCTAGTGCACGCATTGCACTTGAATCTTTTATAGTAACTTGCAGTTTGTAATTGAAGCAGAACATTGAATTATTTTTTTGAATGATGGTTGTAAGCTGTAGGAGAACAAAGCATTAAATTCTTATTTTGAGTCCTGCAAGGCTTATTTTCCCGTATTTATAATAGCAAGTTATGTTTTGATATCTGAAGTATTTTATTTATGTGTTGCTTGCTTTCTGCTGCATATTAATAAAGTATATTATATTAGAACGCGTGTGACGCCCTATGGAGGAAGTGTGCTTAGCAGGATAGTAGCACAATGAATATCACCTTGAGAGAAACGAAATCCTTCAGTCGATTAGAAAGAATGTTGATAGTCTTACAACAATCGCAAGCAGCGATACTTGTATAATAGTCTCAAGAAGGGCCACAATTATACTCCTGATGGACACAACTTTGGTCATTAGAGAAGCCTTGTTGTACCCAGAATCGACTATAACTCTCAAGGATATTCACGCTAACAGTTTCCACATAGAGACTAAAGAAAAGTATGGTAAGGAATATATGCTCATTACAAAGCGTGAAGAAAGTGGAAAAGTATATTAGAACGACTTCCTTCATATGAATCTGGGCTATACTATACTAATATTAAGGCACCTACAGCCTATACTGCCTTGAAAACCGTATTTAGAAGCTCTGAACTTTTCTATCTCTAGCATGATAGATTATGCTGCCCAGGTCTTAGGATGATGAGAGATATAATTAACAATTCACAAAGACATAATGTTAATGTAAAGAATTTCCTGAATCAGGAAGATTTAGTATGCCCCATATGTGCCACCGGGAAATTAATTACTAGACCTCCTGCTCTGAAAGCGAAGGTTGAAGTCCCTGCATTCCTGGACCGTATCCAGGAAGATATTTGCGGTCCTATATAGCCCCTATCAGGGCTATTTAGGTATTTTTTGGTGTTCATCGATGCTTCCTCGAAATGGTCGCATGTATGTTTATTATCTATGAGAAACCACGCTTTTGCAAAGCTAATCTCGCAGATAATTAAAATTAAGAATAATTTTCCTAATCATCATGTGAAGTCCATCAGAATGGACAACGCCGGGGAGTTTATTTCGAAGGCATTTGATGATTATTGCATGAAAATAGGAATTAAAGTTGAGCATTCGTACCACATGTCCACACCTAGAATGGACTAGCAGAGGCATTAATTAAAAGCATTAAATTTTGACTGACCACTTTCAAGAATTGTAATTTACCAACTACATGTTGGGGACACGCAGTCCTGCTCACAGCAACTTTCATCAATTTTAGACCGTCAACATATAACATCCATTCACCTATGCAACTAGTGCAAGGGTCAGCAACGAAAATTTCTCATCTTCGAAGATATGGTTGCAAGGTTTATGTACCTATACCACCACCACAACGAACTGCAATGGGCCTTCTCTAAAAGTTTGGGATATACGTTGATTATGAGACAGCATCCATAATCAGGTATTTAGACCCTATGACGAGAGATTTGCATACTACCCGATTCGCTAATAATATATCAGATGAGGATAGTTGCCCGTCATTAGAGGGAGGAAATCAACCCCTTGATGAAAATATTGGAAAATAAAGAAGTCCAGAAGATAATTGAAATCCATGCATATGACCCACGCACTAGTGAAGCAAAAATTGAAATACAGAAGATAATTGAAGTCTAGAAGACAATTGAAGTCCAGAAGATAATTGATTTGCAAGCATTAGTGAATCAACTGCCTGACCACTTTAGTGATTTGAAGAGCGTGATCAAGTCGCATATACCTGTACGCAATGCACCGAAGAGGGTTGAAATACTGATGAAGGTATTCCTAATCCCGTCCTAAGGCCTCAAAAAGGACGAGAACTCTGGCCCTTCGAATTCGAAGTAACCGAGGACGTCTGGTGAAAAAGGATAAGAAGGACTTGACACAGTCGATCACCGAAGTTCTTCAGAACCAGAAAGGGAGCCAGTTGAGACTTGGCACCAATATAGAACCTTCAGAAAAAGGCATACCAGAATTGAACATCCACATGAAGGGAGACATCAGCATGGATGTGTGCGCACACATCGGAGCTGAAAAACTAATGGGACTTGCCTCCGTAATTGGAAGCAGCGGTGAGCAAGTAGAAGCATTAGAAGAATCGCCCCTTGAAGAAATATCTATAAACAAAGATTTCATTGATGATAAAAGATAAGTTTTATTTACAATTGTCAAAATATTGCATTCTTTTACTTCTCGGAGCCACTAGACTGATCGCTGCGTGGAGACCCGACCTCCATTTCTTCTGCGACCTTATGTCCGTGAGGCGCCATTTCCTCGAACATTTTGGTTGCTTCTTCTCCCGTGCAGTTGAAGCCTTTCTCAATAGCTTGGGGATTTATGGAAGGGTCGAAAACTTTTAGTTTTGCCAAAGCAAAACTATCTCCATTCTTGACAGCATTGAACAAGGTCTGCGCATGGTTCTCCCGAGTTGTCGTAAGGACACCCTTGAGGTCCTTGAGCTGCTGGCCAAGGTAGTTGATCTTCTCCGTGGGATCTATTAGATCGGGCAGTTGCGTTCCCGATCCCATATCAAAGAGCATCTTGTTGAAGACTTTGACCTTTTCTTCAAGACTTTGCCCAAAGGCTGCCTCCTTGCCACGCTCGAACTCAAGAGTCTTTTCTGCTCACCTCAATGCTTGAGTTTGCTCTGTACGAGTAAACCAAAAGATAAATACATACGACTAGAAAAAGGAAGCAAACTGGTCGAGTTTACGACCGATTACCTTCATTCTTCTTCTCAAAGGTGTCAAGAATCTCTTTGTGTCTGGTCGTCAGGTATTCGATCGACCGGTCTTTGTTCTGACATTCTTCTTTAAGCTTGGCAATTATGGCTTCTTTAGCCATAAATTCTTCTTTAAGCTTCTCCGAATATATCAAACATGATAAAGTGGAGAATTAGTTAAAAGGAAAGGAGCCAAATAGTAAAGAAGAAGAGAAGAAGATACTAAAAGGGTGTTTACTTTCTAATTCAGAGTTCCTCTTCTCCAAGAGCTTTATTTGCTAGGTCAGCCCTCCGACCACAACAAAATTCTCCACAAAATGCTACAAAACATAGCGAAACTCCTTTGAATATTTTTCAAGGGAACAAAGTCTTTGAATATTTTCCAAGGGAACAAAGCTATTAAGAGTGGTCGTGGAAGAATACCTCAATTGCTATATCATTATACGACACTCGTCTTTGCTTGACGGTTCGAAATTCTTCCCCACGCTTCGTTAAGCTTTTCATCTTTGAAGATTTGGAAGCGATGAAGAAAAGTGACTTGACGAGAAGAACTCTCAGCAGGAGTCGGAGCCTGCTGAGATTCCTCAAGAACCACCACCTCCACGAGTGGGGTTGGCACCACTACCTCTGCAGGTGGGGTCGGAACCACCACACCAGCAGGAATAGTTGGAGCCACCACGGGTTCTTGAGCTAGTGCTATCACCTGCTCGGGGGCTGGCTCGATCGCTTCAGGAGTTTCCTCCTGAAGGGTGTTCTAGTCGTCTTCGACCAGAATACCAGAGGATCTACAACGACAAGAAGGAAAGGAGTTCAAAACTCTAAAATACACCAGAGGTAATTACTTACATAAGTCTTTATTTCGTGTATATATTCCTAGTCGTTTTCTTGGTCTTGATTTTGAAGCGCGTCGACGCAAAATCCGTCGCGCTTGCCTTCCTCTTCTTTTTGACCGCTTCACCGGTCTTGGACTGGTGGGGTTGGTTAGATTCGCCACGTCCTCCAACAGAAGGTCGGAAGAAATGTTTTTGACCAACTGGTCGAGAACGAAATCCCTGACCATCGGGTCGGTGGGTGTGGTCTCATCAGTCTCCAAAATAGCCGCCACTGTAGCAACTGTTAGATCTTGAATGGTCGTCTTGGAGCCAACGACCTCCGCAGTTTTGATCTACGGACATTCTTTCTCTCTCGTCTGAAATACAATTTAAAGTTTTAATCGGACGATGTTATTTGCCATCTAAATTATATTCTCCTCTTTCTGTAAATGCTATTTCTTACCTCCAGAAGACCATCGTCTTGTGCAGTCTCGGAGCAAGAATCGATTGGAACGGTAGTACAAAAGGAATCCTTGTCGGATTTGGCATACTTCAATCCGACCGACTACATATTAGAGCAAACGGTTATATACAGATCAAAAGATACATAATAGATGAAGAAAATGGTGGTTATCCTTGAGTCTTCTTAGTCTCTCCTCATCAAAGACAATAGCCAAAATACCTGGGAAAGCAGCCTTGGTATCAGGCCCCCCGGCACAAATCATCTTGATTCACTCTCCGACTTCATCAGAAGAGAGGACTTCAAGAAGACAGGGAGATTTTAGTGTTAGAAAATAATAATCAACTAAATAAAATATACTGGTCGGAACCTTTCAAAGACTTACCATCTTTTGAGTCTTTGATCGCTTCATCATGACCAATGTACCAGAGCAATGAATACTCTCGGAGCTTCAAGGGACTAATCCTGCGCAAGAAAAAGTCCCTAACTATGTGCTAGGAAGTCAATCTCTTGGCACTAAGGTCATGAATGACATCGACCACCCTTCCGGTCCATCCTTCCTTCTTCTCGGTCGACCTCCACTTTATGTTCTCGCTCGCCCTCTTGCCAATGAAGTATAGGTCGTCGTCCTTCGTGACTGTCATATAGAACCAATTCTGCTTCCATGACGACCACGAAGATTTTGAGTACATCTGAATGTACTCATCAGCCTTTCCATCATGGATGCGCAGCGATCACTCCCTAGGTCTGGCCGCCGACTTCCTTGACTTCGCCATCCGGTAGAATTACCTAAATACCTTCAGGTTTGGTCAGATCCCCAAGTACGCCTCGCATAGGTAGGCGAAAATGCTGATGTTGGTGATGGAGTTTGGAGCCAAATTCACCAACTCGACTCCATAATACTTCAGAACCCGAGAAAGGAATTGTGAGCCGGCAACCTGAGTCCGCACTCGATGTAGGCGAGGAAAATAGGGATTTCTCCTTCCTCACGGCTCGGAAAGTGTTCTCCAGCCGCTAACCTCCATTTGATCAAATTCCTATCTAGAAGCATCCCGATCTCCTCCAGAGCCCTAAGCTTCTTTTCGCTCGGATTAGAATCCAGCCACTTAGTGATCTGATCCGACATGGTTGGGTTTAGAATAGTAGTCGGAAAAGGATTTGGGGGAAAAGGAACAAAAGGGGTTGGAAGAGACTCTAAGCAAGAAGATGAAAAGGGTCGAAGAAAAAGTAGAAGGCGTAAAAGCCCTAAGCCCCGTGCTAAGGGATTTTATAGCCATAATTTTTTAACCGCAATCGAGAGTTACCTAAGAGTCCAACGGATAAAACCTTTTGTCGAATAGACAGAAAAACTCTTCGGCTCCGAAGACAATTTCTCAACTTTAAAGTAAATACAAACTACCTCGAGTGTCACGACATTAAATGAGGGTCTGCCCGGTATGACTTCATCGGAAAAAAGTGTTCACACGACCAATATACTTAAAGTTCGGGGGCTAGCTGACGAGGATTAAACTCTCGTTGTATTACTTTAATACATAATAAAAGACCATATGTCTTCATGGTCATAACCCCTAAGGCTCACGACCTTCCTGGTCGTAAGGATTCCAGAGGTTATTTTGAGGATACCCTGGTCGGACGAGGGCTTGTACCTAGTCCTTGACCAGATGACTGCTCGTAGAAGTAATGGATTGGCATCCGAATCTGACTCTGAGTATATTCCATACCGTGTGATAAATGGAACACATGTCATATTTGGTTCATACTACGCGACGTTTCATAATCTAAAGACACCGACAACAAACACCCTACGGTTGTGTCTCACAGATGCACAACCGTCGAACGATTGATACTTTGTCAACCACTGCCTCCTTCCGACCGAACGCGTCACTTCTAGGAGTAACTGCCGCCACTTTGTCAACTACTTAAAGAAGAACGCAAGCGGTAGAAGGGGAGATGGAATCCAATTTACAAGATCAACAAACGATTGGATTTTAATAGCATAGCAAGCATTACGCTCAGTGTAATTAGGATTAGTCTACCTCCTTGTCAAAGGCACCCCCTGTAATAGCCACTTTATAGCAATAAAGAGCAGTCTCATTCTCTCCCAAGAACTCTCTGCCATTTTCCTCTTTTCATTTCGTAAGATCGGCGATTCGATCGTCGACACCCGTATACAGCCAAATCGCAAATAGGCTATGAACTCCTATGTGGTGGAACTACAATTTCATAGAATTCGTCTAAGTAAAGTCTTGTATTGACTTCGACGAACTACTCGAAAATAATGGCACTGTACGAGGCCTCACGAGAATGTACTTGGATTCGGCGGATGATTCACCACATCCAGCAGTCATGTGAATTGAATACCACGCAAACCCCCACTATTATCTATGAAGATAATGCAGCTTATGTTGCATAAGTGCATATGTGTAATGTGAATAATCATCTCACAAAGCATATCAACCCCAAGTTCTTCTATGCTCATCGCGAAAGATGGACGGAATTAAAGTACTGCATATTAAGTCATGTGAAAATTTTACAGATTTATTCACTAAGTCACTCCAGCGTATAGCTTTGAAAGATGCATACGTAAAATTGGAATGATGAGACTTAGATAAGTGTAGAATTCAGGGGGAGAATCTTCACGAACTCATTATTGAAACTTGATTACGAAAATCGAGTACCCAAAGAGTAAATCCCAGAAATTAAATGAAATCGGATGGATTGTACTCTTTTTCCCTTGACGAGTTTTCCTGAAGTTTTTCGGCTAAGGTTTTTAATAAGACAATTCGTGTAACACAACGGAACGTGTATTATGCATTCTTTCTCCAAAATTTTCCCAGAGTTTTTATGGAGTTTTGACGAGATATGAACATGTGAGGATGAGTGACTAAGGGGGAGTGTTGGGAAACCATAGGCTTGGCCCAGAAGACGACCCATGTATAAGCTCCTCATCCCAAACTCTAGTAGGATCTCTAGACTATAAATAGGGGATGCTAGTCATTGTAAAATGTTGATTGTTTTAGAAGAACAATAAAGAGAAGCCTGAATTGCCCTCATATCTCTGTGTTTAATCTACTATTCTGTTTTTGTGTTTTTGCATTGTTCTTACGATTCTGAGTGTCTACGAGGTAATCGCTCGGACTGTACTCGTCAGCGACGGTTCCTCAACAATAAATTGGTAATCACAAACAGAATGGACACAATTGCGGAAAAAGAATGAATTTAACGTGGGCTTCGAAGAAAAGAAGATTGAAAAAGATGGGTGACTCGTATATTTATTTTCTCCACAACTTACAGTAAGCAGGTACACGTCGCACAAACCGACGCTTGGTTACACTATGCTATGTCAAGAACACCAAAACGAAAAGTATAATGAACAGAACAACTAGGAAGACGATCATCAGAATCTGCCCCTTAATGCCAGCCTTTTTCATTACCATTGCCACTCTTTTCTGCACCAGGACATGGATGAAAATCATGTCAGAGTTCTAATTTTGCAAGAACTTGCCAACATTTGAAACAACCAGAACGCAACAAATAAGTATGGCATCACGCATGTTAACTGAAAAGTATTCATTCAGCAGTAAAAATTCTTGGGGGAAACAAACCAGGGTAAAATCCACTGTCTTGCCAGGCAGATATGCAAACTGGAACATAAATATAAGTATCTACAGCAGAAGACGAAGGAACTAACCTGCACAAAGTCAAGTCTGTTTGAAGTAGTTTCCATCTCCAAGCTTAGGTCGTTTAAGATCCTTTCCTGTAAAACAACAATATGCTTTGCAGTTACTTCATTTGCTGTACTCTTTTTACAATGCTACAATTCCACCAAGAAAAAAGGACTCAATATTTTGACAAAATACACTTGAACAACTGAACATCAAATTGAATGAGTGTCCAAACTATATAGGTACTGCGTACAGTTCCTTAATTAACAACCTGCACAACTCTAGCAACTTTGCAGCTTGCCAATGAAGATTACCTGTCCAGACAGCTCCTCGTGTATGGTTAGCCCTACACCTCCAATCCTTTGAACACTTTCACTGAGTTCGTCAAGTTCCTCATCCTGCTGCCTGAAGGAAAATTCAGTACAGATATCAAACCAATGCAGACCATATGAACTTTACATGGTTACCATAGCATAATATATAATCAAGAAATATTTTGCCTAGCAATTTCAAGCTTAACATGATTGTAATAGACTACCTAATACAAAGTATGTCTTACTTGCAGATACATCAAAACAACAGCAAAACTAAAAAAAATGTTATATAGCTACTTACATAAAAGTAGCTTTAAATGATAACTAAGAGCATACTCATATGGGCGCTGGAGGAAAGCACAATAACTAGCCAAAAAGGATAACATAGTTGAGTTTATTGAACCACTGTAATAAATTCAGGAAGAGCAAGAATACAAGATCCACGTGGCACTTGGCAAAATCGCCTTCTAGCATTTAACTAAAGAGCTCAGCAGACTGACATATGTGCGTGTCAAAAGCAAAAGCCTCAGTAAAAAAGGATATATCACATGATGGTTAAAAATACCGGCATTCAGCAGAGTGAACAACAATATTAGATATACGATGACTAGAAAATCAGTAAATTAAACACTACCTGGCCCCTGCTTACATAAAGCTAGAGTTTTGAGTATAGTTACCAGTTTATACGTATTGAACAGACAATATGTTTCCAACCAACATATTTGCACAGTAGACAGTACATTAGAAGTACGAGAAACAAACTCACCTCATAAGTAGAAGCTGCCTGTCTGATTCTGAAGCAATAAAGTCATCATTGTACTGGGAAGAATAGTGGTTAGTTCTACTTGCGTCCATTAGGTCCTGGTGTGCTGCAATTGTTGAATTTATCTTCCCCTTTTCAACACCTCTCCTGACAGCACCAACCTGGATATGTTTATGCACAGATAGGAACCCAGAATAAATAAGCAGCTGTAGAATTCAAAACATAGTAACATAAACATTATTCCCATCTGTCTTTCCTTTTCCATACTACAGGATATCACGTTTAGCTGTAATTGTGTCACTCATGCAAGCTCAAGATATTCCTCATTTATAATCCTATGAAATAGGTAGAAGAAAAGGGATTCTCTAGTATAAGTAGAATTTGTAAAGAACAAGTAAACAGTTGACATATTCTAAACAAAAGTTTGAAATGAAAGGACGGAACATCAAGAAATACCTGATTACGAGCAGAGCCAGTCCAGTTCCTTCGTCTAGAAAGCTCAACTTCATCAAGTCCATAATATGCTGGATCCCTTGATGCAACTGAGATTGTCTTTTCCAACTCATCCACCTTTCAAAATAAAACAGCACCAGTTAGATTGACCAGAATAATTGTACATGAATAAGGAAATAGATACCCGATTAAAAGATAAATCTAATATATCAGATGCACAGCCTGCCACACGAATAAGGATGGTAGTGGAAAATGACCAAAGTAAAGAACTTTCACAGTTTTCCACTTCTGCTAACAGTTTCTTCTCCATGTACCAACAACAGATAGTAACGACATTAGCAAAGATTTATGGCACTGTTATAATCTGTTGTCGTACCTGCCACTCGATGCTTTCACAGTTGGTAAGAAGCTCTTTTGTCAGATGAACATATTCTCCTGTGTTTGAAGTAGTTTGATCCCATCGATGGAAAGTACTTTGCAATTTATCAATCTGAAACAGAAAAACTCAGCACTAAAAGAAGAGCGCAGATGCATGCATGCTAATGATGCAATATGTTTCTGGATCTATGAGAGAATTAAGCAGCACGAACACAACAAGCTTTATCTTCAGGAATAACAGAACAGCATGGATAAATGCATGATGATGCCATATGTTTCTGAAACTATGAGTTAAGCAGCAAGAGTACTGTAACAGTCCCATCTTTTCTCTATACAGATTGAAGGGCCATGACTTGTCAGATCAAGAGGACTAAATTACAAGCCTAAGTCACTACCATGCTGGAGGCGCATCACGTAGCATACTCAAGATCCACATTTACATATTTATATATAAAACGAATCGATCTTGTACTGCAAAAAATATTCAAAAAGTGTAATAAAACAAACACTTCAATATCTTTGTTGCACAAAATTGTAGGTCTCCCCTCATGTCACAAGAATGTTTGTAAGTAACACGAGATTGCTTTCATGGACAGAACCTCCGTCACTTACCCCCATTCTTCCAAGTCCATTGGACAGGCTAGGCCAGGGTACTCTAGAGTAGGTGCGTAACTAATTTAAATTGGACCACAAGTCCATGAAAACAGGGCCGATGGACATAATTTGCAAGCTCAGCGGAAATTAGACAAACACGGGTATGCGCACGCACTCTCGAATTTCGATTTCTGAAGTTCTCATCCGTACATACAGGACGACGACAAGTTTGCGGTTACTGGAAGCGAAGAAGGGTACAGAACATGGAGAGAAAGAATTACCGAGCCCTGGATCTCCTCTCGGACGATGTAGAATGGATCTTGCGCGGAGCTCATATTATCTCCTCTGTGGATTGGGGGTTTGGGCGACTTCGATTCCCTCCCCATCCGACTCCCACCCGGTCAGGGGTGGTGGCTGGTGGTGGTGGGTGCCGTCGTGGAACGCTTGTGTAGACTCGGTGCACTGCTGGGCGTATAGGCCTGAATTGGGAGCCTGTTTTAGTGCACGTACAAGCTTATATACCGGTGTTTAAAGAAAAAAAAATATAGCAATATTATTAAGTATTTATGTAAAATCTATTTTCTTTAATGTAAACATCTCTTTTGTAGGTGTTTAGATAGTTGTATTATCTATTAATTATATACATAAACATCTCTTAAATATCTCTTAATTAATCATTGATGTACTACATCTTATCTGTTCTACAGGTAAAAAATTTTCCTTTGTTGCATCTCTAAATATCTGCATTCTACCTGCTCTTGGTTAGGCGTTGCTGTGTGAACTCGGTGCACAGACGGCGTCAAGCTATGGTGACCCTACACCGGGTCCACCACGCAGGCGCCGAATCATCTTTCCTCTTCTTCCTGCGAAGCCGAAGTATCGGGAAAGGCGTGTGCGTTGCAGGCTTGCAGCGCTCGGAGTCGGGGCACAGAGCAGATAAGAGAAACGGGGACCCATGGCGACCTTCACAACCGCAGCGCTGGCGTCGCCGACGCCGTGCCGTCCCGCCGCCCTCATCGCGCGCTCGCCGGCGGCGAGCCCCTCGCGGAAGCACGCTCCTGGTGAGTCCGTCGCGAACTCCATTCGGTTACTCGTTGATTCCCCTTACTCAACTCAGCACTCTGGCTACTTCGAATTAGCTCATGGAATGGGACGCACCGTGCACGAATTTTATTTAGTAAATTGGTCTAGATGGTAGAATAGTCGCTTTGAGATGTAAACCTGGAGCTATGACTTACACCGTAGCATTTCGTCTACTGTATTAAAGTTCCAATTCAGTCTTACTGAGAGCAAATTGGGTCTACCGACACATATTTTGTTCTTCTAGGCCCCGCAGATAATAATATCTAGCTCATTTGCCACTCATCACCGTGCAGTATCCAACTCTTTGTTTTGAAGGTTGTTAACTACTTAACTTGATGTACGTCATAAACATCAGTAGCTAGGATGTTTTTTGCTAATCACCCAACATGCTTGTTGCAACTCTATTAGATGGTATCTGCCCTTAAACCCTGAGTTTGTTTGACTGACGAAAGGATTAGGATTCTTTCCTGAATGTCACTATATGTATTTGTAGCTGTTTTGTCATATATCGATTAACTGCACTACAGAATATGATCAAGCTCTTATGTTCAGTTTTTTAGTGTCCTTATGTTTGTAGATAGTCTCCTGCTGTCATTGTCATAAATGTAATTTTTTCTATGTTAGACACCACTTGATGCTAATTTTTTGTTTTAATATTTGTTAATTTCTGTTACTTATTTTCTATATTATTTCTACCTCTTTCGGATAGGTTGAAGCGAAGAAGCAAACATTTTCTTCATTTGATGAGTTACTGGAGAAGTCTGAAAAACCTTTATTCGTTGACTTCTATGCAACTTGGTAAGCTGCTAGAAGTAGTGAAACTCGTGATCTCAAATGTCTTAATGGGTTTCATCAGTGCTCTAGACTAGATATATGTCTTCTCCATTACCACTGGGCTAAACCTTATGGAGCCAAGTTCAGTGGAGGTATGTCCTGTTTCTGTCCTGAAAGTGCCAACAACGGACTGGCCTTGTGTTCATCTTCTAAATAAATTTCATGGAACATATCAGTGCTCTATACTGGTTTTTGCACTTCTCGTCTGTAGTGTTCATTATGTGGACTTTTGAAGTGCTATTGTGTTATTTTTGCTTTTAATAATCCAAAAATGATTGACATGTAAATATCTGAAGTGAACCGTACTAATTTTGATGCTTTTGGGTTACATGGTCAATTTGTTCATATACTTATGATGAAGATGTGTATTTTTTTCCTTCTGATAAAAAGAGAAACATAGTCTCATAGTGTACTCATCCACCACAGTCCCAACTCCAAGCTGGCAGAGATAACGCCCATTGGTGGCCTGTAGGCTTCATTACACCATGCACAAAAGGCCGATGGTTGACATCATTCAATATGATGACCAGTCCTGACAACAGCATAGTTCTCTTGCCTTTTAATGGCTTTGTTTTAAGAAGATTAATAAATTTATACTTTGATGGTGTATCTCTGTATATATTTTTATTCGTTTTGTTAGGTTTGGTCCATGCCAATACATGGTTCCCATACTTCAAGAAGTAAGCGAAAAGTTGAGTGACAAGATTCAAGTTGTGAAAATCGATACAGAGAAATACATAAGCATTGAAAATTGCTACCAAATTGAAGCATTGCCAACTTTCATCATCTTCAAGAATGGGAAACCTTGTTATCGTTTTGTAAGTTTTGATGAATCATATTTTCTCCATTCTCATGAATAATTGTTCAACTAGGGCTAATGATAATAAGGTTTATTTCTGTTTTGTGGTCTATGCTGTTTTGCTGGCTGGCATTTAGGAGGGAGTGTTGCCTGTTAATCAGCTAATCCAACAGATTGAGAGTGCTTTGGAGGTCACAAAGTAGCATGTGTGGCAAGTGGAGAAAATTTCCTTGAAATGTATGTTGCTACCCATGACATATGTCTTTATATGTTTGAATATTCTTATAGTAGATTATTCATTATTGATTATCGTTCAAGAGACTTTACATGAATTACAAAATAAATTGGTTCAAAGCTACCGTTTCAAACTATTGTACTGATTCATGAGTCATCTGTTACTTCATCTTTTTAATCGAGTTGAGTCCAAAAACAGAGACTAAACTATATCTTTTGCAGCATGTAATTAATGAACTTTAATGTGATGAACTTTCTTGGACATATAGGTGTGAGAATCTCACTAGCATATATGTATAGACAAAGACACAAAGTATACTACTTTTTTAAACTCTGATTATGGAGTTAGCAAAGTTAGTTATGCAAAAGTAAAAGGAAGGAGATTATTGGTGGGGAAACATTACTGTTAGGTGCCATTTTAGGGTATCTTTCCTTCAGGGCTCTAAACCAAACCAATCAAGCAGCTACTCTAGGACCAATTTGTTGAGCCACTCTTTGTTTCTTTAAGACTGGCAAACATCAGTGCTTGCTTGTTTGGTTAAGCTTTGCTCTTTCTACACCGTTTAATATATTCTTCTAATCGGGGTTGAGAAAACCAGGATCGGGTGAGGGTGAGTGCCAGGCTCGCATGTCCTGTTGGTTTGATAGAAACTGGACAGTTCCAGAATTTACTGGAAAATCTTGAATTGATCTCTCGGTCGGCTTGAATTGTTTGGAATCGGTAAAAAAACAGGAGTAACTTGGACTTCATTGGAGTAAATCGGTAGTAACTTCGTGTCAAAACCAGCTGGGATTTTACATCCCGCTCCAGGCCAGACCGAAACCGGTTGGTTCCTAGTTTCTCAAATCTGAAGCCTGGTTCTAATCATTGCCATCTACACACTGAGATGGTACTCAGTTTAGATTCAGGAAGAAATAGATTATATAACAGATAGCAATAAAGCAAATAACAAAGGATGTTGAGATGGTGGATCAATACAAAAGGTTTTGAAAGAGGACCATATTTAAAAACATAATGCAGGCCAAGACAACCGTGAGTGTAATTAGACGGATCCAAACCTTCGATCGCACAGATCATGCTCTAAGCATGAATTCTCATTCCTTCACATGAGCCTAATTGCTCACAGAAACTTTAGGTCTGACAACTTTGCCTTGTCCAAAATTTCCTAACCCCGATATACTCCTGATGCTCCAAATTTCAGTCTTGAGTCAGCAGACAATTACTTTGCAGGTTATTTTGTTCTTATTAAAAATGTAAATGTGTTATGTGTAATGCTTGTGATGTATGTTTAACACAGCATGAGACTAGGCATGAAATCCTATTTGATATTTGATGACTTGTTGTGCATTATTGACTTGCTGTAACCCACAATACATGATAATGCTGCGTGCAAGAACTTGCAAATTGCTTTGTATAGGAGAGTATTAATGACAGCAATTACTAATGAACTTATCTAGTGATGTCAAATGCTCAGGTTTTGACTAGTGTTGTATGGCTTGTCTCACCTATCTGTGTTTCTTTCTTCTCTTCTTTTGTATGCAAAGACTGTAGTATTCATTCTGAAAGATCAAGGACAAAAAGGTCATATAGAAATAACTAGTATATGTTTATTTAATATAATCAAAACACTTGTGTTGGGAACATCAAGCCAAATAAGCTATAGATGAAGTGGTTGGTCATTTGGGGTTGGGAACATCATAACTGGATCGTTTGACATAATTCTGTGTTAACCAAAGAACTGGTGAAAAAAATAGTCTGTTCGGTTGCTTTCATCTGGAATCCTAGCTGGTGTTTGATGCTGACTTTCAGATTGCAGTTATTATTCCTACCTGGTGAAGCTACCTTGTTCTATTTGCAGACAACATATGTGAAGAATGGCTATCCTATGGGTTGATCCTCTATCAACGATAAATGACCTGAAATTCCGGTACATAAGATATGGAGGCGCACACCTAAGATGCATTGACTTGCTGATCTTTTAGATGTTTCTTGTGTGTAAAATTCTTTAATGACTAAGTTTTTTTTTTTTGGCTACATTTGTGCCTCCGGGTTCCATTTGCTGTATTTATCATTGACATGGAAAATTACCATATCCCATATTCCTCAAATTGAAATGTGAATTGTGAAGTTTACTTCAAGTTGATTGTGACGTGGCATTGGCATTTTTTTGTTTGCTTCCAGAAAAGCCAATTTATAATTTCTCATGGTCACCCTTTAGCTAACGAGAACCATACTATTGGAAAGCATGTTGGAGGATGAAATTATTCGCCTCTTCCCCCTGCATTGCTCCATTGTGGTGCGAGCGATTGTGGATTCAGCATCTATCTATCTGAGAATATCTGGTTGAGTAGCGAATAAGCAATGTGCCGGAAATATCCCTTCAAGAATATCGAATTTTTTATTAATTAATTTTTTTTTGAATTTTATTTTAAAGTTAACCTCCGCCGCACTTTATTTCCAATTCTGATCCCTTTGATCACGCCACCACCCGTGGCGTGACAAAATAACACTGTCATGTCAGCCTATTTTGATCAAACTCTTATCATGCCCTTTGGAAGTGGCGTGTGATGATATTTGCTCACGCCATAACCAATGGCGTGACAAAAAGTGCTATTTTGGAGACTTATTTACGGCGTGGTGGTGTTGTTTTGTCATACCACTACCCATGGCGTGACCAAAAGGGTCAGAATTAGAAATAAAATGTGTCAGTGGTTAACTTTAAAATAAATTTCAAAAAAAGGTTAATTAATAAAAAAAAGTTCCTGATATTTCTGGAGTAAATATGAGTGGTGTTTGTACTGTGTTCGACCTTTGGAGGATTGTTCGTGACAACTTAAGTAGGTGAGAGTCACAAAATCCATCAAGTTGGGATTATTAAGCTAACATATAAGATGTTTCTTTTGTTAGTCGAAAAAATTGCCATTCTTGTCTCAAAACGATGCAATTGGCCCAGGACTCAAAAGCAACTATCTTCTAGAAATATATATTTGGTTTTGGACGCATGTTGTTGGTCTTCACCTGTTGAGACGTGCTGAAGGATGAGAGCTACAGGCGCGCGCATTATCTTTTCACACTGGAGGTGGAGGATTGGATATGTGCCTTCTCTCCTTAAAAGAAAAGGAAGAAGAATAAGAAGAAATGCAATTGGCGCCGTCATTTCAAACTGACCAGAAAGAAGAATAACTTTACTAAGTGCTGCAAAAAAATGCTCCCAGTTGACGAATTATCGCCTACTCTTTTTGAAAAGAGAGAGCAACGCCGCGCACACGAATCTTTGCACCTTTGCGTACCAAGTTTTTGCAATTTCTGCTTGCATTGCAATAGCTTTATTGATTGCACTGTGTATGTAACATCGACCTGTCCGTCGTGATAAATGCTGCTACAATTGAAACCCTCGTGCGAACTAAGAAATTCTGACAGCTCGAGGATAACCCGTCTTTTGTTATCTTTTCCTTGAAATGCCTTTTTCTATGGAGTGTGGACATTCTTTTTTTTCTAAAAAAATGGATATGAACTACTGAGCCAATCGTCTTACCAGAGTAAGCTAGCAGTAGCGATTCTTGCGACTCGTCGACGCCTAATGTTACGACGGCAGGTGGCCGGACGCGCAATTTGCATGTGCTTGCCGGAAGCTTCAGGCTATCAAATCGCAATCTCGTCCATGTATGCAAATTGCCGATAAGCTTCGTCGCAACTGATCCTATTGTTGGAATACACCGTGATACGACTCAATTTTTTCGGATTGACATAGAATTTGAACTAAAATCTCTTGCAATCCGAAGGGATTAGGTTTAATCTCTTCCTACCCAAATAAACCCTAAGAGGCGATCATCACATCCTCCTAGTCCGCCAATGCCCACCGTCCATTATCGCCTGTCAGTGTCACTCGTCTCACTATAAATACACCCACTGCTCCCACACATTAGCTACAAGAAGCAGGCAAAGCAGGACTTGCATCAGACGGTGTGGTACGTGGTTGCACACTAGCTTGAACGAAGATGGCTGACTACTACCACGGTAACGGTGGCAGGAGCATGTACTCCAACACCGACGAGTGCTACGACGCTGGCAGGCACGGCAGCAGGAGGGTCTACTCCCACACCGACGAGTCCTACGACGACGACCGCAGGAGGGTCTACTCCCACACCGACGAGTCCTACGACGACGACCGCAGGAGGCCGGCGGCGTACGCCGACGACTGCGGCTACGGCGCCAAGCAGGCCGTTTACTCCGAGGAGTACTCGAGGGGCCCCGGCGGGCAGGAGTACTACAAGAGGGAGGAGAGGGAGCACAAGAACAGGGAGCGCCTGGGCGAGGCCGGCGCCCTCGCTGGTGGCGCCTTCGCTCTGGTAAGTCCCCCAAGTTTAGGGATTATGGATGATTTGGCACTAAATTGATATGCAATTGATAATTTGTCGGAGCTACATGTCAATGAGATATGGAGCGACAAATGATCAATTGCAATCAATTGCTGTGGCAAATGATCAAATCCCCGTTAGTTTATACGATTGTGCATGCATAGATACGTACTCGATCCATCCATTTGTCCATCGATCGAGTTACATAAGTGGCTGGAATTGACGATGTTTCGTGCGTGCGCGCAGTACGAGGGGCACCGGGCGAAGAAGGACCCAGAGCACGCGCAGAGGCACAGGGTCGAGCAGGGCCTCGCCGGGGCAGCGGCGCTGGGCGCCGGCGGCTACGCCTACCACGAGCACCACGAGCAGAAGGAGGCCAGCTACGAGGCCAAGGAGCACAGGAGGCCACACAACTACTACTGCAACTAGGATGGATGGATCGAAGAGCGCACGCGCGCACACACACCCCAATACACCATGCATGCATATCTATATATATGAGCTAGCACTGCAGCTGTGGCTTCCCACCGTACGTACGTACTACTCCAATAACTAAGAGCATCATGTGCGCATGCATGTTGCTTACCCTTAATTTCGGCTTACAATAAGAGCGTGCTGCATGCATGCATGTACGTGTGGCTGGTCACTGTGGGGTGTGTCACTTATGTGTGTGTGTGTGTCTGATCTTACTGTCCCGTATATGCGTATGGCTTGCGTGATGTTGGGAATATATACTATAGACTAAGATAAAGTCTGCCTATGTAGGTTATTGTTCGTTTATATATGCTTTATATATCTGCCGATCGATACGTTTGTTTTTGCTACGATCTTAATTAATTTGCAACCTTAACTCAACTAGGTGAAATCTGGACGGATAATTCCCACCGGATCATAGGAGACGGATCCAGTCAGGACCGAAACTAGGAAGCTAGTTTACTATCCGGTTAGATCCGGGATCAAATCCGAAGCGACTGATGTCCGCTGGATCCATATTTTCCCGTATTATCACTACTACAGAAAAGGCCTTTACAGACGGTTCAAAAACACCATCACAGACGGTTCCGTGGAGCCGCCCGAGTTTATGGGTCAAGAATGCTAATGGTCATCACAGACGGTTTTCCGTCAAATACATATACTACTATCACGCACGGTGCAGCAGATATAACGATGCGTGATGATCGACTACCACGCACGGTCCGTAGATAAAACCGTCTCGTGATAGTTGACTACCACGACGGTCCGAGATGAAACCGTCGTGATAGTCGATCACCGCTGCACGATGCGTAGATGAAACCGTCAGTGATAGATCGATCACCACGACGGTTTCATCTCATGCACCGTCTGTGGTAGTCTTTTGCATTGCTAAATCTATTTCTGTTTATTGGCTAGCCTCAGGAAATGCTAGCCATGCCCTCTGAAACAACAAACACATCCAATTCGCATTCATTTCAGAAGCACATCAAAATTGCATTCATTTCGAAACAAGCACACATCCAATTCACAAATCAATTAACTAAATTTAACCATTAATGTACATTAATTTACACACATGTACCATTATGTTCAATCTATCTCAATCAAGTTCAATCTGCTACATCGTGGAAACTCCCATTTGGATTTATGACCGTCTGCTCGTGAATGACGCAAGGTGTGATCGAATTTTTATGAGCTCGCTCTGCTCCAACGCAGCTTCAAATGATGTTCGCAACTCCGTCGATATGAAGGTTAAATTCGGGCTTATATAAATTGGTAAGTATATATAAAATAATTGTTGAAAGATTGACAAACCCGAGGATCATTGGTGATCGCGAACCGATGAGTAGTTGCATGTTGTGGCAAACATAGTATCCACAGACGCTATGTTCTTGGCGTCAGCCGTGGCACCGCAAAAATAGAATTGGTTAGTTCGAGAGGCATTGCTACTAAGTGTTATATAGGATTAATGTGTACTAGCTAGCAAGTACCGGAATTTTGATCATGTGCCGCCATTCTTCCCTTGATATTCCATCCTCTAGCATGTAACACGTCGAACACCCTACGTGACTCCAAGAAGTTAGCCTTAGCCATTGCAAAGGAAGGAAAGACTACAATAGAGTTTCTATGGAGGAAATGTGTTTACCTGATGATTAAACTCCGGATAGCTGTGAAGTTGTGACTGGCCCTCAGAGGAATCTAGGTATATTACGATTTCGCTTTTGGTATAATTACAATTAGAATCCAATGGAACCTACACGGTATGTCAAGATGGTCATTAAACCTAAGTTCGTGTTGCTTATAAAGTACAAATCAACAAGTATAGCCGAGTGCAACACTACTTACTTCGTTGTAGGGCAAAAGTATGAATTCCTTGTTGCGTGAGCCATGAAAAATCTATAACGTAATTCTCGATTTAATGTTGCATTCGCCGTGATGCTTTGCTCGGAGACAACGTGTGGGTCGAGGAAACCTCACGGTGATTTCCTTCTTTCGCTTCACAGATCATGTATCTATTATACAAAAGCTAGGAGTTATATATAACATTTATCGATATTACACTTAACATTGACCGTGATTGTACACACTTACGTTGTCCAAAGATCGTATGATTGAGACGCCGAGCCTGCCGAGGTTGAAGAGAGCGAACAAGTCGTCGAAGGTCACCGTGAAGACGGCGTCTTGATACATGTGGTTAAAATGATGCTCCTTGAACTTGACGGTGACACCCGAGCATCGTTGATCAACCGCTTGTTGGACTGCTCCATGTACCATGCATGCAATTCCGTGCAATCCAAATCCTAGGGTAGGGTCTGTCTAACTTCTCGAGCAACGGCTCGCTGGCTTGTATTTTCCGCCAACGGCAAGAAGGGATATTAGAGAGGACTCGATCGCCTTCGATTTGCCCTTGCCCTTGCTGCTTTGTATAGGTCGACTTCACAAGAGTCGATCGAGCACGAGGTGTAGATGCATGTGATGCAATGGCCCTTGCCATGTCGGTCTTGTAGCTAAGCCGGTGCGGCAACAGTCCTGTGGACTTGATGCCGCTTGCAGACATTCCCGTGAAGTTGACACCGAGCAGTAGCTCCAAGCAGATGTCCTCCTTGGGCCATGGATGAATGTTCCAACGGCTTGCCCTAGAGTCATGACCTCATCGCTTGGGGGAATTTTCAGTGGACGGCCTCGAAATTGGCACAAACACCGCCCACATTCACTTTTTATAAACCCGGCGCTAGATTTGCACTGCGGCACCAAAGCTCCGACACGGATGGATACACTCGCCCCAAGCAAAGATCTAGGCAACAGAGACATATCTCACTTGAGCTTGCACTTCAGAGCCACCCACGCATATAACGATACAAAATTAGCTACTCCAACAGCCTATCAATGGATTGAGCATTCGAGATAATAATTATTACCGGATGTCATCGACGGAAAATCTGTCATCACCTATTGTGGTAGGGTTAGGTTGGACGCCACTACTCGGATGTTTGGGGGGTCAAGAAGCAGATAGTAGGGTAGGGGCTTCCAACCGACTTGGCATTTGCAATCCCTTAATCCTTTCCTCAAAGGTCTCTATCTGCTTTTACTCAACGCATACTAATCCTTTCCTCAAAGGATTGATTGAATTTTTCGCTGAGCTCATCTCGAGGGATGCACGAAGATCCTCTCGTAGCTTTGCATCGTGCTCGGCTTTGGCTCTCTTCCTACTCCTGCACGATCCGAGTCCGCTTGGAACCATTGTTCCCATGTAACAAAAACACCGGCGCCTCTCGGCGTAATCTTGATGCTCATCGCTTCCTAGGGCCGCAGAGAGTATATCTTTCTCCCTATCCTGCTCGAATGAGCCTTGGGAAGATTGTGCACTCAACGTTATCGCAATATAGCCCGACATGTCATTTCACTTCCTATGAAGTTATGGAGTAATTACAAACTAGGTAGTTCGATATCTTACCAGCGCTGGGACACTTCCCGGTCTTCGGGTTTGGAAAGTACACTTCAGAGGGTCAATACATAACCTCGCAAATAACCACCGCTTCGGCGCACATTAGTGATCTCGAAATAGCAGGAGAGATTCAAACCGCTTGTTCGCTGCTCCTGATCCCTCCATATCGGGCTTTACCCGCATACCAGCCGTGCCGAAGTCGTAGGGGTGCTTGTTTTTTGCTCGAGGGCCGTAAGCGCCGACTTTCACTCTTAAATTCATTTGTCGCCTTCTTCGCCACAAACTCGCCCAGACTCTTCCAAGAATAGATACTTGTGGAAGGGCGGCTTCAGATCCTTTTCCACGAAGTTCTTGACAAGCGTGCTTTTGAAGTTCTTCCACGCTTTGCACGCCAGTAGCAACGCGCGGTCGTCGCACGGAGTCCGTGAGTTCTTCCGGATCTCGAACGATGCGAGAATTTCCGCCAAAGACAGTAGTTTTCGATGGTCCGCACCACCTTCCACGAATCATAGGTGATCTTGACCCGCTCCTCGCAACTATTCCACCATTCTCCGAATGCGACGCCGCTGCTCGGCGAGGATTGATAGAGGTCCCTGCATCGATCGACCTCGTGATGGTAAATCGCCCGTGGGCCTTTTCGATATTCTCTTCTTCTACCGCGGTTGGATATTGTTCCAGAGGATGGTGCATCATCGCACACATGAGGCGGCGATGACTCGTAATGAGCGGAAGACATCTTCACAAGAAATAGAATTATCATTGCAATGTATTCGAAAGAGAGATCAAAACAAATACCATATGAATAATCGACTAGAACAAATACAAATTCCTAAACATGTACAATTATCATGAAGGACCATGACAGATTATTGATAGAAATAGTTAGGAAAGGGCGTGGAGGTCGATCGGTAACTCGGCATTGGTTACCTTAAGGCCGACGAGACGGACGAAAGGGGAGCAAGACCGAGAGCAGGAGGGCAAGGCCGAAGGGGAGGCGCGCGGCTCTGGGAGGAGGAGGCGGCGGGCTCGGGCAGGAGGCGCGTGGGCTCTGGGGAGGCGCTACGGCTGTAGGAGGAGGCTCGGCGGGCTCGGGGGAGGCCACGGAGGAGGAGGAGGCGGCGCCGACGGGATCGGGGAGGAGGGAGCGAGAGGAGTTGAGAAACTTAATCGCTTGAGAGTGGCGGCGTGGCAAACCCTAGCTAGAGTCCTAATGTAAATAGGGATGGATATCATAGACGGTTCTAAATTAGAACCGCTCAGGATATACACTATCGCTGCATTTGTTCTAACTTAGAACCGTATGTGATATGCGATGTATCATGCACGGTTTTAATAAACAACCGCTCGTGATATGTGATATCACGCACGGTTCTAACTTAGAACCGCTCGTGATATATGATGTATCATAGACGTGTTAATAAACAACCGCTCGTGATATATATAGTAGCATGAGCGGTTTTGATAAACAACCGCTCTGTGATATACATGTGAGACGGTCTGTAGTTCAAACCGCTCTGTGATATTATTTTGTATTGGTTAATATCTAGATCGATTGCTTATTGGCTAGCCTCAGAAATGCTAGCCATGCCCTCTCAAACAAGCGTAAAAGACAACAAGTACATGTATATACATCCAATTCACATTCATTTGAGAAACAATCACATCCATTTCACAAGACAAATCAATTAATTAACTCAAATGAACTAAAATTAACCATTCATTCGAATGTATATACATATACACACATTGTTCAATTAATCTTTAAAATTAGCCCTTCATGATGATCGACGCGTATGTAGCTAGTTTCGTCATGTTCTTCTTCCTCGACCCTTATGCCGCTTCGAAAGGAGGCAACTCGTCAAATTGATTGTATTCTTCCTCGCCCACTACATTCTCAACTCCGACAATCCTCCTTTTTCCATGAAGAACTACGTGGCGCTTCTTATTTGCCGGTCGGTAACATAGAAGACTTGAACAACTTGGTTAGCCAAGACGTAATGGTTCGTCTTTGTATCCGACACGCTCGAGGTCCACGGTAGTGACGCCGCACTTGTCGACCTTCACCGTGGGAGATGGACCCAACGGCACCAAATAGGGGATCTTGAAAAGCACGAGTCGAGCTCCCATATCTCCTCTATTTGCCCATAGTAGGAGCTCCTCACCCATCGGCATCGAATGCATCTATGCGACACCGCTGCTCGTTAGTGCTTTTATATCCCGAGCTCACAGATAGAATGTGTACCCATTTATGTCGATCCTCGCCATGTTACAATCAGAATGTTGGCCCTTTGCCAACCATGTCAAGATATCACTTGACGAGCTCCTAGCAAGTCGCTCCTTCAACCATTGGTTGAACCGCTCTGCAGTGTTGTCTCGTGATCCAAACATCCGCCGCAGCTGATTCTCGCTGTCAAGCACGCCCCAGCCGGTCGATATACGGGACACTTCACCATGTGTTGCAAGACCGTGAAATGGGCTTGAGCATACGATCCATATTTGGAGTGATTGCTTTCCTTCCGATGGTCCCGATACCTCGAGCCTCCCTCATGGCGAGATCGAGGCACACCCATCGGCTCGACCGAGCCATGTAATCGAGGCGTAACTCAATGACCTCTTCGCTTGCATAACCTTCGACGATGTCGCCTCTCGCCGAGATCGATTCCGACATATGACTTGAGAATTTCCATGAACCTCTCGAACGGGTACATGCTACGAGGAACACGGGCCCGCACATCTTTATCTCCTCACAATATGAACAATGAGATGGACCATGATATCGAAAAACGATGGAGGGAAATACATCTCAAGATCACATAGTGTCGCACCACCTCATCCCGCAGAGCATCTAGTCCTTCGAGATCGATGACCTTCGAGCAATTGTGTTAAAAAATAACACACCTCATGATTGTCTCTGACCTTGATCGCAAAATACTTCTAATTGCAACAGGAGCATTTGTGTCATCAACACATGACAATCATGAGACTTCATGCCAATTAACTTCAAATCTTTTATCGAAACAAGTTTCTTCATGTTGGCGAGTAACCGGACGGAACTTTCACGCCATGCAAGCATCGCACGCTTCGTTCTCTCGGCCTTGGACAGAGTGTAACAAGCGAGGGAAGGTACGTCATTCTTTATCGGTCCTTGTTGGTGCTAACTCAGTCCGATGTCCATATCAACCAAGTCAAGCCGCATGCTGACACCATCCTTTGTTTTGTCACGAATGTTCAAGAAGAGACCAATCAAGTCATCACATACATTCTTCTCTACATGCATGACGCCGATGCAAAGGGCGAACTTCTAGGTGCTCCCAATAAGGTAAGTCCCAAAATATTGATCTCTTCTTCCACATGTTCTTCTTACTTGTCCTCGATTTACATCCCTTTCCAAGCACAACATCTAAATCCTTAACCATATCATAGACCTCTTTTCCGCTTAAATGCCTTGGAGCTGAACTGTCCTCCTTCTCTCCGTTGAATTGTTTCTTCATCCTGCGATATGGGTGAGCCCTCCGAAGGAACCTACGATGACGCATGTACACGGTTTTGTGCGAGTGATTCAGCCACACACTCTCAGATCATCTAAGCAAGTGAGTATGTGCTTTGGCCCTTTTGTACTCCGCCCGACAGATTAGCAAGGGCAGGATAATCATTTATGGTGCGTAACAACAAGGAACGTAAAGTGAAGTTCTCTCGCTTGTACACATCCCATATTGCACCCTTCAATCCACAAGATTTTTAGATCTTCCATCAATGGTGCTAGGTACACATCAATATCATTCCTGTGTTGCTTCGCCCTTGGATAAGTATCGACAACAAAATATACTTCCGCTTCATACACAACCAAGGAGGAAGGTTGTAGATACAGAGCGCCACGGCCAAGTGCTATGTCACGCTTCATGTTACCGAAAGGATTCATTCCATCCACTCAATCCAAACCTTATATTCCTCGGCCCGCGACCAAGTCCGCAAACCTCCTATCGATGTTTCTCCACCGGGCGGAATCAGCAGGTGTCTTAACTTTCCGTCATTCTTACGCTCGAAAGTGCCAATATGCAGCTTTTGCATTCTTTGGGTTCGCAAAACCGCTTCAAACGGGAATTACAGAAGATACCACGCCACCTTAGCAGAGGTCCTTTCTTCACCTCGATTCCTCGTCATCATCCGATTGCTTTTACGCTTGTATCGGGATGCGTTGCACACCGACATACATGCATGTTTGTATACTGCTACAGAGAGGATACAATGTTCGGACATGCATGTATTCTTTCTACTTCCATTCCCAATGGACAAAGAACCTTTTGGCTTTGTAGGTGGTTTTGGGCAACTCATTTCTCCGGAAGCATGTCCGCTAAGAGACCTAACAATTCAGTGAAACTCTTGTCTGACCAACCGCTGCTTGCCTTCAATTTCAGCAGCTTAGCACGGATGACAACCTTGTGTATTCCGACTTGCGCTCGAACAAAGGTTTCTCCGAGTCCTCCATCACGCCCGAATTGAACATACTCCCTCTCATCACGCTTCCTTCTCGATCGCGAAGCATCCGATCTAGATTGTCATCGTGTACCTATCCGAATCGGAACCACAATCGACATCATTCGCGGCATATCGTTGACTTCTGATAATATGCATATCGTTGACTTCAGATAATATGCTCTTCACCGGATCGGTCCAACATGTATAACCCTTTTGAAACCCCTTCAATCAAGTGTGCTTCGACCGCGCTCGGTTGTTAAACATCTTCGATTCTCGCAATCAATGCATGGATAGTACATATATTCCGCCTTATTCAACATATCCTCCTCGCAGCTCTTGTAAAAGCAGACACGCCATTAATGTACTCTTCACTCACACGGTTCTCGGTGTACATCCAACTTCGGTCCATCACACTGCTCGTATTGAAAACCCCAAAATAAATAAAAGGGTGATGACTTTCAAAGCGTAGTATTTTCTCGAGGCTTAATTACGATTTTTTCATTTTTACATTTTTTCGATTTTATTAACTTACATGTGGGCCCTACTTGTCGCTGACTCATTTTTTATTTCATGATTTTATTTATAAAATCTATGGCGTCCCACATGTCATAGACTCGTTAGTTTATTAACTAAATGATTAAAACAAGAGGATTAATTTGAAGCTCAAACGGGCTTAGGTGACATCGCATTGCTATATAGTCGTGGGTTTCGCCCTAAGGTCTCGGCCGAGGCGAACCGACGGTGATGTCCCACATGGAGGCGTCGAACTAGCGATTTGGCAAACGCTCAAACTACTCAAATTAAAGGATGCTTATGCTTCAAGATCTCACCGATCACGAGGAAGGTGTCAATGAAAGTCGGGAAGGTCCAAGGCGCTGGGTTGTCGATCGGTGAACAGAGGCGACGGCAAGCTCCTACGACAATATACAAATGAAATGGACCAGCCGCCAAATGAGGTGAGGCGATGTACTCAAACCGCACGGAACGGAATGGACCTATCGAAGCGCCAGAGATATGGAGATCAAGAAGACTATATCTGCTTTGGCGGGAGGCGGAGCTATATATATACGCCTCGTGATGAGTTAATTATCACGGACGGTTTTTAAAACCCGCCTCGTGATATTGGGCAATATCACAGACGGTTCATGTTTGGAACCGTCGTGAAGTATCACAGACGGTTTAAAAAACCGCTCGTGATATTGGGTAATATCACAGACGGTTCATGTTTGGAACCGCTCGTGAAGTATCACTGACGGTTCCAAACATGAACCGCTCGTGATATAACATCTTCACTGCATTTGTTTTTAGCGCGGAGAATAACACGACGGTGGGTAACAAAACCGCTTGAGAATGTAGTTTATATGACGGTTTGCGATGAACCGCTCGTGATCAAAGGCCCAAGATAGCATTTCTGTAGTAGTGTATGCAGGATACTTTCGTATTGTAATCCAAACAGTTACCATATTTTAGGAAAAAGAAGAAAAATTCCAGAAAAGATTTTTGGGCTTTGAAAAATAGCAAACAACACTAAAAAAACCCAGAAAAATTCACAGAGGTATTTTAGAATATTTGGAACCCAAATATAATATTTTCAGACTTTGAAAAGGTTTTATTAATTCTGTTAAAATGCCTTTAGTCTTGTGAAAATAGAAAAAAAAAACTTTTATAAATTCAGGAAATGGCTAAAAAAAATCAATGATGCGTAAAATAATTATTTTAAGCTGGAATTTGAAAATTGAGGCTGTTACACCTTATGTCGGTGTGATCATGCCAAATTTATGTATAAACTTATGCTGAAGCTTACTATATCATTATGTCGATGTGATCGTGTATACGTGTGTGACTTATATGTGTACTCCTGTTGAAAAGTTGAAGCTACGGTGGTATGATTCAAGTATATTCCTTCATGTGTGTTTGCAACTGTGTATTATCCGACTATTTTACCCATTCCTGATCCGAATCCGTTAGGTATCTGCCCCATGTATGTATCCCGAATACTCCGAATATGTATTTGTATCCAGCCTACCTGTATCCGGGGAAGAAATATGGTTTAAGATATGGGATGATCAGCAATATCCGTCTGTATCCGACCCAGTTTCACCCCTACTCTCAAAATATGGATTTATCTCCAAATGGCTTCGCTGTCGCTCAAAAGTTCACGCATGGCCGGTAGCTAAGTGCCTAATTTTTTGAGGGTTACTCGTCTCACCCGCCGTCTTCATTTTTTGACACACACACACAAGGAAACAAGAGAGGAGATATACAATGGTTACTGTTATTCTAATTAGTCAGGTAAACAGTAAACTGACGATAAAGAAACTACCACTTTACCGAGTGCTCCAAGAATGCTAGCAAATGGCGAATATGGCATACTCTTTGTACTAAAGGGAGATAATATATAACGCGCATACGAATCTTATCATATTTGAATATCAAGTTTTTTTTAAATCATTGTTCACATTGCAGGAGCCTCATCGGTTCAACATATATTTGTGACTGTGGTGGGGTAACAAATTAAATGTTTTAACACTCTGGTGTAAGGTAGAAATTATATTTGTGGGCACATGCATTCTTCTTCTTCTTCTTCTAATTAGATTTCCTTTTCCTTTTTCCCTTTTCTTTTTTTTCTTTTTGCTGATAGTGTGTCGACACATGCATTCTCAGTTTGTGGATATCTATATATTAACTATCAATCGTGGAGTGTACACATACGTTAAAAGTAATATTCGATGGATAGAGCGCGCAGCGATTACTTTGGTTAGTGGATACCCATGCCATTTGCGTGCGCTCCCCGAATTAATTAAGCACCGCGGATCAATATTAATATCACAGTAATTAATCTTGTGCGTATACTCCCTCTAATCACAAAAGAACGTCATTTTAAACATTAAAACAGTCTCCAAAACACAACTTTTAATGTCATTCACTACCAGAAAAGATGTTTTCACGAGTGCCTATATATTTCCCGAGTGTCCGAACGGAAACACTCGGGAAGGTCGGGAAGGTCCCGAGTGTTTCATAAAACACTCGGGACGAGAAGCCAACACTCGGTAAAATTAATTTTCCCGAGTGTTTCCTATGACACTCGGGAAAAAAATACATAATCCCGAGTGCATCGAAACGAAAACACTCGGGACCTTTTTTTCCCATTCGCGCCCAATTTTTTTCCGGACGCGCCCTTTTGCTTTCCGTCGCGCCCATTTTTTTCACCCGGCCGCGCACCTTTTTTTTTCTAACCCTACATCCCCAAAGACCTCTTTTTTTTTCGCACCGCCTCCCCATCCCTCATTGCAGGCTTTGGCCTCCCTCCTCCCAAGCGCCGCCGCCTCCTCCTCCCTCCTCCGGCGCCTCCTCCTCCTCCTCCACCGCTGGCCTCCTCCTCCCTCGCCAAGCTCCGCCTCCTCCTCCCGACGCCTCGGTCTCCTAGCGCCCGCCACACTGGCTGCTTGCGCCGCCCACGCGTTCTGCGTCTCTGCCCCTACTCTAATGCGCCACCTCCCAACCAGCACTTGCTACATGGCGCCTCTATCCTTGCTCCCTCTGGTTCCCCGTGGCTGGCAGTGGTGGCCATGCTTCTCATTTCGCCTCACGCCTCCTAGCCCACGCAGGGTCCTCCTGGCTCCAACCGCCGTCCGGCTCCGGCCTACTGGCCCGCCTCCGCCAGCGTCCCTGGTGGCTCGCCCGCGCGCCCGCACCTCCTTCTTCCCCACGGTGGTGCCCGCGCCTCCCTGCGCCCTCGGCTCCCTCTAGCGTCGCCTCCCTCCAGTGGCCATGCGCCACCCAGCTCTGCTGGCTCGGCCCCGCCTGGTTCTACCCGGCCTCAGCCGCCAGGCCCAGAGCTCGGCTCGGCCTCTGACCGCACCGCCCGCCACTACCCTTTGGCCGGTTTCTTCCCAGCAGACTTCTCCCCTTTTTTATTTAAGTCGATTTTTGGTGTTGATTCATTCACTGATTTGTTTGATTTTTGTGGGCTTTTATTCATGCATGATGATGAATGGAGGTGGGTTCACTGATGTTGATGCATGCATGAAGGTGGTGATGTGGTGAGCTATTGTCGCTGGTCGATTTGCGATAGCTTATACCGAGGTTCTTTGCTCCCTCTAGGCCTCTACTCTATACCCCTTTCCTCCCTTGCTCTGTGATGTGGATTGATGATGATATGGGCTATTGACTGCAAATAATTTTTCGAAGTTTCATAATCCTTTATTCATCAATTCAATGATATACACTTCTAGCTCCTTCAAATTCTGCTCTAGTGATAGAGCAATGTAGATGTTCTGTAATCATAAGAACATACTCAAATATCTTTCAGCTTTTTGTTCCTGCACAACTTGTGTTTCTATTTTATCAATTATATGTGCAAAGGTGTTCTGGTTTCGAATTAGTGTTAATGTAAAAAATACTTCTTGCAAATCATAGTGTAATTGTTGTGCTTGTCATAAGATTATCTGCTACAACTTTAGCTTTGAAATGTGTATTGATACATTCTCGCAAAGATTTTCGGTGGTGTTGATACTTCTATTACTGATGGGGTGATTTGCTTGATGCATATACAACATGAACCAACTGAAGAGATAAAGGATCTATTACAAGTATATATCTCATGAATTTTATTTCCTATAAATTGTGTTGTTCTATTGTTTGGTCGAACGCAGTTTATGCGATTAGTTGTACTGATGCGTGATTTGGGATTGTTTGAAGGAAACAAGAAGTCGACGATTGCTCTCTGTTGGTTCGAGACTTGTAAATTTTCATTGGTATATAGGTAAAACTGATTAGCTTTGTGCTACAATTGATAGCTCGATGTTTAATAAATATGGACGTTTATGTAGGCTTTCGAGACCTTGTTTTACAAGTTCTTTTATCTTGTGTTGTGGGCCGTTTAGTACTAATACATGTATGATCATATTGCACCATGATTGGTTTTGCTATTGGGGGTACTGCAGGCGCAATTTATGGCTTTAACCATGGTATATCACTACTCTTTAATTTATGGTTAGTCGAGAATACAAGTATTCATGGGTTGATATATGTTTTTTTTATATACAAGCATGATTCACTTGTGTAAGCACCAAAGAATCCCATCAACAGATCTATTGGCAATGCTACGTAAGTACTATTGAATTTGAATTCTTGTCACTTCAAAAGTTGATATTCACTCCTAACTTGAGAAGGTTCATATATTTCATCTATAGTCGAGTCCTTAATGTTAATAGTCTTGTTATTGCAAGGGTCAATGGTGTTTTTACCTTCAATGGTCATGCTTAATACGTTGATATTCTCGAGATCATTGCATTTCTTTTGATTTAATCCTACTTTGTTTTGGTTATCACAGAGCCTTATGGGAGGATGCAATCACCATCGATGAAGTTATATCACTACCAGAGGTCGGAGCGAGTTATGATGACATTAAAGAATTTCTTCCTTGCACAAAATGATCTATACCTACTACAAGTTGACACCGCCAAGGTATTGATATTTAAAATTCCATTGGATTTAGTTTTCCTATCGTTCATTTTAATTATTCAGAATTTGCCAAGTTTTTTGTATGTCTATTTGTAATATATATATTTATTGTGTTTTAGACTTTTGGCGTTCATGTTTATTACTTCTCTATATGGAGGACACACGTACAAACTCTGAAAGCATAGATTGAACACTTGTTTGTCTGATGTGTAAAGTCTCACCCTTGTCCCTTGTTTTTGTCATGTTCTTGTAAGTTCTCTTCCAAATCTTTACTTTTTATGTCGCTTATGAAAAGTTCATTTATGGATGTCAAATGTGATAATGAAATGTTGTATTATCCAAATTTATCAAAGGTAGGTTGTCCACATGCTTGTCTTTGGTGAAAATTTTAAAATGAATCTAGCCTATTTTGCTTAGAACTGCCTTGAGACCGATGGCCATCATTCAGGTTAGGGTGTTCATTATGTTAAATCTAATCGGGGACCCAAAGATCTTATTTGGGTTTGTTCTCGATGATGTTGTAGTTGTCTTGAACACACAAATAGATCTTAATGGGTAATCCACTAGAGCTAACATCTCCGGATACTAAAACGAACTTTGACATGCCATGGGTTCCTATTGCTTAAGGACATAAATCTCTCAACGCATGTATGTCTAAGTATTAATACATGGTGTATTTCAACGCATAAACGATATATCTCAGATGCACTTATATAACGATCACTCAACCGAATTCATTTAAAATCTAATTAGTACATATATACGTAGTTGCATAATTACCATGTATACATACAATAATACTACTACTCCCTATAAATTCTTAAGAAATTCGTAGATCATGTTGTGCATGTTAAGCATGCCTGCAATGTATCTTGAAGGAATATTAAGCAATGTATCTTGAAGGAATGTTAAGCAATGTATCGAGCTGAAATTTCATATTGTGACTTGATCAAGCGGGGACATACATTCAACGACTATGAATAGCTAGCTTAGCTTTCCCTTGCTCTTGCTGAGGGAAAGTCAGCCCGAAACATGAGGAGCTCAGGAGACAGGGGGCATCATATATATAGAAGGCACACAATGATCGAGTTGTTAATGTAAGTATAAATACATGCACGCTGTCCCTAATTAAAACCAAATTAATGGTCCTAGTATAAGGCTATAACTAAAGCTAGCTCTCACTGTCTTTAATTTGGTGAACACTACATCATGCATGTTCTAATAATGTTCTATACCTATATATCTACCCTATGTACTATGCACTATATATCATTACACATTTACCCCAACTACGATCGATCTAAAACTACATTTACCCCAACTGTTGGAGTATTCCTTCATAACTAATTTAACCGCAGGATCGAATCGACCTACACTAGCTCTTGGTAGCTTCCAAGGCAATATATGCCATTCATTGGCTTGTTGTCAAACCGATCATTAACCATTGGAGCATACCTTTGATTGAATCGATTGCCAATGTGGGATCTAGACCTACAAGTATGTCTTGTACTCCGCATATATTACTCCATACATAACTAGGAAACGACCATTGTTTTTAATTAGTCCGAACGTTGGTTCACTTGACAAAGGAAAATAAGAGATCGAATCTCGTCACGGTCATGACAGACTATCTTGGAACGCTTTGTCTTTGCCTACTTAATTTCACATGCATGCTGTACTACTACTTGTGGTGCTTATTGGTCTATAACTATGCATGGCTGGTGCTTGCAAAATAACTGATTTGGCTTCTACACCAAGAGAGTCTACGACTGAAGATGGAAGATTTTCTGTTAGAGCATCTACAATATATAGTTTGTTTCAAAAGGTATAATGTCTGACCAATTGATCGTTTGCATGTGCATCAGGGGTGAAGGAATGCAATACAAGCTACGTTCGAGCTCTCGCGTAAGGTGCGAATCTAGTAGATCGTGTCCATCATCGCATATTTGCTCAAACTATAGCCGCTGCGTGTTTGCCGATGGTTGTGTACAAGGTTTGCATTATGGCAAGAATAGATTGGGATAAACTTTTGTAATTATGGTGTATGAGAAGTTGAGAACAACCTCGATCGTTGTTTGTTCAAACTATAGGCATATGCGTGTTCTCGATGGTTGTGTACAAGGTTTGCATTAGTGGCGATAATGGGCTGTTATATGTATCGAATTTGAACTCAATGTTGTGGATGTCCGATCAATATATATATTGTGAGCTTGGGAATTATGTCAATGTTGCTCAATCTATATATGTAATGATTTGTGTTTTTTTTCTTGCTGTGGAATTTTAGTTTATTTGATTGCAAAAGCGGTGCGAAATTAAATTGAAGCATACCCTGTTCAGGTATCCCGAGTGTTATAGGTCTGCAAACACTCGGGAAAAACCTTTTGGGGCTCACCGGGAAAGATTTTTCCCGAGTGGAAACGTTCTTACTTTCCCGAGTGTCAACACTCGGGAAAGATTTCCGTTACGGTAGCTTAAACCGTCCAGATAGTTTTTCTCCCGAGGGCTTTATATTTCCCGAGTGTTTTGTCGTACACTTGGGAAAATTATATTTCCCGAGTGTAACACTAGGGAAACTGTTTTTATCCCGACTAATCTGTCCCGAGTGCTTTTTCCCGAGTGTGACACTCGGGAAATATATTTCCCGAGTGTTTGGCCCCATTTCCCGAGTGTTTTTGGCACTCGGGAAACATCCTATTTCTGGTAGTGATTTTCTATTCTAACATATTTATAAAAACCTAATAAAATTACAATATTATGAAAGTATATCTCGAGACAAATCTACGATATGGGTAACCAGAGGGAATACATATGGACAATGATATGATGCATACATCCGGAGCGAGAAGGAAAAATCGGACGCCTCGCTCACGTGGGCTCACGAAGACTCACTCCACTTTCCCCTACCTGTTCGCTTTGTGTCATCTCCCTGTACTGGCTCCTCTGCCTCACCTCTTTCCCACGCTGCTCCCAGCCACCCATTCCTCATCGATGTTTCTTCACCACCCATGGCTCACCCTCTTGCCCCTTGAGACTATCTACTACTCAGGCAAAATCCAGTTGCGCCGCCACCGTCGAGCTATGGCTCATCTCCCCTCTCACATGCACATGCACGTGACTTCCTTCCCCCATCTCCCATTGGCATGCACGCGGCCTCCTTCCCACCCTCCACGAGCGCGCTAAGGCAAGCTGAGCTCTCCTGCCCCCGGCAAGGCCTCGACGAGCGCCGTTGAGGCTAGCTGAGATCCGCTATTGTCGGCCACGGTCTTGCTGTCCATACCCTGACGCTATTGGAGGCTCTCCTAGCAGTCAATACTATACAAAGGGTCATCACAGACGGTTCTAAACCGTCATCATAGACAGTTTCTAAACTGTCTAATTTTATGTGTCTGCAATAACAGGCGGTTATCACAGACGGTTTGTGAGCCGTCTGTGATAAGTCACCAAAAACTGTCTGTGAAGTCCTACTATCATAGACGACTTCAACAAAAATCGTCTGTGATGGTTATATGCACCAACCGTCTTTAATTGGATACATATCACAGATGATTAGTAAAAAGAACCGTCTGTGATATCAGACATGTCACAGACGGTTAGTAAAAAGAACCGTCTGTGATATCAGACATGTCACAGACAGTTAGTAAAAAGAACCGTCTGTGATATCAGACTTATCACATACGGTTGTTGGTTATAGCTATCTGTGAAGACCTACTACCACAGGCATTTTTGTAGAATAAACCATCTGTGAAGGCCTACTATCACAGATGGTTTATACTACAAAACCGCCTGTGATAGATCCTTTTATAGCTAAAAAGCATTCGATTTTTCAGTTAGCTTCAAGAAATGCTAGCCATGCTCTTTGAAAATAAGCAAGCAGAAAACAAATAAATCACAGACATACAACTCAGTGATTCACAGCTCAAAATTAATTACAAAAGAAAGTTCATGTATTGTCGCTAGAGTTTCAATTGAATTACAACTTAAAGTGAATTACAATAAATCAGTGTCGCTAGGGTAAAACTCTCCATTCTGGTTAATGATCTCCCCCATGATAAAGAAAGTGAGCTGTCCTCGAACGTCCGAGTGTTTGTCCAGATCGAAGGCACTTTCTTCGATTGTCATGCCTTGTCGCTAGGAGTAAAGTAGTAAGCATATATATATATATATATATATATATATATATATATATAAATTCATAATTGGAAATAATTATTGCGAGGTTTACTGACAAACCTTTGGATCCTTCACCTTAGCACGCATGATTTTCTGCATATGACGACAAACATAGAATGCACATACGTTGCCTTGTAGTTGCTGGTGGCACTGCAAAAATAGAATTACATATATAGGTATAGTCAGTTCGAGAGGTCAGGTTACGAAGTGTGATATAGGATTATTGTGCTGTAGCGGGTACCGAAAACCGCGTCTTGTGTCGCAGTGTGGCGCTTCGTTCATTTTGTATTCCTCCCCCGGCAACATAGGCGCTGAACGACCTACGTGATTCCAAAAAGTTATCCTCAGTCATTTCAAACGAAGGAAGATTACAATAGAGTTACATATGAAGAAAATTAGCATACCTGTCGAGTACTTTTTGCACAAGAGTGAAGTCGTGTTTTTTTTACTAGGGAATCAAGGTATATTACCTTGCTCCACTTTGGTACAATGACTAAAAGGATCCAGTGCCACCTAAGTATGTTGCTATAGCCATTAAACTTAAGTTCGTGTTGCGTATAAAGTACAAATAAAATTTGTATAGCAAGTAGTGAAGAACTTACCCTTAATTGTAGGGCACCAGTATGTAGTCCTTGTTGCGGTGAGCAAGCAACCCCTTCGTTATGTATTTCTCGACGTAGGATATGTCCAGGTTGATGCATTTCTAAGAGATCAACTGTGGGTCGAGGAAACCCACCGGTTCTCACGATCACCGGGCTTCTTGCATCATGTATCTATACATAAGCAATGAGCTATGACATTTATCGGTATTGCGTGAATGTAGAACTTGATTGTACACACTTACAGTGTCCAGCATCGTAGAAGTGAGGCGTCGAGGGCGCCGAGGTTGAATAGATCAAATAAGTCTTCGAAGCCCACGACGAAGTAGCTCGGCTTGTGGAGGAAATGGTTTTCCGTGTAGTTGACGATGAATCCAATAAGCCGGTCTTCCCTCGCCTCATCAGTCTGCCGCATGTACCAGGCATGCAAAGTCCCGCAAGCCAAACCAATGTGGCGTAACATTATGTCAGAGACCAACGACATTCTGATGGAGAACGTCCTGGGCTTGTGAGGGATAACGCCTAGGAGTCGTGTGGGAATCCCTGCCTCCAAGGTATGTAAACCCCAAGGCCTCGTGTGCGATTCGGGTGCTCCTTGTTCCTTAGGGTTGTGGATAGTATATCCTTCTCCTTGACTGCTTCGAAGGAGCCTTAGGAAGATTGGGTACTCAATGTTTGCTGCAAGAGACCACTATGTTATTTTAGACCCTATGAACTTATTGACTTATTAACAACTAGGTAGTTCGACATATCTTACCAAGCGTTGGGACACTTCCTCGTCTACCGGGTATGTGAAAGAGATGGCGTCCAACAACGTGGTTGAGGCCCTCGCTTATCCAGTTTCGGGCACACTCATTTGTGATCCCGGCAAATGGCGGAGAGACCTCCGACCGAATCGCCTCATCGTCCTCACTCATCCATTGCGGGAGTTTACCCGTGTATCCAGTGGTGCCGAGTCTGCGGGGGTGAGTGTTTTGTGCCTAGATAGCCATGTGCGCCGCACTTTGCTGTTGAAATTCGACTTTCGTCTTCATCCGCACAAAGGCGTCTCATGTATCCGACGACACGAAATGATGTATCCGTGACAAGCTTGCTCTTGAAGGTCTTCCACGCTTTTCCCATTGCGAGGAACGTCTATCGTCACACAAGTTTCTGGACTTTGCTAGGATATCGAACGACGTTGTAAGTTCAGTCCATAGTTGCGCTTTTTATACGTCCATCAGATCCTTCCATCTCTGTGTGGTAACGGGGACCTGTTCCCTTCTAAGTATACCGCAGGTGGCCCGGAATGATGCCGTTGCTTTCTTTGGAAGCAGAGGGATCCTAGTGGTACTAACGACCGTGATGGTCATTACGCCCTGAGGCATTTTCGATATTCCTCTGCCATCTCGCTGACGTACTACTTTTCTTGGAGATCCAGATGCATTCGATGACATCGATGACGACGGCGAAGATAGTGCGGACGCCATCTCGCATACTTGCTAGCTATCGAAACTAGAAATCTAATGCAACTCAACATAGTTAGCATAAGGTAAGTGACTCAATGGCATCACTATAAGATTATCTCGATGGTATTACTGTAAGATTAACAACAAAATAAATCAGCATAATGCTCAGATTTAGATTGTTGTTTATTGCTCTCAGATGTCGAGCTGCTCAAGATGTATTTTTTGCCTTCTCGCCACTTGGGTCAAAATTCTATCACAAATTAAATACGATAATTACTCTGAAATAAATTAGGCCTTGAGCTTTACAAAATCTTGCTTTGTCTAATCTGACACTTCAAAACAAATCATCAGTTAAGAGTTCACTGTCAATATTTCAATTGAACCAACTACATAATATTTCAATTGACAGGAATATAAACAATGACTAAACAATAATCACAGTGAACCACAGTGAGCCGAAACTACCAACAGAATGGAGCAAAATAACCAGACAACATCAACATAATGAAACAGAGTGATCTGATGGGCATGAATAACATGACACAATATTAGAGAATCCAAAGCAGTGAGCTCGTACCTCTCACAATATTACTAAGAAATATCCCTCGGTGCCAGAGTCAATCAAATAAGCATAATTTAAAACTTCTACTAGCACAATCTAAAGCGGTGAGCTCGTACCTTAGCGGGAGGCGTGGACGAAGAGGGAGTCGAGGTTGGGGGCAGCGTCGTCAAGGTTGGGGGTCGCAGAGAGAGGACATCGGCGTGGGGAGGAGGAGGTGTGGGGACGACGGCGTGGAGAAAGGAGGCTTGAGAGGAACACGAGAAATAAAGGCGCTAGGGAGGCGGATGGGCGAGTGACCTTTGAGGAGTAAGAGGGCAAACCCTAGCGGGGCCCTACTTATAAAGGATATCATGCATGCTTCACAAAGAACCGCTCAGTGATATTCTAAATCCTGATTTGTTCTATTATAGGACCGTCTGTGATAAGCGAGCATATCACAGATGGTTAAATATAACCGTGTGTGATGATAGAACCGTCTCTGATTCTCAGCGCGGGTGGGGGGATTTTTGGACGCGTGCGCAGGGACGCTTGCACGGGAGGCGAAATGTTTTGGCACCTTAGGAACTGTTTGTGCTACATATGTCACAAATTGTTTGTTCCACTAAACCGCCTGTGATAGTTCCTTTTATAGCTAAAAAATATTCTATTTTTTGGCTAGCCCCAAGAAATGCTAGCCATGCCCTCTAAAAACAAGAAAGCAGTTACAATCACAGATGGAATAATTTTTTAAATTAGTGAATCAATTATAATGGATTTTTTCTTAATTACATGCTGAGTTTAATTCTGAATTACAATGGAACAATTTTCCAAATAGGTGTTCACCGTGTTTAATTCCACTTGGCTATTTCGTTTGAAAAAATAGCCCTTCACGGTGATCGACGCGTATATAGCTAGCTTTCTCGCTGGGTTCTTCCTCGAGCCTGATGTTGTCTCCGAAAGGAGACAACTCGTCAAATTGATTGTACTCTTTCTCATCCACGACATTCTCAACTCCGACAATCCTTCTTTTTTCCATGAAGAACTACGTGGCGGTTCTGACTTATCGGGTCCTTTACATAAAAAACTTGAACAACTTGCTTAGCGAGTATGAATGGTTTGTCCTTATATCCAACACATTCGAGGTCCACAGTAGTGACGTCGTACTTGTCGACCTTCACACCCTATGGAAGTTTGACCCAATAGCATTGAAACAAGGGGATCTTGAAAAGTACGTAGTTAAGCTCCTAAATCTCCTCTACAAACCCATAGTAGGAGCACAACCCAACGGTATTGAAATGCTCGCGAAACGCATCTATGCGGATATCGCTATTCTGAACTGTGCTCTTCTTATCTTGAGTTGTCGTATAAAATGTGTACCCATTTATGTCGTATCCTTACCATGTCACAATTGTAAATTTTGGCCCTTTTGCCAACCATGGCAGCATATCATCACTTGATAACCTCCCAGTGAATCGCACCTTTAACCATTCGTTGAATGGATGGTTGTGCTCTCTCGTGATCCAAATCTTCGACCGGTTTAGATTCTGTTGGCATGCCATGTCTTTGTGCTCGTCGATGTACGGAGACACTTGCGTCATGCGTTGCAAGACCATGCAATGGACTTGAGCGTATGTATCCAAATTGGGAGTAATTGCTTTCCTTTCGATGGTCCCGATACCCTCCAATCTCCCCTCATGACGAGATAGAGGCACACCTATCGGTTCCACCTGAGCCATGTAGTCGACGTAGAACTCAATGACCTCTTTGGTTGCATAACCTTCGATGATGCTGCCCTCCGTCCGAGATCGATTCCGTACATAGGACTTGAGAATTCCCATGTACCTCTTGAACGGATACATATGACATAGAAACACATGGCCGCATATCTTTATATCTTTCATAAGGTGAACAATGAGATGGACCATGATATCGAAAATGGCTTGAGGGAAATACATCTCAAGATGACATAGAGTCGTTACCACCTGGGTCTGCAGAGCATCTAGTCCTTCGGGATCAATGACCTTATGAGCAATTAAGTTAAAGAAATAACTTAGCCTCATGATTGCCACTTGAACCTTGTTCGGCAAAATATTTCTAATTGTAACAGGAAGCATTTGTGTCATCAGCACATGACAATCATAAAACTTCATACTAATTAATTTTAAATCTTCCATAGAAACAAGTTTGTTCATGCTGGCGGAGTAACCAAACGGAACTTTCACACCATGTAAGCTCTGGCACAGTTCCTTTCTCTCGGCCTTGGACAAAGTGTAGCAAGCTAGGGAAATGTACATTTGTCATTTATCGGCCTCTTTTGGTGCTAACTTGGTCCTTATGTTCATATCAACCAAGTCACACCGTGCGTTTACACCATCCTTTGTTTTGTTATGAATGTTCAGTAAGAGACCAATCAAGCTATCACATACATTCTTCTCCATGTGCATGACGTTGATGCAGTGGCAAACTTTTAAGTACTCCCAATAAGGTAAATTCCAAAAAATTGATCGCTTCTTCCAGATGTTCTTTTGACGGGTCCTTAATTTACGTCCCTTTCCAAGCATAATATCGATATCCTTAACCATATCATAGATCTCTTTCCCTCTAAAAGCCTTTGGAGCTGAATCATCCTACTTATTTTCGTCAAATTGTTTCTTCATCTTGCAGTCTAGGTGATACCTGGGAAGGAGTGTATGGTGACGCATGTACACAGTTTTGTACGAGTTGTTCAGCCATACACTCTCGGTACCATCTAAGCAGTGCGGACAGGCTTTGGCTCCTTTTGTACTGAACCCCGACAGGTTACCAAGGGTAGAAAAATCATTGATGGTGTAGAACAACATGACGCGTAAAGTGAAGTTCTCTCGTTTGTACGCATCCCATACTTGTACCCCTTAGTGCTAGGTACACATCAATATCGTTCCTAGGTTGCTTCGACCCTTGGATAAGTAGTGACATCAAAATTTACTTCCACTTCATACACAGCCAAGGAGGAAGGTTGTACATACATAGATTCATGGGCCAGGTGCTATGTCGGTTGCTCATGTTACCGAAAGGATTCATTCCATCTGTACTCAACCGAAACTTTGTGTTCCTTGGTTCCGCATCGAAGTCTCTGAAGCTTCGATCGAAGTTTCTCCCTGGGTAGAATCAGCAGTGTGTCTTATCTTTCCATCCTTCTTACGCTCCTCCGATACCAACACAGCAATCTTGTCTCCTTTCGGTTCGCAAAAAATTGCTTCAAACGGAGAATTACAGGTAGATACCATGCCACCTTAGCAGGAGGTCCTTTCTTCACCTCGATTCCCACGCTGTTATCTAATTGATTCTTACGCTTGTATCGGGATGCGTTGCACACCGGATATACATGTATATTTCTAGTGGTTCTGTAGGCTGGAGGATGTCAATATTTCTAGTGGATAGACACCATGGACAGAGCAAGAGAGCGCAACAATACATGACAAATGATGGATTTTGGGCTGGAGCAGAGAATGGAAGTTATGCTAGAGCAGAGGCTAAACATGATGGAGTTGAAGATGGAGCGCATTCTGGACCATATCAAGTGGCTGGAGAAGATTGTGTATGTGTCATTGTTGTAATTTATGACATATTTGTGAAGTAGCTGGTTTTCTGTAGTTGTATGCAAACCACAAACTCTCTGTGATAAATATCTCAGACGATTCCAACCACAAACCTTCCGTGATAAATAAATATCACAGACGGTTCCAACCACAAACCATCTGTGATAAATAAATATCACAAACGGTTATTTTTAATAACCATCTGTGATACTTATACATCATAGACTGTTGTATTTTACAACCGTCTGTGATAAATATCACAGACGATTTGTTCCACTAAACAGCCTATGATAATTTTTTATAGCAAAAAAATGTTCAACATAGACTGTAACTTAACTTCAAACTGAATTTTTTAATCATTTTTTATATTTACATTTGGCCAAATTAACAGCGTGGCCAGTCGCTTCTTACAAAAGATTTAAAAAATAGAAATAAATGCAAATTCAAAACATATGACACATTCACATATTAGAAAAGATTTATATCTAAATATTTGTTAAAACCGCTAATTTTACCATCACAAGTAGTTCAACACATTTGCAAAGAACTTGGTGTACTTATGCGTAATCCTACAGTCGTTGCTGCAGAAGACGACGTAATCGTCCTACCGTTTCGTCACGCCGCAGCCGATGCTTGTGCACCGGTAGCCGTCCTCTGACAGTGCCCACACTTGGGCCGCCCGCCACCTTCTACATCGCCGCCCGGACCGCGTCCACAGCAAGCCTTTGGCACCGCTTGCACTCCTGGTTGGTCCTCTTGGCCGTCTCGCACCCGTCGGCTGGCTCGCCCTCGACCTGGCTAATGTATTGCTTCCAAACATCGCACGCCTTGACTGCCGTGTAGCGGAGGAGGCCAAGCATATAAGCCGCGGCCTTGTGGCCGGCGATGCCCCCCCGTTCGAGGAACACAAGGTCGCGCTGCATGTCCTTGTGTGCGAAGACGAGTGTGAGGTCGACGATGAAGCAAGCCTCCGGGTTGCCGCGCTGGCCAGGTGGTTGACAACGATGAGGTAGCGCTCATTGTCCAGCCACTTCATCGCTTCCTCTTGCTCCAGCGCCACACGTCTCCCCACGACACGCTCCTTGGATGCCTTGTACATGGCCTTACAATTCCAATATACATACACAATCAAGACGTTAGAATTACTCCATCAAAGAATATTAAAAGGCCAAATTAAGGGCATTGTTGCTAGTCAGATTAGTGACATGTTTCTCTAGTAAAATTATAAGGCTAACATGTATGCATGCATGGATTAGTTGCCGCCACAAACAGTTGTACGCATTTTTATAGGTATATAAATACGTACGTGGCTCGTAGGCTACAGAGATTAGCCATGGGTTGAGGAGAGCTCGCGGCCACGAGGCCGACGATGTTGACGACAACATCGTGAGGAAGAGCGACGACGATCGCCGACCTCCTCTTCTTGGTCCTCGCCGTCATGCTCCGTGTGCTCACCATGACGCGTGACGCACGGTCTGTGAGTTTTTAATACCGTAGTGATCGAGTTTTTTTAACTCTACTGGTTGTTGATGGAGGTTGCGAAAGACATGATCATTCTTTTAAAATGTATCACAAACCAAGATGAAGAGACGCATCATAACGTCGGCGCAAGACACGAAGAGGCGCATTGCTCGGGAGCCAAAGCGGCATGAGCATATCACAGACGGTTCTTGTTAAAAAAATGTTCTGTTTTCGGCTGCTAAAACCATAGACAGTAACTTAACATCAAACTAGAATTTTTAATTATTTTTTGTATTTACATATGGCCAAATTAACAGTATGGCCAATCGCTTCTTACAAAAGATTAAAAAAAGTAAAAATAATAAAAGATCAGATTTTTCTAGCGGGCCAAGTAGCCTGCTATCTCCGTTATCAAAACTTCGTAGGCAACGTTGTTAGCATCGGAGTGTTCATGATCTGCGCAGGTAGCCTAAAACACTTCCAACCGTTGACTCGATCGTTCGATAGTCGCCCAAAGACCCCCCCTTCAGAACCAAGAATAAATGCGCACATAGGCTCTCTTCTCTAGCTTAAGGGGTCTCAGCTTGGTCGACTCGGTCGCCTGCCGCCTCGATGTCGCATTCCAAGCGACAGTAATCCTCCTGGAGATGTTCAACATCGTTGTGGAGGACTAGGTTGATTGTGAGGTTAGTTCACCGGAAGATGCAGACCACCCAGAAGACATGGCGGGGGAGGATGTCAAGACGGCGGAACGTTGCTGTCACGTGTGTCGTCATAACCTCCGCCGGAGGACGGATGGCACTGTTAGCACAATGTTCATCGGCAGCTTCCGCCAGTGTACGGCCGGCGAGGTGCTTACACAGGATGGCCTGGTAGGCCATCAACGCCGGCATCAGGGGTGAAGAGTGGGGAGCCATTGTTTTTTTTTTAACTCTACCAGTTGTTGATGGAGGGTGCGAAAGAGAGTGATGTGGGGATTCATCTTTGGTGGCGGATGATCATTCTTATAAAACCATCGGTGCGTGAGACGAAGAGACGCATCGCGCGGGAACCGCGAGGGGCATTGAATATATCATAGACGGTTTGTAGTTGGAAGTGTCTGTGAATTATCACAGACGGTTCTAATTAATCAATGTCTGTGACGTCTGCAATTATCATAGACAATTATTGTGAAGAACCGTCTGTGACTTATCACAGACAATTCTAATTAAACACCGCCTGTGGCGTCTGGAATTATCACAGATGGATTTTGTTAATAACCGTCTGTGAATTATCAAAGACGGTTCTAATTCAACACCATCTGTGATAATTACATATCACAGACTGTTCTAACCGGTTCTAGCCATCGTTGCATATCACAGACAGTTCTTATTAAAAACTGTTTGTGATAATTACAACACAGACTGTTCCACGTGAACCGTCTATGATGAGGCGTCCAGTATAGTCTGTTTGTAGTAGTGAGTGTCGCCCATATTTGAGGGTGAATGACATGGCCAGCGATGATTCAGTGGTAGCGACAAGGTCGTGGTGTTCCGCCTTTCGTCTAATCCTCTAAGCTCACTCTTGATTGTTGCAAGAGGTAAATTGCGTTGTTGCGATCGTATTTTTAGTGTTGCAGACTTGTGTACCTCCTCTAAAATTCATGTTGCAATAAGATTTTTTATTTGTTGCAATAGTCCTTTCAATTTATTGCTACAAGAGGCCTTTTTTGTTGAATTAGTTATGTTGATTTATTGCACAAGAGTTCTTTTTTGTTGCAATAATTATTGGTAATTGTTGCATCATCGAGTTGGGAATTTGTTGAATTTTTGTTGCATCGGATGAGGATTTGTTGCAGGCTTACTAAATAATTGTTGCACCCTATTGATTTTTGTTGCACCTGATCGAATGTCTAAGATCGAATATTTCAAGTTAGATCTGATGATGAAAAGGAGCGTACGGCGGGAAAGCTCAAATCGTACGTTCGGACGCTAGTTGCTCCAATACATATGCATGCAAGTTGCATGCACGCCTAACTTCATTTACAAATAATAATTAACCCCAAAAATTCCCATTAGGAAAGACAATCAAGCCCTTGTTCGACTGTCCTTCATCCCATAAACTTCCTAATCGACCCCCTCCTTTAATTGATCGGTAGAGCTAGGAGCCTTTTTTATTTTTAATCCTTTTTAAAAATTATTTTAAATATAAACTCTTCTTAACTTTATTTCTAATTCTGGCCTCTTTGGTCACGCTATGACATGTGGCGTGACCAAACTGTGCTGTCACGCCACCAACCGCGGTGTGACTAAGTTGTGTTGTCACGCCATTAACCCCATTAGACGTGTCTGTTTTTTTTGGCTAAATCCTATCACGCTAAGAAGAATGGCATCATAGCACGGTTTGGTCACGCCATGCGGTGGCGCGATGTAACGTTTTGGTCACGCCACGGGGCATGGCGTAATCAAAGGGTTCAGAATTGAAAATACAGTTAAGAAGAGGCTATCTTTAAAATAACTTTTAAAAAAATTAAATAATAAAAAGAATTCTAGAGCTAGCTAGCTCCAATATATACCTTTTTCTTTCAAGAAAACTATAAACTTATCGGGCCTTTGGCATTATAAATACCCCTTCTTCATTTACACATTTGTCGGCCGCTATAAATACCCTTTCGCATGAGAATTTTTTTATCAATTAATCTTTTTTGAATTTTATTTTAAAGTTAACCTCAAGATCTTATTTCCAATTTTGTCCCCTTTGGTCACGCCACCACCCGCCATCACCCGTGGCGTGACAAAACAACACCGCCACGCTTAGCCCATTTTCGTCACTCTTGTCACGCCACGAAGTAGCGTGACAAGAAGATTTGGTCACGCCACAACCAAAGGACGTGATAAAAAGTGCTATTTTGGGGAATTATCGGCGCAGTAATAGTATTGTTTTGTCACGCCACCACCCGTGGCTTGACCAAAGGGGTCGAATTGGAAATAAAGTGTGCTTGAGGTTAACTTTAAAATAAAATTCAAAAAAGTTAATTAATAAAAAGTTCTTCAGAAACTCACACATCCAAGTTATTAACTAGTAGTTACAAAACAATTTACCTGTAGTTACGTTACCAGATGGCCGACTACCACTACGGTGGCGGGGAGCAGCGAGTAGCAGAGTACTACAGGAGGGGATGATGAGGGAGCACGAGCGCATTGGAGAGTTGGGCGCCTTCGCTACAGTGCCTATGTTCTCTTTTACTTATCGTCTTGGATAATGATATGATATCCAACACACATTTGACCTTACTTTTCTAATTATATATGTCAGTAAAAATTATTAATAAAATAAAAGTATTTTTTATGAAAAATATAGTTGTATTAGTTAGACCTAACAAATCCAAATAATTTTGTGGATATATTAACGGTGAAAGCTTTAAAATATTGACTGCAGCCATTCTACACACATCTTAAGAAAACTAGGGAGCACACAGTTCATAAACATATAACTCGATCGGCAGTTCTTGTCATCCATGCCTGATATGCTTGTTTAGGGCAACTAACTGAGAAATTAATTGATGTTTCAATTGCAGCACGAAGGGCACTAGGCGAACAAGGACCCGGCACACGCGCAGAGACACGGTGTCGAGCAGCAGGGCGCCGGCGGCTACGCGTACCACGAGGCCGACGACTACGGCAGGGCTTTCCACCACCGCGGCGGTGCTAGGTCCATGCGCCCCGCGTGTCGATGGTGATCAGCGCCGTCTGTCCATCGCCATGTAGCACCGGCCGGCCCCGCAGCCACGCCAAGATATTGTTTGCGGCGCCTCGGGCGCGATAAGCTAGCTCATCCGTTCCATCTCCGATAGACCCCAACCAGAAAAATACTCCTACGGGGTCGATTCCCTATAGTTGTCGATTTCAATCCGGAGATCATCCCGGTTTAACTCTTGGTATAGAATACAACGGTACTGGTTTATTCTGACGTACCGTTCCGGGTTTTAATATAATAATATATATTTCACTTAGAATCTCACTTCAAAAACATATCTATAGAATAAAAATGACACATAGTTCAATGACTTCGTAAATACAAAAGTCGTATGTAGTTAAATAATACAACATGAGTTCATAACTTCATACATTTTATCATAGCCTAGCATAATTTCATTCACCGAAGGAGCAGTATTGAACTAAGCCTCCAAGCTGATTCAAAGGAATGATCATTTCAATTTTGCTCAGTACCAGAATGACCGGAATAGTCGGAATGGATCGAAATAACCGGTATTAAGACCGGTACGAGATTATGACTATAGTGTACTGGTTTAGGTGTCGATACAATATATCCGATTATTCCGGTCTATACCGAAATAAAATCGTAAGTATGCCATCCCCACCTAGTTTTATCCCCGGTACGTTGGGTTTGCGAGAGCCGTCTGATCGTACGTGCTTCAGCAACCCAGATCGAAAGGTCCAGCCCACTTGGACTGGTTGGGAAACCTTGCAAACAGACCCTTGAATTACTTGTTATATTATTATGTACGCTTACTCCGTGCTCTGCTGTCTTATAATACACTTAGGAAGTTGAGAACAGCAACTTAACATGCAAGCCTTGCTATAGCTTACAATTTATCAAGTATTACCCAGCACTAGGCTGAAAGTATGCTACGCCGCGCCGGCGATTGCAACGTGGTTCAATAATCTTTTTTTCTAATATACATAAAACCACGGTGGAACAACAAAACGTAACAATGCTTGGAACGGAAGGAGCTGGTTAAGACGAGGTAAATCCATTTTTATCCATGCTTTCATCTGGGTGGGACTGTCATAGACAATGCTTGATGAATAGATGGCTAGACGAGAGAGATTTAGCGATCTCTGGTATGAACATGTGTATTTATATTTATTCAATCTTTTGAACCTACGAAGAATAAGAATTAACTATAAGTTAGGATCATTGTTTTCATCACCCTGCATGTGTGTAATGTACGGCAACAAATGAGAAAACAGATGATTAATAGGTTAAGCAAATACTGCAGAGCAAAGCAGCAAGGGCAAACTTTATCATAAAATATTTTTTGTCATTCCATTACTGTGAAGTTATGCTACAACTATCGTTAATCATAATTATGTATCGAATGCCTCAATCAAATTCCATCTAGCTAAATAAAACTGAATCAATTTTGCAAACCATACTTAGGACTCGGTAAAACACTACATTTGTTTGTTGGTAAACCATACTTAGGACAGATAATCAGTTGTATTTATCACGTACAACATAATCATCCATGATACAATATGTCATCAACGAAATTAAAAAATAGGGAAAAACAAACAAAATTATGATAGTGATATTCTTGTTGGTGATATGCCCTAGAGGCAATCATAGAGATGATTGTATCACGTCTATATTTATAAATTATAGAATAAATGTTATTATATTCCTTGAATGAATCAACGGTTATAAAGATTAACAAGTATGTGACTTGTTGGTGAAACTCTTTAACTTATATGATATTGTTCTAAATGTATCTCTGGTCGGATGTCACTGGTCAGAACACTAGTGGCTTACCGACCAGCACATGTATTGATTGATGACCATGTTTCACCGGTCATAGATATAGGGATATCAAATCAATAATGTGAACACATGTTAGAGAACATGGTGTTGGATTGACCCACCTTGAGACACTATTGAGATTGTTATGATTTTAGATGTCATCAGTTGGTCTCAAACAATGATGATGTATAATCCTTAGACTTGAGATCAGCATGGTTTTCTACATGTGTAATAGTGCACTTCGGGGTTGCCAAATGCTACTCCGTAACTAGGTAGTTATAAAGGTAGCTTTCGGGTATACTATGAAACATGCGGAGGAATGTGATTGGTCGGATATGGGATGTCTCTCCTAACATAATAGGAGAGATATCTCTAGGCCCCTCGATGTGATCTGATAAAGAAAGTTCATGGCCATGCCACTAGTGGTCGAAGAGTCGACTATACGATGTTATCCGACACTTGATTGAGAAAGTATTGAACAGTCCATAGATGACAAATTATCTCACCTAGAGTTCAACCAGATATCATGAGGCAAAGGGAGAATACACGAATAGGTCGTTCAGTTCGATCAAATACAGACTAGTCGTATGGAGCTATGAGCTGGTCGTAGACTGGTCGAATATGATCAGTAACTAGTCGTAAGGAGTTACGAACTGGTCATGAATAAATATGAACTAGTTGTATAGAGATACGAGCTGGTCGTAAGTGATAAGAATCTACTCGTAGATCATATTGCATTAAGGTTCGTTCGATATAATTTAAGTGTATTTGGGAATCGCTATGTCCTGCTAGGAACCGCTAACGACTAGTGGTCAGAAAAGAGTTTTTGAGTCACAACCAATTACTCATGAACCTACAGGGTCACACACTTAACGGGTTAGCACAAACGAGTTCGGATAGGATCTGTCATGGTCTCTATATAAGGAGATGCATAAGACTGTTGGAAGATACGAGACAGACACGCAACGTGAGTTGCTCCTCTGAAGCCCTAGCCGCCATCTTCTCGAGAGAGCCCTGCCGTGCGAGTTGGTGCTAGTACACCGACATACGGTGTTCCATCCCTAGGCGTGTGGATACCGTAGAGACGTTGTTGCGTTACTGTTGCACTCAAGGATGATCCACGACTTCGCAAGGAACGCGATTGGTTGCTGGAGGAGACGATTGACACCGAGGACATTGGACGATCGACTACGACCACTGCATCAATGCACTCGACGTTGGATCAGGCTACTCCAATTCTTCTTCCGCTGCACTTCGCGTCTAGTGGTAACGATCTATGATCTCCTACTTGCATGGCTTCCTGGTTTACGTGGTAGAATTTTTGAATTGCCAGCTAGTGTAGCCTACCCATATCCCTTCAATACTTAAAAAAATGCATGTCGATGTGTGCCGTAAATTATAAATGCTAAAAATTCTCCGCAAATGTGAGAAATATTTCTACCTTTGCAACGTGGCGCGGGCGAAGGGGAGGAGTGCTAGTTCATTTTAACTAACATGCAATTACATAAATAAATCATTACTAACCTAATTCAAAAGGGCCTCACTAATCAGAATGTCACTGACTAATCATCCAACTAAATGGATTGTAATTAATCATCTAATTGCATGGCTTTGTGTCAACAAATACTAACTAATCAACTTACATGTGGGTCGTATTGTCTGTGGTTCATTCACATTACACTGTTGCTAGCTAGTTGCTTACAGGAGGGCCCAAACTCCAGTCACAAAGAGAAAACAACACAGAGGGAAGGAAGCAAAGCAAGGAACAAAGGAGGCGCAGAGGTGGCTTAGGCAAGGCTTGACACCGGTGAAGGCGCCGACATCGGTGGCTGAGGATGGGAAAATGAATTGTCGGGAGGGAGAGGGGGCTAGGGGGCAACGCTGCGGCTTGGACGACGCTGGTCTGAGCTAGTGGCGAGGCATGGCGATTGGCCGCAGGGAAGGAGTGGCGACGGCGTTGGAGGGGGAGAGGGAGAATAATAGGGGAAGCATGTCCATGAGCATGGTGCAAGGAGATCACCGATGTAGTTTCTGGCAATAGGGAGTGACCGAGGTGGGCCTGTGGCGGGAGCCACGGCCGGCGCGGCGTGCTTCCCACGGCGACAGCGCCCTGGAGAGGTAGAGCCCAAATCAGGGGCTAGGCACGAGAGAGGAAGGCATGAGGATGCTACCCATAGAAGGAATTGGAACGGGCCTTGCCGGAGGGGAGGGCGGTGTCCAAGGCGGCGGGTTTGCCCAGTTTTGGGGAAGATGATGACGTTGGTTGCTTTGGTGGTGAAAAACCCAAATCCATTGAGGGGAAACACGCGTGATGTGGCGGAACACGACGTGACGTGGAAGGAATCGACCGAAGTTCAATGGTTCTATGGAATAGGTAGGGTGAGTGCGGTGGCCGGCGTAGGCATACACTACTACAAAAAGGCTAATACTGCACGCTTCATCACAAACGATTGACCAAAACCATCTGTATTACATGCAATCATAGACAGTTTTGGTTTAGAGATCGTCTCATCGCATCTTGGCCGTGCTAAAACCGTCTCAGGAAGAGGTAATATCACGACGGTTCATAGCTAATAACGTCGAAACATCTGCGGATAATGTTACATATCACGACGGATAATTACATATCAAACGGTTTCAAATCAGATGTGAAACATCACGCACGGTTCTAACAATAACCGCTCGTGATATTACCACATATCACGATGATTTTTGTTATAACCGCTCGTGATAATATCGCCATACCCACGGTGAGTTTCTTCGTCGCCGCGCGTCGTTCGCCGCCATCCGCCGGCCCCGATGCGTCTCTTCGTCAGATCGATCCGCTTTGGCTCTCGATGTCGTCTCTTCGCCTCACGCTCGAATTTATTCCTTGTTTTATAAAAGGATCATCCGCCATCCAAGATGATCATCCCCACATATTTATAAAAAAAACAGAAATGGCTGCCTCTTCCTTGTCGCCAGTATTGATGGCCTTTCGCCGACTGCATAAGCACTCTCTCGGTGTACGTTGAACTGCGTCTTTGCGGAAGAACACTGCTTGATCAACAAATGTCTTCACTCTCTCGCCGGGCGGAGAATTTGCCGAGCAAGTGACGGCCACCTTCCGCCGCCTTGACATCCTCCTCCGCCGTGTCTTCGGGTGATCTCCCACTTTCGGCGAAGTTTATCGTCATCGACGTAGTCCTCCAAAATGACGTTGCACGCCTCTGGAGGCTTGCCGTCACTTGGATCACAGATCGAGGCGGCAGATAATCGAGTCGACTGTGCCGAGACCCCTTAAAGGGAAGAGAGCCTATGGGCTCAATTCTTCTTGGTTCAACAGTCCGAGGGTCTTCGAGAGACACTTGAACGAGCGCCACGGTGGGTGAACGATTTCAGCTTCATTCACGATGATCGTGAACCGTCTGATGCCGACACCGTCGCCTATGAAGTATTGAAGATGGAGATAGCAGCCTACCTCCGCCACTAGAAAAACTTTGTTTATTTATAGGTTTCTACTTTTTTTAATCTTTTTGTAACGCCATGCTATTTGGCCATATATATGAAAATTCCAAAATAAAAAAAAAGTTTGGAGGTGAAGTTACTATATTAATTATATGTTGAATTATTATATATATATATATATATATATATATATATATATATAAAGAGACGGTTTTGTGGAAAAACAAAATCTAGTTTGGAGGTGAAGTTACAATTAATATTAATTATATGAGAGATGGTTTAGTGGAACAAAAATTATATATATATATATATATATATATATATATATATATATATATATATATATATATATATAGTTAAAGCAAATTTTAGCAAGATTTAAATGACAAAATTGACATATAAACATGTAATTTCTTCATGTCATGTAAGTGTATATACAAGATAAATATACTTGAGAAAAACTATATCACCGACGGTTCCATAATAGAACCGTCGTGATAAGTCTCTTTATTAGTACGAGCCCTGCCGCTAGGGTTTGCGCCGCCTCTAACTCTCGTCACTCCCCACCGCTAGGTTTGCGCCGCCCTAACTCGCCACCGCCTAGCGATTTACTCCGCTCCTTCCCACCTCGACGCCACCGCCGACTTCGCGCCGCCGCCGCTTAACCCCGCCGTTGCCGCCACGGCAGACACCACTCAGACCGCACAAGACACTCATACGATAGTAGTGTCTTCGCATGTCGTCGATCGTGCCACAACCACGGTGACGCCGCCACCCTGCCACCGGGCTTGGCCTGGCTGTCGCTGCTCCGCCATGGCTTGGTTTTCCGCCGGCCTCCTCGCGCCGGCCCCGGCAAGGTTTGCTTTCCCATCCTCCTCTATTCTCCTCTAGATCTGTTAGCTTAATGTCTTGTGTTGAGTTTGATTTTTATGCTTGAGCCTTAAGTTGTGTCCCCGATGTTTGTGTGATTTATGCAAGGTGAAGGAGATGGATGAGGGTTGTCTTGGTGGTGGGGGTCGCCGTTAGTTCTTGTCTCTTGAGGTATCACCCTACCTTACTCCCTCTCTATCTCTACCCCCATGCTCTGTGATGAAAATGGCTAGTGGATGGATGCCGAGGGCTACTCTTGGTGTGGTGGCGGGTTTGGACACCTTGGTCTTGTCTTCCTGCTCAATGATGTTAATAGTCTTATCTTTGAAATTGAATTGATAATTAGTTCCCCCTTGCTCGTGATGTAATGATGTTAATAGTCTTATGCTGAAATTGAAGTGATAATTAGTTCATATTAATAGTCCCTTGCTCGTGATGTAATGATGTTAATAGTCTTATGCTAAAATTGAATTGATAATTAGTTCATATTAATAGTCCCTTGCTCGTGATGTAATGATGTCAATAGTCTTATGCTGAAATTGAATTGATAATTAGTTCATATTAATAGTCCCCTTGTTCATGCCGGTCAAGTTCTCCTACCTCTTGTGTACTGTGCACGCTCTACCATTCCATTCATAATCTCTTCTCTATAAAGTCTCAGCGGTGGCTGCTTGTGCCATTAAACGACATCATATATTATATTATTTAGTCCTGACCATTAGGGGTTGTCACCATGAAGGAAAATCCGGGCAACCTCATTGAGCCCATCAGTTTAGTATGGATATTCAATTACACGGATTGGGCGTCGCTATGTTCGAGAGTACGCGTTGATCAGCTTCTGTGGAAGTGGCATCATCTATCAACCAACAATTCTTAAGCATGTAATTGTCTTTAAAGCCAACAAGAACACCAAGCAACAAGTTGAGAATTCTTTTGAAATATGAGAATGGTTGCTTGGTGTTCTTGTTGGGTTTAAAGACAATTACATGCTCAAGAATGGTTAGTCGCTAATACATGATGCCACTTCTCCAATGGAGTACTCACAAGATCAACGACACTTTCGAATGTAGCGACGCCCAATCGTGTAATTGTATGTCCCGACTCTCCTTGCATCCATACTTTTTATACTTGCAAGGGCTCAATGAGGTTGCCCGTGGCTACCGCCTCATCCTTCTCATGTCAAGGACGATCCCCCAAAGTGGCCGAGAGACTCATTATATATATATATATATATATATATATATATATATATATATATATATATATATATATATATATATATATATATATATATATATATATATATGATGCCTGATTTAATGGCACAAGTGTTGGAAATATGCCCTAGAGGCAATCATAGAGATGATTATATTTCATTATGTTCATGACATTAGATAATGTGTTATCTTGTTCCTAGAATAATATTATTAATATTGATTATCAAGTATGTGACTTGGTTGTGAAACTCTATATTTCTACAATAATTATTCTCATACGATCCCTGGTCGTAAACATATGAGGACACATATGAATAGACTAGCATATGTATTGGTTGATGACTATGTTTCACGAGTCATAGATATGGAGATATCAAACCAATAATATGGACACATGTTAGAGAACATGATGTTGGATAAGACCCACCTTGAGGCACTATTGAGATTGTTATGAATCTATGTGTCATTAGTTGGTCTCAAGCAATGATGATGTATAATCCTTAGACCGAGATCAAGATGGTTTTACATGTGTAAGAGCACTCTTAGGGGTTGCTAAACGCTACACCGTGAATCGGGTAGTTATAAAGGTAGCTTTCGCATGCTCAAACATGGAAAGGAATGTGACCGGTCGGATATGGATTTGCCCTCCTAACGTAACAGAGAGATGTCTTCGCCCTCAGATCGATAAAGAAAGTACATGGCTATGCCACCAAGAGTCGGGTGTTCACCACGAAGTTATCTCGACATCGACGAGAAAGTATTGAATAGTCCATGGATGACACAACATCTCACCGGAGTTCAACCGACATCGTGAGGCAAAGGGAGTATACACGAGTAGGTCGCCAGTCGGTCAGCCATGCATCGGTCGTATGCAAATACGAGCTAGTCGAGATCGGTCGAACGTAATCACAGAGTGGTCGAATCTTGCCGTAAGGAGTTACGAATCGTCGTGACTACATACGAACCGGTCGATACGATAGGACTCGGTCGTAAGTGATGAAGACCTGATCAGAGATCATATTGCATTAAGGTTCGTCCGATATAATTTGTGTGTATTCGAATCGATATGTTTCGCTAGAGCCGCCATTACGACTCGTGGTCGGAAGGGTTTCCAGTCACAACCAACTACACATGAACCTGCTGTGGTCACACACTTAACGGGTTGAACAAACCAAAGACGTAATACGATTCAGAACGGTTCGGATAGGATCCGCCACGAGCACTATATAAGGAGGTGCATGAGGTCATGGGAGGCATGCGTGAAACACCACCAAAACCCTAGCCGCCATCTTCTTGAGAGCTCCACCGCGGCGATTTGGTGCCGCACACCGGCGCACAAGCAAGCCCACCGCTGGGGCTTTATAGAAAAAAGTCATCACAGACGGTTTCAGCCACAAACCATCTATGATATGTACTTATCGCAGACGGTTTCAGCCACAAACCGTCTGTGAAAGTATGCATCACAGATAGTTCAAAACTGTCTGTGATGACCTCATGTCATCACTGACCCATAAACTCAAACGGCTCACGAAACCGTCTGTGATAACATTTTTAAACCGTCTGTGAATACCTTTTCTGTAGTAGTGATAGTACAATGTCACGCTGGGCTTGACTCGGCTATCGATGCGCAAGTGGGGAAGGAAGAAATGGAGCATGAGCGAAGGGCAAGAGGGGGGAGGAACCGAGTGTGTGGGCGGCGGGGAGGATTTGGGGGAGGGGGAGCCGTTGTCATGGGCGTGTATGAAGGAGAGCAACCGGGCACTACGATTCACTCGATGGTTCGTTGCGCGAAGGAAAAGGGAGGAGACGCTGCGCTCAGTGGTCTATCCACAGGCCAACCGATCAAATGGCCCAAACGCGCGACAAGGCAATGCAGGCAAAGAAATTCGATGGGCGTGCGGAGATGCGTGAGTGGGAGAAAATCCCCGCCAAACCCGGAGAGGCTAGCGATTTGTGGCGCTATGGGGAAACAGCCTGAATGGTTCTACACGCTTCGAGAGGCCGCTCGCCTGGGAAAAGGATGGGGCTACCCCCAGCGACGGCGTTGGAGGTGGATTCGTGCCATTCGCCTGGCAAAAGGTCGAATCTGCCCTCGGCTAGGGCGTCGGTGGCGCTAGCGCATCATTCGCATGGCTAAAAGTCAGGATTGCCCCCGACGGAGGAGCCGGTGACGGTCTCACGAGGCAAAAGGTCGGAATTGTCCCCGGCGGAGCAGGCGGAAGCTTCGTGAGCCTGTACGCGTGGATGCTCCATCCTTCGTCCATTGGTTTGGGGAAATGGCGTGTCGGGCCATGGTCCGAACGATATCCACTGCAGAGAGGGCGACGAGATCCGCCGAGCTCACCGATTTGGTACATCCTTATCCGATCTATATGCCCACTCCTGGCGCCGCATTTCACTTTCTTCGTGGCTTTGGATTCCTAAGGGTGCGTGCTTCGGGGAGTTAGGGTTTCCAGCTAGTAATCGGGAGGTTCATCGATTGGGGTGGCGAGCAAGGGTGGTCAAGCGGGTCCGTGATCCGTCGCCACTAAAGCGCTCGTTTACTGAAGTAGTTCGGGGAGAGAAGATGGATCGGGGAAGAGGTCGGTTCCCGCATCGTTTTGGGGGTGGTGGTCACAGCATTGGGGGGAAAAGGTCTGCCCCTAAGGAATGGATGGATGGTGACGACTTGCTGGTAGAGGATGATCTGAGAGCGAAATTTCATTGGGATCAAGAGCAGAAGAGGAGAAATCGGGAGATTCATCATAGAGGTTACCAATTTGGCTCTCAGGAAATGACTAGAGACCGATTTGAGTCGAGGGATTTTGGGGGTTCTGGTAGGGGAAATTTTACTTGGGGGAGAGGGTGGTAGGAAGATCCTAACAAAAATACGCAGGGTAGAGAAGGAGGGTTGCATTGGGAGGATTCTCATCGAGGGAGTTTCCGAGGGGGTTTGACGGGCAGAGGTGGTAACCCTAGATCTGATAGAATCAGAGATGATGTTAGTCGGGATTCCGAGACAGGTTTTGCAAAAGGGGAAGATCTGAAAAAGAACTTGGGTGATATTGGACCTAATACTGGGGTGCTCCGAATGAAGGATCGTGGAACTTGCTTTAGATGTTTACAAATGGGTCATCATTAAGCTAGGTGTTCTAATCCTCCGGTTTGCTACAAGTACAAAAAAAAACAGGACACATGACTTCTGGTTGTCCTGAGGAACAGAAAAAGTTGGGGCTGAAGTTATGTGGGTTTGGAATTCCTAGACAAGGTTTTTACAGTTTACAAGTTCTTAGATTAGAATTGGCTTAGCAAAGAAGTCGCTTCAGGGTGTTGAGTGTTAAGAGGATCACCTCGTGTCAAGATTGAGGCTGAACTGAAGCATTTAATCCAAGCTAACTAGGATTGGAAGGTGGGAAAACTATCAGATTCTGAGTATGCAGTGGTGTTTCCCTCTAAAGAAATGTTGGAGACATGGTCTAAAACTAGAGGAGTTGAATTGGCACTTTATTCTATCAAAGATAAGATAGAGAAATCCAATATGGACCCTGAAGCCTCTTTAGTCCTTAAGTCATCTTGGGTCAAAGTCTCTGGAATCCCTATACGAGCAAAAACAGTTGAGATTGTGAAGGAAATTGCTAGTACTGTTGGGGAACCATTAGAAGTGGATGAGGTAAGTTTGGTGAGGGTTGATCCTGTTACGGTGAAAGTCTTGGGTAGAGAGCCTTCTAGTATAAATTGCTTTGTGGAAATTTTTATTAATTCTGTGGGATATAAAATCAAATTTGAAGCAGAAAGGGGTGCAGGTGGGAAGAAGGGAGCTCCAGTCTGTGATCACTTTAACAAATCTCATTTTCATAGGAAGGATGATGAGGATGATAAGGAGGAAGAAGAATCTAATCGGAGTAACCATAAGACTGAATAAGAGAAGTTGGCGGAGAAGTTTGGGGGTGATACTCATCAAACTTCTGAGCAGAAAAGTGGGGGTGATTCCCACAAGCATAAAACTAGGCAACAAAGTGAGGTGGAGTCTGATGTGGAAGTGGAGTGTGTTCAAGAATTGCAAATTAATGAATGCTGACAGCCAAGCTCTTGCTATAGTTCCCTTAGCTTATAGCTTTCCTTCTTTAGTCTTATCTCAAAGGGAGTTGGTTGTCAGGCTAGATAGGGATTTAGATAGGAGTGGTCAGGATAATGAAGGTTTGTCTGAAGGGGAGTTGGAGGACCAAGCTCTTTCAAATGATATTGTAGTTCATACTAAAGATGGCCCCACCTTGATGGTTGCTTCTCTTTGGCCTTGTTCACAGTCTCCTGCTTCTCAGAAGCAGTCTCTGTTGGATCAAAAGTCTAATCTTCAGGAGGGATTAAAAATGTGGTTCATCAATCTCAACGACAATTGTCTAAAAAATGTAGGGTGTCAGTTTAGCAGGTTGATGTTGGAAGCAGTGAGGAGATAAGAGAGGAAGTTAGGAGTATGGCTAGGAGGGCAACTTGAGAGGAGGCGGCAATTTTACCTATAAGGGATGAAATTCAAGAAGATTGGACTCTCTCTAAGAAGAAAGGGGTTAAGAACAGGTTCAAAGAGCCACAGGTGGCTACCAGAAAAAGTTCTCGTATCCAAGACCAAGGGATCCCCATGTAGGAGAAAGCTTCTTTGCTAAAGTCTATTCAAAATCTAGAGACTCAAGGTAAGTCTACTAATAATACTTTTACTATTCTTAATGATGCTCCTGCTAATTATTTAGAACATGTTGTGTCATCGTGTGGAATTGTTTTGGGGTCCCAAGATGAAGATGCCTTGGGGGTGATTTCTGCCTTTCAGGCGAGTGAAGTGGCTCGAGCTGTTATTGCCAAAGCAGAGATCGAGTTGGTCTCTAAGAGAAATCAGACATAGGTTAATGTGGAGTCTAATGAAGGGGTGATGGGGGTGTTGAGATTGATATCAATGCTATTGACAATAAGTCCAAGGGGCTGTAGGTTTTAAAGTTCAGAAGAAGATTAAAGGTAAGCTGATAAAAGATAGGTTCCCTTCCAGAAAGTGTAAAGCATGAAGATTCTTTTTTGGAATATTAGAGGCTTTGGTAAGCTTGCTAGGAAAAGGCAATTGAAGGAGATGATTGTTAAAGAGAGATTTGATGCAGTTGGGCTTCAGGAAACTATTAAACAAGATTTTGCTGAGAGGGATTTGAAGGAAATATCAGGGAATGGGGATTTTGGTTGGAGCTGGATTCCTGCCAATGGACACTCAGGGGGCATTTTGTTAGGGGAGAGAAAAGACAAATTGGACATTGAAGGGGTTGACCATGTCAGATTCTTTGTGAATATGGTGGTGAGACATAAGTTGAACAATTTCAGGTGGGAGCTGGTGACAGTTTATGGGCCTGCTAATCATGAGTTGTCTCTTGTTTTTCTTGGGGAGTTACATAGCAAAATTCAGACTTCTGGACTCCCTATTGTTTTAGGGGGATTTTAATTTGATTAGGAAAGTTGATGATAAAAGCTCTAGCGTTGTTAATCACTCTCTAATGGATAGTTTCAATGATTTTATTTCAGCTAACAAGTTGTTGGAGATTAAAAGAAGTTGTTCTAAATTTACCTGGACTAATAAACAAAGTTGTACTATCATGGTGGAATTGGATAGAAACCTGGTGTCTACAGATTGGGAGGATAAGTACCCTTTGAGCAATGCCTGCAATTTGATCAGAGTAGGTTCTGATCACAGTCCCATTGTTTTGAACTCTGGGGGTGAAAGAGAAATTACTTCAGGGTAGTTTCTCTTTGAGAAAAAAATGGTTATATCAGGAGGGGTTTAAAAAAGAGGTTATGCAAAAATGGGGTGAGCTTAGCTTGAAAGCCCCTAATACTAGTTACTCTTTGGATAAGTGGGTCGGGGGTTTAGCCTCCTTAAGAAGGTTTTTGAGAGGTTGGGTGCTAATTATAATGGGGAATATAAAAGAGAGAAGAAATGTCTTCTAGAGCAACTCAGCAGTCTTAATAGCAGGGCTGAGAGGCAAGGCTTAACTACTGAGGACTGGATTTCTAGATACAAGGCAGAAAAGGACTTAGAAAACCTGTATGAGATAGAGGAAAGATCTTGGCAGCAAAGACGGGGTGTGAAATGGATTACTCATGGAGACTCCAACACCAAGTTCTTCCATAGTTGTGCAAATGGCAGAAGGAGAAAGAACTATATTTTCAATCTGGACGATGATGGAAGTGTTTTAACTGAAGAAAGTGACATTAGAAATCATATCTACAAGTTTTACAAAGGTTTGTTTGGTTCTGGAATGAGAGAGAGTGTGCATCTGGCTAATGATTTCTAGGGTGTAGATAACAGAGTTTCTGATGGGGATAATGATAGTCTGGTGCAAGCTTTCTCTGAAAAAGAAGGTTGGGAAATCATTAAAGAGCTTCCTGATTCCTTCGCTCCTAGTCTAGATGGCTTCCCTACCTTCTTCTATAAGACCTTTTGGAGGGTTATCAAAAAGAGTTTTATGGGCTTAGTGAATGATTTCTTTGATGGCAAACTAGACCTGAAGAGGTTAAACTATGGGGTGATCACCTTAATCCCTAAGGTCACTGAGGCTAACTATATCAAGCAGTTTAGACCCATTTTTCTGATGAATGTCAGCTTTAAGATCATCACTAAGCTTGTAGCTGTAAGATTAGGCAGAATTGCAACTAGAGTAATCAGTGTGAATCATACTACCTTTATCAAAGGAAGATATATTCTGGATGGGGTGGTGGCCCTGCATGAGATTTTGCATGATCTGAGAGTTTCCAAAAGAAAAGGCATTGTTCTTAAATTGGATTTTGAGAAGGCTTATGATAAGACCCAGTGGGATTTCTTATAAGAAGTTATGAAAGGGAAAAGATTTCCTGGCAAATGGATTGACTGGGTGATGAGTTCGGTTGGGGGGGGGGGAGGTGAGCATCAATATTAATGGCTCAGTGGGTAATTACTTCTCCACTCACAAGGGTTTAAGGTAGGGAGACCCTTTGTCTCCTCTGCTGTTTAATTTGGCAGCTGATGCCCTGGCAGTGATGATAGCTAAAGCTCAAGAGCAATGTCTAGTTAAAGGGGTGGTGTCTCATTTAATCCCAAGGGGTGTGTCTTTATTGCAATACGCAAATGACACCGTCTTGATGATAGAATGTGAGGACAAGTCTATTCTTAACCTTAAATTTTTGTTGTATTGCTTTGAATGGATGTTTGGTTTAAAAATCAATTACCATAAGAGTGAAGTGTTTGTTATAGGGGTGGATCACTTGGAAGCTTTGAAAGTATTTAATAACTTCAACTGTAAGTTGGGTGTTCTTCCTCTTACTTATTTGGGTATTGATATTGGAGATAGACATCTTTATCAGATAGGTAGAATCATGAGTAAGCTTGGGAAAAGGTTGGACAATTGGAAGAACAACCTTCTGTCTTTTAGGGGCAGGTTGATTCTGACTAACAGCTGTCTTAGCAGCTTACCAATCTATACAATGGGGTTTTATAGGTTAAATGAGGAGACTCAGAGGAGAATGGATAGTATTAGATCTAGATTCTTTTGGAGAGGAGCTAATGATAAGTTTAAGTATCACATGGTCAATTGGAGAGCAGTTTGCAATCCCAAAGATTTTGGAGGTTTAGGGGTGTTGAATACTAGATTGATGAATGGCTGCCTATTAAGTGAATGGATTTGGAGGATTAGTAGAGCTGAGAAGGAGATCTCGTATAGGATTTTAAAAGCTAAATACTTCCCCAGGGGTGATTTTAGAAACTCTATACCTAGCAGAGCTTCTCAGTTCTAGAAATCCATCCATAAAGTGAAACATTTTTTTTAATCTGGGGGCTTCTTACCAGATAGGTAATGGGAGGAATGTTTACTTCTGGCATGATGTTTGGTTAGGCATGTGTCCTTTAAAAATTAAGTATGACCTGTTGTTTAGAATCTGTTCTGAACCTGCTATCAAAGTTTTAGATTGTCTTTTGAAAGGGGTATGGCACATTAAGTTCGACAAGAATCTTGGTAGGGAGGAAGTAAGTTTGTGGAAAAAATCTTAAAAAGGATATAGTTGGAGTTTGGCTAAATGAAGATAGGGACCAGGTGGGGTGGTGCCTAGATAAGAAAGGTCTTTTCACTGTAAAATCTTTGTATCAGCATCTGGCTTTTGGTGGTGTTGTAAATAGGAGATTGAAGAAGTTGTGGTCTAGTAGGATTCCTCTAAAAGTAAAATTTTTCTTGTGGCTAACCTACCAAAACAGATTACAGACAGCTGATCAACTTAAAGCTAAAGGTTGGAAAGGGAATGCTAACTGTATTTTATGTGGGTGTTGGAAGATGCAAATCATGTTTTCTTTAATTGTGTCTTAGCCAAATTTTCTTGGTCCTGTTTTAGAGAGATTTTAGGGTGGAAGAGGTGCTCGGACTCTTTAGATGATTTTCACTTTTGCTGGTTGGACTCATGGGGTGCTAGTAATTATCATGTCGCCCTTCTCAGTTTTGCAGTTCTTATTTGGACACTATGAAAAATCAGGAATAAGCTGGCGATTGAGGGGAATCTCCCTAGGCATCCTCATGAAGTGATTTTCAAATTTATGTCGTGTTTGCAGCGATGACGGGTGCTAATCAAGGAGGACGAGTAGACGAAGCTGGATAGTCTAGTTATCTCTGTAGAAAGATGGCTAAAGCTTTACTGTACGCTGGATATTTGTAACTCTTAGCTGTTTGTCCTGGTGTTTTGGTCTGTGTAGCCCTAGACTAGTTGCTACGGTTCAGTTTAGTTTCTCTTGGTTTAGGCCTTATTGTTAGCTGGTTTTCCCAGTTTGCTTTGCCTCTGTTGAGGGTGTCTGTATCTTTTGGATATTAGCTTTCTATAAAAGTGGGGAATTTCCTTTCTCAAAAAAAAAAATTTTTGTGGCGCTATAAGGAGTTGGCTATACATAAGAGATACTTATTAGAAAATGGCCTAATTAACTAACTACTCCTTCTGTTTGGTTATATTTATCCGTGGACTCGGGAGTATCAGTTTCAACATATTTGTTTATTGAGGGAATTTAGAGTGCAGTTATTACGATTTTTTTCTCTCTATCTACCCTACTTAAATGTTTTGGAAGAGGTTAAGTGGTTGTGGTATATCATTCAATATGAACATATATGGTTATTTCTCATTAAGTATTTTCTAGGTCTAGTGCTTCTTTGATTTGTGTGCATGGAGGTTATGGACAAAAAACAGCGAAACAGAGAGTATTATATAGATAGATCGGCAGTACAAGCTAAGGTTGGTAATTATAAGTATCATGATTATTCCGGCCGGCGGGCTGGGGCTTATTTGGTGTAGTTATGGCGTGGAAATGTGCAATGTGAGGGCGGTCTCACCTGTTGCAATTATATTTTTCTACAGAGGCAGCAGCATAAAGCAAGAACTTTTCAACCTATCAAGATCCATCTTGGTCGGCTTTGGAAGTCACTTGGATTGGAAACCAGTGCAAGAAGAAGAAATTAGTCTACGTAGATTACTAATTGATGCCTTCGATCTCATGTGAAGACGATGCGCTGCTATTCAGGATTCAAGCACCTCGTTTCATCCACACATATATACGATAATACGATCCATTCGAGGCAAAATGGTAGGATTTTCTGAAGATTCCCGCAGACGAAGAAAGAAAAAAGCTGGAGCAATTACACATCGTATTCGATCGCGCCTCAGCCAGGATCTCCAGGTTGTGCGCGCGTGAGCATATTCAGCATAATTTGCGCGCCGCACCCGCTTGCAATTTAATTTTAAGGCTAGTACCCGATCGATCATGACTAGTGAGTGCATGACACGATATATCCAAGCATGTTGCTTCAAGTTGTACTACCCCCTGCCTTGTTAATGCAGTGATCGATCATGAGCACCACCCAATTTTGACCACACAGGCTGTATGTGTATCATTGAGAACACTGTTTCAGAGGCAGATAAAAGTTCAGGCCATTCTGAAAATACAAGTGCACAATGTTAATTAATTAAGTGTTGATCGAACAGTTGAGAATGAGATCGTCTGTAAATTTAGAAGAAAGCATGGGCATTTTGCATGTACTCGTCGTACTGGAAAAAAAAAGCCACTAGCTGTGTCTTCATCAACAGGAGCAGCATTTTTCGTTAAAAAAAAACAGGAACAGCATTTCAGTTTTTCTTTTTAAAGGTGGAATAACGTTTCAGTCGCTGTAGCATGCATTAACAAAATTAGTACCGTCGATGACATTAATTAACCTCCATTATTGAAGCGGATTAGATCCGTGATACGCGCTAATCGCCACCGTCCAGTCCTACCTCTCCTTCCCGTTGACTTCTACTCATGCAGGAGCACACCACCCCCAACGACTCGTCTGATCCCTATATATACTATACCTTGCAACTCCCTTGTCCTGTATCACAAGCCAATTATTACTTGCTGCAATCCCAACTTGCACTGTGACAACCACTAGCTAGTAGGAAGCAAGGACAACAATGGCCGAGGAGAAGCACCACCACCACCACTTGTTCCACCACCGCAAGGAGGAGGAGCAGGTTCCCGCCGCGGAGGCCGTCGTCGTCCAGGAGATGACCTACGGCGGATACGGTGGCGACGGCGCCGGTTACACCGGTGGGTACACCGAGACCACCACCACCACCGCGGTGGTCGCGGAGGTGGCGGTCGACGACGAGGAGGAGTACCGGAGGTTCAAGAAGGAGGAGAAGGAGCACAAGCACAAGGAGCACATGGGCGAGCTCGGCGCCCTCGCCGCCGGCGCCTACGCCATGGTAATGAACATTAATTCATTCTGTTACCCATGGTAATTAGTGATCGATGATATGTACTAAAATTCTCATGGTAATTAAACTGGATCGGCGATGACCGCGTGCAGCATGAGAGGCACGAGGCGAAGAAGGACCCTGAGCACGCGCACAGGCACAAGGTGGAGGAGAGGATCGCCGAGGGGGCCGCGCTGGCCGCCGGCGGGTACGCCTTCCACGAGCACCACGACAAGGAGGAGGCCAAGGACGAGACCAAGGAGCACAAGAAGCACCACCACCTCTTCTGAATTGGACTGCTCCTGAATTTCCTGACCGATCGATCGAGTTCTCAACAAGGCATGCATGCTTACATTTGCACGCGTGCAAGCATGCCTTCACTGTGTTGCTGCTGCTAATAATCCCATGCATGCATTGCTGTTTATGCGCATGCATGAGTCTAATTTAATCATTGTGTTGTAATTTGGCCTTTGATAATATAATTTCAATAAGAGCCTAGTTGTTGCGGCTCCCTATATATCTTTGTCCCTCGTTATTTTGAGGGTTAAGTGTCTAAAAAATTGGGGTTAAGTTGCAGTTGCAATATACTATGTAGTTGATGTGAGTAGACACGGAGCTCGGCCTTAGACCGCTAGGGCACAATGACCCGAGGTCCAGGATCAAAATACCAAGTAAACTTTCTTGAAAAATTAGTAAAATACGGTTTAGACCTAAAAGCAGTGGGCTGTCCTGAGACTTGGTCCATGGCAGCTCCGCCCGTGGATGTGAGCGCTAGTGTTATATATTCAAATGACGCCCGTTAATTGTAAATCGAATTAGTAATTCACCGTTCCTTAAAAAAATTAAGAATACAAATTATACACGCACAGGCTGTTTATAACTGCATATATGCAAAAGGATGTAATCTACGTACAAGCTAGCCTGAAGCCCTGAACGAAACAATACAGGAGAGTAATTTAACGAACAAACATATGCAATCCAATAAAAAAAAATCCAACTAGCCGAGGCGCACCCGTGGATCGACTCTGGGAAACAGTAGGATATACAAGTAGAGGGCGCACGTCCGATTTATTACACACTACAAGTACAATACATATGCATATATATGGCATGATGGCGGCGCGGCTACAAGTATATTTTAATCAGTGGTGGTGTCCATGGCGGCGGTGCTTCTTGGCGTCTTTCTTCTCGTGATGCTCGTGGAAGGCGAAGCCGGCGCTGCCGACGGCGATGGTGGCGGCGATCTCTTCCTTGATCCTGTGCGAGCGCGCGTGCTCCGGGTCCTTCTTCGCCTTGTGCTTCTCATGCTGCACGTACGTAAATGTTCAGAAATCAGTAACTGTACTAGGAAGTAGTAACTGAACAGAATTACAGGAGAAACTAACGATCGACGACCAACGAGCAATTCACGATCTCGGTCAGTTAATTAAGCAGAGCAAGGTTATTTGATTTCGTTGGGTGCATGATGCAGCTAGCAGCCATTAATTTCTATCGATCTTTATTCTTACGTGCGTACGTACCATTGCGTATGCTCCGGCGGCGACGGCGCCGAGCTGGGCGAGCTGCTCCATGTGCTTGTGGTGCTTCTCCTCCTTGCGGTGGTCGCCGGCCGCCTCGGCCTTGTTCTTGATGCTGCTGCTGGGATGGTGGTGCCCCATTTCTAAACTAGTAGTACTGGTAATACTAGCTAGCCTGAAATATATGTGTTAATGGTCGATCCTCGTGCAGCTAATGATATGTGTCTTTTTTACGTACGATCAGTGTTTGTGCTGTTTAATTGTGACGCTTGGTATAAGGGCCGGGCATGTCCTTATATAGTGTTAACTGAAGCAACAACACGTCTATTTTTTTGACTCTCTGAGGGTACGTAGTTTTGGCATCTTGGTTGCATAGGCGCGCCCGGTCAATTTGCTAGCTTACACGTCGGCCGGGTACGACGAAGGCAACAGGAAGCCGAGCTGTTCATATGGATATCTCTGTTTCAATCGATCAATCGTCATCTTACGAAAGTGACACCTTATAGTAAATATTCTAACACGCAGTTGAGTTGCTTAACCGCGTCGACCGACCAACACGGCTAGGCCAGGATTTCGATCGATCTTAAGGCTTCGTCGTGGCTGCAAGCAAGATCCAGGCAAAAAAAGACGAACCAGCAGTTAATTACTCCAGTACGCGCGTTGAACAGTACAGGCAGGCACAAGGCGCCTTCCTTTGACCTTCCTAGCTAGCTATTGGAGGATTAATTCGTTCTGAAGTAACCAACCAAACCACATTGCACGACCGGCTGACTACTCGAGAAGCAAAATTGTCTCGGGGGTCGAGCATGTAGTGTACGCGTCAGCCTTCAAAATTTACGCGCCTTGCAACTCCTATACATACTCGGCAAACTCCAGTAGCTGCTCCCCATCACAACATCACATCTGCAGCGACGTGCATCCTCTAATTAAATCCACACAAGACACGCTGTTTGTGCACGATCGAGCCGCCGCACCAGCTGCTCGATCGATTCGTAGAGAGCTACAGATCATCGAAATGTCGCACCACCAGGCGGAGGCCGAGCCATCCAAGGTGACCGATCACCGCAAGGAGGAGAAGCACCACAAGCACATGGAGCAGCTCGCCCAGCTCGGCGCCGTCGCCGCCGGAGCCTACGCAATGGTACGCGCGCGCGCACGCACATACGGCGCCGTTGCTTAATTAGCAGTATTATTTCCCTATATACACCTTTTAATTGCTCGTGTGTGCTTGTGACATTTGGAACTCACGCAACGACGACGTTCGTTGGTGCATGCAGCACGAGAAGCACAAGGCGAGGAAGGAGCCGGAGCATGCTCGGTCGCACAGGATGAAGGAGGAGATCGCCGCCACCGTTGCCGCTGGCAGTGCCGGTTTCGCGATCCATGAGCATCACAAGAAGAAACAAGCCAAGAAGCACGGGCAGCATGGCCACCACATGCATTAACCGTTAGCTGGCTATCTATCCATGCATGCGTACTCTGCTTGTATAGTTCGGTTTCGTTACCTTGTTCGAGATTCATCTGTATTATTAATTGTTCTTCTTATGTCAGTTCTACACTGTCGGTTATGTGAGGTTGTATATGGATGTCGTGTACCTATAAATAATCTATTATATCTTGGTATGCCGCTTTTCTTGTATACATTTGCACACGTCTTTCGCAGTATACATTTCTACACGATTAATGGATAAGGCTCCTGCGGCATCTCCATGTATACTCGATCGAGGACGACACGTACGCCAAACCCATCCGGCCCAAAATTAATTCAATCCAGTTGGAATTCTTTCTCTCCCTCTCTCTGTTTTACGCGGGTCATTTTTGTTACGGATAAGAAAAGGTATCGTATTACCCTCGCACGTCCACACCTCCCCCACCGCTCTCGGTAGAGCTTTGTTGTTTTTCTATTTTTTTTCTTGTTAAGAGAATTCTGAGGGAGGTTATGTTTGTTTGTTGATAGATTGTCTTTTTCTGCTTTTTTTGTTAGAGATTTTTTGGGAAGGTGGAGCATGCTGACATGCATGGTCCACATGTCGTCGCGTCGACTAGGAGGGAGGGGCGGATGCCGGATGGAGGGGATGAGTTTGGGATGGAGATGGAGTGAATGAACCATCATCACCAATAAGTTTTTTTAATAGTATAAAGAGTAGAGAGATACTGGAGAATGACTAAATTAAATTGTGCTGTTCTAATCGACGGCTAGGAACCGCTCGGCATACGGGAATACATACGTGCATCAGTGCATGAGCCTGAGGAATATCTATGCGCGCGCGATGAGGTGGAGGCCCGATGCAAGGACGGCGGACGCGGTCGGCAAGGTGCTAATGGCCGGCGCCAGTGCGCTGTGCATGGAGGGGAGCCTCGCCGCTAGGACGAGCCGTACGTTCGTCCACGGGATCGATGCCAACCATGGTGTGCGCGCGTCTAGACAGACAGCGCGCGCGGCGGCTGGCCAGCGCTGGTGTGCGCGCAACGGCTAATGGAGCGCAGGCGCGCAGCTAGCTTGTGGGTGCCGATCGAGCTCAACGCTCTCGCTGATGTGGTGTAGTGTCTAACTGCGAGATGTTGTCATGGAACAGGGGATTTTACCTGTAACTTGCCTATAAATATGAGCGACGAGCGTGCCATGTTTTGTTTCAGCATTGCAATTCGTAGTCCCTACTAAACTTTTTTCATTCAAAACGTCGCGCATTTCGCCTAAGTGGATGCTACAAAATTAGCATCTCCACGCTCGGATGAAACTAGAATGAAAAGAGCTCCCATGTCCGCATCTTTGTGCAATCTGACTCGATGGGTTGAACTTCACAAGTAGTTAAGCAGCAAATTTTGATATCCAACATCAAGGACCAACTATTATCCAAGGGAACATACTAGGTTAACAAATGACACTACAAGTTGTTCATCAAATAACTTCAACACAGTAGCAAACACAGCTCCCTCACAACGACAACCAGACCACATTTATGTTACTTACAAAGAATCACAAAGCAGTGGAGAACTCGTGGCATAAGTTAGGCTAACTTTGTTTAACACTTTGGACAACAAGTGATGTTTATGGCAATCGTCTCAGAATTTGAGCAAAGAAGATGGTAGTTTGGCACTACTGAACTCAATACCACTGCCTTAGGATGTTGAACTTTATTACAGGATTGTACAACAGGAGTTGGTTTTCTTGGCCTGCTTGTAGAACATCTGCAGAGGAACAAGGGTAAAAATCAGCACAAAGTATCATAAACAAACCGGTTGATTAACCTATAACCCTAAAGTCCTCTATGTAAGATTCATGGCGCTATTTATCTAAGGAACTACAGAACTTTTAAGAGAAATTGTCTTGCATGCAGTATTAACTACAAAAAATCTCGGTGTTGGGTTCATTTGAACCAGAAGCAGTACCCACAGCGTGGATCCGTCAATTGCAATACCACAATAACCCAACGAGAACATTCCTACCTGCGAAGCAGCGCTGAGATCTGAACTCTTCTCCACTAGGCTATCCAATCGTTCGCCTCTTGCAAGCACGCTATCAATGGTCTTGTGCTGCAATGATCCAAATTATGGATAAACACATGAATAGTTTTGCAGAAATAGAACAGAACCATAACTAGTTTCAACAGTCATTCATGGGCATAGTCATCTAGCCACATAAATAGCAAATAACTGAAAAGGCAGACATTTTAGAAAAAGAAAAAATAGCAAACACCAGGTACAGAGCATTCACAGCCATATCATTTGAAGTGCCACGAAATAAAAATGGATTCCTATAGGTTCGACTTTGCATTGTTTATTTAAGTCAGTGCTGCGAGAATAGCTATTAAAACTATGGGGAACACAGTTGATATGGTACAAGGTAATTCAAACAGCCAGCAGGAGCAGGGCATTGTAATAATTTCTCTTTAACCCCCCCCCTCCCCTCCAGTTCTGAAGCAACTTTTCCCTGATAGTTTTTTCCAACCTATGTCCAACACATATGGACTTGTTCACAACTGTGCATGGAAATCAAAGTTCAGTTAAGATTTGCCCAGCATACTCATTATGTAAAACATACATACACATGCACATTGAATTATAAGTCCAATGGATATTGGCATATTGCACAGCTTACTCATGGCGCAACAAGACTAAAAAATTTAGACTTGCAACAACTTCACCAAATAACACAAAACTTGGGTTAAGCGCCAAGCTGGTTACTTCTTCCAGTTTGAGTTACATACAAAGCTGTTATAAATTATGTAGTCCTTGCTGAATACTAACAGTGGAAAAATATATCATGTTTCATGAACGTCCATTAAAAAGGAAATATGGCAGCATAGGCTATAAGTTGCAAGAGGAATATACTGGTTCATAAATGATAGCATTACTTACAAGAATAATCTTGGTTTCATCCAAGTCCCTCTGAATTTTCAGCAACTTGTCGGCCTCTGCAGGATCCTGCAACAAAAATAATTGGAAGGCAAACAAATTAAATTATTGACAAAACAAGCACCGCTTAGCCAGTGAAACCATGCAGATAGTCAACAAGAACAAAATAATAACTGTAATACTTGAGGTACATATTTTAAATTTATATAAATACCCCTGGAAACTAGAGGTACAACAACCATTTGGCTGCGTACAAGAATCTTCTATGAGCCCTCTTCCTGGAAAAGCTACTACCTATCAGTTTAAAATAGATGATGATTAAACAGGTTAGTTTTGGTTGCAAATACTTGATGTTTTGGTTTTTCAAGGCAACATTTTCCACCAAATGAATCTATTGATTGCTTATTGGTAGTGTTGAGAAAATCATGTCAATAATTGAAGCATTAACTCTTTATTCTCTGTGTATGGAGCCAGCCAAAACTACAAGTATTTCTGTTGAGAACGTTAGTTCACAATGGACAACTACCAGACGAGATGGCTGGAAGGGAATTAAGGTATCGGATGGGGGAGATTGGACTATGGCTGGGACGAGAGAACTTTAGACGGGAGAGACTTAATCCTTCCTTGGTTGATTGATAATGGATACAATGCTATCTCTTTATAGGGACAACTTGAATTACCCCTAAGAAACAATTTCCAAGCCTCAGGAAAGTTATCTCTAATACATGGAATATATTAAAAAGGAAATAAACCACTTAGCAAGAATCTTATGATCTTATCTCTAGTTTCCAACAATTGCTACACCGACGGGCACACGCAAACAGCAAGGACGCTACAGTACCGCATGAACAGTGGGTCACTACTATATTTCTGGTACAGTACTGAACAATGCCATTAGACGACAAATTTGGGCCGGAGAAAGTATTATGAATATCAGGATGAAGTGTTCAGTTTGTACGCATGGGCATGGCAAAATATTTATACGATTTCTCTGTTCTATTAGTTCTAATACATTTAAGCATCACCTTGGCCTAGAAGCAGATCCTGTTGTTATCACTATTCAATGCAGGATATATAATGATTATGAACTAAGAAATCCAAGGCACTCAATCAGCCTGCATAGAATGTAAATTCACTTCTTCCAAAGCTACAATCCCCAAAGAGCTGCTTACTCCAGCAGTTATAGAAAACAGTACAAATGATTAAATAAACAAACCTGGTATTTTGTTAAGGCGTCGTTCAAATATTGCCAAGGCTGGGTGGCATCAGCTTTTGCTGTCCTCCATGACTCTCCAAAAGTCTTCTGGTACTCTTCCAGCACCTTCAAAATCCAAAAGGAATAACCTTTGTGAGTTGTGACTAATGGGAACAGAACAGTTAAAATCACTATTACAAGAATTTAGTCTCCAGCACCAGCAAAATCCACTGCAAAGGGCTGAAATTGTTACAAAACGATCCGCTGTACGATCATGAACAACATAAGGTGGGAAAAGTAACTAATCACAGGCGTATCACACAGGAAAGCAGTCTGCCTATTCGACTTATAGACATTGGTGCAAACTTGGAGCATTCCTAGGTTGATGGCTCATCAGATCAGGAGGTAAACACTGTAAGCATAACATAGCCATCATTGAATTGAATGCAATGGTATAGGCATGGAGAGTACACACCCAACGTGGGAGAGAATAGAAGAGATTGATGGGGAGCGTACCATGTTGAGGAGGGAGAAGGCGCTCCTGACGGGGTAATGGTCGTCGGTGAAGGCGATGGCGCAGAGGCCATTCTGGCTGTAGCAATGCACCTTGTATTCTGCAGGGTTGGAGAGGCGAAGGATATTAGTAATTGCTTGGAACGATGGGGAAGAGGATTAGGGAGGTATGTGCGAGCGTGCCTTCGTGCTGGACGGACTGGCGTCGGCCGGCGGGGGTGCGGAGGGCGACGGTGCGGGCGACGAAGAGGATGAACTCGCGGGCGGCCGGGCGCTGGAAGTAGCCGAAGTGGCTCACGTCCGACGCGTTCGCCAACACCACCGCCTGCTGCTCTCCTTCCGCCGACGAGGAGGAGGAGTCGCCGGGGGATTTGAGCACCAGCAGCGCCGTGATCTTCATCGAGGAACCTAGGGTGCGGTGCAGCGGCGGAAGGAAGGTGGGATTGGATGCGATGCGAGGGAGGTGGAGGCGTGCGCGTGTGGGGATAGGAAGGAATTCTTCTTTGGAGAGGCTGGGGATTAGGAGGTTGGAACTTGCAAGGGAACAACACGGTGCGACGCCGACGCGAATGCGATGCGTTTTGGGGCAAGGAAAGGAAGGGGAAGGGGCGCGGCACGCAGGTCGGCGACGTGTACCGTTTCTAGAGTTTTCTCTCTCTCTCTTCTCTTGGGCTTACTTGTTTTTCGAAAAAATTTATAAATAATCTAGTTTTTATTCAGAACAATAATAATACTATTTTTTATTTTACATAAATAATCATCTGTCACTTAACCGTTAGACGACTAGCCCCCCAATTGTACATGCATACCCTGCTAGCTGAGCGACATGTACACTAGCATCAACCGTTGAGCGACTTGAACAACCATTAAATGACAAGTGTTCAAGTCGCTCAACGGTTGAGTAACTTGGATACTTGTCGGTTAACGGTTGAGCGACTTAGACTAGTCGTCCAACGGTTAAGCGACAAATGATTATTTCTATAAAAAAAAGTAATGTTATTATTTTATTTCGAAATAAAACTAGATCATTTTAAAAAAAACCTTGTTTTTCCTTCTGCATTTTTGTTTGCTTCCCATCTTTCTCGGAATTCAGATCTTTCTCTGATGTGTTGCTCTTCCACTTTAGGCGTTTTTTTCTTGGATTACAAGGAAGACGGATGAGTGTCTTCTTAGCCCGCTAAAACAGACGGATACCAAAGATAAATCTGTAAACCTGACAAAATTCATATCAAACCGCTCTCGTGTGTGCGTTGAAGTGAGGCACCATTCTCACCTTACATTCCTCTCAATCTGAATACTGATAATTTATCAGTAATCTAGGATGGCAACGTTCGGTTGGCTACAAGGTGCTGCCAAGCATAACTTTAGCAGTTAATCACGTACAATAATGACAACAGCATTCAGTACATCGCAGAAACAAGCATTCAGTACATCGCAGAAACAAGATTGGCAAGTAGTGGTAGCTCATCGGAACTTCGAAAAGCATCCATCAGCCATGTCGCCTGCTAGTGCTATATATTCAGTCCACCAAACGAGGGCTAATCATAACCCAAAAAAAACACTCATCCTTAAAGATAACTGCCCTCATCATTGCATAATCAAGACACCTATTAGCTACAAATGTCGAGGGGGTCACCAGTCAAGGATTGAAATCTCAGAACCGGTGGAAAACAGACCGGCGAGCGGTAACGGTAACCGGCCGGTTATCAAAAAAACCAATCGAAATTCTAAAAGTGAAATTTGAATTGAGGTTTTTTTTAAAACCGGTTACCAGTCCGGTTACCGCCCAAAACCGGTTGAAAAAATAGGAACCAAAACGGGAAAAACAGAGAAAACCGGTTATGAGTGATTAGTCATTGGAATAATACAAATATTAATTAGAAAATGTTTAATGAAGTAACAATCCTGATACATAAGGCGTTTGATGTCTAGTTATAATTAGAAAATGTTTAATGAAGTAACATTGTCTAAAAAATGTTGTGACCTGGGAGTACAATAATTCAAACATATTTAGCTTATATAATAAATAATCTAACACAAAAAAAGGCATAAATTAACCTAGGAAGTGCATTATGCAGCCATAAATTTAAATTTAAATTTGAAATAATTCGGCTGGTTACTGTTCATCCCTGTCCCACCGGGATTTTGATCCTTGTACCAGTCTCACATAATCCTCTCTAACCACTACGCACCAAAAACTTGAACCAGTTTCGTAGGAAGACGAAACCGAAAGGTCATTTAGTTTCATGATATCAAAACACTACTAATACACTTGAACAATTTAAGCTTCATTTTTCTTTCAAGGCATAAGTTCCATCACTAATACACTTGAACAATTTAAGCTTCATTTTTCTTTCAAGGCATAAGTTCCATCACACGAACTCAGAATGGTCCCAACAGTTGTTAGTTTCATATAGTATTATTTGCTTTGGCGAGATAGACCAAGTAACCAGTTACTACCTTTCTATAGTATTATTTGTTTTGGCAGGAAACAAGATAGACCAACTGACCCCCACAGATTTCTCCTGAGACGATCATCAAAGTTTAGCAATATAACGCAGACACAAAATAGTTCGAAATTCCACATAATTCTCTTCACCAAAACAATTTATAGGACTATCGGCTATTACAATTCCAACCAAGTTCCACAAGTGACCTCACAGTCACAGAGCAAGAAAATAGTACAAAGCTAGGGTGCAGATAACTGGAGCAACCACAGATAAGACAGTCATGGCTGCAGAAGACATAGTCTGCAAATATTTCTCCTCTACGAAAAAACCAGCACATATAACTACACGAAAGGGCAGAGAAACTCAGAAGCACTTCCTGTGAACAATTGCTGGACCAGATTCATCGTACTCATCCTTCGATATCCACATCTGATTTATCAATCACAAGAAAGCAAATCAGATGCCATAAACTGGTATAGCAAGCAAAGAGAACTTGATGTACGATCAGCTATAAACTACATTCAATAAATATCTTAGCAAATGTATCGGAATGGACAGTACCTGTTGGAAGGTGCTGAGAGAAGCCAGGATAGACCCTCCAATCCAGACACTGTACTTACGCTCAGGTGGAGCAACAACCTTGATCTTCATGCTGCTCGGAGCAAGGGCAGTGATCTCCTTGCTCATACGGTCAGCGATGCCTGGGAACATTGTTGAACCTCCACTGAGCACTATGTTGCCATACAGGTCCTTCCTGATATCCACATCACACTTCATGATAGAATTGTAGGTTGTCTCGTGGATTCCAGCAGACTCCATACCAATCATGGATGGCTGGAAGAGAACCTCAGGGCACCTAAACCTCTCTGAGCCAATGGTAATCACCTGGCCATCAGGAAGCTCATAGCTCTTCTCAATTGAGGAGCTGTTCTTGGCGGTTTCCAGCTCTTGCTCATAATCAAGTGCCACATATGCAAGCTTTTCCTTGATGTCCCTCACAATTTCCCGTTCAGCAGAGGTTGTGAACGAGTATCCCCTCTCAGTGAGGATCTTCATAAGAGAATCCGTGAGGTCACGGCCAGCAAGATCCAGACGAAGGATAGCATGAGGAAGTGCATATCCTTCATAAATGGGCACAGTATGGCTCACACCATCACCAGAGTCAAGAACAATACCTGTCGGTTGCAAACAGCATTAGCCAGACACTAGTGGAATTGCTTCTTGGTATACTGGTTGTATAATCATCTATTCATTTCCCTAATTCTACTGGGTACTAACCAAAATATAGAATATTCAAATTATGTCAATGTGGAAAGATAAATTGAATATGAACAAGTATGTCTTAATCATCCGAGTTTAAATACATCTTTTAGTTTAGTGAAGAACAGCACAACTGAATCATAAGAATAAATTAGTGAGCAAATTAACGCCGAAATGGAAAGCAACAAGAATACGAGATAGGTAAGAGAACATTTTATACCTGTTGTACGACCACTAGCATAGAGTGAAAGCACAGCTTGAATTGCAACATACATGGCAGGAACATTGAAAGTCTCGAACATAATCTGTGTCATTTTCTCCCTGTTGGCTTTGGGGTTCAAAGGAGCTTCAGTGAGCAATACAGGGTGCTCCTCAGGTGCAACACGAAGCTCATTATAGAAAGTGTGATGCCAGATCTTCTCCATATCATCCCAATTGCTTACAATACCATGCTCAATTGGGTATTTCAGTGTGAGAATACCTCTCTTGGACTGTGCCTCGTCACCGACGTATGCATCCTTCTGCCCCATCCCTACCATGACACCAGTGTGGCGAGGGCGACCAACAATGCTAGGGAAAACAGCCCTTGGCGCATCATCACCAGCAAACCCAGCCTGCAAAATTAAATATAATTCAAATTCGTATGATCACAATATGAGATGATAGATGTAACCCTGGTTAAAAGGTGCATATCCTGACCTTGACCATTCCAGTGCCATTGTCACAGACAAGTGGCTGGATATCCTCACCGTCGGCCATTTCCTATAGATTTACTCTGCACGAGAGTAGCATACAAAGGCTATCAGTTAACAATGAAGAAAGAATATCTTGTTTGGTAGTTATTCTACTGCACAGAGGAAATTTAGAGGCGTTAATAAACATCAGCTTTGAAGTCGTAGGAATACTAGCTGAAATAACTAGATTCATGTAATACAGCTATAAGTCATTAACAATAAAATATGTATAGATTTTACTTTCAGACTAAAGTAAGATCCACTAGGACAATGTAGAGTATCACAGTGTGAGAGTGTTACAATTACAAGTAAAAAATAAATGAAATCCACCACCATCCCCTATGGTTCACCTGGTGAATTTGGGTTCCAACATAACATTAAAAGACCTAAAGTATCTTCATCAACCACTTCTATGATTGCAATGTCTGGACAAACTAGTGTACATGTACTAGTTGGTAGGCCCTTTTTTATTTATGGACTACATTGTATCCGTAGTACAAGAAGCTGGAAGAGTCCAAACTAACATATTTTTCTCTAAAATGTGTACTGCAGAATTATCTAAACTGGCATGCCGAAGTCATCTGCCTAACATTAGGCATCCACCACCCAAATTCAAGATGCGCAATCTACAAAAATTAGGAGCATGCTAATTGATTCCATAGTCACTCAATTACCCAACCAATCCACTCAGTAAATAGCCCAGGATCAATCAACCTGTAGCACTAGGTTTTGAACTGACTCTTCCACAAGTACTCGTCATGACGAAACATCATAAAAAGCATGTCGTTTACAAGGATTTGCCTGTACCATATTTGATATTCCCTATGAATTTTAAAGCAACTAGGATTGGACACAGGCTGTGATTACACCAATTTCACTTGTTCCTATTTTGATCCAACCATTAGTGCTTTAAAATTTGAACTTGCTATAGTTCAGAACAGCATGAAGATTGAAGACCACACTTCAAGCTCATTTCTGTGCTTTAAATTTTGAACTTGCTATAGTTCAGAACAGCATGAAGATTGAAGACCACACCTTCAAGCTCATTTCTACAGGTGAATCAATACCAGAAGCATATATAGAAATACACCTATCACTACTGACCAAAGGTGATTTAACCTCACAAATTCAGCACATCCAGAAGCACCGAAGCCACGCAAAGTACACTACCCAAGCCGACATGGTCATTTGCACAAATCAGATGCATTAACACCCAAAAACACCATCCTACTAACAACCAAGCTATCATTTGCAACCCCCCCCCCCCCAAGTTCATCAAGCGTGCATATCAGACAAACACCTACCACCACGAACACAAACAAAGCACTAATCCAATCCGCTCGCGGATCAAGCGCTCGTCGCCCCGGATCTGACGAGAGCACCCATAAGAAGCGATTCGAACGCAAGATTCGACCCCAGATCTCGAGCCAGGTCGCTCAGATCTGGCCGCCGAGCACCCCAAAAACACCAAAATGCTGGACTAGCTAGGAACCAGTGCATAGAGAGATCTAGACTACAGCAGATTGCTGTTGAGAGGAGGGGGGAGACTACCGTTGAGATGGAAGCGCGACGGCGAGGGGTGGTGGGCTGCGGCCGCGGAAGCTGAGGCGATGCGTCGGGAGCACAAGAGGAGAGTAGTAGTTCAAGAAGGCTGCGTGGGTCGCTCGGCTGAAGTGGAGGCGGCCCTTTATTCGTGGCTCTCCAGTCTCCAGGCAGGCAGGACCATACGACCAGCTGGTCTCTTGTATTTCCGGAGTTTTTTTTTCTCGTTTGCCCGATCCGGTTTTGCACACGTAGCCTTCTCGCGTTTAAAGGCACCAAAATGACATTGTGTAGATTAGCCAAACGTCACATGCCTCTTACCGCTCTTTAGAACCACGACTGCATCCTACCGCGTATCCTTCGGACCGTTGCATGTGTCTACCGTCCATCTAGATCACAGGATGTGGCCTGCCATAGATCCAGACTGCAGGATGTGGCCTGCCACGGATCCGAACTGCTGGATGTGGTTGCCGCTGGTTCGAACCACTGGATGCAGCCACAGCTATCCCGGTCTGTGGATGCCTCCCACAATGCAACGTCAGAGGTGTAAACAATGGCGCCAAGTGTAGCACCATTGTAGCGCACTACAGTAAAAAGTGTCCGAGAATCCAAATTGCTCCTTTCGTTCTAGAAGGCGGCAGTCGCCAATGACTCCGTGTGTGGCGGTGGTCTCCAAGACTTTCCGCGGCGACAAGCCAGATGTAACGCCTCCCGGCCGCAGACACTACAAACCACGGCCCGAGTCTTTGCCGAAGGACACGTGTCGCCTATCTAACCTATCGCGATGTCATTTTTGTATTTACGGACGGTGGGAGCTAGATGTGCAAAACTGGATAAAAAAGAGACTAAATGAGCCAAAAACTCTTATTTCCTTTCTTATTTTTCTTCTCTTTTTTGAGTTTTTGTTTTAGAGTAAATTTGCTTAGTAGTATCGCAATCGCTTGCGACTTATGAAATACCATCGCGAACGAGAGATGTTGCAAAATACCATCGTGAAGGCTGAAAAATCTACACAATACCACTGTCGGGACGTTTTTCCGTCTCGATGGTGCGAAATGACCATTTTGACCTCATTTTCCATTTTTCTTTTCTTTCTTTTTCCTTTTGTAAGGTCCGGTCCCACCTGCTGTTCTTCGCTCTCTCTCTCTCTGTGTTCGATGGCGGTTGTGGCGATTTCGCAGGTGGCATTACTCGGCTGCAACGAGGGGAGGTATGGAGAGGTGGGTTGAGGCATGGGGGTCCATTTTTGCGCTCAAACACAGGCTAACGTGGCATACGGTGAGCTCACAACGACAGTGGCGCTTGGCCGAAATAGGGGCAGCGGTGGTGGCGAGTTGGGGACAGCGAGGTCAAGTTAGGAGTGGTGAGAGATTCAGTAGGACGAGGCGGAGATAGTGAATGTCTTGTATTGAGGAAATTTGGAGCTCGGCAGAGTTGGAGTCCTCCTCCGCTGCCATTGGAGCCGAAGGAAGGAGCTCACCAATCCGCCGCTTCATTGTGTTTCCGTCAGAGACAACCGCGCCACGACATGTTCCCGGTTTGCACTATCCTATCCCCTCAAGCGATTGGAGATGAGCCACCCTGTTCGCTGAGATCGAACCATCGTCTTCATAGCCATCTATGCGACATCGTTGTTGGATTGCGCCTTCGCTAGTGAGCTTCCCTCCCCTCCATACACCTCTATCGCTTCGTGTCGTTGGGTTCTACACCGTACCTCCCTCATCTTCCCTGGACAAGCTCTATCATGCCACACCGACTAGAACCAAGCTAGTGCCGTCACCTTCTTCAACGCCACCGGTGATCACCATTGACCCCGGCCGTCCTGTCTGCGTCGCCGTGCTCACCATTACCTCCTCGTCAATTTGCGCTACTTCGTTGTCGCTGTTGTGCCACTATTCGCTTGATTCCAGTGCCGACACCGCTGTCGAGAGAGATGGAGAAGAAGGGCAAGGGTAACATTGTCTTTTCTGAATTTGTCTCTCACTGATTGAACGTTAACAAAAGCTATGGATGGAAAAGCTAACGAGGATGGCATTCTTTAGAGTTTTCATGTTCACGGTAACATTTGTAAGCTCGGTCTCTTCGCGATGGTACTTTATAATTTGCAAACAATTGCGATGCTACTAAGCAAATTTACTCTATTGTTTACCCAAATGTTGTGATATTGATTTTCTTTTTCAAGTGTTCCTCTGAGAATACCTTTCTTTCCTTACCAGGGCTGTGTTGGTCATACTTTGTACTATTTGTTGGCATAGCATGTTGATCTAATCACGGTTTAAATTTGCGGAAATTGTTGTTTAGTAAAAAGGGTGAACTAAGAAGGGCGTGCAACCAATTAACATGAACAAATCCGGAAAAAAAAAAGGATGAAGTAGTCTATAAAGTGTTGTAGCTTCCCTTAAAATTTCAAGAACAAACTCAAAGTGTGTTAGAACAAACGAAAAGATTAAGTTTGATGTGAATTCTAGCATTTGTATTTTTCTTTTTCCTTTTCCTTTTGATTTATCATCTATCACAATTTTCTCATTTTTTGTAACTGTTAACACATCGTGGATTTGAACTTAAAATTTTATGCATAAGCAGAGTAAATTTAGGGATATATCATCAAAAAAATTCGAAATTTTTCTTGTTCATTTAGTGCCCCAACCGACCGGGTTGCACCATATGGGTGGGTTGCACTTTATATATTGCCAACAAGGAAACCAAACAAGAAGAAATGGGGGCGGCAACTAAACCTTTCTTGGACTGTTTCACTTGCAGTTTCGTAATACAGAGAGCTGCTTTGCAGTGAATTCAATTGCTAGATGTAAGTGGAAAAAAAATAGATGTTTCGGAGGCTCAGCCACTTTTGGTCCAAACTCAATTTTCCGTGGTATTTTGGCCACTTTCACGTGATATTTTGACGTTGGGTCTTAGGCCATTGCTCTGGAGGCTCGAGACCTAGCTCTGCCTCTGGATGTAAAGACATAATTTGTAGGTAACTTTAGATAGCTCAAGGGTCAAAGTACACAAATTTTAAATAATTATTTAGACAGCAGACTTGGCAAAGGCAAAGGAAATAATTCCAAAGCAAATACAGATGATATGCATCATTTAGTTATTTTATTGGCACTTCTGATGTGTTTGGGTAGGGGTTTTTCTTTCCAAATCCTTAGGCATTTGAACTAATTCCTAAAAGACCCAAAGAAACCCCCCTCATCCTCGAAACAAAAAAAAACACCCCTATCCTCGTCCTCAAAACAAAAAAAGACACCCCTCGTCCTTGGAAAAAAAAACCCTCTCCATGACTAAAACATGCTATACATGTTGCCACGCTGGATACATCAAAGAAATGGGCAACGACATGCAACGGAGTCCAAATCCCAAATTATGTGTGCCCTTGAATCTCCTGTTTTAAGTTCTTGTTCTCCGATACTTCGTCAGTTTATGCAGTTCTTGACTTGTCGCTATGGATACCGCATAGACAATTCTCTTGGCCTGTGTCTTTTGCCATCCATGGAACACTAAACTCTTCGTCTTGATTCTCTCCGCAGCAAGCTCTCGAATAAAGCTTTTGAGCTTCTCCATGGTGGCATTAGGCATCACCACTACGTCTACATGTGCTATGTTTCCTCACATGCACAAACGCTTCTTCATCTCTTGGCCTCTCCAACACCACCGTGCTGCTTAAAGTGTCTAGGGATGCACTCACTCCAACTTCTTTGAGATGGTTTACAAGGTAATGTGCATTCCTTGAAGCATTTTTTAACTTGTTTACGAATGCCTTTCTAACTCTTTTTGTTTAGTGTGTGTGTACCACGAGAAGATTGGAGCATGATGGTTGCATCTCGCGCCGATAGGTATTCGATTTCACTGGGTATCACTTTTACATTTTCGAGCCTGGTAATTAAAACACTGCACGGTACAGGGCACCAGGGGTGGATCTAGGTCTCAGACTGGATGAGCTATAGATCGAGACCTGAAAATCTTACCAGTATTAAAAATCCATGCAAAATCTTTTGAAAAGTCACTAAACATTCGATTCGGTCCAACAGCAGTTGACATAGCCTGAGGCTTAGACCGTGACTGACCCCTACAAGGCATCCCATGAACTTGTGGCTAGAAACACAAACACTTCTTTTTTCCCCCAAGGAAACGGCAAGAATGTCGTTAAAGCATTAAAGAGGGTAGAAAGTCGCAAACAAAAGGGAAACAAAAACAGGAAAGAAACAAGAAAAGAAGAAAGAAAAGAAACCACCGAAAAGGTGTTCATACCAGAGGATACTCAATCAAAAGGACCGACACCCATCAGGGCATGTCGGATCTTTGGCGTGAGTATCCTCCCCGCCTAGTAGATAGATCTATAACCTGGTTGCCCCATTTTACGTTCACGCCCAGGCTTCTTCCTTGATTTTGACAAACGCTTCTTTTTGAATGTCACTTTTGGTGTCTAGGAAATAAAAGTAAAATCACTCGGTTGGTTTGTTCTGTTCACCTTGAGCTTTGTCAAAATTGCAGTGACATGTGAGAAGTCTATATCACTAAAAAGTGAAAGGTACGTGTGCGCTTATATGATACTAGTAAAATAAATTGTATGCATGTATCCAATTACTATCTTGTATCGTAATCTGAAGCAAAAATACATGACCCGCTTGTTTCATTGTTTGATAAATGGCATCATAAGGCCTGCTAGAGCACCATCACAGTGTATATAGAATCGATCTCGAAGTCCACATTTTTCAAGTGTTCTTAAGGTCTCTTCACAGTTGTCCCTACAAGAAAGAAAAGCAAAGAAAAATCTCAAGATCAACCTATCCGGAGTCATGTAAGCAAAGCAAATATGATCCATTGGACGCATGTGTATCTGAAAGGTGAAAGTAAAATGCTAACCAATGTTCACATTAACAATTGCAGGGCTTCCGGTGTTCAGGAGCAGTTTGGATTTCAAATCAGCACAGTTCAATAGTTCATCTCTCCAGAAACCAGAGTGTCACTTTTAACACACTTGACTCTACATTCTAACCGCCTTGAGGAAAGAGTAATGTGAATCACGAGAGGCATACATAATCCCATCGGAAAAAGCTCTCTCGTGTTCATAGTACAAGTACAGTGAGCCACTATTTTGCAGAACAATACCATATAACGAAGTTGAGAGCATGGTTTCTTAGAGATGCATTTCCACCGCCAACTACGATTTCATTTCAGAAAAGAAAATAGTGTGCTTGTTACCCGATAAATAAAGGGTGATTAATTTGGGAACCACCTCTTGATATGGTGGTAGAATTATGGGTGTACGACTCTACCATCAAGGTTCAAATCCTGGTGTCTACCTTTACGCACACGAAAATACACTTCAGTAGGAATTTTGTGAGGTTCACGGATTTATGATCGGTCTCTGTCTGTTTAGGCGTGTGTTAAGGAGGCGCACACGCGATGTACTTTAGTAGAAATTTTGTGAGGTTCACAGATTTATCACTGATCTTCATCTGTTTAGATGTACGTACGTGCGTGTGCATCTCAATCGGAAAGAAGGTAAATATTTTTTTAGGAATTGTAGATACTCACCCGACTAATAGGCCATGCAAATTCCCTTTTCAGTTCCGCAGTTGGTGATGTAGCCCCAGTACTCGTCCTTCTGGAGCTCCCAGAGGCGAGCAAACCAATCCAAAACTGCGATCTCGAACTCAGCGTAGTTGCTCTCGATGAAAGGGTCACCCAAATTGTTGACGGAGAAGCTCTGGAAGTCTGGAGTAGCGCAAGAAGACTGAAATCGAAGTCCAGATTGTACGGGTAACCTGCAAATGTAAAGACCAAAGCATTCATGAGAAACTGCTCATGAGAACATGATGACATGACATGTAGACGTTTGCATGATGATTATTAGACGAAGCACTTAAAATGGGACTCCATTTAATCATTTACATAGTAAGGAAATGAGAACTACCAAAAGTCAAAACCAATGTTCAGAGTTAGTAGGATGATAGTGAGGTGTTACCAATGGTCAAACTGTGAGGTAGGTGCACCTTTAGAAAATAAGCTCTTTTACGATACACCTAATTTAACACGAATCATTCATTTTTTTTATTAAATGGTTCAGATTATTTAAGATTTAATTATAGCACACTTGGTTGTATAAGTAGTAGAATCTCATAGGGTAGAATTGTAATTGCCCATGTGAGGATCACATGGCACTAAGAGTAATATTTTCAACCCTAGTTAGAAAAATCCATAATAACCTCATGAAAAATTATAAATACAAAGAAAAGTCTATTATGTCATTAATAAATCAATGATCAGATTTGATTTATACTACTACCATATATTACCGGTAGAATGTATCGTAAAATTTCTATTCACAAATATACTTGATTTCTAGTTGAAAAAAAGGCTAATACTACAAGATGTTGCTGCTATTTGTAGCTTAGGTTTTAATCTTGTGTTGATACTACAAGATCTCGGTCACAAGCCCAAAAATATATCTCTTAAAAAATCATCAAACATACAGGTTCACTACGAGAACAGCTGGCCCAGCCAGGTTCGCCCCTACTCCCACCAAGGCCACCTGCTGCTGCACATAAATCAAGCTAGCAGCTGTGCGTAACTGGTGATCCCCCTGTTGATCCTACCACCATCGTCGTTCCTCCTGCATTAGCATTACTGCTCCTTCGCTAAACCAATCGAACAACCCAGTTGCTAAACCAATCGAACAACCCAGTCGCTACTTCGCACTACGCTATATATACTAAGCTAGAGCTGAACAGAGGGAGGTGCGTGGGACGGACGGTAACAAGAAAGTGGGAGGAGTAGGACATGGACCTGCAACATCATATTTACTAGCCGAGTATCCACGCGTTACAACGGATTTTAAATAAAATATAATATAAGCTATAAATTTTAAAAAAAATCAATATACATAAGATAATTATCTTTATAAACTTTGATAACTACCACAAAAGTGAAGTTATTGTGCTTGGGGGAGTCTGCTGAGGAGTCTGTTAGAGTAGCAAATATCTTTGATTGCAAGTTGGCCTCCCTATCTATGACTTATCTTGGAATCTTAATTGGAGACATGCATATTTGGGTGAGGGCTGCAGATAATGTGGTCAACAAATTAACTAAAAAGCTTGATAACTGAAAAACATTTTCTTATCTTCTGGGGGCAGGCTAATCTTGGTTAACAGCAGTTTGAATAGTCTTCTTACCTATACCATGGGTTTTTACAGATTTAATGAGGAGGCTCATAAACAAATGGACACCATCAGGTCTAGATTCTTCTAGAGGGGTACAAATAATAGTTTTAAATATCACTTGATGAAATGGGATTATGTGTGCAGGCCTAAAGACTTTGGGGGGTTAGAGGTGATTAATACAAGGGTTATGAATGACTGTTTGATAACTAAGTGGATTTGGCGCATTAATTATGCAGAGAATAAGCTTTGGTTCAGAATTCTTAAAGCAAAATACTTCCCCAGAAACACTTTCAGAGAAGCCAACTCTCACAGAGGCTCTTAGTTCTAGAAACAGTTGATTAAAGCTAAATCCTTCTTTGCCAGGGGAGCTAAATACAAGCTTGGGAGTGGTCATAATGTGTCTTTTTGGGGTAATGTATGGACAAGTGATTGCCTTTTTAAGATCAAATATAGGATTCTTTATAATATATGCCACTTCCCTGAAATGAGTGTGGCAGAAGGTTTGATTAATGAGACTTGGAATATTCCTTTTAAGAGGTGTCTTGGGACTAAGGAAGCCACTCAGTGGGAAAGTTTGAAAAATGTTTTAGCAGAAGTTGAACTTAACAACAATTTTGATAAGGCTGTTTGGTGTTTCGAAAATTCTGGGATGTTCTTAGTTAAATCCTTATATAGACAGCTTATCTTTGGGGGTGTTATTTGTAGAAAATTGCAAAAGCTTTGGAAATGCAAAATTCCTTTAAAAGCTAAATTTTTTGTGTGGCAATGCTATCATAACAAAGTTTAGACTTTAGAACAACTTAGCAAAAGGGGGTGGAAAGGGGGTTTGAACTATAATCTTTGTGGCTGTATTGAGAACATTGATCATATCCTTTTCGATTGTGTTCTGGCTAGGTTCTTCTGGCTTTGTATCAAAGAGACCCTTCACTGGGAGCGAGTTCCAGTTTCTGTTGATGATTTCCAATTGAATTGGTTAGATAGGAGGGGAGCTACTGATTACAATGTTATTTTGTTTAGTTTTGCAGCTTCCGCTTGGATTCTCTGGAATGTTAGAAACAGGGTGGCGTTTGAGGGGGTTTATCCTTGACAACCTATGGATGTGATATACAAATTTCTATCTTGTTTGCAGCGTTGGTGAACCCTCATCACCGGGGCTGACCATACTAAATTGGACAACTTCATGAAGGCCGTTGAAGACTGGTCTAAGGACTTTTGTAGTTTGAACAAACATGTTTGTGAAAATCTGTAATCTTTCAGTTTGTTTGTCTTTATTTTGTCTGTGCTTGTAGCGTTAACTGGTGTTCCCAGTAACTTGGTTCCAACTTTTGTAAAAATGTTATACGCTTTATAAAAGATGGGTTCTTTTCCCTTTTCAAAAAAAAAATCCTTATAAATGAAAGTTTTATATATAATTTGTATTCGATCAACAAACCGCATATAATCTTATCACAAACCATAAACACAGATAATATAATTATCCTCAGAAGATCATTCAAATACGTGTATGCATATATTTATCCACAAAGGATCATATCAACTCAAGATGGTGTACATTACAGACTCACTACCTCCTTCAAGTTCTTCTTTTATAATAGTAAAGATAGCAGAAGAAGAGAGCAGATTGTAGAAGAAATGTGGTACATCATAAATTAGAAATATTAATTGATTAAACTATTGGTGACATATGTAGATGATCATTTTTTTAAGTACATGACGTCATAAATTAGAAATATTAATTGATTAAACTATTGGTGACATATGCAGATGATCGTTTTTTTAGTACACGTCTGGACGCAGTCACACCCATACACATGGGTGTGACCATAACACACACATAATCTATAGCGGAGGCTAATGTAACAGCCCCGATTTTCGGGACTGTTAAACTCTTCACAACCGCCTAGGATGTGCAGTTGTGAAGTAAGCAGTGTCTCAAGCAAGCTTTCGATTACAACAAAAGTCAATATTTTATTACATAAGATTAAGGCTTAACAGCCAGTTTTTACACTGACATAGGCATCCAAGCCCAAAGCTAATATAATACAAGAAAAAAGAACTTCAAACCACAGGCACGCTTGAGTGCAGTTGAGACCTAAAAACTGAAATCACCACCGTCTGGTGATCCTGCCAAAGTCTTCTTCATCAAGATCCTCGAGGTTTTCCCATATTTCCTCTGTAGATGATTTTGTAGATTATGCAAGAATGAATACAACTTCCGTACTCAACAAGCCACATGGAAAAGATAAATAATTACATGCAAGGAGTTCAATGGATAGTTAGGGTTTACCTTAACAGGCATATGGGGATGCAATTTGCAGTTAAAGCAGCTTACATTTAAAATAGTAAAACAATAATAAATAATAACAACAGGGGTTTCTCAACAAACTCAATTACCAACTTACCATCTCAAAAACTCTACTTATGCCTCATGCACTGGAATCACCCATTAACACAGCTTCATTAACCGGAAGCACGGCGTATTCGAATACATTTAATTAATCACTCTACAGAGTTGTCCAACTTTACCCACAAGATATCTCAAACTCGTACTGTCAAGCTATAGACACGCAACACGTTAGCGTGCGACTGAGTTTAGGATAACAAAGCCTTTCCACTTCTTAACCTTTCTAGCCTCTACCTGGTAGATTAACTCTATACAGCCCTAGGGAGACTCTACCGGCCTAGTGGATCTTGCACCCCTATGCTGACGGCACCTACCGTTGTGTTGACTACCGAGTGTCCCTTCAGGCCCACTCCTGTCACACCCCAGTTCCGCAACTACTCTATCACACAAGAGTAGTTACCTTTCCTGTAGATATTCAATCGGATGAGCAGTGTACTTAGCCAAGGAGTAATGACCACGCTTGTGGTTGAGCGGTTTTCTGTGTCGGTCACTTGGCACAAGGTTCTTGTCCTTACTTGTCATCCAGTGAGGCAATGGCCCAACACCAACTCGTGGCTGTCCACCTCCAGATCTCACTGATGACTCACTTTTAACACAAGTCTATTGGGTTATCCAACTTCCAGGACACAACCCTCAACTCTCTACCAAAACCATTGGCGAACCGCCAATACCACTTTCCATGATTATACACATTGTGATAAAGCTACTTATATAGATAATATTTTATGTGAACTTGTCAAGGTGAATATGGCCTACAAGTGCTAGGTATTTGTCAAGGTGAATATGGCCTACAAGTGTTAGGAGGGTTTGTCTGTGGGGTAATAGGAATTATCTAATTATCATGGCGTTCAAAAGATTATTTGAATATTTAAAGTAATTGGCACAAATACAATAATAAAAGTAATAATAAATATATGAAATGTAGGTTCAAAATGTTTAAGGAATGCAACTTGCCTTCTTGCACAACATCTTCTAAATACTGGTCTTGCCCGATGTCTTCTAGAATCTAGTCGTCAAAGTCATGACCTAACGAGAAGCAATGTAATAAAACAAACCAAGTAAAATCTAGCTAGACAAGGAATGAGTTGGGAACAACATGCAAGTAAATAAAACTGGAAAAAGAAGTATAAAAGAAGGTGGGGTGGAGGATGGGTATTTATTTGGTGTTTAATTGGATTGAACGGAGTTTGAGATTTGGATCCAAGTACAACAAAAATATAGAAAAGAGATAAAGAATCCTATAGAAAGGTGAAAAGATTTATTGGGAGCTTGGTATAGCTGAACGGAGTCAAGAATAGGCTTTCTGGGTCTGAGACTGTCAAATTTGACATATAATGTCAAATTAGGGTTTCGGAGTAAAAAGTGTCGGTCTATGAACAGTAAGCAGAATGAACAGTAGTGACTATGAATAGTAATCAAAATTATTGTGCTATGAACAGTGTATTTTCGGATTTTGGGACAGTGTTTCCATTTTTTTTTGGGTGATGAACAGTACCTAGGGTTGCTGTTCATTTAAACAGTATTTGGTTCCACTGTTCACGTGTTGTGAACAGTGTTGGCTGCGCTCGATGCCCAAATGGGCCAGGCCAAAAGGCCTTGCCCCTAGGCGGCTTGAGCCGCGCGGCCAAATGGCCAGCTCGCCAAGGTGAGTCTTTGGGTGGCTTTGGTGGGTCTTGGGGCGGTTTGTGGTGGTTTGGCGGCGGTGGCTGAAGGAATGTGGCGGGGAAGAGAGGCACCGGCGAGCTCCGGCGGAATTGGGGGGGGTGGGGGAGGTGAGGGAAAGAAGCGGGGAGATGAGGCGGTGCTTACTGTGGGCTCGAATCGATGGCGGGGTGGATGGAGGCGGCAAATTGAGCGCCGGCTCGCCGAAGAAGAAGAAACGAGCGGCGGCGATTTCTTCAAAACTCGCCGGCTCTAGAGGGGGAGGGGTGAAGGGGAGGTGGTGGGGTGGGAGGTGGTGATGGAGGCGTGCCCAAAGGCAACTTTTATAGGGCGAGGATGAGGCGGTGGGAGGAGGACGCGACGAATGGGGGCGCGGCATGTGGGCGGAGGCATGGGTGGCTGCGCGCGGGAACGGCGAAGTGGCGGGGTGAGGTGGAGGCGGCAAAGGCGGTAGAAGGCCGTGGAAGCGATGCGGTGGCGCGGGAGGTGGCAGGTGACAGAGGAGCGAGGGAGGCAGTGACATTGCGGCGGTGATGCTCGGCCGTGACGTCCGGGGGAAGAAGAGCGAGAAGATTGGCGGGGAAGAAAGCTGTTTTCGGCTGAAGAAAGCGGAATTGACGAAAAGGGAAAGCGGATTTTGGGTGGACTTTCCAAAAAGGGAAAGAAATTCGAATTTAAACCAAAAACTTCCATTTTTTTTGAAAAATAAAAAATTTGGGTTATTTCAGCTAAGAACCTCACGAAGCGCTGGCACACGCTGTGACTATTAAAACTTTTTGATGTGTGCGTATACTAAACCTGAAAACCCTCCCCAACCGCATATTTATTGGTGAGCACCCGCACCGAGCCCCTGGCTCGAATGCTGGCGGGCAGCTCGCACTCCTGGCGAAGCAACCACCCGAGCAAAGCTCGGTCCTCACATATGCAGATGATCGTGTGTTAGGCGCTGCGTCCTTGTCGACTCCAGTCATCGCGCATCTCACGTATGTCTCGACAGTTTGATTCTGTTAAGAAATTAATGGAGTACTACGCAGTAGGAAGGAGGTGCTAGCTAGCTTGTCAAGTTGCTAGGTAGATCAGAGCATCTATGAGATAGCGATGGAACGAGAAGAGGTCAGCCGGTGCAACATCTGAGATTACCGTATGCAACATTGCATAGAAAATATTTGCAACAAATCAAATGTTTTTTTGCAGAAAAAATGGTGTAAAGCCCCAGGAAAATCTAAAATTGTTATGACAATATCCAAAAGTAGCAGAAGTAACATTTGCCAGAAAGGAGATGCAACACTCCAAAGTCCAAACGCAATATTTCAAAAAATATAGTTGCAACAACTAGAACAAATATACGCAACATTCCAAATTACCTATTACGATATCTTGAATGGCTTGCTGCAACATAAGGTAGACTCGTCGATGAGACTTCACAGTGGCTTAATGGTGTGATGACTTGCGAGTAAATCTCAACGGGTCTCGTCGTCCGGAGCTCAACATGGTGGTGGTGCGGTGTGTATGAAATAGCAAGGGCGAGCCACGTTTGCAAAGACAGATTGACACATTACTACTTGACATCAAACGAGCTCAACAACGAAGTGGCTAGCCAAGGCTCACCAGAGATGTCAGAGTTCTATCGATGGTGGTGGATTTGAGGGGGGTGCACTACTAGAAAAGGGGTTTTTCCCCATGGTCGAAAACCGTCAGGAAAATAGAAAAAACCGCCAGGTTTTATTTTCCTAACGGTTAACCATCAGGAAAATCCCCTCAGGTTTGGGTGGTCGGGAAAATCTAATTTGTCTGACGGTTAACCGTCGAGAAAATATTTGCTGACTGGTGATAACCGTCAAGAAACATTAACTCGACGGCTCAAAGAATAACCGCCAACAAAATCATTTTCGTGACGGTTTTGGCCCGTCAGTATCTAGTTTACATGACAGGCAACCGCTATCATCAAGTATATTAAACTCGACGGTTTTTCCATTACCGTCAACAAAATCATTTTCTTGACGGTTTTTGCCCGTCAGGTATCTAGTTTACATGACGGGACAACCGTTTCCGTCAAGTATATTAAACTTAACGGTTTTTTCCATTACCGTCAACAAAAATCATTTTCTTGAGGGTTTTAGCCCGTCAGGAAATTGGTTTTCACGGTGTCAAAACCAACGCCAAAATGACTCCGTTCTTGTCAACAAAATTATGATTCTCGTAGCCCACTAGCAGAAATTGTCAATTCACATATTCATACACATTCACGCATCATATAATTCACAATACACATCCATACATCATATAATTCACGATACACATCCATGCATTACTCCATACACAAATAAGAAGTTCAAGCTTATCATTTCAAGCCCAATACCATCCATCAGGTTCACTTGTAGAAAGCAATCCGCACAAAAGACATCTAAAAATCTAGTACTACCACAATACACCTAAAAACTAATATCACATACAAATCATGTAAGTACATCTAAAAGTGCAGCAATACCATGTTCAACTATTCAAAAGAGCTAGCAAGATATCATCAAAGTTCATGTAGACAATTAGTTGCATCCGTCGCGGTCGATGTTGTTGGTATCATGGTTGTTGCCGCCATTAATGTCAGCATTGCAGTTATCGCCATCAGTGTTAGCATCGTTGCCATCAATGGCATTGTCATCCGGTGCTGAGCCCACATGGGAGGATCCACCCCACCTGGTCCTTCTCAGAAGATGAATAGAGTAGGCCAACATTATGAGTCTGCCTTAATTAGCACAATTAAAACCATTAGAAGTGCTAACAGAAAAGCTAAAACAACCCACTGAACACTAGCATTATAAGTCTTCCTAAGCACAATTAAAACCATTATAATTGCTAAAAGAAGAGCTAGAGCAATCGAAATCTATGACAAGCCTGTTTTTTTTAAAAACAGTTGCACGCGTGGACAAAAATTCTAAACAAGCCTAATACCACCTTACTATGAATATATAACTAATTGGGATTGAGGTTAAGCCCATGTGATAGAACACTCAACATGAGTCCACTCGCCATTTGTTGTAATCGCTTGTTGTCACTCTGACACACCGAAAAGTATTAGTGTCTAGTCCAAACTAGTCCTCCAAATGATAGAGGTTTGGACAACCTTGTAACTTTCATGAGATATTATTTGTAGTATTGGGAATAATTTTAGTTGCTAAGTATTCTTACATGTGATTGTGCAGATGTTTCACTACAGCAAAGATCTCCGTGGTGGTTCTTCACCCATCTTCTCGAAAAGCATATACATTTGAAAACTTTACAAGGTTAGAAATGCTCATGGAAATTATTTGTCACAATAATAAATCTGACAAATCAAAATATTCAAAATTGACAGTTCAATGTGTTCACACGATTCAGCAATTGTACCTATAAAAAAACTAAATAAATGTTTCCTTATGACAACCCATCCGTGCCCTTTTCAGAAAAAAATCATAGTTGTCATAGTTGTCATAGTCCCTAACTCTGTAGCATATAACAATTGATGGGAAAACAACAAAGGCAAAAAATTATGCCCTAAAAAAGGTCGAAGAACTTTCTAGAGAAAAAGCATGAGTTCCATTCATTTCAGCAGTTTGGTATATCTCGAATGATTGAGTAAAACGGTAATCATAAGCTTATTTTATATGAGATCTACAACCTGAAGGATAGACACTTAAATGCACAATTCACCAAACATCAACTACATATTAGAGCATGCTCAAAAGAATGTGGGAATTCATATTAGCCAAACCTTCGAAATATGCATCCACTAACCCATAGACTATAAGCAGTTCGTATGGGAACATGATAAAATCATAGCTGTCATAGTTCCTAACTATATAACATATAACCGCTTATGAAAAAACAACAAAGGCAAAAAGTATGCCCTAAAAAAGGTCGAAGAACTTTCTAGAGAAAAAGCATTAGTTCCATTCATTTCAGCAGTTCAGTATATCTAGAATTAAAACATAGCTTGCCATTAGAAACTATGATAAGTCCAGTTCTCACATTTTGATCCATCTGAATGTTGGCATCGTCAAGGGTTTTCTCCAAGTTATCCATCAAAGTATGCTTTGTTCGACTATAGTAGTTCCAAATGCACACCTGCCCATAATGGCCATAACGATGATAAAAAACTTTTACTTGCAGGAAACCCATTACTATATCCATACAAATACAACAGCTACCTACCTCAGCTAGTATTAAATCAAATACCTCACAAGTCTTCTTATGAACTTCGCCAACATTATCTCGCATGAATCAATAAATTTTCATTTTTTCAATTCTTTGATACGGAAAACATCTAGTGAACTTTTTCACAGCTAGTGACATTAAAAGAATTCTACAGCAGGTTTTCCCCTTTTGATGGAAATGCAAAACAAATGAATAGTTAAGATGTTCAACAGTAGCCAAAGAAATAACCACATACCTTCTTGCCTATCCTTATATCACGACTTGCTATCCTTTTGGCATCGAAGTAATCAAGACGAAGGATAAACTTCTATAGATAAATATGTTTGAGACAAGCCGTTGTTAATTGCTTTTCTTGGTAATGTTGGCCCACCACCATACCTATTAATGCATTTTTAGAATAGGAAAAAGTACAGTGAATAGAAAGAAAATTGAAGATTACCACTCAACATTCTATTTGACATTATAGTGATAGTTCGAGCACTCAAATCCAAAAGCACCTGCATGGTTTGTTTTTGTGTATGAGAACTCCACATCAAGGTATCATAGTTTATCATATCAAGAATACAAATAAATAAATACACATCTGCTTATTAGAGAAGATCTCAACTTCTTAACTCGATTTGGTAGTTTAATAACCCCAAACTCTTGCTTGTGTATTAAGTTCTGCATCTCTATTTACCAGTAATCCAAGACATCTAGGAAGTAACTCACGTGCTACAAAAGTTGTAACTAATGAATCCATCTTTCTACATATAAGAACAGTGCCTTCGGGTCTCTCAGGATTTGGGAGATATTGTGACAAAACAAAAATTCGTTTATGTGCCTTTTTCTTTAGATAGCAATGTTTCTGAGTCGTTTTTGTGGGACAATCATTTTACGAAGCAAGTTGTTGGATAACTTTCTATAAAAAAAAGGATTGAGTTAGATAGTTAGCCATAATGCAATTTTCTAAGACAAATGACCAAAGTTTGATGTTTCACTTAGGGCATCCAGGAAAGTGATATTTGGTATACAAGCACCTAGAAGGACAATTAATACATCAAAATACAATAAGGTAGCACAAAATGAGGGTAGATCCATGTGCATAGAATAGACACATTCGAGTTGCGTAGCAACCACGAAAAAAGCCTCACGTGATTAGGCGCATTGGAGCATTCAAAAAGTGATAGATCTAAAGAGGACATTAGTCTTTTGGGAATCAGATTCTACATTCTGAACAAATGTGATGTACCAACCACACAACTTTTCCCAGACTTGCTGAGGGTGCAATATATAATAACTACCCTCAACCAAGGTATCATGTAGCTCAATATCCATATTGGACACTTTAGATGTGGTGTCGTCTATCAAATCTGTATTGTCAATAGCTCCTGGCCTTCTTGGAGTATTTGAACCAAACTCATGATGATGAGAACCACTACTTGTTGCACTAGCCAAATCTTGAACGATGTAATGAATCCAACTTTGCCACCACCTATCTGAGTCAACCAAGGCATAAAATGAGTTTACTCCAACTTTCGACAAATTACAAGGCCAAAAAAAATGCTTAAACTGACTTAGAAACCACAAGCAAGAGCTCTACACAGCACAGCAAGGTCTAAAACTTGGAAAGAAAGGTCAAATTCCAAATCATGCACACTGCAGCCACTGGAACCACGTATAACTAGATTTAAAATCCTTCAAGTTCCACCAAAGTCAGCCAAATTTCCACACAACTCAAGCGTTCTAACTACATCCATGCCTCAGAACTTCCCCAATGCAAAACAGAGCCGCATCCTAGGATTTGCTGTGCACCGCATCACTCTTGTCCATATCTCTAAGCAAAGCACACGAGCAAGCGGCATCCGCGCCGCCAATCCGCGGCGAAAACACGCCCAGGCGGATTAATCTAGCACGAACTCCAACGCTTTAGAGGAGAAACAACACAAAGCCCCCATCTTGCATCAGAAAGAATCAGCCAAAACTACCACCAAATCCGGCTCCCATCCCGACCCAAAATACCTCAAAGCCACTCAAATCACTCGTAGCAGCCTAGGCCAGGCCGGCGCGACGCCGCTATATCTTGCGCACGAACCGAAGCGTCGAGGCGGAGCGATACGACGGGCACGGATGAGAGGAGCAAAGATCCGACGGCCAGGAATTTTTTGTCGACGTGGACACTCTCCCTGAGCCCAAACTCCGCCAGCTTTTATATAGAAAGATGTAAGTTACATACAAGTACAGAAGATGGAAAAAAAAAACCTCCTTATCAATAACACCAGTCTTTTATGGGAGAGTTTTGAGTTAAAGGTGCAATTTGGTACTTGCACCACATTACATTTGCCAAGCTACAGCTACTAGGGTACTGTGACAAGCTTATCATGTTTAAGTTTCTGCAAATGTCCAGGACTACTGTGACAATCATGTATCACTTGATCAAGAATTTTCGGCGAAAGTAATACACTAAGAATTGACATATCACTTACAGATTAAATAATTCATACATCTCCTGTTTTGGCCATCCACCGAGATTTTGCTTCAAAGACTAGTCTTATTCCCAAATCTATTTATTGTGAGTCTTTGCCTCGCATAGTATCGAAGGAAACAAAAAATATATATAGTTTTTCTTCAATTAGTTTTTGGGCAGCTAATGAAATGTATTACCTGAGGTTGTTTAGTTGGCTAGTTAAATCATTGATCTCCAAGAGGGATAGCTTTAGTGAAGATAGAGTTCTTGGTACCTCTTCTACAACTAATCTCGATAATTTATGAGCTGCAATTTCCAAATGAGATGGATATCATTTATTCTGATGATTTACTCACTCTGCATGCTGGAAATGAGAAGATGGCCAGTGATAGAAAGGAGCTCATCACCTAAAATTAGGATCTCAAAAGTTAAATTCCATCAACTAGCAGGATGTGCAAGAATTAGAATGAACTAGCAGATCTCGCTAACTAAGGCAAAGTTGAACTACGTAGCAAATGCTCTTCTATCCACCAATGTCTCAAAAGACCAATCTTTTCTGAACATTTCATACACAATTTGTTCGCCCAAGAAGTCGAACTATTACTTGAAAACTTGCGCCAATTGGGTGTGAAGACAATCTCTTCAAGAGCTAATGTGAAAATTTGCGTAATTTGCACGCATATCAATTATCAGGCTCAAAACTAACAAGATAATGGTATACTCTGAACTTTCACAAGTTGGATAAAATAATCCCAATTAAAACTCTAGCTTTGTCATCTAAAGGATGGCCTTTAGTCATATAAACCACATAAGGTCATCAAATAGCCAACACATAGATAGGCTTGTGGATGTTGTTTTGTATATTCACCACAAACATATTAAGAGTAGTCAAGCAAATCAATTTGAAGATAATTTTTGGCATTAATATTCTTGGCTATGTAGAAGTTCACGATGAGGTCGCCAATCTCTTGCCCGGTTCACGATAGGGACTAACAAAAGACATCAATTTGTTCTAAGCAGGATTCATTTCTTACTTTCTTGGCAATGTAGCTATCAAGACTCCAATCATCATAGCAACCATCGCTGACTCCTGCAGGATAGTAGTAGCAGAACTCACTGAATTATCATGCACAGAAGGTGATTACACATTGACTTGTGAAGCTACGAAATTCTTGTTCCAAAAATAAAAAAGCGCTTATATGTTTTCCTAGCGCAAACCAGACCCTCTGTTGCTTTTAGAAAAATATGGAACCACTTGAAAGTTGCTACTAAGACATCACCATGGATCGATAATTGGCACTAGCAATACAACTAAAATAAACATCATAAGAAAATATTGAATAGACATGCATGGAACCGCTTGAAAGTTGCTACTAAGACATCACCATGGATCTCGGCGTGAAGATCTCGAACCTTCCGTCTTTAGGAGGCTTTCTTCCTTCGATCAAGCTGTTGATTCTCTACTTGTTATGATTCTGCACCGAAACAAGATTTAACATTAATATTCTTGGCTATAAATCAGCTCGGACATAGAACATCTCACAGTAGCAGCATCACTCAAGCCATCACAGAGCACATACAACATTTAGCTCTCAGTTTCTTCATCACAGAGCATTAAGGGGCAAGGGGTAGAGAAAGGGTTTAAAGGAAGTATTACCTCAAGATAGCAAAGGAAGCAATACCATCAAGAGCACCCACCTCCATGACAAAGATTCATGTTTGAGCAAGGCAAAACCCACATCAGTGAGTAACTAGAACAAACACTAAAATCTGGAAATGAATCTCTTGCATCAAGCCTTAGTAAACAAATCAACCAGTCAATAAGAAAAGAAAAAAGGGGGGAGAGCAGCAGGGGCAAGCGGGCGAACCGGGGCCTAGCCTTAAGGGCCGGGTCGAGCCACGTACACGCGCGGGGAGGAACCGGAGGCGGCAGCGGCACCATGGCACCGGGACCGAGGCGGTGAGAGCCGGCGGCACAAGAGACTCGACCAGAGGAGCTAGACCGGGGCGAGCCGAGAGGAGGACGAGCCGGGGAGGCGGCGCCGACGCAGCGCCATGGGGAGGCCCAGGGCCAGAGAGAGAGGGAGGCACAAGTGAGCCCTATGCCATGGGCCAGCGGCACCTAAGGCCGAGAGTGGCACTGGCCGCAGACCAGGAGCGTGGGGCGCGGCCGGGCCGTGAGACCGAGGGGGAACACGGGCGACGGCGGTGCAGAGGTAGACGAGCAAGCAATGTGGCAAGGCTTAGGTGCCGGGTCAACCGGAGGGAGGAGCACCATGGGGGATTTGGCCAGGAGAGATGGAGGGAGGTAGAAGAGAGAGAAGAAGGGGATAAGACTTGGAGGGTATTTATTTGTGTGGTGAGCGCGCGATGGAGAAATTGGGCGCGACAACGATTGCAGACCAAAATATTTAACCTGACGGTTCTAACCATCAGTAAAATATATTGTGTTGACAGTTATATTATAACCATCAGCAAAATTTGAATTTTCCTGAGAGGGGTACTATTCCCGTGACCAAAATAAGAAATCTTGACGGCCGGTGCTTGGCCCGGCCAAGAAAAAAATTGTCGGGCCATGGCTTCGGTAGTGGTGGAGGATGAAGGAGTAGAAACTCACTGAAGTCGTGGAAGCTCCATGGTGGTGGTGGATCTAAGAAGGGGAGAGGAAGGGAGGAGTTCAGAGGTGGTGGGGATTTTTTAAAAAGAGTAAATTGCATTTGAATTCCCTAAACTTGTACGGTTGTCTCACCTAACTCCTTGAACTTGTATTTTACTTTCTGGGCTTGAGAGAACCCAAATATTTAGACCTAATCGAATAGCAATAATCGGTAATTAGCGGTAATTACTTTCGTCTTAGCAGTGAGCTAACCGTAGTGTTAGATCGTTATTAAGCAACCGAATTAATATCAACTCATTAGTATATTCGGGTTTCCTTTCTCAAGCATTGCATTAAGAGTCATTAGAATCAATTTTCCATCATCCATTTTAATCTCAACATTCAATGCAGGAACCCATTTACAATCACAGGTAAATCAGTATAATCAAAGTCGTGACAAAAATTACAATTTCCATTTCCATTAGAACAATAAATCAATAATTGAATTGTTTACAAGAGCAGTTTACAACAAATCAAACTATAAACAAATTTACATCAGTTAATTGGCAGCACAATCTACATCTCTGCATTTCCCTCTCTCCTCTCTTCTTCAATGCATAGCAAGCAGCACAACTCCCAACTCAGTCAAGCCACATCATTTCACAGACTCCACAGTCCTCCCCTGTTTCCACAGCCACATCACAGGTGGCACAACCAGCAGCCGAACCCAAGACCAGCCCCCTTCACTCTCTTTGCAGATTCTACCTCACTCTATTTCCTTAAGACACATCACACATTCTTGCAAGCAGCACAGCTCCCAGTACACTTAGCCATCCCCCCTTATGCATGCTATTGCATTCCCCTCCTGTGTCTTCAGGGCCACCTCATCCCATTCACAAGCTGCACATCATTCTCCAAAGCATTCTTTAGCCACATTCATCCCCATCACTTCACAGCTCCCAGCGCACTGCCTCCACACCAAGACCAGCCCCTTCCAACTGAAGCCAGAGGAAGAAGGAAGCCAGGGAGGAAGACCGGGGAGTAAGGTGACGCCAGGACCAGCAGGAGGGAGACCACACCCCTCACCGCCGGCATCACCATCCTGAACACCGCCGACCACCATTGTTGACCATCGACCCAAAACCAACACAATCCCCACCCATCAGGTAAATCATTTGCATATTGAGCTCCCTCAGTAGCAGTCCAGCTATTTTTTGGCATCACAGAGCAGTAGGGGAGGAGTAGAGAGGGAGATGTAGGTGCCTTCATACCTCAGTACTAAGCATCCCTTAGTTGTCACCTCCATCTCCAATCAACCATCTTGAACATGCATTCATAAAACAATAGCAAGCATAAATACTTCACTCATCTGTGGTATTAAGAAAGCAAGTTAGCAAAGAACTTAAGGAATATTGGTAGTGGGGGAGTTCTGAGCCACAGCGCTAGCGGCCGGGAGGCCGAGCCGGCCGGGCCAAAGCCCACTGGGCCAGTAGACCGAGGCGGCCGGAGGGGACCTACGTGGTGGTGCCTTGGGAACCAGCCAGGCTGGCAAGGCGCGACGGCGCCATGGAGGCTGAGCCGAGCCAGGAGGCGGTACTAGCCATTCAGCCGCGCCGAAAGGAGGAGGCGGCCGAGGGTGAGCAGGCGGGCCACCATGGGGAGCTGGGATGAGCCGAGAGGATGCGGGGCGGGCGGGCGTGGACGGCCAGCCTTGGGCGCATGGGGAACGAGGGAGCTAAGAAGAATGGTGGGCTGAGCCAAGGTTGGAGGTAGGAGGAGCTGGGAGCGCTGGCTAGGCTTGAGAGGGAGCACGGCGGCAAGTCGGGTGGATGGGGGGAGAGAAGGAGATTTGGGGAAGGAAGGAGTGAAGCTAGGAGCTGTGTGGGAGACTGGATCAGCCGAATAAAAAGGGAAAGGGGAGAAGAGTTAGGAAATTAGGGAAGTAGGTTTAGGACATTAGGTTTAGGGATTTTTTTTAGAGAAATGGGTAAATTCTAATTAACTGTTATACTTAATGTCTGTAGCAATGGCAATTATCAATAAAGTAATTAGAGGTTAGTTGCGTATTCTTGCGAATGAACGATTTCACTTAGGTCTTATCGAGATAACCAAACTTAAAATTAGTCCATTGATTAATTATTAAAATAAATTGATATGTCGTTAATTCTGTTAATAAAGAGTTAATTTGCATGCGTAGCAAACATGTGCATCGCTGGCAATTAGTCGGGCAGATTGAATTGTTTTAATGGTGTTAACTTAATTAATTAAAGCAATCCCGAGCCTTTGTAGAGAATTAATTAAACGCGAACCTCGGGTTTTTCGACCATAGCTTGAATAGACAGTAGAAGGGCTATAGTGGGGAGTGCTAACTTAGCAGAGGACTCGAAAAGCTTTATTTAAATTAAATCGTGCTAACAAATTAGAAGCCACTAACTTATGTATCCATAATATCACTCAAAATCAACTATGTATTTATTTATATTATTATTCGTGCTGCCGTATTGCTTTAGAGGACGAACCAGCACCGACGGGAGTAGCTGACCAGAGATTCGTCGACACCGACCTTTCCTGCATTTATGAAGGCAAGCGATCCTCTTGAACATAAATATAGTTAATTTAAATGTAAACCGTATATTGCAATATTATATGTATTGCATTCAAAATTGTTTCCCCAAAACTTAAATCAAATAATTGAGATGAAAATGATTAAAATGAAAATGAAAGAATTGAGAATGATGAAAGGAAAGTGATAAAGAGAATATTATGGCTGGTAAAGGGGGCCCATGGTAGATAAGAAATGAGGCAGGAGGTGGGACCTTTTACATATGGTTAAAATATAAGGACCAACAAAACTCTTACTCGGTCAGAGGCCGTAAGTTCAGTACCAACCATGTTCCCGTTTCGGCGAGCAGAAAATGCTACCTTGTTACGTAACTACGCTCTCCACAATGGGTAAGTTATATGTGTGAGTGTGATGGAGGAACTCAAGACCGGTAGGAGAAGTCTGGAACTGGGGGATCCAAGGTGGAGTGTTGAGTGCAGGATAGAAGCTGCCTCAACCAAGATTACCAGAACTCGGTGGGTGACGAGGTCAACACCGACGGAAAGTAATGGGTAGAAAAATTAATTCACATAATCTGGAAAAAGTTTTGTATTCTTATCTCAAATCCGCGTCAAAGGAAATGCGGTGAACCCTGTTCACAGAGAGTTCAGAATAGCTATGGATAAAGTGGTGTAAAGCCTGCGCAGTGTTAAATAAAATCATGAATTCATGCCAGTCTCTAGGATTTGAGTCTACGGGAACTACAAGGGGTCTATCTTCTCTCCGAGTGACTAATAGTGTTTTCAGTATTAAAATCTGCCACCTAAATGTTTTTAACTGGCTATTTTCAGAAATGAGATGATTTAGAAATTGTGATAACAAATAGAGATAATGCATTCAGTACATCTTTTGCTATTAATGCTTGCTGAGTACTTATGTACTCAACGTTGTTAGTATTCTCCTTTGTACATCCTAGTCTGACCGGGAATTATCCCGAGTGAGACGAGGGCCGTGCAGGTGCAGATGAGGCCACAAGAGACGAGGATCCTTACTACGAGGAATAAGGCGAGGTGGACACCCTATTTGACACCTAGGTTGATTAGGAGGTCGAGTGAGCATGGCAGGCAAGAAGGGGATATAGTCCCATTTTGGAAATGTAAATTATTATGTGTAATATAAGACCTTAGCCCTGCGTGGCTAACTGTTGCAATAAAGAATAGTTTCTATCTTATTGTTCTACTGCGTCAACTCTGGTAAGGATTGCTATTCGTTGGAGCGGTGTTTTACCGGGCAGATAAATAGTAATTCGCATGCTTAAATATGATTATCCTCCAGGGTAATGACATGGGGCGTCACAAGGCTCCTGAACTTACATCCGTTTGCGCCATACGTCATCTCAGCCGTTTGCTAACATAATATGCTGACGTGGCATCCAACTAGCATATGTTGGCAAAACATGCTCCAACATAGATGCACACGTTGCTTGACTTCAAACAGAGGATGGTCAGTCACATGTACGCAGCCACAACACTCGACAAATACTAACTTGACCTCAAAATTTCAATGCCAGCCAACATAATTTGTAACACTTAACAGAGCAATCTAGACAACAAGGCACTAACAAAGGTATTAGCACAATGAGGCTACCAGTTCATAATTCAATAGACAACAATTTCACAGATCCACAGTTCTCAGTAAGGATCAGCCTAGTGAAAAAAGATGGAATGGGGAACAACCTAGTGAAGAAGAGATGCACAGCAGACGACTAGTGATCGTTGCTGGTGGTGTTTGAGATGAAGATGACGCAGAGCAGAAGGGGGGGGGGGTGGTGCGGGGAGCGCGCCATAGTCTAGTCTAAGCAGGGTAGAGGCGCGGCTCGGCTCGACAGTAGCTCGACGGCGGAGCGAATCAACGCCACAGATGGTGAAGCTGAGGTCGCAGCTAGAGTGGAGGAAGAAGGGCGAAGTCGACGGTGGCGTGATTTGGGAGGTGGCGGCAGTGATGGTTGTTGATGGCTGCGGGTCTGAGAGGCAGCGGCGCAGAGGAGGGGTGACGGTGAGGGGAGAAGACGAGGAGAGCTTGGTGGCATCGCTAATGTTGTCGTGGCGGTGGTTGCGATGGAGATTTCGTGTGCGGAGGAGCGGTGGCGACCAGCCGATCTGGCTACTGGTAGCATAGGGGGGGTTTGGAGATGATGGTGGCGAAGGCTACTAGTGAGCTACTGCCCAGCGGCTCACCGGTGTCGGTGGTGAACGAGAAGGGGAAAGGAATGGTGTCGGTGGCGAGGGCTACCAGTGGTTTGTTACTGTCTTGTTGTCTAAATTGCCCTGTTAAGTGTTGTGGCTGTATACACGTGACTGACCATCCTCTGTTTGAAGTCAAGCCACGTGTGCATCCATGTTGGACCATGTTTTGCCAACATAAGCTAGTTGGATGCCACAGCAGCATATTCCGTTAGCAAGCGGCTGAGATAACCTATAGAGCAAACGGATGCAAGTTCATGGAGCTCAGAAAGTAAAATACAAGTTCAAAAAATTAGGTGAGACAATCGCACAAGTTTAAAGAGTTCTAATACAATTTACTCTAAAAAAATAGGGAGGTTAGGGAAGAAGAAGAGTCCAGAGAGAGTGTGGTAGTGAGAGTACCGGGACAAAGTGGGGGTGAAGGCATCTGATATTTTTGTTCATATCAGGCGTAGGGTAGATAGCATTATCCTTATTTTAATCAGCGATCGAGCTACGTTATAGCGATATGCGCGCGTACCGCTACAACACACCACCCCTCGTCGCTGTTGCTGCCATGAAAATGGTATCTACCTAGCTCTCTCTCTCTCTCACACACACAAAGATGGATGTATGGATCGACCGGTGTATCAGCCATGCATGATCTGTATATATACTAGAGCCCGGTGCGTGCCTTGGCGCTCGCGAAGGATACGTCTATTGAATAATCATTAGGATGAGAAAGTTATACTCAAATAGATTTCAATTGTTGTTAAGAATTTAAGCGTAGGAACCTCGTAAAATAAAGAGTTTAATCAGAGGAAATTAATAGTTAGCACTTGTTCCTAGGGGTAAGAGCATGTGAAACTGCACTATAATGTATGATTCAACTGAAGGTACATTTACAGGAAACGATGAATAGCTGAATGCTAAATAATACACCTTTCCGCAGTCAATATAAATAGGTCACTTTAATTTTACCTTGCAAACCTTTATATGGCTAATGTAAGGAATAAAATTCTCATTAGCGGTAAAGAAGAAAATTGTAGGTTTGATGTATAGCAAGTTCAAGTGAATATTTTGCAATGGACGACTCCCCGGTGAATTAGGTATGTTGCCAAACCAAAGCGAAGAACTCAGCATATGGTGAAAAGGTGTCATTTGAGATAAATAAGCAACATAAAGCAAAATCTGGGAATCTAAAGGGCTTGTTCTGCAGCCAAAATAAAAAGCTAGCTAGGAGAAGCAGGCTATATCTACTCTCAAGTCTCACCACTCTTGGTAAGTCAGATCATGTTAATCTTCTCACACATTACAGATATGTAGAACATCCATTAAACATATTATTGTAAGGCGCTAATTAGGCACCAGCATAAGCTTGTGTTATGCAAATAATGATTTAATACAGAATGTACAAAAGCATGTTTGTACAAACGTACTTTTGGGCTAAATTGTGACCAATTAAGCTTAACATTTAATCATCATACTACTATGAATATGAAGCAGAACTTTGCCATAATTGAACAGTTCAAGAATCAGAACACAATGAAAAGCATGGAAGTTCAGTAGAATATGACAGGGAAAAATCTTGGTGTTCTCCGTCGAATAAGCTCATTCTGGAGAGATCTCGGTGATGCTGAAGAGTCTTTTGTTGGTCACTGGATGTATGCTTTGTATAAGTTTGGATTATCCCTTAAACAAGGACTGCCATCATCCAAGTACTTCCACAGTCCAAGACTGTTCTGCCTAGCAGGCACATCATTAGGAATGTTACCATCCACTGGAGTTTTTACCAAAGAACTTACAAATTGCTCTGATTGAGAATCTATATCTGATGTTAACACAGAGTGAGACTGGTCTCCTTGATGCTTCAGAGCTCCGAAGTAACTTGCAGGTACTTGATTGAGGCCAGGATTAGTAGCATGAGCTTCTGGCGTCGCATTTAGTGGTGGAACAAAGATAGCCTGCAGGGAAAAAAAGTGATCCATCTAAGGCTATAAGCTGCCAACAAAGGTACACAAAGAGACAAGCATCATGGATTCACACCCATGTGCATATACACATATGCACATATGTGCGTACGCAGAAACACAACACAAGAATGCACGAGCTTGCACACCCACATATACACATGTTTATCAACATAACTTATAGTATCTTGGTCTACTATGCTTGCAAAATAGAACAAATATTTATACTTTGTGAAAGAAAGATACAACCTATTTGTCAAATTTTGTGTAATGCAGTTTTAGCTATGCTCAGGATTCGACATTTGCTAGTAAACAGCCATTGAAACCACATGGTCAGGATTATTTTACAGTTTTGACTCCCGTGACACTTTTAACAAATAATGCTTTGTTCCGCTATTGAGCTAACAATTCTTTAAATAAAAGTTAGAACAGAGGGTTCCATCGGGTCGTGACACTTTTAACAAATAATGCTTTGTTCAGCTATTGAGCTAACAACTCTTTAAATAAAAGGTAGAACGGAGGGTTCCATCGGGTCATGTCAGAAGTAAATCCTTGTGCACAAAAAGAAATGCTAGCACTAATGAATACAGAATGTGGTCCTTGAGTTTTGCAGAGTTAGCAGTCAACTGAATTTGAGATGTTGTTTCAAGTTTGCAGCCTATATCATGCCCTCTTAGCATCCAAGAGTTGGATAAGCCCAAAGCATCCGACGGCAGATGTTCAATGAGCTAAATCTACATTGCAAGAAACATTGTTTGGCATGTAGCCAAATGTTTTCGCTGTCAAAAACAGAAATTCACTGTTAAATGCATCAGCTGGTTTTGCCTCTCCTTCCTTAGCTATCCAACTCTTGTCAGTTGTGGATATTGCACTGTTACACTGCTTGCTCCCTGCATCCAGCATTACTCAACAGTCAGCTCAAGACACGGTGACACATTGGTGATTATTGATTTCTGTGCCGATGATAGCTTGACATTAGCAATCCAGTCATTCACATGACGGTATATCGTTGTCCATGATAGAGCTTCTTACTTTGCTTAGAGATTCCATTTATGCATACTCTATTTTTTTCACTCTTCAGCATGGATGAAAAAACATACAACGAACACATGGCAGATCACCAAAGAGCAATTTATGTACATAGCTGCATTCAGCCAACTGTGTAGGAGCATATATATAGTTAAGCACTGATAAGCATGTGAGGATTCAAAAGCAACAGAAACTTAATTCTAAACATTTGCGGCTTAAGATGGCTGCGGTATACTACTATGGACCTTCAGCATTTTAGCTAGGAGGCAAGATGGTACAAAAAAAGGCGCAGCAGCGGCTGGTAATAGGTGGTTTCTGCCCAAATTGCTGGTGCACTAACTACATCTAGTATCAAGCTTTCGATTTGCCCTATCCCTTTACGGTATGAGTGAAGCGAGCCTTTGCTTTCTTGTTCTTTCCATCAGAACCGCCATCCGAGTCGCCATCACTACTATTGTCATGCTTGCCATTTGATTTCTTCCGGGAACCTGTCCCATATACATATTCCTTGACCTTCTGCTTGGTCCTCTCTTCTGTAGGATCAGCTTCGGTCTTTGGTTTCCAAAAGAAAATGGACCTGTAAGGACAGCCTTGTAAGAGTGAAAAAAGATGTAGCATTGAATAGAGATGCTGGGTACATAAAGATTGATCGGTCTACCTTGAGCTTCCTGAAGGCAGGATATCATCTTGTGGATGTAGCTTGTTCACTGGGTTGATAGTTGTTATGTCTGGGTCCACCACCTCGACCAGAAGCTTCCCAGTACTGGTGTCTATGAAATCAATGAGATGTAGAGCAACCCCATTGTACTTTTCACTTATGTAACAACCGATAACTGCAACTGTTTCTGAGTAATCCTGCAGAGCATTAACATTCCATTTCAAAATTGGACAGGGTAGTTATTGTAAATTAATAACAAACAATCTTAAAGGGAAAAAAGGCATTTTGTAGTTAGAACTGAACCTTTGGATCCCACTCGTCTTTGAAGGGAGTCAGGTGACGATTGAAATCATGGCTGTGTACGATTTCGCTACCTGGGGATTCCAGATTACCAAAAATATAATCCCATACACGAATTCGGTTATCCTGACATGCTGTCAAGATCTTATTCCCACTTTGAGGAGAAAAATATCCTGAATTAACAACCCGTCCATGAGCGAAGCTGGCAAGGGGAGAGTTGGGCTCAAGCTTCCTTTATCCCAAACGAGAAAGGCACCTGAGCGAAGGAGCAAGACGAAAGCAAACCAAGAAACCGGGAGGAAACTAAGCGGCAGAAATCTAAGACCCAAGAACGGGCAAGGACTACGGAGGTCGCCGCTGTTGGAGGAGGAGGGGCCGGGGAGAGGCGGGAGGTGGTCGGAGGAGGACGGGGAGGAGAAGGCGGGGTCGGTGGGGGGAAGGGAGCGAAAAGAGGGGGGTGGAAGGGAAGGCTAGGAGGGGGAGACGATCTTAATGGAGGCGCTAAAGAGATGGAGAGGATCGGGCACGCAGACGTCTTCCGCGAGGACGAGGCCGAGCGCGTCGGGCAACGGCACGGCCGTGGCAGAGCGCGGCGCGGCGCGGGCCGCCGCGGACAGCACCGCCGCCAGCGCCTCCTCCACCAACTCTGGGCGTGCCGACGACGGAGACGGAGGAGCGCGCGGCAAGGTCACACAGCACGAAGACGACCCTCCCGCGCGCGCGCATGGAGACGGCGGGGGTGCACTTGTCGGTGGAGGCGGCGTCGACGGCGGCGAGCTCCCATGGGTTCCCGTAGAAGGCGGCGGCGTCCTCCCAGGACGTGGGGTGGAAAAGGTCACGGGTGGGAGCGCATCGTCCGGACGAATCGAAGGGCCAAGGACGAGTGAAAACTATCGGACGGCACCGAGGAGACAGAGGGATCGCAGGCAACGAAAACTGACGAGAGATCGGAGGGCTGCGAACACCAGGCGCGGAAGATCGGACGGTCCATAGAAAACCGGGCGACGTGGCCACCCTGGGCTCGCCCCAAATCTGCGCCGAATTAGCCGGTAGGATACACGTACGTTTGGTGTGCATGCATGCATAGGCAGGGGTGGGCCCATGTAGGGCTGAGCGGGGGCCTAGCTTTGGCCCACTCAGTTTTGATCGTAATAGTATTAGACTAATTTTCACTGTTGGTGTGTCCACTGATCCAAAACTAGTACATCGACAAATAATCAATTATTCTCAAAAATTACACTATACAGCAGTAATTGCTACGTACAGTACACCACAGTAGCTAGCATGTTGACAAACTTCTCTGGTCCGCATGCACATTATATTCGGACCTTATATATTCAGTGCATACCTAGTCTAACTGTTATTCCTACTAGATACCAACGAGCGTGGAATCGAAGCTTAATGTTAGAAGGCATAGAGATGCAGGAGACATATGATCACAGAACACAGTTATAGTTATGTTAACTACAACAAATAGAGTATTTATGTTTATAATATGTTGTCAGCTATCACTTTTTTCGTTAGGTTTTGAAACCTGCTATAGCCCAGATATTAGAACGGTCAGAATTTGATACGAACAGAATGCATAATCAATGCAACGATAAGTCAAAAAGGGATAGAGAGTTGGCAAGTTGCACAACTACATCAAACTTGATACAACACAAGAGAAACTGTGATAGCTGAATAAAAATATATACAAAAGCAGGTAGAGCTTACGCTCTCTATTAAGTTGAGCATACTTAAGTATTGTTTGCTGAAGGTTTCATTGGGCAATATGCTAATGTCGTTTTAGAGTCCATAGGATAGGAAATATACATACTAAGATGATATAACACTGAGCAAAGCAAACTATATGCTTTGCCGATTACAGTTGCCGTTTTACACGGTGCGTAGTCTGTTACATAAGCGTGTAGGCGACAAGCAAAACACACGTCTCATACGATGATGTAGACTGTAGCATAGGTGTGTGCGCGCCAAGGAAAACACACCCTTCATACGATGACCTGTTAGGAAAATAGACCATCGAACAATTGCAAAACCGTATGTATAGATTAGGCAATTAAGCTTCTACACTAAAAAAAAATATGAGTGTGTTCCAATGTAGTGCTCAATATTATATACTTGTTTTTTTCCTTTACCAACCAGCCTTTTTTCTACACCTCTAAAGGACATGAGCGAGCCTTACCTCGTTGAAGGTGGAATGAAGAGCGCATAAGCTGGACAATTAGTAGACGACGACGCACGGATAACAATAAAACATGTAGGCAGATACCAAGAAACCTACAAGTATAAGTGAAGGAACGAACGAGTAATACACAAATAACAAAGCACAGGCAGTATTGAATAATAGGTGGGCAGAAATAAAGATAGATGTATCCCAAGGCATGGACAACAAAATAACATGTTAAAAAAATCGAATGAACAGACATAAATAGACAAAGAGCACAACAGAGACGACGAAGAACAAGAAAGAGGAAAAGGAAACAGAAGTAACACAAACTAACATGTCGAACGGAGGCGGCCGAGACCCGTAAACAGGCAAAACAAGGGGATACTGAAATCAGCTGCAAAAATAGAGCACAAAGGGAGAAAAAATAAAGTTGTATACGACTAGCATGGGAACACACAAAAATAAAGACTAACCTCAACCGCATGTATCCATCCAAACCGAGGTAGGCAAGGTAAGTCAGCGAACAAACGAATCAAGCAAAACATCACACAACGCTCAAACCTGCAAAAACAAGGGTAAAAATAAGTACAAAGGTTGGGGGGGGGGCAGTAGAAAATAACCAAAAGAAACCATATGGAACGAACACACGACCACACTAAAAAGAGAGCAGCAATACGCAAGAAGGAAGAACAAAGATCATGTAGCGAGGCAGCAAACAAAGGCAGCAAAATCGCGTAGGCCACAACCAACAACAAGACAACGAGGAAAACGTAACGATGAGCAGCTAAGAACATCATAGCAGTAAAACAAAGAGAACAATCGGCGACCCCAAGAACTAACAGTAAAACGAAGGCACCACCAATAGTACTAAACTATCTTCACCACGGAAAACAGCGGAGAAAAAAATACGCAACACCAAACGCATTTGAAAATGGAGGCCTTTGCCTAGAAATCGAACCGCTAACAAAGGCAATCCTAAACAACCTTAAACTACCTGAAGCAACAACGACCATGGAGAAAGCAAAATAGACCAAAGAACAAGGGAAGACAGTAGTAAAGAGCAACCACTGCAAAGATCGCAGGACCACTGGGACGAAGAAGAAAGGCGAAAAAGGCAAAATGGTGACAGTAGAGGAAGGAAGCTAAAGAGCAGCGACCAGAGTAAAGTGTAAATGCACAAGCGATGTAAAAATAGTAGCGGATGGAGCGATGAGAGAAGCGAGGAGGACAAAAGGAATGGCACTGGCGCGAGATGAACAAGAAGGCCGAACAAGAAAGAAGCTGAGGCAGACGAACGATGTGAAAGCTCACTGAAAAGCCAGAAAACAGAGCGGGTTATTAATGCCACACAGGAACTGCAGTAGCGAGTGCATAGAAAAGTCACAGAAACCACGAGCGTATCGCAACAACCGAGCGTATCACAACAAACCAAAGACCGAATCAGAGCGACGTGCGCATAGAGCAAACACAGAGCGGAATCAACAAGCATTAAATGGAGCACAACAAGCAAGACAGGACAGCACACGGCATTCGAAGCCATCAAAGTAGCACACAAACGTCCCACACCATACGAGCATTAAATGGTGCACAGGAAGCAAGAAAGCACAGCTTCAATCCAAGCCATCAAACAAGCACACAAATGTCCCACACCCTACGATCAGACATGCAACGAGAAAAACATAACATCGAATGGCCTGGCCGATGGAAACGATATGCGAGAAGAGAACCAGAACCAGAATCGTACGACGAGAACGAAAACCGAACACAATCGAATGACCAATGTAAAAAAAAAACGACGTGGCCACCCTACCTGAGCTTCTATCGAGCCCCTTTCATATAAAAGGATTCCTATCTTACTTTTGTTAAAGAAAAACATATAGGTAACACAAGAGAGCAAAAACTTGGTTAAAGAAACAAAACGAAGATCGCCTCAACAAGAAAAAATGATGATCGAGTGCGTCATGTTTTGCGAGCATGGTTAGTACAACGGTAATGTGGACCAAACCAATCATTGGAGGGCTGAAATGACACCTAAGCACATTGTGGCAGTGGGGCGGCTTGGGAGAGAACGGGTAAGATTCAGGGGAAGATGCGGCCATGGTGACACAGGCAGCTCGACAAGGGAAGGTTGGAGGCGATGACGACACGACCGAGACAGCGCTGCAAGAACATGACTGCGGCGCTAGACTCAGAACACAAGCGACAGTGCAGGAAAAAAGGCAGCCTTAGAGGTGGCGACGGTGACCTTAGATGTGGTGGCCTGAGCTGCAGATCTGGCGGTGGCTCAAAGAGGTGGCGGTGGCACAGATCTAGTGACGTAGTAGTAGTAGCCCTTCTCAAGCAAGGTGGTGGTAGACAAAAGAAGGGAGGATAAGAGGGTCACCGATGGCGAGCTTGCCGGAGGAGTATGTTCACAAGTTAGAGAAAGGGAGGAGCTTGGGAGGAGAAAGAAGTAGAAGATTAGAGGATAAAGAAGGGGCAAAATAGTCTTTGCGCAACTCAATCATGGCTTCACAATGGCATGTAAGGGAGAGGTCACTTTGCAATGGCAGATCAGAGATCCAAAATATTTGCAGTGGCATATAAATTTTTTTCCTTTGTCTTAATATATGAAAGTTGATTGTTTTTGTTTTATCTATCTCACACACACATAGATTTGAACAAGCTCATTTTTTTTCCATCAACAAGAATAAAGTTACTTGTATGGATTATTGCATATTTTGTCTAGAAACACTACTACAAAACAGACTATACTGGATGCCTCATCATAGACGGTTTCATAGGACGATAGTTATTACAAACGGTTTGTAATAAGAACCGTCTGTGATATGTAGCGATGGCTAGAACCGTCTGTGATACATAATTATCACAGACAGTTCTTGTTAATAACCGTCTATGAATCATCACAAACGGTTTTAAATACAAACGGTTTGTGATGTCTTCAAATATCACAACGGTTTGTATTTAATACTGTCTGTGAATCATCACAGACAGTTTTTATCATGAACCGTTTGTGCTTATAATCATATCATAGACGGTTTTGTAGATAAAACCGTCTCTAATACTTTTATTTTGTAAGGTGGGGAAACCAAAATTTGGACTTAATGGGCGGGCTATCGAAACTCGCTTTACATTAACCGAGTCTCCTCACACCTCACACCCTCCATCTCCTCATCCTCCTCTAATCGAGTGCCGCCGCCTTCCCCTGACCTTGCACCCCGGCCTCCCCCGAGCTCGTCGCCCGCGGCCTCCTCCACCTCGCCCCGCCTCGTCGTCGTCGGCCTCCCCCGACCTCATAGCCCATGGGCTCCCCCGACATCATCGCCCCCGGCCTCCTCCACTTCGTCACCCTGGCCTCCCACGACCTCGTTGCTGCTAGCCTCGTCCACTTCGTTGCCATGGCCTCCCACGACCTCGTCGCCCCTGGCCTCCTCCACTTCGTCGCCCTGGCCTCCCCGTTTTCTTTCATCGAGTACTGTTCATTGACCTGGTCAGAAGGTTCTGACTACTTGGTCAATGGAGGTTTGACTACATGGTTTGGTTCAAAATTCGATTTTTTTGCAATAAAAAAGTATCACAAACGGTTCTAAACAATAACCGTCTGTGAAAAAAGCTATCACGGATGGTTCTCAACAAGAACTATCTGTGATAATCAATTACCACAGAAGGTTCTTGTTCAGAACCGTCTGTGATATCGTTTTTCACAGACGGTTATTGTTTAGAACCGTCTGTGATACTTCTGTGATAACCGCATATCATCACAGACACATAAAATCAGACGGTTCAGAAACCGTCTGTGATGACTATTTAGAACCGTCTGTGATGACCCTTTTTATGTAGTAGTGAAAGTTTCCTTTTTATTAATCTATATTTGTCCTTCCACTGCCACATGCAATGTCGCAAGGTCAATCTAGTGAGGTGGTAAGGGAGAAGGGCTTACTTATTCCTTATTGTCTCCGTAAAGTTATCTCAAATTTTTTAGAGAGAATTTGGGCTATTTTGATTGGATATTCGTGTAGCTTTTGTGAACAAATATTTGCCAATACTTTTCTTTGAATTAAGGGATGAAGATGTAAAGCACCCTTTGATATTAGTGAAAATTTATGTCCCATGAGAATGTGATGCAAGTTCAGATTTTAAAGGAAAACAAAATCAATCTTCCATTGAGGCATTAGTGGAAGCTTTAACAATATGATGCATTGAATCATCTGGTGAACCTATGTTATTGATTTTTTTTTGACGGGAAACAGTAGGAATGACTCCTACTGTGTGTGTGTGTGTGTGTGTAGGAAGAACACATGAAACAAGTAACCCAAAGAGAAACAAAGAGCACAAGAAAGAAGAAGAAAGAAAAACGACCAGAGGAGGGAAAGAGAAAGAAGAATGAAAGAGAACTCAAACAGCTAAGCTACTAAACAATGAAGAGATGCCCGGCTCAAGCCTTTTTCTTGCCCTATGGATAACCATGGCAAAGACTCTGGAAAAGGTGTTGCGCCAATCATCAAAACAAGGATCAAGGTGGAGAAAGATAAAGTTATTTCTTGTTATCCAAACACTACTACAGGAAGCCTCATCATAGACGGTTCGGAACCGTCATCATAAACGGTTTCCGAACCGTCTATATTTGTTGGTCTGTGATAACAGTAATTATCTGAGCGGTTCAAAACCGTCTGTGATATGCACTATCACGACGGTTTTTGTTGAAACTGCTGTGAAGGCTATTATCACGCAGCGGTTTTCATCAAAACCGCTCAGGATCCGAGAATATCACCGACGGTTTAATTTACAAACCGCTCGTGATGACATTTTCACGCACGGTTCTTGTTGAACCGCTCAGGATGAGTTTTCACAGACGGTTCTTGTTTAGAACCGTCTGTGATAGCCTTTTCTGTGGCAAAAAAAAAACCGAAAACGGCTGCTAAAACTTCGGAGGCCGTTTAGAGGCCCTAAACGACCTTTTTTGGGGTTTTCACTTTTTCGAGACCTCGCGAAGAGAATCTGACCTTGACTTATGGATTTTCGGATTGAGCTTTTCGTTAGCTTTCCAACGAGCCAAAGAACGTCGCAATCGGAGTTCGTATGCAAAAGTTATGATGATTTTACCGAACGGTGCGCGATCTACCATCTATATTTTTGCCCAAACCAAATAACTCAACATGAACTACACACATCACAAAGAGCATCACCCACATCACAAGAGCATCAACTCAAGAATCCACATCACAAAGCAAAGGGGGGGGGAGTAGAGAGAGTGAGGTCGTGGGAGGCCGGGGCGACGAAGTGGAGGAGGCCGAAGGCGACGAGGTCGTGGGAGGCCAGTGACGACGAGGTCGGGGCGAGGTGGAGGAGGCCGAGGGTGATGGTTCGGATGAGGCCGATGACAATGAGGCTGGGACAAGTTGGAGGAGGCCGCCGACGACAAGCTCGGCGGAGGCCGGGCGCAAGGTGTGAGGAGGAGAAACAGCAGAGGAGGAGATGGAGGTATGAGCCGTGAGGAGGAGAGACCGCAGAGGAGGAGATGGAGGTTATATAAAGCGAGTTTGACACGCCCATTATGTTTAAATTTTCGCTTCCGCCTAACAATCGAGACGGTTCTTGTTAAGAACCGCTCAGTGATCTTTACCTATCTGACGGTTTTTAATAGAACCGTCAGTGATCATCCTGCACGGTTCTATTAAAGAACCGCTCGTGACACTGAAACCTCAAGCGGCGGTGGCGGCGAGCGGCGGCGGTCGGCGCGAGGGATAGCAGATATCACAAACGGTTCTTATTAGAACCGTCGTGATAACTAATTATCACGAGCGGTTCTTATTCGTAACCGTCGTAGATTATCCTGAGCGGTTCTTATTGTAACCGTTTATGTATATCACTGAGCGGTTCTTATTGAGAACCATCGTGATTGGTCGATTATCACGAGCGGTTTGTGAATAGAACCGTCTGTGATAATTCCTGACGTTCTATTAATGAACCGCTCGTGATAGATGACTATCACGAGCGGTTCTACAAAATACCGTCTCGTGATAGTCGGCCGCGCCACCCGCAGTCGGACGACCCAACACGCATAGCCCAAAGGAACCGCTCGTGATGGGGCGTCTACTATAGCCTGTTTTGTAGTAGTGAAATTGCCCAAGTGGCCAGCACAACGATCTCCGTAAAGAAGGGTCTCTGAATCTTGAGTCTGAGGTGGAGGATTGCCTGAGAAGTCGAACTGAGCTGAGAACGCTGAGGACAAACATAGCTCCAGTAGGCCTGGGCAAAGGGGCAGGTCCAGAAGAGATGATCGAGGGTTTCCTCTAGTCCTTGGTCGCATAAGGCACAAGTGTAATCTTCCAAATGATAGGATTTTCTTCGCAAAATGTTTCTAGTGTTCAGTCTGTCTCTGACGAGAAGCCAAAAGAAGACTTTATGACGCTTTTGACAAGAAATGCCCATGAGCTGCTGGCAAGCTTTGGCTGACGAGAAGTTGGATTAATTCCAAATGTAGTGCCAAGAGTCTTCGGTAGGTGATAAAACGAGGTTATGAACCATCTGTTGCAGTTGTTGATACTGAATGAAAGCTTGTGCAGACAGCGGCGTATGAAACAGAGCTAAGAGGTCCCCTACTTGCTTAACCGAGTAGATCGAAGACATGTCTGTTTTGACAAAGGAAAAAAATTCTGGAAAATCTTGTCAGAGCAATCCCTCTTTCCAGAGGTCTGTCCAGAAGAAGGTTGAATTTCCATTACCCACTTCGCATGCTGCCAGATCCTTGAAAAGAGGGATCAATTTGAGCAGATCTTTCCACTAGAAGGATCCAACTTGAGAGGTATCCAGGGGTAGAGAGCTTGAGTAGTAAGCTTCCCAAACCAGTCTTACCCAAGGGAGGTTAGCGTGGTTGAAGAAATGCACTAAATCCATGTTACGAAGAATTGGAACTATGAAGGTATCTCGTTTGCATTGTTTATATCTACATGGTTGTTTCTTGTGATGATCCTATGTTATGCAATACCGAATATATGTGATGATCCTATTTGATGGCCGGGTCCTTTTTATATGCCAGATGGTTGTTTTATGTCATATGTTTCTAGTTGCATGTTCATGTTTCAGTTCATATTCACATTAATTTGATGCTATTCACTACTAATTGAGTTGTTAAGATAATTGGCAAAACAGTTTGAAAGCCCGTAATAGTTCTCATAAGTGCATCACGGGACACCAAGTGCTATGTTAGGGTTTCATTCATATCCACCTGAAGTTTTTGAAAGATCATCCACCTGAAGTTTTGAACTACAACAATGTCTGACAGAAATTCAAGCATGCAAATGAAATATGAAGCAACAATGCTTGAGTATTACTTGTCAAATAACATGAAACCAACCAACCATCAAGTTTAGATCAGAAGCTAAGGTCCAAAAACAAGCATCTTGGCCATGCCGGCCTCGTCCACAAGGATGTTTTGCGGCTTGACGTCACAATGGATGACGCGGCTGTTGAGCCCATCGTGGAGGTAGCGCAGCCCCTGCACCACGTCCTCGATGAGGCCGACACGGTAGTGCCACGCCGGGTAGGAGGCGCTCTTGCTCTTGACGAGGAGGTCGGCGAGGGAGCCATTGCTGCTGAACTCGTAGACGAGGAGGCGCACCACACCAGGTTGTGGTGACCCGTCCACCCGATGGCACACACCTCCCTCTGAAACTCCCGCTAACCTTCTCGCCGTTGTGCAGCTAGCACCCATTTGAACAAGAGGCGTAAGTACGTGGTTTGAAGATCATTGGATGAGACGCGGGTCGAACCCAAGGGGCAGCCGGGGCGGCAACACCCCCTACCACTGGCTGGACCCTGGATATCCCCGTAGCACCGGTATCCATTGGCCATTAGTAAAGGAGTGAGGCTTAGAGATAGAAGAATACTAGAGTTCTATAAGCACTTTCTTCGTTTTAATTATGGGTTCGTACTATTTATATGAGACTGTCTATTCATAAGTTACTTGAAATTTTCTTAAGTTTAAGTCAGTTGTTGTGACCATTGATTTGTATATTTGGTGCATTGCGCGCATGTGTTGTGACATGCCTTCAGCACGTTAGAGGATCTGCCATGGTGACATGATGTGGTAAAGATATCGAAAATCTCTTGTCTGCGTACACAAAAATAGCACTCCAACACATATAAACCTATGATAAAAGGAAGTGCTAGCTGCATATTTCAATATCATCCATCAAGAAGAAGAGGGAGGCGGAGGAAATGGCACTTCCAAGTGTCCTTCCAGCATCAAGATGACGCTCTTCATGGACGGCCTCGACTGAGGGTCCCCTTGCACGCACCAGATCCCCACCTTCACCACCCTCTCCACGGCCGCTGCTTCCACCACCTCGTCGCTGTTCATGGCCCTCTTCACCTCACCCCTCAGTAGCCACTCGTACACCAACTCCATCAGCGTGCGCTCCTCGCCGGCCTCCTCCATTTCCATGCTCCTCCTGCACGTCACGATCTCGAGCAGCACCACACCGTAGCTGTACACGTCGGCCTTCACCGTCACCGGCCCGGCGCCCCGGTACCACTCGGGGGCTAGGTACCCGCGCGTGCCGCGGACGCCGGTGAAGGTGCGCGTCTGGTCGGGCTGGAGCAGCTTGGCGAGCCCAAAGTCAGCGATCTTGGCCGTGCCGGCCGCGTCCATGAGGATGTTCTGCGGCTTGACGTCGCAGTGGATCACGCGGCTGTCCAGATCGTCGTGGAGGTAGTGCAGCCCCCGCGCGACGTCGAGCGCGACGCCGACGCGGTCGGGCCACGCCGGGCAGGAGGCGCCTTTGAAGAGGAGGTCGGCGAGGGAGCCGTTGCTCATGAACTCGTAGACGAGGAGGCGGTTCGCGCCCTCGTGGCAGAAACCGAGGAGGCGCACCAGGTTGCGGTGGCTCGTCCTCCCGATGGCGCGCACCTCCCTCTGGAACTCCCGCTCGCCGTCCTCCACGAGCTTCTCCAGCCGCTTCACGGCGATGGCCTTCTCGCCGTTGCGCAGCGCCCCTTTGAACACCGTGCCGAACGCGCCGCGGCCGAGTGGGTCTCGAAAGCTGTACGTCGCGTGCTCGAGTTCCTGGTAAGTGTACGACCTCAGGGGAGCCTCCTCGTCCAAAGCGTCGGCGTCGGCCTCGGCGTTCGCGAGCGACACGTGCCGTCGCACGATCCTCCGGTTCATCCAGAGCAGCCGCGCGGACGCAATGAGAGCGAACAACGCGACGCATGTCAGGAGCCCGATGCAAAGCAACGCGATGGTGGCTGCCCGCCCGACGCGGTGGTTGGAGGTGTCCCTGCCGCTTAGCGCCGTGTTCGGTGTTCCCCCGGTCTTGACGAACAGAGTATGGCCGCCGCCCGCGCGGCCGTACCGCAGCGGGAGGTGGTGCTTCGTGCAGTTGCCGTCGTTGGCGTCCAGCAGCACGGCAGTGCAGAAGCAGTCAGTCATGCACGCGGCCTGGCAGTCGGCCGCGCTCGTGCCCGCGCCCAGCACCCCGTACGGCGTGCCGGCCCACGACACGTCCTGCATGGCCGCCATGGAGAAGCCGGCGTCTTTCTGTCCCCTCACGCAGTCGCCGGCGCTCGAATTCACCATGCAACTGCGCGCGGCATTGCTCGATTCGATGAGATCGAACCCTGGCGGGCACAAACAGCTAGGCTGCGCGTTGCGGTCGAGGACGCAGTAGCTGTTGAACCCACAAACGCCCTTGACCTGGCACCGATCGCTCGGCCCGATCCATTGGACGTCGGTCTTCCACACACCGTTGCCGTTGGACACGAAGGCGTGGCGATACACGCGCAGGACTCCGTCAGGATCAAGCGCAACTCGGTAGTAGACTTGCTCTCCAGCTTGTTTGGCTCTGGCCGGCGGCGTCAAGTTCTTGGTGTAGTTGCCATTGTTGCCCACCAGGTAGAGCATGCTGGAACGTCTATCCAAGCGCAAGGTGAGGGGGAAGCCTATCTGGGACGTCCCCGTGTCCCAGTACGCTGCGGCCACCACGTTGTTGGCCGTGCCCACCGGGTACATCACGAGGTTGCCGTCGTTAAGCTGGTTGGCGAGCCGGTACTTCCCGGTGGCCCTGTTCGTGTCGGACATACTCGAGAAGAGCTGCGCCCCGGGCACGAGGTCCTGTCCGGCGAGCAGGGTGTCGGTGGGGGACGCGAACGTCGACCACACCACCGTCACGTTCGCGTCGTACAGCACGAAGTTGCCGTCGTCGTGCATGGCGGCCGTGAAGGCCGGCTGGGGCGGCACGGCGACTGGCCTGTCCTGGCCGTTCGCGCCGGTCCAGAGCAGACGGCCGTCGTAGGTGAACCGGAGCAAGCCGCTCGTGGCAGGCGTGTCGTTGCGGTTCGCCGTCCACGTGACCGTTATGTTCGGCACGGTGGCGAGCCAGACGCCGATGGCGAGGCCACCGTCCGTGGCGTAGAAACCGAAGGCGAAGCGGCCCGACGGGGACGACCAGCTGGCGCCGGCGGCAGCCTGCAGTGAGGACCCAGAGGTGATATTTGTTTGGGCACATGACACGTTCAGGGTAACAAGTATGGCTAGTGTTAACAACGGCAGATGCAACGACTTCGCCATGGCTAAGCTAACTAAGCTCAGGCTACCCGTATCAATATATATATGCCTAAGCTTCATCATATCTGGGGAATTAAACACTGGAGTAGGAGTGATTAAAAAAGGCTGAATAGCTAGTTGCTTAGGACGTTAATTCATACTAGAAGGTAACCCTCGCCATATGGCGCGGATATGGACGTACATAGCTTCAAAATTTGTTTTACATGCGTGTTTGGTGAATGTGTGGAGACGTGAGAGCGGCTACGGTCCCACCAGACACGTGTCGGCCCCTTCTGCCGAAGACGTGTAGGCCCGCGAGGGTTGTCCTAGGCCCATCGGACACGTGTTCCAACGAGCGAAGCTTGTTCTCAGCAAACGCCTCGGCTCGGATCGTGGATCGAACGGCGTGGAGACGAGCCGAAAGTGATCCGACGTCCGGCGTTTTGGGGGCGACGGCGCCAGGCTGGCTGGGGGCCAATCCCACACGCTATTATATTTGGTAATATAGCAGGATGTCTCAGGTTATAGTACGAAATAAAGGTGATATGGAATGTAAGTTGACGAGGAGCAGCGATGCTATGAGAAATGCTGAAGGGCTGGTAAACACTACCGTAAGAAACGAAGTGTCGATCGAAGCAAAAGATGGTAGCAAAGAACGAAAGGTATTTACATACCGGAGTATCCATACAACTGAACGGCATATTTTTAGGAGTAAATAACATGTCAGGTATGTGTGGTCGTCGACGATCAAGTCGTCGATCTTATGAAATGAAAAGAGAAAAATGGCAAAAAGTTCTTGAAAGAGAATGTGACCACTCTTTTATTGCTATGAACTGGCTATTACAGGGGTGCCTTCTGTAAGACGGTGGACTAATTCTAATTGCACTGAGCATAATGCTTGCTATATTGTAGAATCAGACTTGAAACATGAATATACTGCCAATTGCTATGCTTCAATCCGATGCCCCCTTCTCTGAAGCCCGCGCTCCATCTTTAAGTAACCGTCGAAGAGGTGGCAGTTGCTCCTTGTAGAGACATCTGTTGGGAAGTGATGCGTCCGGTCGGAGGAAGGCAACGGTTGACAAAGTACCAACCGTTCGGCAGTTGTATGTCTGTGAAACACACAACAGTAAGATGGTTGTTGTCAATGTCTTAGGATCATGAAACGTCGCGTGGTATGGAACAAATACGACATGTGTTCCATTCATCACACGGTATGGAATATACCAGGAGTTAGATCCGGATGCCAATTTATTGCTTCTACGAGCAAATATCCGGTGGGGACTAGGTCTGAGACTCATCCCACTGTGTTTCCCACGGCATAACCTCTGGAATCCTTATGACTACGGGGGTCGTGAGCCTTAGGGGTTACGACTATGAAGACATATGATCTTTTATTATGTATTAAAGTAATACACAAAGATTTTAATCCTCGTCAGCTAGCCCCCGGACTTTTAATAAATTGGCTATGTGAACACTTTCTCCCGATGAAGTCGTATCAGGCAGACCCTCATTTAACGTCGTGACACACGAGGTGGTTTGTATTCACTTTAAAGTTGAGAAACTGGCTTGGGACCTGAAGAGTTTTTCTGTCAGTTGAACTTTGGTTCGTGTCCGTTAGACTCTAGGTATCTCCTCGATGCAGTTAAAAAATTGTGGCTATAAAAACCTTTTAGCGCAAGGCTTTAGGATGTTACGCCTCTTGCTTTCCCTTTTCATCTCCTGAGAGAAAAATCGCCTCTGACCTCCCTTTGTTTACAACCTTCTACGACCTCCTTTCTTCCCTCATCTAAAACTCTGCCATGTCGGATCGTATCACCGACTGGTCGACTTCTGATCTAAGCGAGAAGAAGCCTGAGAGCTTGGAGAAGATTGGGTTGCTTCTTGACAAGAACCTGATTTCTTGGAGATCAGCAGCTGGAGAGCATTCTCTAAGCGGTAAAGATGGGGAAATTCCTGTTTTTCTCGCATATATCGAATGCGGATTCAGGTTCCTAGTTCACTCCTTTCTTCTCAAAGTTTTGGAGCATTACGGAGTCGAACTAGTGAATCTTTCTCCCAATGTCATCTCCAACCCCAACGTCTTCGTCTACCTCTGCGAAGCGTACTTGGGGATTCCCGCAACTCTGGATCTCTTCAAGTACTACTACAGGATGGCGAAGTCAAGAAAGACGACCGGGACGCCTGGAGAATGCACCTTGCGCCTCCATGACGGAAAAGCTAATGAGTACATTCCTATGTACTCAAAGTCTTCATGGTCATCATGGAAGAAAAACTAGTTCTACATGACGGTCACTTAGAAAGACAATCTTTACTATATCGATAAGAAGGCAGTCGAGAATCCAGAATGACGCTCCTCCACAAAGAAGGAGGGAAAAGTGAGGAGATGGGTTGAAGCCATCCAACTCCTTAAAGTCAGGGGTTTAACCTCCTAGCATGTAGTAAGGGACTTTTCCACGCACCGAATCAGCCCCTTGAAGGACCGAACATATCCGATGCTCTGGTATATTGGTTGTGATGATGCGACCAAAGAATCCAAGGAGGGTAAGTCTTGAAGGATTCCGACCAGTTTGCTTATATTGGTTAATTATTTCTGTGATTCTAAAGTCTCTTATTTATCCTTACAGCTCTATCTCCTGATGAGATCAGAAGCCGAATCAAAATGATCTGTGCCGGAGAGCCTGGCGAGAAGGCTGATTTTCCTCGAATTTTAGCGGTTGTTTCCGCAGAAGAAAGGGCTAAGAGACTAAAGGTAAAAATATCAACCACTTTTCATCTTTTGTATATTTTCTGGTTGGTTTACCGTAAAACCTATTTGATGTGTAGTCGGTCGGGTTGAGGATCAATAAGGCCACTGAAAGTTGTGAGCCGATTGACACTCCGACCACTCCTACGACTGTTCAAGATAGTGGTCTTATAGAGGTTGGTAACCGAACAGAAATATCTATTCTAGATAAAGGATTTTCATCACCCAAGTAACTTTGATTGTTCATTTAGGTGGTTGTCGTGAACTCCAATGTGGTCGCTCAAGACCTGCCAATTGCTTCTAAAGCAACAGTTTTGGAGACCGATGAGACCACACTCTCCGACCCGATAGTCAGGGATCTTGTTCTTGACCAGTTGGTCGAGAACATTTCTTCTGACCTTCAGTTGGAGGACGTAGCCGGTCTAACCAGCCCCACCGGACCAGGACCGGTGAAGTCGGTCGAAAAGAAGAGGAAAGCAAGCGCGACGGATTTTGCGTCGGCGCGCTTCAAAATTAAGACCAAGAAAACGACCAGGTATGTATACACGAAATAAATACTTATATAAGTAATTACCTCTGGTATTTTTTAGAGTCTTGAACTCCTTTTCTTATTGTCGTTGTAGATACTCTGGTATTCCGGTTGATGACGACCAGAGCACCCCTCAGGAGAAAGCTCCTGAGGAGGAGGTTGAGCCAGCCCCCCGAGCGGGTGGCAACACCAGCTCAGGAACCCGTGGTGGCACCGACCACACCTGCGGAGGTGGTGGTCGCAACCACACCTATGGAGGTGGTGGTCCTTGAGGAATCTCAGCAGGTTTCGACCTCTGCTGAGAGTTCTTATCGCAAAGTCGTCTTTCCTCATTGCCTTCAGATCTTCAGAGATGAAGATCTTATTGAAGCTTGGGGAAGAATTTCAGACCGTCAAGCAGTGGCAAGTCCCGACTCTATTTTTTGCCGAATACAACAATTTGGCAATTGAGGTAAGCTTCCACGACCACTTTTAATAGCCTTTTCCTTAAGAAAAGTACTTAAAAGAGTTTGTTATTTTTTGTAGCAATTGGTGGAAAATTTCGCTGTGGTCGGAGGACTAACTCAGTGAATTAAGCTCTTGGAAACAAAAACTCCTAATTAGAAAGTAAGCACCCTTTCAGTGTCTTCTTCTGTCCTTTTTTACCATTTAGCTCTTTTTATTTTAACTAATTCTCCCCTTTATCATGTTTGATAGATTCAGAGAAGCTTAAAGAAGAAGTTTTGGCTAAAGAAGCCATAATTACTAAGCTTAAAGAAGAATGTTAGAGTAAGGACCGGTCGATCGAATATCTGACGACCAGGCATAAGCAGGTTCTTGACACTGTTGAAAAGAAGAGCCAAAGTAATTGGTCGTAAACTCGACCAGTGTGCTTGCTTTTTCTAGTCGTATGTACTTATCTTTTGATTCACTCGTACAGAGCAACCTCAAGCATTGAGGCGAGTAGAAAAGGCTCTCGAGTTCGAGCACAGCAAGGAGGCAGTCTTTGGGCAAAATCTTGAAGAAAATGTCAAAGTCTTCAACAAGGTGCTCTTTGATATGGGATCAGAAACGCAACTGCCCAATTTAGGAGATCCCACAGAGAATATCAACTACCTTCGCCAACAGCTCGAAGACCTTAGGAGTATCCTCAAGACAACTCGGGAGAACCATACGCAGACCATGTTTGAGGTTGTCAAGAATGGAGTTAGTTTTATTTTAGCAAAACTGAAAGTCTCCGACCCCTCCATAAATCTCCAAGCTGTTGAGGAAGACTTCAACTGCTCGGGACAAGAAGCAACCAGAATATTCGAGGAAATGGCACCTCTTGGACATAAGGTTGCGGGGCAAATGGAGGTCTGGTCTCCAACACACAGCGACCAGTTTGGTGGCTCCGAAAAGTAAAAGATTGTAATATTTTGATAGTTGTAAATAAAACTTACCTTTTATCATCAATGAAGTCTTTATTTTGTTCTCCTAAATTTGCTAAATACTCATATATTTTCTAGCCCCCGATTGCTTGCGTTAGTAGAAGAACTTTACTAAAGAAGTAGTAGACCAAGAAAATGAGCAATAGTTACGACCACGGTACAGAGCATATGCTGATTATGATATAAAAAATGATCTAAGTATCACTAGGAAATTAGTGTGGTCGGAACCAGCGTGTGATTTCGACTAGTTTTAGGTCATTTTCATAATCGAAATACTGTGCAGTACCTTGCATGGTTGGAAGATGGATAAGACATGTATTGATTGATAAGAAAATATGCAAACATGTATGGAAAAAAAGATAAGTGAACTTATTTATATATCTTATCCAAAACTGGTTGTAAGGGTTGCTAAGAACTAGAGACTAAAAGAAACACTTCGTAAAACGTGTTCTTACTCAAGTTCCGATTGGCAGCGAGAATTGTAAGAAATGGACCGTCGCTAGGAAGCTCCATCCAGTGGGCAGGACCACGTGCGGAGAAGGAGAGACTTCGACTAGGATACTTTCCGTGTCCCGACCAGTAGCCAAAACAGGAGTGGAACAGATTGTTGAAGGTAAGAAAGGTAGTCTCCGAAATCTATAGCATGTAAAGAACTATATGTATTTGCCTGTATGATGCTCTTGTTACTCGTATATTTCTTTAAGAAAAGAGTGTTGGTCGCGCGTGAGAACCATTGTCTGAATGGTCACGACTAGAACTCTTACGGTGTTTGACTCGTAGGTTGTACCCATAGAGTAATAGAGATCCTTAAAAAAGGACATCAGAGAGAATTTGGTCTCCTCCGACCAATTAAACAATAATAGTATGGAAACGAGATGATAAGACAGATATATAGACAACATCATTTGTCGAAAAGTAAAGGAAATGCATCTTTATTAAAAAATTGAAAGAATGAAAATGAAATTATACAAAGAACTTACGCAGTTGGTCAATATTCCAAGAATTTGACAAAACACATCCGTCTGACATAGTTAGTCGTACCGAACATGGTCAAGTGACTTGGACCACAGTGTATGGACCTTCCCATTCGGGAGAAAGTTTATTGCGATTAGCCTGATTCTGAATTCGTCGTAGAACCAGATCACCTACAACTATGCTTCGAGGTTGCACCTTACGACTGTGGTACCTTCGCATGGCTTGTTGGTAAACCGCTGATCGTATGAGGGCTTGGTTTCGTCGTTCTTCAAGGAAATCGACGTCATCGAGTCTTCGTTATATCTGATCGTTCTCATTGAAACAATCAGTTCGAGCAGAGCCGATTTTCAGTTTTGGAGGAAGTATGGCTTCAGCATCGTAAACCAGAAAAAATAGAGTTTCACTAGTCGCACGATTGGTCATGATTCGAACGGCCCATAACACAGAAGGAAGTTCTTGAATCCAATCTCCTAACCGTTTGATTAACTAGTCGAACACGCGACGCTTTATTCCTTGCATTATGTAACATCCCAAATTTTCTGAGTTTTTGAAAATTTTGAAAACTTTAAAAAAGTAACCATTTGGTTTTATTAAATTGCCAAAGCTTAACTTGTAATTTAGAATTTTAAAAGTGATTTAATTTGAATTAATTAAACTTGAACTAATGCAAGTTGGTTTAGTTGAGTTTTGTTGGATTTTAAGTTGGTTTTTCCTTTTGCCCTAAGTTAAAAATAATTAATTGCAAAAACTAAAAGCAATAGTTAAGCTAAAAATATTTTTATTAAGTTCTAAATAATTCAAGGGATTTCTGTGAATTTTTCTAGAATTTTTGGACGGCTTAAGCTATTTTCTAAAAATGTTTTTGCTTTTCTGGTATTTTCAAAAATAAAAATCCTAGGAAAATCCTCCTTTGGCTCTTGGGCCGATTCCCTCTCGGCCCATTCCCTATTCACCCACGCGGCCCACCTTGCTGGCCTAAGCGCCGAGCCTGACCCTCTCCATCGCCGTCCGTCCAATCGAAGACGGATCGCAATCGCTCGCGCCCTCCCCGTTCGTCTCTCTCTCTCTCTCGCTGACCTGCGGGCCCCGCCTGGCAGCCACCGCCGCCCCGGGTCATCGCCTACCTCCCGCCTCCGCCGCATCCGTGCTCCCTCGCCGCATTTTCCGCCGCACTGCGCCGCTCCCTCGCCGCAACCTAGCCCTACCTTGTCCCACTTTCGATCGCGCCGCCCGTCCCCGCCTCCGCCTGGCCGTCGCCGCCCCCTTTGCCCCTTCTCCGCGGATCTCGCCGCTTCTCGCCGCCCGCCATTAAAGCCGGCGCGACAACCTCTCCCCCTCCTCCTCCTCCGGGCCTCCCCGAGCCCTATTTAAGCGAGCACCGGGGAGCTCTCCCTCTCCTCTCTCTTTTCCCCCCACTCACTCTCCCTCTCTCCCTCCGAGCTCGCCGGATTTGAGCTCCAGCGCCACGCCAGGTGGAGCTACCGCACCCGCCGCTTGCATTGTCAAGCCTCTCCGGCCGCCGTCGACCTCACCCCCGGCATCGCCAAGCCGAGGCGCACCTGGTGCGCACCTCCTCTTCACCGGAGCCCCGCCAGAACCCCGTCGCAGCCTTGAGCCGCCACCTCCGTCGCTTTTCGTCCTCACCGCCAGCCACCCTTTGTCGTCGTGTCCTCCAAACCTTGCGCCTCGGGTTCGCCTCGCCTTCACCTAGCCGCCGGTACCCTCGCCGCCGGCCATCTCCCATGATTCGCGGCAACCTTTTAATAGAAGGCCGCTGGTCCGATGTGGCCGTGCCACCTCAGCGCCGCGTGGTGCCACGTCGACCTTTTGTCGATATGTTCGCCTTGATACCATGGCGGCTTTTCCTCGGATTTTCTTCTGGAAAATAATTCAGGAAAATCGGGAAATCCCTAAATCCATCATTTTATGTGTTTTCCAACTTCCTTTGGCCATAACTTCTTCATTCGAGCTCCAATTCGAGTGATTCAAATTTCTAAATTCTATGTATTCCTATTAGTATTTATTTGGTATTTATTTGGAGTTATTTTATTTATTTAGCTTTGTTCGCACGTATAGATTCCAGCGTTTCGGAAGACTTCGTGGACCCGATGACCGAAGCAACTCTACTCTTCAACGAAGGCAAGTCGTAGACCTTTGATCATTTTAAACCCATATTTATAAAAGTATATTTTTTGATATAAACACGCATTGCTAATTTTATAATAAGTTTCGGGAATTAGTTAATTACCTAATTGCCATTATGCCTCCTTGATAATTTGTGAATGACATGTATCCTTGAATGACATAATCCTTGGACACCCTAGGATGGATTATTAGTTGGACATTATTATACTACCAACATGGGTACCGTATTATGCTTAGCCAATGCTTTAGTTATGCGATAGACTCTCGATCACTTACTCAAAGAATGATTAAACTTGACTTAATGAGATATGAAATTATGGTGTGATACCACTGTTGTGCAACTATGGTGCGAGATCACAGTTGTGTCAATTGGGGTGCGATACCGTTGTGATTAAAATTTGTTGTGCCATGGCAAGGCTTTGTCACTTGGCCGGGTTGAATGAAATTGATTTGTGCTCGGACGAGTGGGTGGTGGAAAAGGTGGGTGCCGTAACGCACATTGGGAATGTGGAAACATCTCGTCTGAGAAACCAACTAAGGACTTAACCTTGAACCATTGATCTGGGCCTTAACCGTACAACCACATGTCTAGACTAGGATAGACCTGGCTGACTAATTGGTAATGTTTTGATTCGGTTCTGCGTGGGTGGATTATGGGTCAGAACCAGGTCAGGACAGAACCTTGTAAAGGCCTTGTCACGTGCTCTAGACTACTTACCTAAGGTAGTGAGCGGTTGCATAGATATATGCCGAACGAACTAGAGAATTCGTGTCTTGTGGGTAAAGTTGTACAACCTCTGCAGAGTGTAAAACTATTCGAATAGCCGTGTCCCCGGTTATGGACATGCCTGGTGATTTCACGCAAGGGGTAGAACTTTTGTCAAAATGTTGGAATGGGTTGTTCGAATCTAGTTTTGGTTGTGGTTGTTGGTTGGGAAGTGAACAGGTGTTCACTAGTTGTTTCGAAGAAAAATTGATTATTTATGTATTAATCTTTTAAATTGTACTTTGCAATCTACTTACTATATTTAATGTCAAATATTGCTTTCTGCAAAATAGCCATAAAGCTATCCTTGTCAAGCCTTGCATGAATACTATTTGCATATATTTCCCTGCGACTTGCTGAGTACATTCAAAGTACTCACGGCTTTGCGCCCTCTGTTTAAATCAGCAGAGGAGGGTGAACCAGTGAACTCAGAGCTCTATGGAGAAGAATACTTGGAAGACTTTGCGAATTAGGTCGCGTCTTTCACTCGATTGCCGGTGGGCATATTGGGTGACCTCCACCGGATGTTTGGTTTCCGCTGCAAGCTCTCTTTTGTTGTTAAGCCCTGCGTGGCAAACTTTGTAAGACTTGACCATAAGGTCCTTTTGCTATTAAATATTAATTTATGCCTTCATCTATAGTTTAGGTGTACGGTTTTGATTACACCTATGTTGCAAGCTGTGTGCACTAGCTCTTGATCCGAGGAATAGTGCGATTATACCTGAAGGGTCTTGGATCCGGAGATCCGGGGTCCCTACACATTATGATACCATTGGCCCGCTCAACTGCTCCATTGCTCTACGGATGAGCAACAGAAGTGAAATGTATCTTGATACCGAGATCCTCGCAGAATTTCTGAAAATTTTTGCTCGAGAATTGGGTACTGTTATCTGTGATTATATGACTGGGTATACCAAATTGTGTGATCACGTTTTTTGTGAGGAACCTCTTAGCGGCTTCAGTTGTTATTTTAATAACTGGCTCGGCTTCTATCCATTTTGTAAACGTGTCAATCATGATGAAAAGAAATTCGAAGCCCCCGGGTACTGTTGGGAAAGGTCCCAGAATGTCTAGTCCCCAGGTTGCAAAAGGCCAAGAAAGAGGTATGGTTTGCAAGGCTTGTGCTGGCCGATGTACTTGTCGACTATGAAATTGACATTGTACGCACTTTGTCACGAGCTCTTTTGCATCATGAAGGGCAGTTGGCCAGTAGTATCCTTGCTTGAAGGCTTTATTGACCAACGTTCTGTAGGAATGATGTGCTCCACAGACTCCTCCATGAATGTCAGATAGCAACTTAATGCCATCCGTTTGAGATATACATCTCATCAACACTCTATGAGATCCTTGTTTATACAAGATACTTTCGATCAGAGTGTATGATTTGGCTTTTCGAGCTATACGATCAGCCTCTACATCATCTTCAGGAATAATGTCATGCTGAAGATAATGGTAGATCGATGTCATCCAATCTCTACCGTGATCGTGCCGGCGCCAACCGTCAATGATCTGTGGAGCATCCATGTTCTCTGGATTGATTTGTATGACCTCTAGTGAAACATATATGTCCTCGGAATGCTCGACCACGGAGGATGAATCGAGTTGCTTGAGAAAAACTCCGAGCGGGACAGGTGACCTGGTGGAGGCCATCCGTGCCAACTGGTTTGCCAGAAAGCTTCTCTTCCTAGGAATGTGTTGAATCTGGAAACTGAAGAAATGCTTTTCAAGTTTTCGTACTTCCGTCAGATAAGATGACATCTTGGTACTTGAGCATTGATACTCTTTTCTGACTTGATTCGCTACTAGTTGAGAGTCGTCTTTCACTAGTAATCTGCGAATCCCAAGCAAACGATCTGCTCGGAGTCCTACCAGTAGACCTTTATATTCTGCCACATTGTTTGTAGTAGGAAAGTTTAACTAGATGACGTACTTGATATGTTCGCCAGTAGGGGATATCAAGACAACTCCAGCCCCCGAGCCTTTGAGCATCAACGAACCGTCAAAGTACATTGTCTACTCGTTGTGGTGTTCGTACTTGGGCCCTTGGGTGGGTTCACAGTTTGTCCATTCGGCAATGAATTCTGCTATCGCCTAGGACTTGATTGCTGTTTGTGGGATGAAATGGAGGTCGATTGCCCTAAGCTCGACCGCCCATTTTGCTATTCATCTTGATGATTCCCTGTTTCTAAGGACTTGATCCAAGGGATATCCAGTTGGTACGACCACTTTGTGGGCCTGAAAGTAATGCCTTAATTTCCTTGAAGCCATAAAGAGACCATGGAGCAGCTTGAAGAAAGGGAGTCCTTTTTCACCTAATCGTGCTATGAAATGACTTAGCGCTACCATATAGCCAGTTAGTTTTTGGACTTCCTTCTTTGTGGTCGGTGGGCGCATCTGGTCGATGGCCGAAATTTTTGCTGGACTTGCTTCAATCCCTCTAGCTGAAACTAGAAACCCGAGAAGCTTTCCAGAAGAAATTCCGAACACACACTTTTTTGGATTTAATTTAAGGTTACGCCTTCTTAAGTTATTGAAAGTCTCGTGCAGGTCAAAAATATAGTTGTCAGCGCTGATGCTTTTTACGACCAAGTCATCAACGTAGGCTTCTAAATTTTGACCTATCTAAGGATTAAAGGTTTCTACATCAACCTTTGGAAAGTTGCACCAGCATTTTTGAGACCAAATGACATCTTAGCAAAGCAGTAAGTGCCATATAGGTTGATGAAGGAAGTTTTCTCTTCATCTTCTTTACTCATATTAATCTGGAGGTACCCTGAGTATGCATCTAGAAAACTTAACAACTCACACCCGGAAGTGGAGTCTATAAGTTGATCAATGCGTGGAAGGGGAAAGTCATCCTTCGGACAAGGTTTATTAAGAACTGTGAATTCATTATACATTCACCATTTTCCATTGCTTTTTCTAACCAATACAGGGTTTTGCGAGCCGCTCTGGGCGGTCAACTTCACGAATAAACCCAGCCTTGAGGAGCTTGTCGATCTCCGACTGGATTGCCTCCTTCGATCTGGTGTGAAACGCCGGAGCTTCTGCTTGACCGGTTTTTTGTCAGGCTGGAGAGCTAGCATGTGCTCGATCACCTCCCTGGGGACTCTGGGCATGTCGGACGTCTACCAGGGTGAATATGTCCTGATTTGCTCGGAGGAAGGAGACGAGCAACTCTTCCTATTTGAGGTTAAGTCCTGCCTCGACCAGTACCTTTTGGGCAGATGCATCAATGTTTCTTGACCCAGACGGAGTGTTGGCGCTTTCCAGATGAGCGCTTTTGCGAGTGGTACCTACTTGGTCTGGTCGGAAAGCTTTGGTGCCATCTTTGGCCTCGTGTGCTTGACCTGCATGGGGTTAGTTTCCCTAGTCGGAAGCTCATCGACCAATGCCAAGGACTTTCGATCACATGCATAAGCCATTTTTCGGTCTCCTTGAACCATGATGACACCTTTCGGTCTTGGCATTTTTAGACTCTGATAACCGTAACGCGTGGCTATCAGGAATTTTGCTAGAGCCAGACGACCGAGGATTCCATTGTATGCAGTTTCGAAATCGATCACATCAAATGGAGTCTTCTCTGTTCGGAAGTTGTTAGGCCTCCCGAATGTAACCGGTAGGGACAACTGTCCTATTGGTTTAGCGGTAGAACCAGAAACTATGCCGTGCAAGGCATATTTAACATGTTTTACCTTGGACCTTGGGATTTGCATCTCTTCCAATGCTCCCGCAAACAAAATATTTAAAGAACTACCTCTATCTATTAAGAATCAATTAACTTTACAATTGTTAATAGTATGTTCAACTACGATAGGAAACCTACCTGGTCGAGTCGACGGGATGGGGCAGTCTTCTTTGCTGAATGAGATTACATTTTCTGACCATCTGGACGGCTTGACAGTGATCAGAGACTCGGCAAGGTTGACCTCCCGCTCCACGGCCTTCAGATGATGTCTCGAATCGTACGAGGAGGATCCTCTGAAGATCATATCCACTGTATGTTGCGGCTCCTGGTAGTCCATCTCTTCGTCGCCATCTTTATCATTCTTGGAGCTTGACTCTCCAAGCACTGTTATGGTTGGAAAGGGTCCTTTGTCTAAGTAGTAATCCTCTAATTTACTTTGCCAGGCCCGGCAGGTGCGCAAACCATGCCCTGCCGCTTTGTGAAGTGGACATCACTTCTTGGTTTTCTTAAAGTCACTGGTTGGAGCCTTACCTTTGTTCCGACCAGTGAAATCTTTCTTGCCCTTGGTATACTTCTCTGGAATCGCAAGGACCTCTTTGTTGTCGGACATGTGATTTTCTTGTTCTTGAGAGACTTCTTGCCTTTCTTCTCTTGCTTCTCCAGACCTGATTGGGGATTTTTGTCCTTTCGATCAATGGCTTTATACCATTTGACCGCTTCACTAGTGGCCGTGTACTTGTCCGTCATATCGAAATGTTCGACGGTTGTTCGTGGATGATTTATTGCAATATCCTCCGTAAACTGGCGATTCCTCAGCCCTGCTTTAAAGGCCTGGATGACAGAAGATTCTGTGATATCTGGGATGGAGTTTCGAACCTGATTGAATCTCTTGATATATTGTCGAAGAGTTTCATTAGTCTTCTGCTTCATTCGATGCAGATCATCCTCCTTTCCGGGGCGGTCGTACGTCCCTTGAAAGTTAGCGACCAGAGTATCGCAGAGCTGTTCTCAAGTATAGATAGATCCGACCGAGGTTAAGCAACCACGACCGGACAGACCCTTAAAGGACCGTGTGCAAATAGTTTTCCATCATATTATCGTTACCGCCAGTAGCCTTGATGGCGGTAGAATAAATTTGAAATTTTTTTAATGGGTTCTGAGTCCCATTGAACTTCTCTATGTTGACTGGTCAGAACCTGTCCAGCTAATGAACAGCTTGGAGACCCGCCGAGAATGCTCGACAGCCTGTAATGGGGTCGTGGCGCCTTCTCTGAAAGGGAGCCGAATTATAGTAAGTCGGGGATCGATTCCTTAGATTTGCATATCTAGGATCTGGTGTGCCAACCCTGTCGTGGACATTATGATGACGTCCTCGACCACCTACCTGGTTCAGATGATGCCTGAGGTCGCCTGAATCAAGCGGTCGTTCCTCTTGACGAAGAGGAGTGGCTGCTGTGAAGAGCCGTCTTCCCTCATGGTTCCCTAGTCAGAACCTACGAGGGGGTCTTGGTGTTGATCGATCCTCTGCTCGACCATGTTGTTCTCTATTGAAAGATGAGCGCTAGAACGAGATCATTGTGTGACTTTGTGAATTCCTCTGCTCCTGGTACATTTCTGTACGCTGTATGGTTTGTTGGAGGATCTCCGATACCTGACCTGCAAGCTGGACATAACCTGGAGTTCCTGCTAAAGCAGGATCTGGGTTATTTAAAATATCCCGAACTCATTGTAGGTTTTGTGTCATTACCGAAGGTCGTGGCAGATTTCCACTTGTATTGGGTGTTCGATGAGTCGAGTTATCCCTCGACCTCCCGGATGGCCTTGCCTGATTCCTTATCCGCGGCGGGGTAGGAACAGGTGAATTAACTGATGCACGTCCATCAGCTCGGTTGCCTCCGGTAGTTGGTGCTTGAGTGCCCATACCATTTCCACCAGCACGTGGTGGCGAGTTAACCCGTGGAGGATCGTGCAAGGCATCCGGATCGGTATCTCTGATTGTGTTGACTTTGTGGCGCCAACAGTGATCTTCCGAGGAACTCCCGTTGTAGCTAAGGGAGTGCCTTCTAGCGCTTCTGCAAGGAGCTTCCACGATAGAGAGCGGTCGGATATTACTGCCTCTGGCGGGCTTTGTGGTGGACTTATCCTGATCCGGCGTACTGCCGATCATATGCTGAGTTTCACCATGCCCACTTGGCCAGCGATTGGTGGTAGCTTCAACGATACCCTTACCAGATGTTGCTTGGCCCCCCGAAATACGTAGGAGCCGTTGGCGAATACTGGTCGCCCATGACAATATCGAGAGTACTTGGGCTCTCTGGTCACCGCGCTGCGCTCCTATTGTCGCTTTTGCTAGTTGGATCGACCGGACTTGCAGAGGTGTTGGGACGTTCCGAACTGGGCAGAACGAGCGGCTCCTCTGAGAGCGCCACTGTTGGTGGCGGTGTATCTTCCTCCGTCCGGTCGATTTCGTCAATCTCTACGACTAGCGAACCGGCAGATGAGGAGGATGATGATGATATCCCGTTTTCTTCCATGGCGTGGATGCATGCGTCCATGTCGAGGTTGGAGTTGTCCGCTAGATTGAACTAGTTCTCCTCATCCCAAGTCCCCGCCATGTTTGCATGAGCGATAACAGAGCAAAGGAAATGGACGAGGAATGCTTGAGCGAAGTAATCTTCAAGAACTCAACGCCTTCTTCCCTACGGACGGCGCCAGCTGTCGACGATCAAGTCGCCGATCTTATGAAATGAAAAGAGAAAAATGGCAAAAAGTTCTTGGGGAGAGAATGTGACTGCTCTTTTGTTGCTATGAATTGGCTATACTAATTCATAGCGTAATGCTTGCTATATTGCAGAATCAGAGTTGAAACATGAATCTAATGCCGATTGCTATACTTCAATCTGATGCTCCCTTCTTTGACGCCCACGCTCCATCTTTAAGTAACCGTCGAAGAGGTGGCAGTTGCTCTTTGAAGAGGCGCCTGTTGGGAAGTGACGCGTCCGGTCGTAGGGAGGCAACGGTTGACAAAGTACCAACCGTTCGGCGGTTGTATGTCTGTGAGACACAACCGTAAGGTGGTTGTTGTCAGTGTCTTAGGATCATGAAACGTCGCGTTGTATGAAACAAATACGACATGTGTTTCATTCATCACATGGTATGGAATATACCCAGAGTTAGATCCGGATACCAGTTTGTTGCTTCTACGAGTAGTCATCTGGTCGGGGACTAGGTACAGGATCTCATCCGACCAGGTTTCCCATGACATAACCTCTGGAATGCTTACGACCACATGGGTCGTGAGCCTTAGGGGTTACGACCGTGAAGACATATGGTATTTTATTATGTATTAATGTTATACATGAAGATTTTAATCCTCGTCAGTGGCATACCATATTAAGTGCAAGGATGAAGATCTTAAAGCGTGATTACTAGTGAGGCGATATCGTCGATGTCCATAGCTGAGATGGGAATATTTACGGAACAACTTTCGAAGAGGGTAATAGGATTACCAAAAGGGTATATGTACTGTACAGTAGTGATAGATAGTAGTTGTAACACCCCAGTCCAGCACTGAGCTTGGAATTCCACTAAGCTACCATAACAATTAGATTTACATCGATTAACAATAAAATTATAGCAAACAATTCAATATTAAAACCCGTCCACGGGTCACAATAACATAAGAATAAAGACATGGCAAGCACTGAAACTTAAACTATAGATAGTAGGTAGAATAGTAGTTCAAGAATTAAGCAAGACCAATCAAACGGAGATTATGGAATGAATAAACGAGTTCCAATCAATCATCTAGAATAATTCATTGTCTATCATGTCCTAAGGAATAAACCATCACGCTAAGGCAAAGTTTTCTCATGGCAAATAATCAAGTAAGTGGTTGTATGAAGGGTTCCAAGTGCTATCCCTTCCCAAGCGAAATATTGTCAATGAACACGTAAAAACAACGGTAGAGCAAGGGTGAGTCATCAACTTAGCAAGTACAAAGCAGAATAATAAATGAGGTGTCATCTTAATAACATTTCATTCCCATTTATCATTATCTCAGTTTCTCATAATCAATCTCATTAGTTTCCATTCACGTGTCTCAATATCTTAAATCGCTTTTCACTTTTCATGAATGCAATGCTCATGCTCATGTCTCAACTCATCTTTTGCTTATACCGATATAGCGGAGTGTAACACTCGTTGGTGTTCACTCATGCCCACATTCTTTAATGCGGGGACCAATTGTCCGTCTTTTTTATACGGGGACCTCATTACCCATATCTTACATATGGGGACCTCATCCCACTCCTGTGGGTCACATCTTTCCATTATGAATGCTCAACATGAAATGCAATGATTATCATTTTTCATCATTAGCAATTGAAATAATCATTTTTATTCCATAATCATCATCAAGTTATCGAAAGCATATGAGCAATATGAAATAGGCATCATTCACATGAATAATCATAGCAGGTATTCATTTCACCAAATAATAATTCTGAACACTCAAATACCATTCTACCATGCACTTGCCTTTCTAGTTGCGACGACCGGGATGATTTGAAGGTGACTACAATCTCAAAGCCAATCCGCCTACAGTAAACACCCAAACTAAATACAAGCTACGATAATACAAAACAACATTTAATCGACAACACTCCTACGTGCTCTCAAATTTCACAACTTTCCCCCTTTATCGAACAGTTCCTCCTGCTGTCTCGACACTAAAATTGTCATAAATTTCAACTCTCACATTGTAAAATGGTAAGCCATACCATTTCTGGATACTATACAAACTTTTCTACAACTTCTTAGGTGATCAAATGTCTAGATTAAATAGTCTAAATCCCCGTTTTTAACCCAGAAGATATATCTATCATCTTCTGCACAACAGACTTAATATTTTTATATCTTTTAATCTACACATGCAAATATAATGAATTATGAATTTTCAGAAACTACATGTAATTTTATACCACTTCCCAGTTATTCCCAAAATTTCATCATGCCATTAACCCAGTCAAATTAATATTTTCCTACGACTGCGTCCAGCAGCAACCCAGTTCTGGACTAATGTCTTCCAAAAAAAATCATAACTTCTGTTCCACTCGTCCAAAAATCATGTTCTTAGACTCTCCGGAAACCTTAAAAATTACCTACCATTTTCATGTATATCAAAATATCAGATTAGCCTATCTTCTATTTTTAATCTACAGATTAGTACGTGCTGCTAAAACCCGACAAACTTACCAGACATCAAACTTACAAAATTCATAACTCAACATCTACTCATCCGATCGACATGAATAAACATTGTACAGAAAGCTATCGAGATCCTCTACATATTTCTAGTAGATGACATTCCCAAATTACGCACAACCGGTATCCAAATTTACTGCACAACTATACAGCAGACCGAACCAATCTACTATTCGATTTTCCCCGACTAGAAATTGCTAGTCCCCTCTCTAATCTCGTTTTTAATCTCTAGATAAAGTAAACAAAACAGAGGGGAAAACTTGATCGTCACCCTTGGAGATCGCGACGAGGATCACCGATTTTCCACGAGATCCTCCTCTGTTTCTTCCTCTCCTCCTTGCTTCCTCTTTGGTCATCACAAAAAATCGACAACAACAGCTTTTCCCTTAACCCCTCTCTCTAGCTCTTTTTCTCTCTCTATTGTCCACGTGATGCAGTCGGCAGAGGCAAGAGCATATGCAGGCGGCAGCTAGTGTATGCATGCATGCATACAGGCCATGCATGCAGGACAGCAGCACGAGTAGCATGCAGTGCTAGCGGTAACGACATGCAGCAGAAAAGGCAACCTTGCAGGTGGCTGCAATGCATGCAGGAGATGGGGGCTCCACAAGGAACAAAGCTAGCGGTGGCTGGGAGGGCTGGAAAAAAAGCTCGCGGCTCATGAGCCGGCTCGGGCTTGTTATTTTTCAGGACAAGCCAAGCCCTGTTCTTAGCTCGGCAAAAAAACGAGCCGAGCTTGAGCCTCTTGGCGAGTTGTTTGGCTCGAGCAGTCGTGGCCTCACCCCACCCGAGTGGTCGTGGGACTCGTGTGGTCGTGGCCTCACCCCACCCGAGTGGTCGTGGGATTCGTGTGGTCGTGGCCTCACCCCACCTAAGTGGTCGTAACCTCACCCCACCCGACTACTCGAGTGGTCGTGGCTTCCTCCTCCCGATCCCTAATCAGATTTCTCGGTTCTCCCGATCCCCATCCTCTCCCTGCCCACTCCACCCCGCGTCGTCGCCCGTCCACGGCTGCGAGCCCCACCCGTGATCCCCGTTATCCTCGATCGCCGGTGCGCCCCCTCAGCAGCTCTCCTCCACCACACCATCAACCCCGCCCCCTCTCCACCCCGCCCCGTGCAGCCGTGCGCCCGTGCCCCATCCATCGGCCTCTCCAATCGACGCACCGCCCCATCCTCCTCAGCCATCCCCTGCTCCATCCGCTGCGCTGTCCAAGTCCAACCGATGCGCATGGATCGTGAACGGAGTTTGGAGTCTCGTGCGCTAGGGAAGAAATCAGCCGACGTTGGGGCCTCTACCTCAGCACTAGCAGGCGAGCATGGAACCAGTCGTTGCCTCCTCAGCTCCTAGTCGCCTCCTGACATAGACAAACTGGCATCCTCGGTGAGTCTTCAGTAGTGTCCTCTTGAGATAATGTGCTTCTTTAGTATAATGTGCTTCTTCAGTAATGTGCTCAAGATAATGTGCTTGGATGTAGCCTGGGATGTAGCCTAATTGATAGTTTAGTATAATGTGCTTGGATGTGCTTCTCCAGTAGACCTGGGTGTTGCCTCATGGCGTCTAGGCGCCACCACTAGCTTGGATGTGCTCAAGATTTGCATGCTAGTGTGTGTAATGTGTTATGCATATATAACCAGATGGTGATCAAGATTGTTGAGCATATATAACATGATATAGAATTTTTTGATTTTACCAGCCAGCAGTGTATCTTCAGAATCAACTTTCAATGTTGGAGGTAGAGTACTAGATGACTATCAGAGTTCTCTACGTTCGGCTATGGTTTAGTATTTGGAGTATGCCTCTAGCTGGATAAGAGGTGCACTTGATGACATGAGACCTCCTATATTTGTGGTAGGTTCTTGCATACTTTACTATGTCTTTTATAGTCTTTTTTGTTCATATCATGGCTATCTCGATTATTATTGTTGTTTTAAGGAAGAAGATGATGATGATGATGTTGAAACGATTCTATTTCCTCAAAGCATCGTAGAGGGCAACTAGTGAGTGCTACTATATAATGTGTTAGATATATCAAGTGCTCTTTTACTTCATTGATACATAATGTTCATGTGGTTGTCAACTTGGTGCAAATTTCTGCTCATTGTCTAATTGTGCATTGTATTTGTAGGCTTATTAGATGATTCGCCTTCGGATGCCAAGATGACGCCATGACATCGGGCCAATATGACCTTTTGTTTTGTTTGGTCGTGTGGTTTGGAGTTTGGACTTTAGACTATTATTTTGAACTCTTATTATCTTGTACATTAAGTGCCATGGATTGTTATATTGACTGTTAATCTAGATGATGCATGGATGATGGATGGATGGATGGACTGCTATGTATGTTGGTTGGATGATGGATGATGGACTATTAATCTGGATGATGCATGGATGATCATTGGATGGATGATGGACTATGGACTGTTAAATATGGATGATTGATGGATGTACTGTTATGGATGTTAGATGGATGGACTGTTATGTATCAAGTGTTAGTCTTTCACCCTTCTTAAGTTCTTATTGATTAAATTGATTATGTTGAATGATTAAGTGCCCACTTGTGATTTTTTTTTCATGCATTTCTTTAAGAAAATGAGCTCTCTGGCTATGTTAGGCTGTTCTTGGTGCTGGCCTCTCGGCAGATTGAGCTATCTGGACCAGAGGTCCAGATTGAGCTCTCTGGTGGACGCTGGTTTCTGGCTCTGAACCGCCGAGTCGCGAGCTGAGCCAAGCTATGAGCCGCTCGAACACCGCCTGCGCTTGGCTTGTGAGCCAGCTCGAGTGACTGTACGAGCCGAGCCTCCCTTCTGGCTCGCGGTCAAAGCAAGCCGAGCTGCCTACTGTTGAAACGAGCTTGGGCGAGCCTAGCTCAGCTCGACTCGTTTCCAGCCAGCAGACGGGAGTAGGGCGCAGGGGAACTAGGATTTGGAGTTCGGCCACCCCTCCTCTCTCCCCTATATTGGGTAGTCTGGCCTCCCCTCAGCTTGGACTTGGGCCGGCAGCCCACTAACAATTTTTTTCTATTAGATTGTTCTCTTTCTATTTTAATTAAACAGAGTATCATAGCAGTAACTAAACATGTATACAAAAATTGTTTGCTGGTGCTGGGGAAGCATCGACTGTGGCGTCTGTTGCTGATGGTGTTCACAAAAATGGTACACACCACTAGTGAGGTAAAAGAGCTTGTATAATAGAATGATAGTTCTTTTTTGGGGGATTGACAGATTTGCCACAGCAGTCGATGTGCAATTGCTATTTTGCCTCTCCATGTCTCACTGACATGTGGCGGGACCCATATGTCAGCGAGACATGGAGTGACAAAATAGCAATTCACTACTACAGAAAAGGTCTTCAAAGACTGTTGAAAAACGTCATCACAGACAGTTTCGTGAGCTATCTAAGTTTATGGGTTAGTAATGACATGAGGTCATCACAGAAAGTTTTTGAACCGTCTGTGAAAAAAGATATAACAAGAGCCATCTGTGATAATTATTTATCACAGACGATTCTTGTTCCTTGTTCAGAACCGTATGTGATAGTTTTTTATATTGAAAAAAAAATCAGATTTTGAGCCAAACCAATCAATTGCTGGACAATAGTTTCCATATGCAACCTCTAGCAAGACAACTAAAATCCAATTAAAATTCTGATGGCAAACACATTATAGGAAAGGGAAAACAAAAGGTTTCACAACGTTCCCTCTGAATGGGAAAAAAGAATAAAGTTACAAAGTTAAACTAGTTAGAAACCCCTCCAAGCTCCTAAAGAACTCATCGGCTTCTTGGATTGGTCTTATGAGCTCCTTTCTGTACCTCACCAACATATCACAAGCTGTTTTTGCATGTCATCCGAGTTCGACTCAAACTCGTCGGCAAGTAGAGACAACTGAAAACCTTCAGCGGCGCTCTGACCTTAGGTAACACAAAATTAAGATAATTTTTTTTACAGCAAACAACCAACAAATTGTGTATGTTTTGGGGATGTACACGTACCTTCTGGCCGTCTACCTCCTACGGCAGACAAGGAGCATCCCTCCTCCTCGTCATCGGCGGCTGTGTCTCCTCGCCGAACCACGACGGGGAATCGAGGGTGGTCACCGGAGCTCGGCGTGGGGAGGGGAGATGGAGAGAATGATGGAAGACAAGGCTGGGGTGGCTATAATATATAAGGATAGCGCCAAAACATTTTGCCTCTTATGCACGCGTTCAAAAATTTTCGCCCTCCCACGTTGCGAACCACAGACGGTTTCATACAAAAATCATCTGTGATGACTGTAATACTCCACAGACGGTTTCATACAAAAATTGTCTGTGATTTTACCATGACTTGAAAAAAAGGCATGGTAAGGGTGCGACAGAAGATTGGTATCTCAAGGCATGGTAAAATCAGAGAGTTAGTGATTTCCAACCATGTTAAAATTAGAAATACTTATCATAGATGGTTTTTAATACAAACCATCTGTGATGAGGATGGGAAGTTTTAGACAGTTTGTGTTGAAAACCATCTATGATACTTCACAGATGGTTCACAGACGGTTTTAAGAACCGTCTGTGATACTTCATAGACGGTTTTCAACACGAGCGATCATCATATTACTTCTTCACGAGCGGTTTTTAGCGCGGCCGAGAACTTGATTTCGCCGTTAAACCAAAGCCGTATGTGATTGTACTTAATACAGACGGTTTTGGTCAACCGTCTGTGATGAGGCGTCTAGTATTAGCCTTTTTGTAGTAGTGATTGCACATAAACTTAATGGCAAATCATCAATAATCCATTTTTTTTATGGAAAACTGTTAGCGTATTATACCTGAAACTTTGCTGATTTGCAAAGAGTGCTTTTATCATTCAATAGCTTTTTTTTTGTGGACGACCGTCTTTTTTTAGTGGATGGATCGGGTGTAGACTGGCCAGGAGGTGATGCAGATTTGTGTATTAAATTAAGGCGCACTATTATGGTGAAGGAAAATAAAGTAGTTAATCTAAGGAACTCGTGCCATAGCACATGACAGAATTTGTCGGGATAACATACCTTTTAGCAAATTTTTTTGCTCATCTAGCATGTTTGCGTCAGCTAATTGCAGATATGATCGTATAACGCGTGTATTAGCAAAATTGGCAACCCTGACGCATGTTGGCGTGGCGCTTAATAGTCTTTGGCGCGACGCCACCTTGGTGCCAACGCCGCCCATTCGATCGCGTGGCGGCCCACACCGCCTCATCCAACCGCCACCTCGGTGACTGCCGCGGTGGCCATGCGCCAGTGCCATGGGCACATGGCCACCCCGCGCTAGCCAACCACCAGTTAATTAAGTTAGTTAATTAGGTTAGGTTAGTTAATAACTAGTTAGGGTCTGAAATTTGAAGGAATTTTAAAATATAGCAAATGATTTCAAAAAATTATGAATTTTTTTGTGGAGCCTCCTGACACCGTGTACTTTTTTGTGTAAATTTTCTATTATTTTATTCATCCAGAATTTTTATCGCTATTTCGTATAAGTGTCATGTTCGTACGAATTAATAAATGTAGAAAATAAGCTCCAAAAATTATGAATTTTATTTTGAAGGCTCTCCTCACGCAGTGGACTTAATTGTGTAATGTTTCAGTAATTTTATATGTGTTATGGTATTATCTCGAAAATTTAAGATTGAGGTTACGAAAATTTCGATTTTAGGTTTTGGAAATTAGGGTTTCATGATTTGATGTGACTTGGAATGTATAAAAAAATGCATTGCAACACTATTGGAGATGTCGATATACAATATGGCGCTGAAATACACACGTAATAACCAAAATACGCGTACAAATATAGTAAAACAAAATCACATAACATGCGATACTGTATGGCTCACTCGTCTGAGCATGACCTGTGGAATACGTCCACCGGTCCGGAGAACGTGTGTCGGTTCGGAGGGGGTACGGAGACCGTTGAGGCGGAGGTGGACCAGTAGACTGACTCTAGAGCAGAGTCTGGTAGGCATACATGTCGTCGTGATGAGCCATGCCGACCTCGGGGACACCTTCGAGGAATTCATCCACGACGGAGGCTAGAAAACCACTCTGGGGTACGATGCCTACAACTCCGGTTGTGCGGATGAGCTCTGGCCTTGGATGTATGGGGTTCCCGCGTACCTGGAGGAGCTCTGGCCTTAAACGTACTGTGGGGCACCGAACCCGGAAGACATCTGCTCTTGAACGTACGGTGGGGCAGCGAACCCGGAGGAGCTCTGCCCTTGAACGTGCGGTCGGGCAGCGAACCCGGAGGAGCTTTGCCCTGCGTACGCTAGAAACCCAGCTACCATTGTCCGTGTTCAAGCGTCGTGTCTTGCTCCTGGCGGAGCCGGAGGCCCGTATCCTCGTCATCACGTCGGCGAATCGCCGTCACCCCCACGAAGCAATCAAGGCGCAAGACGGAATGATGTTAGTACAAATAAATACTTTGGACGTAAACTAAGAACCTCATACCTCCCGGATGTGTAGTGCACACTTTGGACGTAAACTAAGAACCTCATACCTCCCGGATGTGTAGTGCAGATAATCGAGGGGGAGCGCCAGTCTATGTACCGGGTCCGGACATCATAAGTGATTGATCCCGATGGACCTACGGAGAGAGAACGGCATGATGTTAGCGGAACATAAGGCATAACAAAAAAAAACTGAACATAAATTTGTACATAGCGACTTACCTCCGCGGCGACCTGGCCCGTGGATGACCGACGGGGAACGCTACGACGCCTACCGGACTCGCTAGGTTGTGGTGACCTAGCGGGTGAGCACGGCCCCCCCACTTCGTGCCCGATGCGTAGGATGTCGTCCCTCGAACGACCGCAGCTCAAGTTCTTTATTATCTTCTTCATCTCCGCCGAGATGTGCTTCAAAACTTTTTTATATACCACCGGGGTTCTATCTGGGTTGCATAGGGTGTCGTCCGATGCGTTCTGGATGCGCAGCGCCCACTCCAACTGTAGTGACATACGTAACAAGTTCATCAACAAAAAGTACGAATGCCATTAATGAAACTGCGAACCAGAGGTTGTAAGTGTCGTACGGTGTCGTCATGTCGTGAAGCGCTTTGATGGTCGTACGTGCGGCGGAGGCTCTCATGGTGCGTCTGCTCTATCACCTCCTCCGGGCGCTCCGGAGGAGGAATGGTGAGTCTTGTGTGCGTTCGTGGCACGTACCACTACATGTACGCACCGTATGATTCAAGGTCGTACAGACGCTGCTCATGCCAGACATCCACGTGCGCCCTGTTCATCCATGTCGTAGTCCACTGCTGTTGGTGCATTCACCAGTCCTGAATATGCCCACCCGCCCTCGATTGCCTGCATTTTCGGAAAGATTAATGTTAGAAAAAAAGACGTAAGGACTGCAAACATTACTCGGATGAAGTTTGACTCACAGGTGTACGGCTCGCTCCAGGAGCCTGCCGTCCGGGGGGGGCACGAACTGGTACCGACCAAACTGTCGCATTACGCGCTGCGGCACGTGAGGCTCCACCATATGTGAGAACACCAGGTGGCAGGTGGTCGTCCATAGTAATGCGTCCTGGAGGCATTGCACGAACAGCCCGTGCGGCGTTACTGTGTGCAGAAAATTATTATACCATGGACACCAGATGATGTCACTTTCGTGCAACGACCCGAACTCGTTGTGGTACAACGAGTAGCACCTCGTCGGTCTTTCGCTGGCCCAGCGCAGACGGGCAGCAGTCCACCGTAAGCCCATGGTGGGCGCGTCTACATGGTCATGTGGGACAGGGTACGGGTGTGTCGCTATCTCGGTGGTCGGCCACCTAACAGGGAAGTGTTCCCAACTCCACAGCTGCAGGAGTACGTAGCGAGCGACCGAGTTGGTACCGGCGCTACACGCGCATGGCGCCACACAACCCGGTATGTTCGCAAGGACGGTGATCCCCGGTAGATTGAGTCATCGGCCCGGCCCGCGTCAACCAAAGACTTCGGCGACGGATGGTGGGGTTCAAAAATCGCTCTTTGTGGTTGGAAACAGACCCAACCAAAATTTGGAGAAGGTAAGCAACGAGGTGTGTCCTAATGACCTCGTGAGGTGCACCCTGCAGGCATTCGCTGAACTGCCTTAGCCAAGCTCAGGGGACGCCACGTGCACCCTCTGGGAGATGTTGGCCAAACCGCTGCTCCAGCCTGGCCTTCCAGTCCGCACTTGAAGGGCCCGGAACAAGCGGCACACCTCGGATCGGGAGACCGGTCAAGAACGAGACGTCCTGTAGGGTGACCGTCATCTCATCTCACCTATCTACAAGTGCGGACAGCAAGCTGCCATCTAGGGTGAACTGGCGTCCGACGGAGACCATCATCGCAAACGGCAACAAGCCCGTGTCCCGGAGGATCGGGACATAACGATCGTCCAGCACCCAGCAGTCCCTCCCCGCCCGAAGCGCTAGGGGCGGAGGGCCATCCACGTCAGCGGTGAGCCATAGCTTACATCGGTGGTCCTCATCGTAGAATTGTTCTAGTAGCTCCGGTAGAGACATGGCTTGCAACACATAGAATAGAGAGAACATTAGTGAGAAGATGGCTAATGAACATAAAAAATTGTAAATTAATTGCAGAGTAGTTTTCCTGGGGTGATAAGCTACATGATAAGCTAGCTTAATTAGATTATGCTCATCTGTTCTTCGATGAATGCATTTCTTATTATTTGATTTCGCCTTACGACCAAACTAACACTACAAATTAATGTACACTACTTAATTAATTAATTACTACTAATTGTAAATAACACACACTACTTAATTAATTAATTACTACTACCTGCGAACGGCGGCGGTTAATAACGTTGAAATGTCCACAAAAAATATAATCGACAGAGCAAGAGAGCGAACGAGCGCGAAATGAAATGAATGAGCGGAAGTGCGTGCGAGCGAGCGACTGCGATATGAAATGAACTAGCAGAAGAGCGAGCGAGCGACTGCGAAATGAAATCGCGCTCGCTCCCTCTAATTTATAGCCACTGTTCTCAAAGGGAATTCAAATCTTTCGACAATCAACACATGGCACATACATTTATTGATTCGTACCAACATGACACTTATACGAAATAGCGATGAAAATTTGAACGAATACAATTATGAAAAATTTACACAAGCAAATACACGGTGTCAGGAGGCTCCACAAAAAATTCATAATTTTTTGAACTCGATTACTATATTTTAAAATTCCTTCAAATTTCAGAACCTAACTAACTAACCTAACCAGCGCCCTAATTGGCTAGCGCACGGCCACCATGTGCCCGTGGCTAGCTCATGGCCACCGTGCGCCAGCCGTGGTGTGTGTCGGGGCTGGGGGGTGAGGTGGCGGGCCGGCCGAGCGTGCGGGTGTCGGTCGACGCTGGCATTGGCGAAGACGGTGGCCGTAAGGTCGATCTTGGCGGCGCTGGCGCATGGCCTCCCGTGCGTCAGGGTTGCCAATTTTGCTAATACGCATGCTATATTGTCATATCTGTAATTAGCTGATGTAAACGTGCTAGATAAGAAAAAAAAAATTCCCTTTTAGCTGGGAGAGTCTACGGAGTTCTAGCAAGCGATAAAACAGGCTTTTCAGGGTGCGATTCTGGACTCTGTTGGTCTAGACAGAAGAGCTGTAGCAGGTGTTTTTAGGGAGAAGTAAAGCAAACAATAAATTTATGTATGTAAGTCAGTGTACAAAAGTTTTTGACGCTAATGAATATGGAACGGATTTACATGTAGGGAACAGTTTGTTTTTTTTTTCCGAGGAGAATTTCTCATGTTCTCTTTTCATGTACGTAAGTTAGGTGGTGGTATGGCACTGTCTAGATGTATTGGCACGATGAGAAACTGTGACATAAAAGTGGCATTGTTCTAAAAGATCTTAAAGGTGTAGCAAATAAGTGTATAGGTGTGTTCGTAAACATAAGATTTCGTAAACATAAGATTTTGTAGAATAAGAATAGCATGAATAATAGGTACCGTGCTGAAACTTGAAGATGGCGTCGATTTAGGAAATGCGTATCTAGAACCTAATTTACTATGTATAATTTTTATCCATAACTTTGTGTCCATGGCTTGTTCTGTAGATGAGTGATCAGAGAATAAGGTTCTACGAATAGATTGGGATGGAGGGATGTTCTTTGTACTGCATTCAACAATGTATAGGTACAGTTTCAACAGTAGTAAAAGCTCGTCCGGAGGAATCAGTGGGTTGCTAGTGTTAAATAGAACTTGTTGGATATAAAGGTAAATAAATTCCTGGAGGGAGCATTTCGTGTCGCTGTCTGTTTAGCTACCGAAACCGATGGGGATGATCATCGTCGATCTGCGACGGTGCGAAAGAGCAAATTTGTTACAGTAAATCAGGAGATAAATGGAGATGATTATAGTAAACGTTACCAGCATGTAGGAACGAGGAGCAGGCTAGCGATAGTAAAACAAAAGAAAGCAGTTAGGTAGAATTAGATCACACAGTATTGCTGGATAGTTGTCTGTGTAGCAACGGCGAAAAATGCGGTAAAGAAATGGAGACAGTGTTTATGGGTACGGAACTCTCAAAGGTGATCACTAAAAGGAACAACAGAGACACAGGCATATAGGGGCTGTTTGGATTGGTGCCCTAGTGAGTCGAACTAAATTTTGGTAATACCAAAATTTGAACAATGCCAAAATATAGGCAAAAAAAGTAGTGAACTAGTGTTTGGTTTGGCACCAATATCTGAGCAATACTAAAATATGGACAAAAAAAGTAGTTGGTTAGTGTTTGGTTTGATACCAATATTTGGTATTGCCTTGAAAAATTTGATAAGATTGATATTAATTGCATGGTTAGATTGATTTATCTGTTTCAAATGATCATATTTCGTAAACCGAGTATCCGATTTGTGATCCGTTTGAACCATTGTGTTCCTTGTCATTTTATCAACAAAACAAGACCCAAGTTGACATATTTTGGGGCAAAAGAAAATTAATGTCATGTGGGACCCACAGGCAATACCGACATTGACTAATATGTCCCTATTCACATCCAACGAAATGATGCCACCTAGCAAACTTATGGGCTAGTTGCCATACCAATTATTTGGTTAGCTTTTTGGCCACCCAAACTTTGCCTGGGAATTGTGAAGTAAAAAATTGGGTTTACCAAATTTTCGTTGGTAGTACCAAAATTTGGCAACAAACTAAATTGTAGCCAAATTTTATGGGCATTACCAATATTTGGCCTGGCCAAAATTTTCAAAGGCATGCCACATATTGGAACCAAAACAAACACTGGCCAAATTTTCTAGGTATTACCAAATTTTAGTATGGCAAGTTAGGGTAAAAAACCAAACATACCCATAGCTATGCTGCGCCAAATAAACAGTGATAGAAAGGGGTATGCATTCTTGTGTGATCGATTATAGCAACATACTTAAGATAAAGATGTTAGTGTTTTTTTAAAGAAAGTGATAGCATTCGAAGACAATATCTGTTGCAAATGTGTATATATATATCTCGACTATATGATGGAGATAATAGGTATTACATCGAAATATCTATAAATATAATTCCAAGGCTATTTGTAATATAAATAACTAGTAGGGTGACCCGCGTATTTGTGCGGCTAGATTTGTTTTAAAGTTTGTAGCGACAAATGATATAACTTAGATGCTTTAGAATATATTTATATATCTTGTAGCTATTTAGATTTTAATATATCATAAATATTAGAAAATGACAACGAAGCTTGAAGGAAAATGCAACTTGAGTAATGTAATAGAAGTATGAGTTTTCATGAAAGAAAATCATAAGTATAATAAGTTAACTACTCTCCATTATGTAAACATCATGTAGATGCATGCCCTTAACTCTTTTTCAAAATGTTTGCATGCACATGTATCTCTGTTAAACTCAAGCAATACATTGATTATGTGTGCAACAAAATTATCTTATTAGTTTGCATGATATTGGAGTACTTTGCCCACGTATACAACGATGCACCATGGACAATCTACCTTAAATTTATCTTCCCTTACATCGGTTGCCCCACCAAACCGTATGTCTTCTATCTCTTCTCACCGCCACAAATTTTCTGCTTCAACCTCCAAGAGCAAGCTCAATTCTCGATCGGTATCTCTCAGCTGCTACCACTTCTAATGTAATACTCTACCACATAGTTATCTTCTACTTCTTCCTAATTATCGTTTAATGATGACCGTTGTGACATCTACACGTATATGCGTGCAAATATCGTCGATTCTTGCCGGGACACCCATCACGCTCTCTCCAGTGGCCCCAAGCCTATTCCTTACTATTTGCGGTATGTCTACTCCGAGCTCTTTGCTCCTTTGTTTCTGTACACCCATGCTTCTATTCATAGGTCTCCTGTGTCGGTTGCTCCTCTTCTTTGACATTGTCCAACTCAACGATGTGGCTTCCTCACTAACTGCAACGACCTCCTATCTTCGCTGATATCGATATGTCTGCCTTAGTTGTTGTCTAACAATAGGGAGAATCTTCTCGCCATCGCCGGTGACGTCACGTCACTCACCAATGATGGCATGCTCCTAGCTACCCGATGATCACATATCGTCGATAGCTCGTCTTTAATCCAAAGCTTCATCTCCTCTCTGCTATGTCTTCCCCATTATCGAGTTTCTTTGGCCATTGACTTCTTTAACAACGCCGATGCACACCATTTGTCGTCACAGCACTTGACTCCTTTGATTCCGGTCTTTCTCTTCAACGGCTCCAGTGAGCAGCACAACATTATCCTTATCGAACAGCTAAGGTGAGCAGCATAGAATTGCTCTCATCTTCGTTGCCGTTGCCTCGGCTATTTGCTTCCTTGTGGATCAATATCTTTCAGTAGGACAGATCGACGCCATTGCACTCTTTCGTGGTCTCCTCCGGCACCATTCACGATATCCTCATTATAACTTATATTTAATTTATTCAAAATTTTAGTTATCAAGAGATTTTACTTTGGAATTCGTATGGAAATCAAATTGCAAATTTTCTTTTATTTGTTGTCCCTAATTTCAATTATTTTTTGTTGGAATTCGTAAACTAATCCAATTGTTAGTTTCTACTTAATTTTTATGCGAATTACAATTATTTATAGATTTTACTTCATAATTAGTATCGAAATCAAAATGCTAATTTTATTTTATTTTTATTCCAAAATCAATTCATTTATTTTTGTTGAAATTAGTATATTAATCCAATTGCTATTTTTGGTTTCATTTTTATTCGAGTTATATTTATTTAGAATTTTAGTTAGGAATTGTATGGAAATAAAATTGATGATGTTTTTTTGTTACAATTTTATTTATTTAAGTATTTTACTTTGGAATTCATATGGAAATCAAATTGCAAATTTTATTTTATTTTTATCCTTATTTTTAATTTTTTGTTGGAATTCATATACTAATCCAATTGCTATTTTTAATATATATATATATATATATATATATATATATATATATATATATATATATATATATATATATAAGAATTACAGTTATTGGTGATTTTACTTTGGAATTAAATATCGAAATCAATTTGCTAATTTTATTTTATTTTATTTTTTATTAAGAATTCCGATTATTTTTTGTTGGAATTAGTATACTAATCAATTACTATTTTTAAAATTTTTATTCGAATTATGTTTATCTAGTGATTTTACTTAGAATTCATATCAAAATTACATTGCTAATTTTATTTTATTTTTTATTCCAAATTTCAGTTATTTTTGCATTGTACTTGAGATAGACTCTTATTTCTATATTGTTTTTGACATGGACTCTTTCGTTTAATCTAGATTATTATAATTTGAACCCACCATAATCAACGGTGTAGATGTTTCTCTTTTTCTACTGATTACCGTGGAAATTTCTAGCCATTAAGAGCGAACGTGGTTGCTTCTTTTTCTATCGCTTTAATAATATAATAGATAGATGAGAGCATTAAAGGGCATTCTCAGGACGATTATGCAGCTAATTTAATAGAGTAATAAACCTATCATGCAAGAAACCGAGGAGCAGTTTAATATCATATCAGAAACAAAGTAGACTGCAGGTTACCTCTAAGGTAGTTTGCTTGTTGTGGCTGATGCATTGGTAACGCAGGTGTTTGTGTGCGTTTATAGCTCTGAGATGATGTTTGTAGCACAATATCGGTTAGAGGGACGTTTTGGTGAGATAAAGATATATCTTTGATATATGCTGGTTGTGAGGATGTGGAGGTAGTGTGAAAAAGGGAATAATGTAGATGTTTGCCAAAGGAGGTGGCAATTCCATGGATTTGGAACGAAGGTGGTTGCCGTAAGAAGCTTTTTCCAGTTATCGACATGACAAACCTATATTTCTGTGATACGATTGCAGCAATGTTGCTTGATATGTCAGCTTTTGCATGAGCAGCAGAAACTACTTCATGTAAAGGTTCATGCATAGGTCGCTCTGCACGGAGTAAGCTAAGCAGTGTTTTTTTGTGTGATTTGTTCGCCGGTTTTTCCAAACAAAACAAATTTAGCCTCATCAGTTCCATCAGAGCCTATTAAAGAAATGCGATACTTGACATATAATGTTTGTATGTTAGTAAGAAATGTATACTAGTGAATAATAAATAGGACCATAGTCTTTCTGTTTGGGAAAAAAAGAGTCTTACTTAGGCTCTGCATCTTTAGATGCACAGTTTGGATTAGAGCACTTGTAAAATGGTCCGTCTCGTATTGCTGTTTTGTGACAGAGTTGACACGAAGAAAACCACCAACGTTGTCCGGGTGATAGTCGTGTAATCGTGACAACACATGTGAAATATACTCCCTATGAGGCAACACACGCATAGCAGCGATATCATGTGTGCAATTTATGTACATAGACGGTAAGTAACATCACAAGAAAGTATAAATAGTGCACCTCATAGTCAAACAGGTAAGATCAAGCAGTTCTTTAACAGTTTTTTCTTCAATAGCTAGCTGCTTTGTCGCTGTAGAGATGTCTCGTGCAGAAGGGGCAATAATTTTGAGTAGAGTGAATTTTTTCTGCATGCTATGAGTAAAGTTCAAGAGGATGGATGTACTCATGTGTATGTAGCAGAGCAAACACAAAAACAGGGACAAATGCAACATCTATCAACAGATTAACGAATATACCTCGCACATAACGCATTGATTTCTGGTATGTCCTCGTTTATGTACCATCTGCAGGCTGAGCTTCTGCTTTGGCTTGTTTGACCTATTTATATCATGAAGGAAATACGAAGTCTATGGATACGACCGTAACAATAGTAAGAACAACATGAGGATCTGGATTGAGGTTAACTGCGGGCGGGGCTACAGTATTACCTTTGAATTTTTTTGCTAGAGTTCTGACAAAGATTGCGGTAACAGGTTCTTTCTCACTGATTGCCTGTACAACATCACCCTCAAATCGTGTGGCGCATTCACCCAACATATCTAGACTGGTTTCATTATCACTGAACGTAAAATGAAAGTAAGAATTTGACACTTGTAGAGATAGCCTAGATCTGAGATAACAGATAAACACTCTATGATACAAAGGAGCTCGCACACACCTAACATCACGAATGAAGATTGTCCTTTTTAGTGAAGGCATCGCACGTGATGCAGTTTGGATATATTTCACATTCGAGATCGCATAGATAATACCTATAACATCTATTGCATAGAAAACAGACACATCAAGTTGTAATCATAAATAACGGGGCATAGTCTCTCGCAGGAAAAAACATAAAAAAACGGTGATGCAATAGCGACGGTGCTGATTAACAAAGTATTCAGGTGCACTGTGTCTGGTAGGCCTAGGAATTTGTGTGAATGAAATAGGAACATATGTCCACATTGGAAAATTGCTAGGCACATCGGACTTTTCTTCAATAAATGTGTCTTGTAAACCAGATCATGAAAGGGGCTTGAACAGGTTTGAATGCAACTTTAGGTGGAGCAACAACAAATTTTCTCAACTCACAAACTTTGCTTTCCTGTAGTAGAGGCTTGAATCGAGTAACATGATACATCTATGTAAGAACGTATTGGCGTAAATCTAGACAGGTCCTGCTCATCGAGGAGAACTAAGTCAGTATGATCGATAGGACCTGTATCAGTGCCTCTGCGGTAGTGCCTACGGCAAGAGATCTGAACACAAATAATCCATTGATGGCTGCTTGGATTAATTTGGGAAAGCAGAGTATATGCCATTTGTAGCTCCGGAAAGCAGTATGTAAGAATCAGTCCAAAGTGAGTGTTTTGATGTATCAGACGGATACTGAGACGCTTTATGACAAAGACTAATTCAGGCACAGCAGCTATAGCGAGTAGCGGAAGAGTTAATTAAAGCCGAATAAAAAAGATAACGTGCAAAACTCTTTGTGCTGTCTGTTGAAATGGCCAAAATGAATAGGTAGTAAGAGATGCATACGCATACAGGTAAAAGAGATGTGATAGGAAAAAGACCAAGTGTTTCTATGCAGTACCTCTTTTATGTGGAGATTTGTTAAAAAGGAAAACTTGTAGGATAGCATGTTAGATTTCTAGAAACGATGGAATAGGATGTATATTAGCATGGTGAATGTACATCCAGTTAAAAGAGGTGGACTAGGAAAACTGCGACGTGGTTCGATGCAGTATCGGCACTATGTAGAGACTTGTATGTATGAACGAAACAGTTAATGTAAAGTAACCGCATTGTACCTATAGCAGTGAGCAGGAAATTTCAGTGAACACGATATTTCTAGTGTGTGAATCACAACTTCCATCAGTATTCTCAATCAGAATCTTTAATTAATCTCTAGATGTGACACGTGAGACAACAACATATAGCTGGCCATGTGTGAAAACAGGTTTTTTTAGGTACACACCAACTGAGGCTAGAGTCTGACCCTGGCTGTTGTTTATGGTCATCGTGTAAGAAAACCGAATCAAGAATTGGTGACGCTGAAGGACTGGAGATGGAAAAGGGGCAAAACCCTAGTCCAGACGCGCTTCAAGCAACGACGATCTCGGGGCCTCTCGCCGGTGCTGGTCCACGCTGGCGGGTCCAGGAGCAAGGCCTCCGCCACGGCCCACAAATTGGGAGAGTCCACCTCGGCCCACTTGGACGAAGCTTCTCGACGAAGTTTTGCTGGCGGCCCGCTCTGCCGTTCATCTCTGCTTGGCGAACATGCGTCAAGGCAGAGGGATGATGAAGGCGAGCGCGTGGTGGGCGACTCCATCGAAGCTTCTCGGCGAAGTCTACCTGGTAAGGAGATCCTCCGTTCAGTTCCTCATGGCGAGCACGTGTCGTCTCGTGATGGAGATGACATTCGGCCCATGGAAGGAATCGCTGGTCCGGCCCACAGATATGGAACAAATATCGCTGACATCTTCGCTCATTCCTGGCGTAGAATCCCGATTTCAGTGTGGCGGTGGGTTCCGAAGAGAGCGTGTGCAGGAGATTTAGGGTTTGTTGCAAGAGCTAGTGAAGTTCGCTGGTGGGGTTCAGGAGCTAGATCTACGCGGCGGATCCTAGATCCACCGCCTCTCACCAGATCTTACGCAGAAGTTGTGAGCGGGGAGACGATGGGGCGGGGTCGGGGAAGGTATCCTCGACGGTTCGGAGGGGGTGGTCGCAGTTGGGCCGGAGGAAAGCGTAGTGCGTCTGATGCGTGGATGGAAGATGATGATCTCTTGGTGGAAAAAGATCTACGCACGAAACTTCTTCGGGAGCAAGATCAAAAGTGGCGGAACCAGGATCCTCATGGGGTTGACTCGAGATCTGGTATGTCTTCTGATGCTCATGGTTCTGATCGTGCTCGTTTTGATTCGAATATTCATGGGGGAGCTCTTAGAGAAAATTTATCAAAAGACAAGGGGTGGCATAATTAGTCTCGCCGTGAAACCTTGAATCAAGAAGGGGGTTCTCGCCAGGATGATTCTCAGAGTGGGACTTCTAGGGGAGGCTATGGAGGAAGAGGAGGTAACCTCATAGATGATAATAATAGATCTCAATTAAAATGGGATCCTCCTATAGCTGCTGATAAAGGAGATGACATGAAAAAAAAGCTGGGGTGATATTGGTCCAAACACCGGGGTGCCTAGATCTGAGGATCGAGGGACTTGCTTTAGATGCTTGCAGTCGGGACATCATCAAGCTCGCTGTACTAACCCTCTTGTGTGTTACAAATGTAAAAAGACGGGACACATGACTTCTGGCTGCCCTGAGGAAAAGAAAAATCTCGGCCTGAAGTTATGTGGTTTTGGTATTCCAGGACAAGGTTTATACAGTTTGCAAGTGGCTGGTTTGCAATTATCAGAACAGCTAGCTGCTTCAGGTGTTGTTCACATTAAGGAGGGGGTAGCTTCTGTGAACAGAATTGAGGCAGAATTGAAACACCTGATTAAATCTGATTGGGATTAGAAAGCCAGGAAGCTCTCAGAAAAGGAATATGCTGTGGTGTTTCCCTCTAAGGAAATGCTGGAGACTTGGTCTAAAGCAAGGGGGGTGGAATTGGACCTTCATTCTATCAAAGCCAAGATTGAAAAATCTAATTTAGATTATGAAGCCTCTTCGGTCCTTACTGCAGCTTGGATTAAGGTTTATGGGATTCCAGGTCTAGCAAAGTCAGAGGACATTGTTAAAGAAATAGCTAGCACGGTGGGGGAGCCTATTGAAGTTGATGAGATCAGCTTGCTGAGAGCGGATCCTGTTAGAGTAAAAGTACTTAGCAGAGATCCTTCTAGCATAAATTGCTTTGTTGAAATCTTCATCAACTCTATGGGGTATGAAATTAAATTTGAAGCTGAAGGGGGTGTGACAGGAAAGAAGAAAGGACCAGTTTATGACCATTTCCACAAAAAACATGTGCATAAAATGTATGATGATGATGAGGATGATAAAGCAGAATCCAGTGAAAGCAATCGAAAAACTAAATGGGAAAAGATAGCAGAGAACTTTGGGGGGGGGGCAAGCATCAATCTTCTGACAATAAAAGTGGAGATGGGCATAACAAGTCCAAAGGTAAACAACAGAAAAATTATGAGAAGGAAGTTTTGTGTTCTGACATGGTGGTTTTCCAACCTAGTACTCAAGGAGAGGATGTGTTGAATGTTAATGAAACAACAGAACATATTATGGAAGAAGGAGATATTTTGAATGCTAATGTGGGAGATGTCCAAGATGAGGAACTTCCTGATGTTCTTCAGATTGTTCCTTTGGCTTTTAGATATCCCAGTGATATCAGAAGGGAGGTTGACTTGAAAAAAAGAAGAAGATAAGGTATCTTTGGATTCACATGGTGTTTGTGGTCTCCAAGAAGACCAAGTTGAATTGAGAAATCAAACTGATTCTGTTTCTATGAACTCTTCTCAAGGAGATATTGTAGTTCATACTGAAAGTGACCCTACTGTGCTATCTGCATCTTTATGGCCCTGTTTACAGACACCTATAGGTAAACGAACTGTTGAGAAGTCTTCAGGAATTTCCTCAACGTCTCAAGATAGTATTAAGTTTCCTGGAAAGAGATGTATGATCTCAGACACTATGGTTGATCTGGACAAACCTATAATGGATAAGCCAAAAGCTGTTATTGATATGACTCATCTAGGAAAGGACACTGATCCAAGGGTGAAAGCATTTAGGCCCCTAAAAATTGTTTTGGTAATTAATGACAATATGTGAATATGGGATTAACGTGTTTATTGAGTATTTACAAGGTTAAGTCCCATTGGTGAATTTGATGACGTAAAGATGCATGCTAAAGGATAATATGAAGATCTACATGGCTTGAAGACAAGGTACAAGCAGTCTAGGATCCTTTTCTGTTTTACCGGTCTTAGGAGATTTGGTTGGAAGACCGGATTATAGGTTAAATGCTATACTATTAAGAGGGATCACGACTAGTAGCTTGATAGCATGTTCTTGTGCCATATGGATCAATTTAGGATCATGCATGTATTTGAATTTGAATTTGAAAGCTCTAAGTGCATTGGTCGAAAATCGGTTGTACTGACGTTTAACTGGCGGTTGTACCATTTGAAGCGGTATGACCGCACTCTCCTTGGCGGTACTACCGGATTTTGATTGATTCAGCCAACTGAGCGCTAATGCGGTACGACCGGCTCTTGGAGCGGTACAACCGCATTATGGTCAATCCGATTTCTAGTTGGCGGTTCTCTAAAAACAGTACCAGTGCATTTTGGCTCAGGAGCTCTCTTGGTTTTTCGGTTGAACCGCTTTGAGAATCGGTTGTACCGATTTTCAGATGAACCGATTTTTAGTTGGCAGTTTAAGAAAACCAGAACCTATGTAATTTCGACCCGGAGCTCTCTTTAATAATCGGTTGAACCGCATTTGTAAAACGGTTGAACCGCGCTGCGGTTGTACCTATTTTTCTAAGGCGGTTCATATTTTCCAGAGAGCATGTCGTTTCAGCAGATTTGGAAACCCTACAATCGGTTGTACCGCGCGTCAATGCGGTTCAACTGGGCGATACGGTTGTACCGGATTTTAGTTGGCGGTTGTACCGAATGGGAAATTCCAACGGCTATGTCAGAGTATTAAATGCCTCTGTTATAGCCGTTACGGGTTTCTGACACAAGTGCGGTTCAACCGCACCCTAGTTGGCGGTTGTACCGAATCTCGCTGAAAGTTGGGGATTTGGTCCCCAACAGTCATAAGTGTTAGTGGGGGCTATAAATACCCCCCCAACTGCTTAAGGACAGGTTGCTAGTGAATATTTAGCATCCTTAGAGTCTTGAGAGTCTTGTGCATTCACTCAACACCTAAATTCTCTTGTGCATTCATTGTGAGGTAGTTGAGTTCATTCAAGTGCCCCAACCGTCGGTACCAAAGCCAGATATTAGAAGAAGATGCAATTAAACATTTGAGAGATCCAGCAAGAGATTCAGAAAAATTAGCTCCAAAAATTCTACCAACTCTAGAAATCCCAAAAACAAGCTCACCGACAGAATCAAGCACACGACAGGCATTTCTCTTAAAATGAGTTTCGTAGTCATCATCAAGAAGCTGCAAAACAAAAAGCAAGTTGTACCTTAGCTTTTCCACAAGGGCGACGTCCTTCAAGATGAATCTGTCATTCACCTTGATTGATCCCGTTCCTTCAATTCGCCCTTGTGTATCATCCCCAAAGGTGATAAAGTCATCACCCGTCGACCGCGTGAAGGAAGTGAACCATCTTGAGTCTCCGATCATGTGGCGTGAACAGCCGGAGTCGACGAGCCATGTGTTCTTCCTCCTTCCGCGGCGATCCTCATCGTTGTGATCGATATCGATGGAGTCGGCCATGAAGCACATGCCGGTGAAGTCCTTGGCCTTCGCTTTCTTGTCTTGAGGTGGCTCCTCCTCCTCCTTGTCCTCCTCGCTCCCGGAGTCCACATCGCTCATGGATTGCTCTCCAAAAGCGGCAAGGACCCAGTGAGCAGCCTTCATGAGCTTAGAAGCATCATACTTGGGCTTGCTCCCCTGAGGCTTCTTCCAGCCAGGCTTCTCATCCTTGCGGTTGCTCTTACCTTTCAGCTTGGGGCAGTTTGCCCAGATGTGATATAGCTCTCCACACTCATAGCACGTCACAGGGCCACCTCTCTTTTTATTTCTAACATTGTTATATGCCCGTGTGACTTTCTTTACTAAATGAGCTAAATCAGCCTCAGGAGGACTCTCAAACTCTTCTTCTTGAACAACAGATAAACACGCAAGAGAAAGTCCAGAAGGAGAGTCTGAAGAACCATCAGAAGTTCTTTTCAACGGATCAGCTACCAAAGCCATGTTATCTTTCTTAGGAAGACTGCCTCTCTTGATCTCATGAGTCTTGAGCTTGCTATAAAGCAGCTCCAAAGTGAGAATAGAGAGATCAACGTTCTCCTCAATGGCAGTAGCCTTCATCTTCCACTCCTTGGTGTTGATTGCAGCTAGGAGGTGGGTGGCATTCTCAGATTGAGAGTACGCAATGTCAACAGCTCTCATCTTATTGACCACCTTGTTGAAGCGAGTAAAAACGTCATCGATGCTCTCGCTAGGACGCATCTCGAATTTGTTATACTCTCGCTTGTAGACCGTCTGGCGCACTTGCTTGATCTGGGACGATCCCTCATGGTAAGTTTCGAGGGTGTGCCAAATCTCATGTGCGGTCTCAAGGTTGTAAATCCTATTGTACTCTTGCCTACCAAGCCCAGCATATAGAAGGTTCTTTGCCTTGTTGTTGCTAGCCAAGAGGGCTGCTGAAGCCGGCGTAGCAACTTTAGGCAAAACGAGCGGGGCTCGAACAACCTCCTATATAGCTCGTCCTTCGCTCTTAAGGAAGACTCGCATGCGGTTCTTCCAACAGGCATAGTCGAGCCCATCGAAGATATGCGGTTTGGTCGAGTACTTATCCATCACCAAGTTCAGTGACCGGTTAAGATCAAGATTGAACTAATTGGGCTCTAATACCACCTGTTGAACCGAAAAGGCGACTGGAGGGGGGGGAGGGTGAATAGGAGCACGCTCACTTTTTCACAAAGATCGGATTCAACACGAATCTCACTCCAATAGCTATGGAAGCTATGAAGATCAATTAACAAGTATAGCGGAAGACTTGCATTGAATCCAAACCAAAAACCCCCAAAGCAAAAGACCAAAAGATCCTCAAACTCTAAGGGCGGTCTGACCGGCGTTGATTGCATGGTCGGACCGACGGGCGGTCTGACCGGCGGCAAAATCATGGTCTAACCAGGGTCCGGTCTGACCGGCGGTCTGACCGCACCTGACGAAGAACAGTGAAAACAACCCGAGTTCAAGTTTGCAAATTGACCAAACTTTTGATCTACACGGGCAAACATCACGAAACTTGAGACACACCTTCTCTAAGATATTAGGAACCTATTCCAATCAAAGATCGCAGAGATCCATGCCAAAGTTCCTATCTTTTTCAAAGTGAACGAAGGATGCTCCAAAACCGAGTCAAAAACGAAATATGATCTAGACTTGCTCATAGGTGATTGATGATCAAGATGATCCTAGATGTATTCCCACATGTCACAGCAAGCTAGATCAAGAGAAGAAACCGAGAGAAAACTCGTGAATCAAAGAAAGACTCAAAATCATAAAATAGATAGAAGGGAAGCAAAGAGACACATCTTTGAGCAATCTTTCCTTGGATTGATTTGATATGGTATTGGTTTACAGCCACTCCATCAATGGAGGACAAAGACTCAATACATAAGCACGAAATCAAATCCAACTCTCTGGAACCCTAACCTCCAACTATCTTCTCCCTAAGCACAAAAGCAAAACTAGGGTTTTTCAATAATGAAAGGGTTGAAGGGGGTGCAGCCACCTCCCTCCTCTATTTATAGTGGAGGCATAGACCTTCTAGAAGATTGAACCTTAATGGGCTCCCATTAAGGCCCACACACAAACGGGTTCCATACGCACGTATTTTAAAGCGCCGTCTTCATATTCTCTTGACCTAATCTGCTTATCCTTGCTCCATCTTGCGCCGCGGGTTGGCAAAGGGTCACCAAGGCGGTATTTGGTAAAATTACCAAAATACCCCTTCTTGATCTTTTTCGAAGACCGAGTCCCATCTTCGTGAAGCACCTCCCATGCTTCACCACGTGTAGGTTGATCCAGCGGCTCTCATGATGTCGGCAAGTCTCTCCCGTCCGACTCCCACCGAAACCACCATGGCACTTGCACCGACCCCCGCGCCGCTTGAACCAACCTGTCGCACCGAGCTGCTCGTTCAGTCACCTTTGTCCCTTTTGCGCCATGCTTGACTCCATTGACTTCACCCGGCATCCCCGATCGTTCTAGACCTCAGCTCTCCAAGCTTAGTCCCGATCATCCTTGCCATTGACCGTCATTGACCTCAAAGCAACCTGCACAATAATAGACAAAGAAATCGATTCCGGGAACAAGTTCTTCACAACTTGACCCACGTTAGTCAAAACATGCATCATGCAACACATATGCCATGAAACCCATGAACTTGACCTAACCCAATACTTATTCCACCGATTGGTCGATGATCAGCAAGAAATCGGTCAGACCGCCATTCAATTGCTGGTCTAACTGCAGCCCGGTCTGACCGCCGTTTACAGGTCGGTCTGACCGCTAGCCGGTCTGACCGCACAAGCCCTGATAGCATTTTAACCTTCGATGAAAACGCGTGTTTCAAAAAACCGATAACACCATTGCCAATTGTAACATCATCCTAAGATCATGAGCATATCCCCATGATATCCACAAAGGTGGCATAGAATTGCCTGATGATCTCTTCATCATAGTCATTCCTTAGAGCTACGAGGTCATGAATACCGGTTCGTTGAAAAAGACGATATGCCCCATCATACTTGTCCAAAGAATTAATATGTTGCCACCTCACCCACTTATGATCTGCAAAATTCCTGTGGGGGCCATACAACTATTCATAGACTTGCTCTTGGAACTTAGTATGAAACTTTGGATTTTGACAACCTTCTAGAAGTAAAAACTAATTATTGTGACACATTATAGCATAATCATCAGCGGAGATTGTCCTCAAGTCGATTTGTGGCTCTACTAGTTCTCCCATCTCTTCATCAGACTCAGATTGTGCTTTAGTTTCTTCTCGAGATTCTGACTCAGCTTGAGAGGACCTTTCCTCACTTTCACAATGATTGGCTGCAGGCCCTTTGCCACTATCTTGAATTTCTTTACGTCGAACCTTTGGAACTTCTTCATTTTGATCAGGAGCAGGAGCTGCAGGAGGCTGCGAAGAAGAGGATTGACCTTTTGGAGGACCATGAGATTTGCGAGTGATGATTCTTGTCCTTGGCATCTTCAGACAGAAGGAATAGACAAAAGGTCAAAAAAGGTCATTTGAAATTGAGTGGAATGTTCTTTTAGGTTCTTGTCAGGAACATCGGTAGTACCGCAGTTCAAACGCCGGTAGTCTAGGGATCTTGAAGTACCACCATTCATCGGCAAGATCTGCACCGCATCATGACAAGTTCCGCAGATGAAGAGCGGTAGTACCGCTTTCACTGACCGAGTTCTAGGGCATGAAATTTATTGGATTTTTCGATGTTTCTCATGGAGTGAATCAATGGAATAGATGAGCAAGCATCATGAGACATCAATTTTACCATTTTGCCCAAAAAGAACACACTAACACATGCACATTTCAACTAACCCTTAAATGGAGACCTAGGGTTCGGAACCAAGGTAAGGAAGGGATTAAAAAGGATTTTACCATGAGAATTCAGGGAGATGAACCCTAAGATTGCAAGGAATCGACAAGACTTGAAGAAACCTCGAAGAAATTTGAAGAATTTATGAGGATTAAGGAGAGTTCTTCGGTTTGGGAGAGAGAGTGAGGCGAAAGAGTGCGGTATGAAAACGGTAGAACCGCTCGGATGAAGAAGTGAAAGGGGTAAAAACCCGAGAGATAGCAGTTAATGCTCTTTTTACAAACCGACGCGGTAGTTCCGCCGGTTATACTCTGGTAGTACCGCTACGTGGTAGTATCGTTGTTACATCGCCGATAGTTCCGCACTGCGGTAGTACTGCGATTAACCCGCTGGTAGTTCTGATTATCCTGGAACTTCAAGGATAGACTTAGGATTTTGATAATTATGCAAATGATCCTTAGTTTTGCACTTAAATAAATATCATTTAGGATCATTATGCATTGAAGAGACTAATGTCTATCTAAGAACATAATTTGTATGAACATAGAGAACTTTAATAAAATATTTTGAAAAATGCCTTCTTAAAAACTTCAAATAGTACCAAATGAAGTGAAGTGCATGAAGCATGAGTTCAAACAGCATTAGAATAGTCTCTGACATTTAACTCATTCCTCAATTTGCAAAAGCGGCCTTCATCTAATGGTTTGGTGAAAATGTTTGCTAATTGGTCTTCAGTTCGGATGTGGCTAATTTCAATATCTCCCTTGCTCACATGATCTCTCAAGAAATGATGGCGTATATCTATATGCTTGGTTCTTGAGTGTTGGACTGGATTATTGGCTATTTTCACTGCACTATCATTATCGCACAAAAGAGGCGTTTTATTGAATTTAATTCCATAATCCATCGAAGTTTGCCTCATCCATAGCAATTGAGCACAACAACTACCCGCAGAAACATCTTCGGTTTCGGCGGTGGATAAAGCTACGGAATTTTGTTTCTTGGAGGACCAAGATACTAAGGATCTTCCTAAGAATTGACAACTACCCAAGGTGCTTTTTCTATCCACTTTGCAACTCGCATAATCGGAATCCAAATATCCAATTAATTCAAATTTAGCACCTTTGGAAAACCATAGGCCAATGCTGGAGGAATGGTTTAAATATCTTAGTATTCTTTTTACGGCCATGAAATGACATTCTTTTGAAGTTGTTTGAAAACGTGGACACATGCAAACACTAAACATAATATCAGGTCTAGATGTGGTAAGATAAAGCAAACTACCAATCATGGACATATAAAGCTTTAAATCTATCGATTTACCTCCCTCATTAAGGTCAAGATGACCGTTGGTTGCCATGGGAGTCTTGATGGATTTTGCATCTTCCATGCCAAACTTCTTGATCAAGTCTTTTGTATATTTTGTTTGGCTCATAAATGTTCCATTTTTGAGTTGCTTAATTTGAAGTCCAAGGAAATAACTTAACTCTCCGATCATGGACATTTCAAATTCCCTAGACATCATAGCACCAAATTCTTTACAAAAGTTTTGGTTAGTAGACCCGAAGATAATGTCATCAACATAAATTTGACAAACAAAGAAATCATCATCTAAAACTTTAGTAAATAAAGTTGAACCAATTTTCCTGATTTTGAATCCTTTTGATACTAGAAAATCTCTAAGGCGTTCATACCATGCTCTAGGAGCTTGTTTAAGACCATAGAGCGCCTTGGAGAGTTTATAGACATGATTTGGATTATTAGAATATTCAAAACCGAGAGGTTGCTCAACAAAGACAAGTTCGGATATTTTTCCATTTAGGAAAGCACTTTTAACATCCATTTGAAATAATTTAATATCAAAACATGATGCAAAAGCAAGTAATATCCGAATTGACTCAAGTCTAGCTACGGGAGCAAAGGTTTCATCAAAATCCAAACCTTTGACTTGTAAATATCCTTGAGCGACCAATCTCGCTTTGTTTTTTTTACAACCATACCGTTTTCATTTTGCTTGTTCCTAAAGACCCATTTTGTACCAATGACGTTGTGTTCCTTGGGTCAATCTACCAATATCCAAACTTCATTCTGGATGAAGTTATTGAGTTCTTCATGTATTGCATTCACCCAATCCGGATCATCAAGTGCTTCTTCTACATGCTTTGGCTCAATAGAAGAGACAAAAGAGTAATGTTCATAAAAAGAAGCGACACGAGATCGAATTTGAATACCCTTACTTACGTCACCCAATATTTGATCTATTGGATGATTTTTTGCAACTGCATTGTGAATTCTTGGTGGTAGGTTGGATGGTTGATCATCTTTCTTATTGTCCTCTTCATCAATTTGAATTTGATTTTGTAGTGGAAGAGGTAGGAGGTTCAACTTGAATGGAAGATGATGGATCCTCTTTGGGCTTGATGTTGCCTATTTACATGTACTCCATGGCTTTTCTTAAGGCTTCATCACCTATATCATCCAAATTCTCATGCTCTTCTTGAGAGCCATTAGTCTCATCAAATTGTACATCATGTCTTTTCTCAACTAAACCGGAATTTTTTTTGTGGAAGACACGATAAGCTTTGCTATTTGATGAATAACCAAGCAAGAAACCAACATCGCAACGACTTGCAAATTTTGAAAGACGAACACCCTTTTTCAAAATATAGCATTTGCAACCAAATACACGAAAGTAAGAGATGTTCGGTTTTCTTCCAATAAGAAGCAAATAAACACGATTTATGGCTTGACAAGCGGTGTTAATTGCTTCCGCCCAAAAACTATCGGAAGTATTATATTCATCAAGCATTGTCCTAGCCATTTCAATTAATGTTCGATTTTTCCTTTCTACAACTCAATTTTGCTTCGGAGTGTAGGTTGTGGAAAGTTCGTGCTTTATTCCAAGTTCATCATAAAAGTCTTCAACTTTAGTATTTTTGAACTCGGAACCATTATCACTACGGATTTTCTTAATTTTGAAATGAAATTCATTTTGAGCCCTTTTTGCAAAACTTTTGAAAATGCTAGAGGTTTCGGCTTTGTCATCTAGGAAGAATACCCATGTATGTCTAGAGTAATCATCCACAATGACTAAACAATAGCTATTACCCCTGATACTCTTATAGGTTGTTGGCCCAAACAAATCCATATGTAAGAGTTCCAATGGTCTAGAAGTTGACATGATACTCTTGGAAGGATGAGAATTAGCGACTTATTTACCGGCTTTACAAGCACTACAAAGTCTATTTTTCTCAAACAGCACATCTTTCAAGCCAACAACTAAATCATATTTGAAAAGCTTTTTAAGTTGAACCATTCCAACATGAGCTAGCCTTCTACACCAAAGCCAACCCAATGAGGTTTTTGCAATTAAACAAGTTTTTTTAGCATGATTCATTTGAAGTAAAATCAACCAAGTAAAGATTTCCAAATCTAAAACCTTTGAAAACTAAAGAATTATCTTTTTCATTTGAAATTGTAACACCTTCATTAGAGAATGAGCAAATTAAGGCAAGATCACATAATTGAGCAACAGATAGCAAATTAAAATTTAGTGATTCAACTAAAGATACATTTGAAATGGAAAGGTCATTTGAGATAGCGATTTTACCCAATCCTACTACCTTTTCTTTGCTATTATCGCCAAATGTGATCTTGTCAACTCCTTTACCATTCTTGAATGTGGTGAACATCTTTCTATCACCAGTCATGTGTTGAGTGCATCCACTATCAAGCACCCAATGTTTTTCACCGGTTTTGTAGTTCACCTACAAAACAAGAATCAAGTTTTTTTAGGTACCCAAATTTGTTTGGGTCCTTGGAGGTTAGTGACCAAGAATTTAGGCACCCAAATAGTGTTGGGATACGGGTAGGCTACGCTAGCAACAATTCAAAAATCTACCATGTAAACCAGGATGCCAAGCAAGTAAATGATCACAGATCGTTACCACCAAACGCGCAGTGCAGCGGAAGAAGAGTTGGAGCAGCTTGATCCAACGAAAAACACGTCGGTGAAGTGGTCGTAGACGATCTTCCACCGTAGTCGATCGTCTCCTCCAGAAACCAATCTACTTCCTCGCTAAGGTCGCGGATCATCCTTAAGTGCAACAGCTACCGCAGTAACGCTGCACCTCTATGGTATCCACACGTCCAGGTCAGGAACGTCATATGCCGGTATGCTAGCACCAAGTCGCACGAAAGGCTCTCTCAAGAAGATGGTGGCTAGGGTTTTAGAGGAACAAGTCAACTCACGACTTTCGTGTGTCTTGTCTGTTTTTCTGACCCTTCTTCCTTTGGCCTCAAGCATCTCCTTATATAGTGGCTGTGACAGATCCTATCCGAACACGTTTGACGAATCATATACGTACTGGTTTGTTCCAACCCGTTAAGTGTGTGACCCTATAGGTTCATGTGTGATCGGTTGTGATTCGGAAACCCTTTTTGACCACGAGTCGTTAGCGGTACCTAGCAGCACATAACGATTCCTGAACACACATAGAATATATCGGACGAACCTTAATGCAATATGATCTATGACCATGTCTTTGTCACTTACGAACAGCTCGTAACTCCTTACGATCAGTTGGTGATTATGTTCTCTCTACGACCACCCAGGAGGTGTTCTAGGACCACCCCAGAGGTCTTCCACGACCACCCGGAGGTCTTCCAGAACCACCCAAGAGGTCTTCCAGGACCACCCGGAGATCTTCCAGGATTACCCCGGAGGTCTTCCAGGACCACCCAGAGGTCTTCTAGGATCACTTAGGAGGTCTTGCAGGACCACCCAGGAGGTCTTCCAGATGTGGAGAACAGATATCAGCCGTACGACCTGTTTGTTTATTATCCCTTTGCCTCACGACATCTGGTTGAACTCCAAGTGAGATTTTGTCATCCATGGACTGTTCAATACTTTCTCGATCAGGTGTCGAATAACTTCATGTGGTCGACACTTCGACCATTAGTGGCATTGCTATGCACTTTCTTTATTCAACCACAACGAGGGGCCCAGAGACATCTCTCCTATTATGTTAGGAGGGGCAAATTTCATATCCGACCAGTCACATTCCTCCCCATATTTCATAGCATACCCGAAAGCTACCTTTATAACTACCCAATTATGGTGTAGCATTTGGCAACCTCTAAGAGTGCTATTACACATGTAGGAAACCATGCTGATCTCAGGTCTAAGGATTATACATCATCATTGCTTGAGACCAACTAATGACACATGAAATCATCACAATCTCAATAGTGTCTCAAGGTGGGTCTTATCCAACACCATGTTCTCTAACATGTGTCCATATTATTGGTTTGATATCTCCATATCTATGACTCGTGAAACATAGTCATCAACCAATACATGTGCTAGTCTATTCATATGTGTCCTCATATGTTTCCGACCAAGGAACGTTTAAGAATAATCATCACATAAATATAGAGTTTCACAAACAAGTCACATACTCGTTAATCTTCATAACTGATGATTCATTCAAGGAATAGAATAACACTTATTCAATAACACATAAACATAGACGTGATATCATCATCTCCATGATTGCCTCTAGGGCATATCTCCAACAATCTCTCACTTGCACTAGAGTCAATCAAATAGGTATCGAATGCCCATAGTTCTTGTGTGCACCTCATGCTTAGGTTGTGGGAGAGGCTTTGTCAACAGATCAGAAAAAATCATGTTCGACCAGTCTATGACCCGCTCGTATCTCCATACGACTAGTCTGGAAGCAGTCGTATCACCATACGACCAGTCCATACCTGGTCGAACTTAAATCCATGTGCACTTTGCATATCTGGAATTCTTTCAGCCTTTCTGGTCGTATCATTATACGACCAGTTTGGATCTGGTCGTATCATTATATGACCAGTCCATACCTGCTCCTTTCATTCAAATAAAACACAAACCCTGATTGCGATCTAAAATCATCCTTGCGATTTGGAAGCTTGCATCAGTGTAACTATTTACGACCAGCTCTTCCTCACCACCATAAACAAGGAATGCAACCTTAGTCCTTCTCAAGTACTTAAGGATATTCTTGACTGCTATCCAGTGACCTTTACCTGGATCCGACTGATATCTGCTTGTAACACTTAGAGCATACGACATATCTGGTTGTGTACATAGCATGGCATACATGATAGATCCAATAGCTGAAGCATATAGAATTCTACTCATTTTGTCTTGCTCATCAGTGGCCAAAAGACACTGATTCTTGCTGAGATTAATGTCATGCACCATGAGCACCAGTCTCCGACCAGTTCGTATCTCCATACAACCAGTCTGAACCCGGTTGTATCACTATACGAGCCATGGGCACCAGTCTGGATCTGGTCGTATCGCTATACGACTAGTCTGGACCTAATCGTATAGTTATACGACTATGTACATATCTTGGCATAATCCAATTAGCCTTTTAGATCTATCTCTATAGATCCTTATATCAAGAATATATGCTGCATCTCCTAAATCTTTCATTGAAAAACTATTTCTTAATGAAGTTTTAACAGATTCAAGCATAGAAATATCATTTCCGACCAGTAGTATGCCATCCACATACAAGATCAAAAACACAAGCTTGCTCCTACTAACCTTCTTGTAGACACCAGGTCCATCGCTTCCGTATAAGTTTTAGGCTCATCATTATTCAAAAAATAAAATGTCATGCCTATACCTTATAGGCAATTGACGTGGCCTTTTCATCTACGTGGGGCTGATGCCTCATCTACAAGTTCATCAATATTTTGTTCATCCTGTAGAGGTTCAGTAGAAGTTGAAACATTTCCAGATGGTTCCCGAATTTCTTTGAGTTGCACTTTGCTCCCATTGATTCCTTTGGAAAGAAACTCTTTCTCCAAGAAGACACCATCTCAAGTAACAAACACTTTGTTATCAACCCGATTATAAAAATAATATCCTTTAGTTTCCTTAGGACACCCCACAAAGAAACACTTATCCGACTTGGGTGTGAGTTTATCCGATGTCAAACATTTGATATAAACCTCACAATCCCGTACCCTGAGAAAAGACAATCTAGGACTCTTTTCGGTCCATATCTCATATGGTGTCTTCTCTATAGTTTTCGATGGAACCCTATTTAAAGTGAAAGTAGCTGTTTCTAAAATGTGTCCCCAGAATTACAATGGAAGATCAGATTGGCTCATCATTGATCGAACCATGTCTAACAGTGTTCGATTCCGCCATTCAGACAACCCATTCCATTGAGGCGTCCTCGGCGGAGTAAGCTGTGGAACAATTCCACACTTCTTTAGATGATTACCAAACTCATGGCTCAAATATTCACCTCCACGATCACATCGTAGACATTTGATTGTCTTGCTAAATTAATTCTGTACTTCATTTTGAAATTCTTTGAACTTTTCAAAGGATTCCGACTTATGCCTCATTAAATAGACATAGCCATATCTACTGAAATCATCAGTAAAAGTTATGAAGTACTGAAAACCACCTTTAGCCGAAGTTCTCATTGGTCCACATACATCCGAATGTATAATGACCAATAGATCACTCGCCCTCTCACCTTTAGTTGTGAAAGGCGCCTTTGTCATCTTGCCAAGTAAACATTATTCACATGTTTCAAATGATTCAAAATCAAATGAGTTTAGAAGACCATCTTTTTGGAGCTTCATCATGCGCTTCTCATTTATATGACCTAGACGACAATGCCAAATTAAAGTGGGATTCACATCATTAGGTCAAGGTCTCTTAGCATTTATGTTACAGATGGGCTCTTCCTCAAGATTCAAAACATACAATCCATTCACCAATGAAGCATGGCCATAAAGCATATCTTCAAAATAGATTGAACAACAATTGTTCTTTATTCTGAACTCATAACCTTCTGCTCCTAAACAGGAAGCAGAAATAATGTTTTTGCTCAAGACTGGAACATAATAACAATTATTTAGTTCCATAACTAATCCTGAGGGTAGAGTGTCGAGACCCAATATATGCAATTCTGGACTCTCTGTGTATAATGCACTAGTCCAGGATCACGCTAGTGCATACAGTGTCAACACAGGTGAATATCGATCCACACAAGCGATTAATAATATAAACGAGTAATTTGATAACAAATAGTTGTTTTGACCTTATGGTCGAGTTTACAATTATTAAGCCACGCAGGGCTAGCAAAGAAATAAAATAGCAGTGAAACGAAGAAACTTCAGCGGAATCCCATCAATTTACCACAGGCAACTGACTGGGATCAAGACCCTACGATCAAGCACTTTCGATGAACTCCTCCTCGAAAGCAGGCGATGACTCCTCCTCTTCTGTTGCATGTTTTACAACAAGCATGAGTACACACCGTACTCGCAAGTCATACCACATAAATGCAATTATGGATGCAGGCTTATTCCAAAGGAATGGCTTCTCTGGTTCTTTTGTAGAAATGCAGTATTTGCAATTTGAATACAAATAATAGATTGAAAGCATAATTCAAAACAAATAGACAATAATAATTTGACAGTTTTATTTCACAAAGACACATAGCCTAAACAAGTTATTCACATAGCCATATGACTTAAGTCACACAGCTCCCTTCCCAAGGTTTTCATGAAAATCTACTCCTCATGTGAAATCACTGAGCATGTCCATGACCGCAGACGCGGCTATTCGAATAGATTGTTTAACACTCTGCAGAGGTTGTACACTTTACCCACAAGATACAACTAGTGTAGCTAGCACTAGCCGTAACAAAACGTTTTAGAAACTTCATCTTAACATTGACACTCCCAGTGTGCTTACAAACCGTCAGACAACCCCACACAGGAAGTTAGTCCGACACACACCGTTGGACAGGGACACGGCGAACCGCCCCGTGATGTGACTACTTGGTAGCACACCACCACCCATGCACACAGCCCAACCTACTACCTGAGTAATCAATGTCAAGACTCCATAACTTACTAAGTTATGCCCGTCCCATACCAGGCATGTGGTTGTACGAAAGACTCAGTTCAATGGCGCACAAAGTTCAGTCCTTAATTGACCAAGGCAAGACTTCCCGTTAAACTATAAATCCCTATGCACACAGGTTATTAAGCCCACGCACATAGCTCCACCAAAATAACACACAGTCCACTTGCCTCCGTCTAAATCCTTTCCCACCCTGTTGGTTAAGAGCAACATATGCCATCAACAAGTAATAGCACATAGCGCACACAGCTTTTATCACATAGTTCCATAGTCACTTAGTTATGTTTATATTTGCAACTTACATGAGATGATGACTCGTAGTATGGCTAAGCAAACTAATCGCATCTAACCAACCCACGTTCGTAATATAGTAGCACCAACTAAATAAACCAAACTAGGGTGACAAAAGATTATGGCGTACAATTAGACAAGGAGGTCATAATAGATTGGATACTAACTAATCCCAAAAGCATTGAAATAAATAATTAAAGTAAATGCAATACTTTGAATCAATATAACTTTTGAAAACTGGGTTCAATATGATCAAAGGTATAACTTGCCTTGGAATAGGTCTAAGTACTGATCTTGCTCTTGAGGTGCTCCATCTTCTTCAAATCTTCCCGAAGTATCGACGTCTACGCGCAAACAAAAGCAAATAAACAAAACAAATAAATAAAAAAGGCAAAAAAAAACTCCAAAAATTAAATAAAAATCTCAGATAGATAGATCTTGAATTTAGATGAATTTAGAAATTTGAATGGGCTCAATCGGAATTCGGATGCAAAAGATATGGACCTAGGAAGTTAGAAATCTAAAGAAAACCCTAAAACTGAATTATTCCTAATTTCCTAATTATTTCTTAAAAGAAAAATCGGATTATTGCGCCATGATGACGTCAGCGCTCGGAATAAAAGAATTAAAAGAAAAATCTGACATGTGGGACCCACACGTCAGCGAGACGGTCCACGGTGAACTCGGTCCATCCAGCCGATTGGATCTGGAAAATGGTGAGGTGGCACACGGGTGTGTTGGCGGCTGACTCAGCGGACACGTGCACACCACGTTGACGACACACCAGACGAGAAGCCGAGGTGGGCCGAGAAGGACGCCGACGCATGCCACGCCGGATCGGCACGGCGACGGCTCGGGAACCAATGGCACGGCGAACGGCAGTGCTACTCCGGCAATGGGTGGTACCAGCGTGTAGCTGATGATATTGCGGACTTGGTGGACCAACTCCGGGTGATCGGGGACGTCGGTGGTGGCCGGCGGCGAGCTCTAAGCGGTAGAGAGGATGCGGTTTTGTCGGACGACTGCTCCGGCGAGGCTCCGGCGATGTGGGTGGTCCCTGGAGGTAGGTCTGGTGACGGCGAACACGGCGGTGTGCTCGAGGACGACACGGAGGCGAAGACGGCGGCACAATTCAAGTTTTCACCGACGGCGGCAAAAACCCTAAAACTCGAATCGCGGCAGCGCTAGGGCGATTGGGGCTCAAAGGGTGGTGGCTTTGGATTGCAGGCACGATCGCGAACCCAGGGGTCCTATTTATAGGGTCCGGGTGACACGGGATACGGAATCCCCAATTCGTATCCGAGATGAACATGAGAGGAAAGTTCGGAATTGTTGGAGATAGAGGCCGATACGGGATTTGATTTTACCAAATTCGGGCGTGGGAGAGATAAGGGATAAGATTTGGCGCGTTTTTTAGAAGAGCTCCAATCGGAAAAACGCGCTGCCGTGCCAAGCTCAAGCTCAAGCCATGGCGGACGGACGCGGCGCTCATGCGGAGAAGATGACCGAGTCGGAGACGACGATGGCACGGGCCCCACACGGTGGCCAAAGCGAGAGACGACGCGCGATTCCGATCCGATTCGATCGGTGATCGGACTGACAAGAAGGACGAATGGGTAGGGGCTGAAAGCGGAATGGGAGGCTGGTAGGAGGAATTCGACCCAAGCATATCTTGAGATTTTAATACTTTTTCTTTTTAAGAAAATACCAGAAATCCAAATAAGCAATAGAAAATAGCAAATGAACTTGGAAAAATTCTAGAAAAATCTAGAAAATATATCCAAGCCCAAAGAACCCAAATAAAATAGTCTTGACCATTGTTCATGTTGACTTTAATCATATTAAATTGTTTTGATGTACAAAGTCAATGTTTTAGCTTTGGAATTAAAATCAAATAAACTCCAACTGGTGAATTTTCTCCTACTAACTATTTAAAAGATTTTTAAAGCTCAGAAAATTGGGATGTTACAAACCTCCCCCCCCCCTTAAAGGAATCTCGTCCCCGAGATTCAGGCTAGCTAGAGGAAAGGCTAGGGAACTCGGCTTTCAACTCGTCTTCCCGCTCCCACGTTGCTTCTCCTTTTGAGTGGTTGCTCCATTGAACCTTGCAAAAACGAACGGTCTTGCTTCGGGTATGGCGCTCTGCGACATCCAAAATCTTGATTGGCTGCTCTTTGTAAATGAGATCTTCTTTCAGCTCGATTGATTCCAACGGGGCTTGTTCTTCTGGCACGCGAAGACACTTCTTCAACTGAGAGACATGAAAGACATCATGTACTCCTGCTAATGACTGTGGCAGCTCCAATTGATAGGCTACTTCTCCACGATGAGCCAATATCTTGAACGGACCAACATATCTAGGAGCAAGCTTCCCTTTGGCATGAAATCTTTTTACACCTCTGAGGGGAGTAACTCGAAGGTAAACAAAATCCTCTGGCTCAAAGCTGAGATCACGACGAAAATTATCAGCATAACTCTTCTACCTTGACTGAGCGATCTTTAATCTCTCTCTGATCATAGACACTTGCTCTTCTGCCTCTTGAATGATGTATGGCCCAAAAACTAAACGTTCAGCTGTTTTTGACCAATTCAAAGAGGTTCTACAGGCACGACCGTGCAAAGCTTTAAACGGTGACATTTGCAGACTGGCCTGATAACTGTTGTTGTATGAAAATTCTGCATACGGCAAACTCTTATCCCAGCGGGTAGAATTAGCTAATGCACAAGCTCTCAGCATATCTTCTAATATTTGATTAACTCTTTTAGTTTGCCCATACATGCGGGGATGGTATGCGATCTTGAAATTGAGATGAGTCCCTAAGGCTTCATGCAAACTCGCGTAAACGAGAGGTGGCGAGATCCTCGATCGACACTATCTTCTTAGGCACCTTGTGCAAACCGACAATCCTTGACATATATAATTTCGCAAGGCGGTCTCCGAGTAAGTGGTTTTGACCGGCAAGAAATGAGCGACCTTGGTCAAACGATCCACTATTACCCAAATCGAATCGTAACCTGATTGAGTCCTGGGTAAACCGGTAATGAAATCCATTCCGATTTCTTCCCACTTCCACTCTGGAATCTTCAGTGGTTGCAACAAACCTGTTGGTCTCTGGTGCTCTGCTTTTACCTTCTGACATACGTCGCATAAGGCAACGAACTCTGCAACTTCTCGCTTCATATTTGGCCACCAAAACTTATTCTTAACATCTTGATACATCTTAGTACTACCAGGGTGAATTGAATACTTTGAATCATGGGCTTCCTTCAAAATCAGGTGTCTCAAACCATCAACATCTGGTACGCAGATACGTCCGTTGATCCACAGTGTATCTTGATCATCTATGGTGAAGTCTTTGAACTTTCCTTCTACCATCTTCTTCTTGATATCAGAAAACTCTGAATTCTTCGGTTGAGCTTCACGAATCTGCTTCTCCAAAGTAGACTGCACTTCTAAACTGGCTATAAATCCTTCAGCTACAACTTCTAGCTTCAGCTTCTTAAATTCCTCTTGAAGTTCCGAACAAACCTCTTTTACTTCCATGGCATTGCAATAGCTCTTACGGCTTAAAGCGTCTGCAACTACATTAGCTTTACCAGGGTGGTAATGGATTCCAAGATTATAATCCTTTATCGACTCTAGCCATCTTCTCTGTCTCATGTTCAAATCCGACTGAGTGAAAATATACTTCAGACTCTTATGATCTGTATATACCTCACAGCGGTTACCGATAAGGTAATGACGCCAAATCTTTAAAGCGCGCACTACGGCAGCTAATTCCAGATCTTGGGTAGGGTAATTCTCTTCATGAGGCCTTAATTGCCTTAATGCATAAGCGACAGCTCTTCCTTCTTGCATCAGGACACATTCTAATCCTTGACGCGAAGCATCACAATAGATATCAAAATCTTTGCGGATGTTTGGAAAAATCAGCACTGGGACGGAAGTCAAACGCTTCTTCAACTCTTGAAAATTTTCTTCACAAGCTGGGGTCCAAGTGAACTTCTTTTCCTTTTTCAACAACTACGTAAGAGGCCTAGCAATTGTTGAGAATCCCTCAATGAAATGATGTTATTATCCTGCCATTCCCAAGCTGCGAATCGAGTGGCATCTTGATTTGTTCCCGATGTAATCTTGCCTTGACTTTCTTTGGGGTCAGCGGCTACTCCTTAATTTGTCATCACATGACCAAGGAAATCAACTTCCTTTTCCGAACTCACACTTACTAAACTTTGCATACAAGCGATGCTCCCGAGTTTTCTAGGATTAATCTTAAGTGCTCAGCGTGTTCCTCTTCCGACTTGGAGTAGACCAAAATATCATCGATGAACACTACTACAAACTTATCCAATGTCGGACCCGGGAACGAAAGATCCCGAACCCTCTGTGTTCATACACCATCCAGATTTCCGGTGTACGATTACAAAAATGGTAACATAACCAAATCTCGTATTTCATTAATAGTAAATCGAGTTCGATACAATTGGGCATGAAGCCAAATAAAAAGTAAATAACACAATGAAATAAAAAGATAGTAGTAGGCGAGCGATCCGCCACGAGCAATAAATGCTGGGCGTAACCTAGGCGTCGGTGTCCTCACCGCCCCGATAGTAGTCTTCTCCGAAATTTTGTTGCATAAAGCAAGCATGAGCACAACTACTGTGCTCGCAAGTTACACCAATATGGAATTGTAATGCATGCATAAGGTAAACAAAGGACATTGGCGAGGTTATTTTATAAAAGCGTTAGTTTAATTTAAATAACCATAATAGATTGCAAGGCCATTTTCATACATTAATTAAAAGCATATTGTAAATGACAATTGAATAATGTGGATAACCTCCAAGAAGGTGATGGATATCCTCCAATCACAATGGCTAACCGTCAATTTTTCCCACAGGACTAACCATCCACGAAAACATTTGTTGAAACCATTTTAAAACCAAAAACAAGTCTAACTCAAAGTGGCTTTGCTAGCATGTCCATGACATGACGCGCTATTGAATAGTTTTCTACTCTGCGAGTTTGTGCAGCTTTACCCACACGAGATATTATACCCTTTGTGTCGGCCAACCCACGCTTCCTAAGGCGTGTGTGAGCAAATATCACAAGGCCGTTACAATGATCTACCTCACAATACTCATGCCCGCTAAGGTTTCGCTTCCATTGGACTAACCATCCTCAGGAGCCCCTCTTGCGCCATGTGGGACTCTTGTCTAACCAACACCCACTCATACAATATGGCACGAATATCTATGAGGTATCCCAAATTATTAAGCCAGGTCCTTCCCATACAGGACATGTGGTGAATGCGTTTTGGCATAGCAAAGGCAGCTCAAAGGCGGTCCTTAATTGACTTGGGCGTCTTTCAAATTAAACCACGGGCTTTAATCCTAACAGATTAAACCGTGCATAAAACTCGCACCCACCTTTCATCCGTTACACCCAAGTCCAAACCATCTTTATTTTATTTAGTAAAACCACCTTTACAACAAATCTATGGTAAGACAATACCATAGGTTCAAGTTAAAACAAGTTTGTAAAGATTTGGCTAAATCCTCCCCAAAATCAAAATCATGGTCTAAGTATTTGCTAAGCATTTCCAAACAATTTATCTATGGGGACAAGGGATGACATTTCAATATTCAATATTGGCCATACAAGGACAGTTGGAATATCTAATCATTTAAGCAGAATTTAAAATACTTGAATAAAAGTATGCATGCACTTAATAATTTGAAAACTGAATTTAAATAACTTTAAAATAGTAGGTGCAAGATGATCAAAGTATAACTTGCCTTCGCTGAAGTCTTGAAATTCTAATTCTTGGAAGAATCAAATTCCCGGAATAAATAAGTAATCTAAGCGTGAAAATCGACAAATCAATTGAAGTTCAAATAAAATCAAGACGACAGTTTAGACTAACTCTAAATAAAATAATTATATTTTATTTGACTAGATAATAATTTTATAAAACTTTATAAGTTTGAAACACTCAATTTGGAATTAGGAAATAAAAGATATGAATTTTACAAGTTTAAATTCTAAATTTGCAATTTAAATAGTTTTAACTTAAAAGAGACAATTTAAACTAATCCCAAATAAACAAATTTTAATTTATTAAGCTAGATAATATTTTTGCAAAATTTTAGAAATTTAATTCAATAAATTTGGAGTGGTAATCGATGATATGAATTTTACAAATTTAAATCTAAATTTGGATTTTAAATGAATTTCTAAATTCTAAAACAGAACTAAAATGATCTCCAAATTGAATAATTATATTTTATTTAGTTAGATCATAATTTTCTAAGAATTTAGCAATTTGAATCATCTAATTTGGAGCTAGGATGAATAAGTTATGAATTTTACAATTTAAATCCTAATTACGTAATTTAAAAGGATTTCCCGAATTATTTTTCTAAAGGAAACTCTAATTATTGCGCATGGTGACGTCAGCCCCGAGGTTTTCGGTAAATAAATAAATAAAATTAAAAGCGATGGTGGGACCTCGTGTCGAGACACGGTCCATGTGGACCAAGTCCACGGGGCTTCTTGCGGGAAGGTGGCGGCGCGTGTGCGGCGTGGGCGCCACGTGGCGGCCACGTGGGATTGGCATGGCGTGGCGCGCTCGTGGCGCTTCGCGTGGCGCGGCGTGGCAAAACCCGCGGTGGCGGCGGCCGCATGCGGGACCTAGGGTCACCGGCGCTTCTGGCACGGCGGCGGCGGTGAGATCGCGAAGAGAGAGGAGATCACGGGGTTTTGGCGCCACCCAATCGGCAAGCAGGCAGGGCGGGAGGCGGCGGCGGCGAAGCGAAGCGGCGGCAGCGGCTACGGTGGAAGGCGACACGGCCTTCTGGGTTCTCCCGGCGAGGGCGCAGAAGCGTCGAGCGCGAGACGATGCGAAGGTGGTGGCGGCGAGGACGAAGCGATGTGTGGCGCAATCTAAGGCGGCGTCTTGCGGTGGCCGACGGCGACGATCTCCAATTCCGGCGCACAGAGGGGAAAAGAGGAGTGAGTGATGGTGGCGGGGTGAGGGGACGCTTGCGCCCCCGGGGCTCCCATTTATAGGGGCCGGGGAGGTCCGAGGCGGCGAGGGTGTAGTGGGGTTCGTCTTGTGGCGGTTTGGCGTCGTGGGTTTGCCCATGAGGAAGGAGGGGAGAAGGATGGGGTCGTGGCGGCATGGGCGCGTTTACAAGACTGCGCGTGTGGTCATGAGGCGATTGAGGCGCCGTTGGCGAAGCTCACTCGGCGCTGAAATGGCGAGTCGGCGCGGTCTGTCGTCGTGAGGAAGAAGCGAGCGAGGAGGAAGACAAAGGTCGGGTTGGATCGGCATCGGACGGCCGAGATAACTTGGGGCGTGGAAGCGGTGGTCGTTAGATTGAGATCATGCGGTGAGGAAGTGTGACGAGGCGGGCAGTCTTGGTAGGAAAAAAAAAATGAAATGGGCATACGGAGACTTTCGGACCAATGACTGTTTCCGAGTTTTAAATTGGTTTCTAATTTGAATATTACGATTAATTCATTTAGGCTCGAGAAAATAGCGATTAAACCTAAAAATTCTAGGAAAATTCTGGATGATTCTAAAATTATACTGGACTCAAATAAAATAATTCTAACTTAAAGTTGATAATAGATTTTGGATTTAAATTTTCTTTTTAGCTTTCAACAATTTAAACAATAATTTTTAAATTTCAGAAAATTCACAAATTCAAATAAGTTTTAAACTCTAACAAAAATTCAAATTTTGGGCTGTTACATCCAAATATTCTATGAATACTTTATTCATCATGTTCATAAAATAGGCGGGGGCATTAGTCAGACCAAAAGACATGACTAAGAACTCATAATGTCCGTACCGCGTTGAGAAAGCGGTCTTAGGTATATCCTTAGGACAAATTTTCAACTGATGGTAACCAGATCGCAGATCGATCTTTGAGAATACTTCGGCTCCTTTCATTTGATGAAACAAATCATCTATCCGAGGCAGTGGATACTTGTTCTTGATGGTGACTTCATTAAGAGATTGATAATCGATGCGCATCCTCGTGCTTCCATCTTTCTTCCTGACGAACAAAACTGGTGCTCCCCATGGTGACGAACTAGGTCTCACAAAACCTTTCTCCAGAAGTTATTCTATTTGCTTCTTCATTTCCACCAACTCATCGGCTGGCATCCGATAGGGTCTCTTAGAAATAGGTGCTGTTCCGAGCACTAGATCGATGACAAACTCGATGTCACGGTCTGGTGGCATTTCGGGTAATTCCTCTAGAAACACATTTGGATAATCCCTGACAATAGGCACATCTTCCAAAGCAATTGCTTTCAAACTATTGACTATCAGGTGTCCATCACGCACCGAGGTAGCTTGAAATTCTACCTTGTTTCCTTTAGTATCTTCGATTGTAATGGCTCTTTGGCCACAATCTAGCACGGCTTTGTGCTTGGTTAACCAATCCATGCCAAGAATGACATGTAAGGCTTGGGTATCTAGGACAATGAGATTGGCTAGAAACTCAACTCCAGCTATGAGTAACTTAGCCCCTAAACATCCCACTTTAGAACTTAGCTCTGCTCTAGGCGACTGGACTAACAGAGTATGCTTAAGGTGCATAACTTCCAAGTTATTCTTAGTTGCAAAAACTCCAGAAACGAAGGATTGTGAAGCTCCAAAATCAAACAAAACTGATGCAGGTTCTGAGTTCACTAGAAACTTACCCAGTATGACGTCCGGTGCTTCTTGGGCTCCTTCCAGAGTGACGTGGTTGACACGACCTCTGACCACAGACTGAGGCGCTCTTCCTGGTTGACTGGTACCTTGAGGAACTCCTTGGTTGCTCGGTGCTGGGGTCTTGGTGGGCGTAGCTCCAAGATTAAAACGGACAGGAGTGATTGTCCCCTTCTGCGGACACTGGTTGGCGAAGTGACCTGGCTGACGACAAGAATAGCAAACTCTCGGAGAATTCTGCTGATTGCTCCCTGCATTGGGGTTGGTTGGCGTGGGGTTGCGAGAGTTCTGAGCAACTGGACGAGGTGCTGATGTTGGTGCAGGCGTCCTGAAAGAACTCTACGGCGGAAACCGATTACTCTGCTGCGGTACCACTCTTGCTCTTTGTTGGGACTGGTGACTTCCTTGCTGAGCCATCCTGCGTTTGCGATTGTCCTCTAGTTCCTTGTGTTTGTCTTCCATAACCAATGTCTTGTTAACCAATTCTTGAAAGTCTGGGAAAGTGTGGGCAAGTAGACTGACCTGTAGTCCTGAGTTCAAACCCTTCAAGAAACGACTCTGGCGAGACTTGTCAGTAGCGACATCTTCTGGAGCATAGCGAGCTAGCTGAGAAAACTTATTCAGGTAGTCAGTCACTGACATAGCTCCTTGCTTCAAGGCACGGAATTCATCCCTTCTTCAGATCCATTATTCCCTCAGGTACATGATACTGACAGAATGCTACGGCAAATTCTTCCCAAGTGATATTTTGCGACGCCTCATGTGCTGCGTAGAAATTCTCCCACCATTCGGCTGCTATGCCTTCCATCTGATGAGTAGCATACAGAACCTTCTCATGGTCGCTGCATTGAGTGATCAACAGCTTCCTCTCAATAACCCGAAGCCAATCATCAGCTTCAATTGGTGCAACATTACTAGAAAAGGTTGGAGGGCGAGTCCTCATGAATTCAGCAAGCTTGGATGGTCCTTGGTGTCCATGGGCGACTGGGGCTCCAGGGTGATGATTGTTGTTGTTGTTGTTGTTGTTCTGATTACTCATGTTCTACAGGTGGTTCATCATAGTATACATCATCGTATGCGTCTTTGCCATGAAGGCTCCAAAGTTACGCAAGTCAAGAGGGGTGCTTGTGGTGGTCGCCTCCTCATGGTATCGCTCGTTGCCTTCTGATCCTTGGGTTCCGGATCCACTTGCGGCGGCATGGTGAGTCTGAACCATCTGGTGAAGCTCCATGGGTTAGATAAAGTAGAAAGCACAAGATGAGTTAAGAACTAATCTAGGGGGTAGGTTAAACCCAACAAACACAGCTCAAGAAACTCAAATGAAACACATTTATTTATTAAGGGTCTTAGTATGGCTTGCAACAATGCCTAAGGACTTTTGCAGCTCATACCTGCACACAAAGAAAAGACAAACCTAAGCACACAAACTACCGTCTAAAGGGCGACTCGAAAAGAAACTGGCTAAGTCTGATAAACTAAGACTCTAGCGATCTCAGTCGCTAAGGTAGCCTCCACAACCACGACGATGCTCTCGCTTGCTGTAGACTTGGAAGTGAGCTGGAATCCTCCTGAACCCGGTCACGATGCCACAGGACTAGCGCAGTCTGGTGGTTCTTCCGACTTCTGACCTCTGCTTGCTCCTCTGGGACCTCCTCGGGATCTTCCTCGGGATCTTCTTGAGGTCCTCTTTGGTTCTTCGGCTCTTGGATCTTCTTCTTCTTGTTCCTCCTCATGGTCGTCTGACCGTAGAGGGCTTCTTCCAGTGTGGCGATCCTTTCTTCAGCTCTTTGCAGGGTTTCATAGGCGCACTCCAGCTCGGTGGTGACTAACTCCGTGACTCCTCTTGAGCCGCGGCGAACTGGGCGAGGTGCACCACTATGGCATTGTCTTCTCCATTCGTGGACGGGTAGCGTGCTGGTCGATCCACGGCTGTAGCTCTGGGATGGTAACGGAAGACGGTATTCTACAGCTCTCGCGCGTAGATGTGGCAAATTCTGAGGATGGCCAGGCGTGACGACTCTTGAATTCCTTACGTGAAGGTGATCCTCCTGACGAAGATGTTCAACAGCTGGCTGGCTTTAGTGCTCTTCCTGGCGTAGACTGTCAGACAGCAGATCACTCCACGATCTCAGCCGTTCACCACCCATTCGTTGCCACGATACATGGGACGATCAAACCCTCCAAGTACCTGCAACAGCTTCCACAGCTTTGCGGCAAGTCCGCCTTTGCGCTCACCGTAGGTATGAAGCATCTGTCAAGACAAACAGGAGGATGGGAACCAAGTTAAAACAGCAGGGAGAAGAAAAGATTCTAGCAATAGTTGAGTCGAGAGAGACATGAGGGGAGTTAAGCAGTTCATTTAATCTTGCAAGTTAATTTTTCTTTAGAAAATAATTTGCACTCTCTAAGACGGCCGATCTATGGGTAAGACCTACAGTCAGTATGGCTCTGATACCACCTCTGTCGAGACCCAAAATATGCAACTCTGGACCCTCTGTGTATAATACACTAGTTCAGGATCACGCTAGTGCACACAGTGTCAACATAGGTGAATATCGATCCACATAAGCGATTAATAATATAAACGAGTAATTTGATAACAAATAGTTGTTTTGACCTTATAGTCGAGTTTACAATTATTAAACCACGCAGGGCTAGCAAAGAAATAAAATAGCAGCGGAACGAAGAAACTTCAGCAGAATCCTATCAATTTTCCACAGGCAACTGACTGGGATCAAGACCCTACGATCAAGCACCTTCGATGAACTCCTCCTCGAAAGCAGGCGATGACTCCTCCTCTTCTGTTGCATGTTTTACAATAAGCATGAGTACACACCGTACTCACAAGTCATACCACAAAAATACAATTATAGATGCAGGCTTATTCCAAAGGAATGGCTTCTGTGGTTCTTTTACAGAAATGCAGCATTTGTAATTTGAATACAAATAATAGATTGAAAGCATAATTCAAAACAAATAGACAATAATAATTTGACAGTTTTATTTCACAAAGACACATAGCCTAAACAAGTTATTCACATAGCCATATGACTTAAGTCACATAGCTCCCTTCCCAATGTTTTCATGAAAATCTACCCCTCGTGTGAAATCCCTGAGCATCTCCATGACCGCGGACGCGGCTATTCGAATAGATTGTTTAACACTCTGCAGAGGTTGTACACTTTACCCACAACATACAACTAGTGTAGCTAGCACTAGCCGTAACAAAATGTTTCAGAAACTTCATCTTAACATTGACACTCTCAGTGTGCTTACAAACCGTCAGACAACCCCACACAGGAAGTCAGTCCGACACACACCGTTGGACAGGGACACGGTGAACCGCCCCGTGATGTGACTACTTGGTAGCACACCTCCACCCATGCACACAGCCTAACCTACTACCTGAGTAATCAATGTCATGACTCAATAACTTACTAAGTTATGCCCGTCCCATACCAGGCATGTGGTTGTACGAAAGGCTCAGTTCAATGGCGCATAAAGTTAAGTCCTTAATTGACCAAGGCAAGACTTCCCGTTAAACTACAAATCCCTATGCACACAGGTTATTAAGCCCACGCACATAGCTCCACCAAAATAACACGCATTCCACTCACCTCCGTCTAAATCCTTTCCCACCCTGTTGGTTAAGTGCAACATATGCCATCAACGAGTACTAGCACATAGCGCACACAGTTTTTATCACATAGTTCTATAGTCACTTAGTCATGTTTATATTTGCAACTTACATGAGATGATGACTCGTAGCATGGTTAAGCAAACTAATCGCATCTAACCAACCCACGGTGGTAATACAGTAGCACCAACTAAATAAACCAAACTAGGGTGACAAAAGATTATGGCATACAATTAGACAAGGAGGTCATAATAGATTGGATATTAACTAATCCCAAAAGCATTGAAATAAATAATTAAAGTAAATGCAATACTTTGAATCAATATAACTTTTGAAAACTGGGTTCAATATGATCAAAGGTATAACTTGCCTTGGAATAGGTCTAAGTACTGATCTTGCTCTTGAGGTGCTCCTTCTTCTTCAAATCTTCCCGAAGTATCGACGTCTACGTGCAAACAAAAGCAAATCAACAAAAAAAATAAATAAATAAATAAGGCAAAACAAACTCCAAAAATTAAATAAAAATCTCAGATAGATAGATCTTGAATTTAGAAATTTGAATGGGCTCAATCGGAGTTCGAATGCAAAAGATATGGACCTGGAAAGTTAGAAATCTAAAGAAAACCCTAAAACTGAATTATTCCGAATTTCTGAATTATTTCTTAAAAGAAAAATCGGATTATTGCGCCAAGATGATGTCAGCACTTGGAATAAAAGAATTGAAAAGAAAATCTGACATGTGGGACCCACACGTCGGCGAGACAGTCCACGGTGAACTCGGTCCACCGAGCCGATTGGATCTGGAAAACGGTGAGGTGGCACGCAGGTGTGTTGGCGGCTGACTCAGCAGACACGTGCACACCACGTTGACGACACACGGACGCAGAAGCTGAGGTGGCTGCTGAGAAGGACGCTGACGCTGCGGCCACGTCAGATCGACGGCAACGGCGGCTCGGGAACCAATGGCACGGCGAACGGCGGCGCTACTCCGGCAATGGGTGGTACCAGCGTGTAGCTGATGATATTGCGGACCTGGTGTTCCAACTCCGGGTGATCGGGGACGTCGGTGTTGGCCGGCGGCGAGCTCTAAGCGGCAGAGAGGATGCGGTTTTGTCAGACGGCTGCTCCGGCGAGGCTCCGGCGATGTGGGTGGTCCCTGGAGGTAGGTCTGGTGACGGCGAACACGGCGGTGTACTCGAGGACGACGCGGTGGCGAAGACGGCGGTGCAATTCAAGTTTTCACCGACGGTAGCAAAAACCCTAAAACTCGAATCGCGGCGGCGCTAGGGCGATTGGGGCTCAAAGGGTGGTGGCTTTGGATTGCGGACACGATCGCGAACCCAGGGGTCCTATTTATAGGGTCCGGGCGATATGGGATAAGGAATCCCCAATTCGTATCCGAGATGAACACGAGAGGAAATTCCGGAATTCTTGGAGATAGAGGCCGATACGGGATTTGTTCATGTTGACTTTAATCATATTAAATTGTTTTGATGTACAAAGTCCAAGTTTAAGCTTTTGAATTAAAATCGAATAAACTCCAACTGGTGAATTTTCTCCTGCTAACTATTTAAAAGATTTTTAAAGCTCAGAAAATTGGGATGTTACATAGAGCTAATGGCAAAGTGCCAATAGTTAATGTAGCAACTCTTGCTCCATTGCCCACACGGAGATCAACATCTCCTCTTGCCAAACTTCTACTCCTTATCAGTCCTTGCATCGAATTGCAAATATGAGCAACCGATCCGGTATCAAATACTAAAGAACTAATCGGAGAAGTGGTGAGATTAATTTTATATAACATTTATACCTGAACTAGAAGTTCCACTTCCCTTGTTCTTATTCATCTCTGCTAATTACTTCTTACAGTTTCTCTTCCAATGCCCACAAGAAAACAATGCCTTAGAGGTATTAAACCTCTCTGCCCTTGCTTGACCCTGAATCATATTGTAAGCGTCTGTGGTCTCGTATTGCTTCTGAAGCTCAGAGCTCATGGTCGCAAGCATTAGGCAGTGCATATCGACTGCGTCATTGCAATGCTTCTCATAAGCATTCTTTTCTGTATGAGTAGCATCAACATTTGATTCCTTGAGATAGGGACCCTCTAGAACATATTCCTTCTTTTCTTATTTGAGAACAATTATCAAAATACGAAACCAGTCAATAAAGTTTTCTTTCTCAAGAACAGATCGCAAATTAAAGGTAGGTGCAGAAGAAGTAGGTGCTAAGATCTACAACAAAAATATATGCAAAGATTGAGCACAATGTTTATGTAAGATCTTCTATTAAACATTCATGTTGGTGGTTACGTTCGACCAATCTATGACCAGCTCATATCTTTATACGGCTAGTCTTTTCCTGGTCTAACTTAATCATCAACAGTCAATAAAAGATACTCCCACTAAATTCCATATCCCTCTTATAACATTTAGTGATTCAAGACCCTCAATCAGTTAATCTACTAGTGAGCTTTGGCATCACTGCTAGAAGATTAGTGAAATTGGTAAGCAACCCTTTGCTAATCATATCTCTATATGACTCTTGTTGTTGAGCGGCATCTCTATGCTTCGGCACCCAACCCTATGCCCCAAAGTCCATAACCGTTATGATGACCTTGTCAAGTTAAACCAGTGCTCAGCGTTTAAGTGTCTGACACAAACCCATCTAGTCAAGGAGAATTAATGGCACTCCGCTTTGGTAGGACCCACCATTAAAAGTACATGACTTTGGATGGTGCAACAAATTTAGGAGGGCATCAATTTAACTTAATATTATGTGAGGGATTTTTAATTCTACCATGTTATAAGCATCTAATGATAAAACATGATCAAATAGCATGACAGGAATAAACATTCATAGATAATCAAATTAAACTGTGAAATAGTATGGCCCTAATCATGACGATCTCCATCACTATAATACCTCAGATGGATTCGAAAGAGTATTCAAGAGAGAATATTTAAATTGGGGAGAAGGACCAAATACAAAAGAGTTTAACAGAGGATTAGAGGGGGGTTTTCTACAAAGCTAAGCCAACCTGGGCTGGGGCTTTAGGCCCATTTGTATTTAGCCCATAGGTGGAGGGGGCAGCTGGCCTTAAGGGGGTCGAAACCCTAGCCGCCCACCCCATCCCCCTTTGGCCGCCACCCTCGTTCTCCCCTTGGCCACCACCTCTTATGCCTCCTCCCCTACGCCTCCAGCACCTCCAGCTACGCCATTGCTTTCTGGTGATGCTCCTTCCTGCCGGCCATCTGGGAGGGAGAAGGAAAACACCATTGGATTGGCCGGCCAAGAGGAAGGAAGGAGGAGAAAGAAGAAAGAAGGGAAAGGAAGGGAGGAGAAGAGGGATCGCAGGCTGGTGCTTGTGTTCTTCGGTGGTTCATCAAGGGTAATCTCGATCCCCATTTGTTTAGTAGTTTAATTGAGTAATTTAGGCAATGTCGGTATTAGATCTGTTAGGGCAAATAGCATTGGCCAACGTCTTTGAGGAAGTTAAGTGCGTATTCTGGTCTGGCTGCCTCCTAGAGAGTTGTGGGCGACATCACTAGTTTTCCATAGAGTATTATATCACGTCGTTTGGACGAGCGGATTAGGAGTTATGAATTTCGTAGCGCTGCTGTTTGGTAGTTCTGTTATAACTCTGACAGTTATTATTCATCAGTCATAAGCAGATAGTTCAAGGATTATTTAGAAGATCTCACTATAACGAATGTTGTAGATATTTTGATAAGCTTTCCAGAAAGCTAAATAACATAAAATTTGGCCATGTGTACTGAAAGTTACGTTGGATTTAGTGTCGCTGTCCAGAAACCCTGACAAGAATTAGCTGTTCTGTTAATAAGTTTGGTAAGGGTATAAGACGGCCGAATCTGGAAAGCTCACCAAATAGGTTTAGGTGGGGAATTTGATAATATTTCCAGAAAGTCTAAGAAAGCTTCATTTGGATCTCGGATCGAAAAGTTATGAATTTTATATTATGACTGTCTGTCGAGGGGACAGATCGACATTTAAGAGTTTGGAGTTGGATCGCGCTAGAGAGTATAGCGAGTTCGTATTTAGTTCTAGTTTTGTTTTTGGTCCATAATCGTTATCTTAGAGTGTTTGTCAATTTAATTCAGGTGGGGGATTGGTTCCGGGGGCAACGCCCTCTTCGTGTCTTCCATCTTCGCACGGTTGAGGCAAATACAGTTAGTGGTAGATTATTCATGAGTGATTGTTCATGTTTGCTAGTATTATGAATATATGTGCTATTCATGGATGCTAGAATGTTATTAATATCAATGACCATAAATGCTAGAAGTATGAGTAAGTTTTATTCGTGAATGATGTTGCTGCGAATACATGTTTATGATGGTTTAAAGTTTTGTTCATGTGCATCATGCTATCATATTGGAGGCTTGGTCACGTGGTGACCAAGCATTGATTGAGATCTCCGTCATGAATATGACGGGCTTGTGGTCCCCACACTCGTGGAGTGTGGGCTTTTAGTCCCCATACTTGTAGAGTATGGGCTATGGTCCCTGTGCTAGAAGGCACATGCATGGGTATGCATCGACGGATACATACTCCGCATTACCGGTATATGCAAAAGAGAAAGTGCATTTGAGCATCTTGCATAGCATAAACATATGAATTGTTTATTATAGAGATTTATGGATGGATGATGATGATTACAGTTGTTTATGCTATTGTTTCCATTAATTGTACTTTGCTGAGTTTTGAACTCACTCTTGCTGTTGTTGTATTTTTAGGTACCCAATTCGTGAACGGCATGCATGGGAGGGACTAGAACTAAGAGTTGTTACACATTGGCATGAACCATTCACTTTTGAATAAATTGGTTGATGATTTAGTTTTGAGTAAACTGCTTAAAAGATTGTTTATAATTACGACTTATGCTTGGAATAATTTGTAATAGAGTTGATTAAAGGATTATGGATGTCCTTTTGATTATGCTTTAGTTGTTTAGCATAATTTGGATGTTCTTTGATGATTAGTTTAAATTGGATGTTTGGAATATTGAATGTTACTAGAATAATCTGTTAGAACCTCCGGTATAGCCACCTATAAAAAGGAGGCTCTGCCGAAATTTGGTAAAAAGACTTAGTTTTTATTTTGTTTCTCTATTAGTTTAGTAACATTCCAAGCTCATGTTGGGCTAGGGTGTTACAATCATCATGCTTCCTGTCCTTCGACCATCATGCTTGAAATCTCCCTCCGCTTTCATCTACTAAGCAATTACTCCTAAAATCTAGTAATGAATTATAGACGATAATATCAAGCATCACATGTCGATACACATACCGTTATACAATAATATGTAGCTCGATGGCTATCACATAGCATGACATGCAGGCCATGTGAAATCCATTCATGCATCACATACACAATGGGCCATACTATTCACATCAATCCCTGAAAAACGAGTTATGCATAGAATCCAATTCTATCGGGCGACATGAACAAATACTATTATACAACGTGGCTATGACCACGACGGTCCTGCTAGCCGGTTAGCGGGCGGGGATCGAAGGGGCAGCACCCCTTGCTGGTCGAGGGCAGCGCGCTCGGAAAATTTTCTCGAGACATGAATCTTGTTCACGTAATCGAGCCTTGGAAATCATCGCATCAATCATATTAACCCTATTCCGAACCAATCTGATCACTGCCTTGATATGACCACGCACTGCGGCACACTCCGATGGTGGAATTCTGACCGGTAGGAGTATCATGCAAGGCAGTCAAAAACAAGTCGAGTAAATCATTTGCTGCTCTTAACTTATACCTCTTCGCAAAACCCATCTACTACCGCCGAAACCGATCGATCTTATAGACCAGTGCCTAAATCATCCCATCCATATGAACCGATCTAGCTATCAGACCAAACCAGTAATAGATCCAATCTACTACTACCACATATCTAGTATATGCGACCGATCTAGATAAAAAACGATGTAGGATGGCTCTGATACCACTGTTGGGAAAAGGGTAGGCTACGCTAGCAACAATTCAAAAATCTACCACATAAACTAGGATGCCAAGCAAGTAAATGATCACAGATCATTACCACCAGATGCGCAGTGTAGCGGAAGAAGAGTTGGAGCAGCCTGGTTCAACGAAAAACGCGTTGGTGAAGTGGTCGTAGACGATCTTCCACCGTAGTCGATCGTCTCCTCCAGAAACCAATCTACTTCCTCGCCAAGGTCGCGGATCATCCTTAAGCGCAACAACTATCGCAGTAACGCTGCGCCTCTATGGTATCCACACGTCCAGGGTAGGAACGACGTACACCGGTGTGCTAGCACCAAGTCGCACGGAAGGCTCTCTCAAGAAGATGGCGGCTAGGGTTTTAGAGGAACAACTCAACTCACGACTTTCGTGTGTCTTGTCTATTTTTCTGACCCTTCTTCCCTTGGCCTCAAGCATCTCCTTATATAGTGCCTGTGACGGATCCTATCCGAACACGTTTGACGAATCGTATCCGTACTAGTTTGTTCTAACCCGTTAAGTGTGTGACCCTATAGGTTCATGCGTGATCGGTTGTGATTCGGAAACCCTTTTTGACCACGAGTCGTTGTTGTGATTCGGAAACCCTTTTTGACCACGAGTCGTTAGCGGTACCTAGTAGCACATAACGATTCCCGAACACACATAGAATATATCGAACGAACATTAATGCAATATGATCTATAACTAGGTCTTTATTACTCACGAATAGCTCGTAACTCCTTACGACCAGTTGATGATTATGTTATCTCCAGGACCACCTCGGAGGTCTTCCAGGACCACTCCGGAGGTCTTCCAGGACCACCCTGAGGTCTTTTAGGACCACCCAGGAGGTCTTCCAGATGTGGAGAACAGATATCAGTCGTACGACCTGTTTGTGTATTATCCCTTTGCCTCACAACATCTGGTTGAACTCCACGTGAGATTATGTCATCTATGGACTGTTCAATACTTTCTCGATCAAATGTCGAATAACTTCATGTGGTCGAAACTTCGACCACTAGTGGCATGGCCATGCACTTTCTTTATTCAACCACAATGAGGGGCCCAGAGATATCCCTCCTGTTATGTTAGGAGGGACAAATCCTATATCCGACTAGTCACATTCCTCCCCGTGTTTCATAGCATACCCGAAAGCTACCTTTATAACTACCCAGTTACAGTGTAGCGTTTGGCAACTCCTAAGAGTGTTATTACACATATAGGAAACCATGCTGATCTCAGGTCTAAGGATTATACATCATCATTGCTTGAGACCAACTGATGACACGCGAAATCATAACAATCTTGTCGGTGTTTTAGAACCGATCTTACGTAAAGATTGTTTGATTCAGGGGGTCTCCTAGAATAGAATCACGCAGAGAGATTGACACGGGTATTTTTATACAGGTTCAGGCCTTCTCCGGAGAGAATAACAACCCTGCTCCTGTGTGTGTATGGTATTGAGTGTATCTGAATAATCAGGAGAAACAACTAAGTCTATTACAGCTGATAGTACTTGTCTTCCTGATAGCCCTCGATAGTGTGTGTGTACGCCTCGATTGCCCTCTCCTCTTTCCTCTCTGACCGTTGCCTTTATATAGTCGTGAAGGAATAGCCGTTTTCCCCTGATGAAGAGACGCCTCATCAAATCCAGTAATGGGCGCACGTTTGCAGTAATCATCGGGCTGGTAACTCCTTCACGCCGCTTTGGCGATTACTTGTCGAGATAATGGGTATTGCGTGTTATTATTTAGCATAATAACATCGTATATTATTTATTTGGATTCCTTAATCAATTGGACCCACTTGCCTGTAGGTTTTATTGATCATAAAGTGGTCGTAGCTGACCTGGTCGTAGAAGAACTTACGACCATAAGATAGTCGTAGCAAGACTTACGACTATGAGGTAATCGTAGAATATCTTCTGTTGGGTAGTGATCGTAGAAGAACTTACGACCATAAGGTAGTCGTAGCAAGACTTATGACTATGGAGGTGGTCGTAGAAGAACTTACGACCACCTAGTAGGCTTCTCCCTTGTAAATTTAAGGGGTATACCCAAGGACCACATGACGTCATATTTACTTATAATAAGAATTGTAGATAAAAGATAAAATGAGGATTATTAAATCCTCGTCAAATCTCAACAGTGTCTCAAGGTGGGTCTTATTCAACACCATGTTCTCTAACATGTGTCCATATTATTGGTTTGATATCTCCATATCTATGACTCATGAAATATAGTCATCAACTAATATATATGCAAGTCTATTCATATGTGTCCTCGCATGTTTTCGACCAGAGAACGTTTAAGAATAATCATCGCATAAATATAGAGTTTCACAAACAAGTCACAAACTCGTTAATCTTTATAACTAATGATTCATTCAAGGAGCAGAATAACACTTATTCAATAACACATAAACATAGACGTGATATCATCATCTCCATGATTGCCTCTAGGGCATATCTCCAACAAATAGCATTCTTTTTAGCGCCTAAAATTGAAGTGCCAACAAATCTTGCAACTACTTTACCATCCTTAGTTTTCCTAAGCATATAATATGAATCATATAAGCCTAGAGATGGAGTCTTACGAATATGACAAGTTTATTGCAAATGTCTTATTTCCCGGCACTTATAGTAATATTTACATTTTGCTTAACAAACCTTGTAGGCTTATTTACCGGTTTCTTACCCTTCTTGGGCACATACCCAAGTCTTTCTTTGTTGAATGGGTACCTTTACTCACTCAAAAGCTTGTCAAGGGTGGCCTTACCTTTGAAACACCGTTCTAAGCTTTTGCTTAGTTTGGTCACTTGCTCCTTTAGCTCATTGTTTTCAACAACAAGCTTTGTATCATGAGACTCAACATTATCATGACTAATATTAGAGCAACATGGCATGGCAAGTAGATCATTATATGAATTAGATGCACTAGTTCTTGCAATTTCTACACTAGGCATTTCATCAAGAATATCACATGTAATTCCAGCACTAGTGCAAGACTTGCTTAAATCTTCTCGGATAAGCAAGTTATGAGCTTCCTTTAGCTCCTTGTAAGAATCTTTTAGAGAGATATGTTCTCTCTTTAATATTTTATATTTTGACATTTCTTTTCCAAGATATTCATTCAAGTCTTCAAGCATATCCATTAATTCATCATATGATGGTTCACTATCATTAATGGATTTTACCTTATCTCCTTTTGCCATGGGGCAAGTAGGAGTGGAGAATAGCGATGGAGCCTCCTTGATGGCGATGCTGACAAGTCCCTTCTTCTTGGGGGACTCATCTTCATCGGAGTCGGAGTCAGTGGACTCTTCATCGAAGTCTCATTTCCAATATGAGCTTTATTCTTGCCATCCTTGTGAAGCTTATTCTTGCTATCGAACTCCTTCTTCTTGAATGACTTGCCCTTGTCATCCTTCTTTGCGGGGCAATGAGAGGCAATGTGCCCCTTCTCTTTGCAATTATAGCACTGAATATTGTTATAACGTTTGTTGTCATTTGGGGATTACCCTTTCTTGGTCTTGTCAAAGTTGAAGCTTCGATGTGGGCGTCTACTCATGAATTTCTTCATTCTTCTCACAAGGAGAGCAAATTCTTCTTTGAAGTCTTCTCATTCATCTTTATCATCACTTGATTCCGCTTTAGTCTTGAAAGCGGTGATTTTGTTCTTTGAGGAGGATGACTCCAAGAGTTCTTCATTATCTTTTTTATACAACTCATTTGTTATGAGGTTGTCCAAGAACCCCGTTGGCGTCATTCTTGCAACTCGGGAGAGTTGAGGAATAGCGTCACCAACGTCTCATACTTATCCGGTAGAGCCCTAAGCAACTTGTGCACAATATCAACATCAAGAAGGTTAATGTCAAGACCTTTGAGTTTATTCACAATGTTGTTGAGTCTCGAATACATCTCAGTGATGTTTTCATAAGGCAACATTATGCACAAGTGTATTGGAGGTGTAGAGAGGATGCTCAAGGTTCAAAGGATGTTAAATGAAGTCTAGCATACTGTCCTTGAGCAGGTGGAGGGGTATTTAAACCCCCCCCACACACACACACAAATACGACCGTTGGAGGCGAAACCCCAACTTTTTCAGCAAATGCGATCGTACCGCCATGTAATGGCCGGTACTACCACACCTCACCTAACCGCTCAGAATGGCTATAACAGACGCATTAACTTCTCTGACATAGCCGTTGGAAAATTCAGCGTGATACTATTGCCATGCAACATGCGGTAGTTCCGCTAGCCGGTCATACCGAAAAATATGAGCGGTACTACCGTTTCACCTTAGAGTCCAAAAGGGTACTCTATGGAAAATACGTACCGCTGATTTTTCGGTAACACCGGGGTGCGGTCATACCGCGCTGCGGTAGTACCACCGAGGAAACTCCGGAACTACAGCTCATAGGGTGAGCCACTGAACCAAAATGGTGTCACTCTGGAAAATACATACCACCAACTATTTTTTAATTTAACGGGTTCTTGTAGTAGTCTTGCGCCTCGATCTCGATCATCATTGGCGGTAGTACCGCCGATACAACGTCGGTACTACCGATTATCCTGACAAAACATAGCTACCAGTCATGATCCCTCTTAATAGTATGATATTTAACCTAAAATCTGGTCTTCCATCCTTTTTCTCTTAAGACCGGTAAACATAAAAAGGATCCTAGACTACTTGTACCTTATCTTTGAACCATATTGATCTTCATGTTGTCCTTTAGCACGCATCTTCAAATTGTCATATTCACCATTGGGACTTAACCTTGTAAATACTCAATAAACATGTTAGTCTCAAATTCACATATTGTCATTAATTACGAAAACAATTTTTAGGGGCCTAGATGCTTTCACCACTAACGTAGCAAGCTGATCAACCGATGGTAAATCGTACTACGGGCCGTCACCATAGCTGGGAGCAACTATTCGAATAACTACCTGTTCATCTTTATAGCCCCTACTTGATTTGTGGCCAAGCTCTGCCACTGTTGTTAATGTTAATGTGGTGGTTTGGACCAATGGAACCTCTAATGTTGGCCAAGCAATGGGTGAAAACGGGGCGAATAATTTTCACCCGATCCGATGCCGTATCTGAAAAAAACTGACCGAGGTACCATTTTTAGTCCCGATCCGCAATTGTATCCATAAAATCTCACAGAATATAGGTTCGAATATGGGAAGAGCAATATCCGATCAGTACCCGTATTTTATAGGATATCTGAAAAACCAACAAAATGGATATCCGATAAACATCAATATCCTTTAATATCATTTATGGTTTTCTAGTCATTAACTAATATATAATATGAATTTACATTTGATTATGTTTATATTATTAAGTAAGATAAATAATTCTCTAATAGATAGTATAATTTGATATTTTTGTTGATAAAGATATATCTTTTCTTTATATGTACACTATTCGTCAAGTTATCCGTGAACGATTTGAATCCAATCCACATCAGCCCTGTGTTTGTATAAAAAAAAATCCAATTCGTATTCGTATCCAAAGTAAAATATATGTTAGGATACGAGAAGAATAATATCCGTTCGTTTTCATCCTTATCATATAGGTTCTCTAGGCACAAAAAAGTATTATTTCCGTAGGTAGTAGCTAAGGTACAAATGAGACAACTTGCTCGTCAGAGCGTATCTAAGGTCTGGAATCAAGTGTGATACAACAGATAATTATGGAATTTTTGGCGTAATTATCACTGTGGTGATCATTTATCATGTAATTAGCGCCTTTCACAACGAAATTACAGAAAATAACGTCTGGTCCGTACGATGGCGGGCCGAACGCACCGTGTACGTGAGACGTGGCCTCGTCCGCATGCCTCTCGTCCATCCTTGGCCGGCCGGAACCAGCCAGTCGCGTCTTCTGACTGATTTTCGGGATTGTTTGTACCCTGCGTTATCTTAAGGAGTAGTGGAGTACGGCTTCATTGATTGCAAGCCTCGTTTAAAAACGGCACAGGTGTGTTAGACTGTTGACACTATTAAGCTGTCAGCGATGCGCATGCACTGATTTCAACCCGACTTTCCCTTTATTTTTGTGCCATGCATGTCATATCACAATCTTTCAAGCCAAATCTGCAATATCAGAACACAATCTTTAAAAGCAAATCTATTTTTTAGATGTACTAATTAAGCATGTCAGTTCTAGATAGACCTCATATGTGTTTGACTGTTAGCCCCTTGTAATAAGTTAGAACTGTTCAGAGCTGACATGAATTGCATCCCAAAATCACTCCACGGTCCACACAAGCAGGTGTGTTTGACTGTCTGACACGGGACAGCCGTGTTTGACTTTCCGCTACTCCTAAATAAACGAGGCATGCATTGCAATGTAGCCGTACTCAACCACTCCTTAACACAAATAAACTCGCAAATCAGTCAGAAGACGCGACTAACTGGCTCCGGCCGGCCACGTGATCGGCCGGACGAGGCGCATCCGGCCGCCCGCGGGTCAAATGAAGGGGGCATCCGTCCGGTCACGGGCGGAACGAGACCGTGTCATATATATGGTGTGTTTGATCGGTCACCGTTCGTGACATGCGCTAATTACGTAATAAACGATCGTAACAGTTACAATTACGAAAAAAAATCGGTAATTATCACACTTGTATTTTTTATTATAAAAAAAGGGTTCGGCAAGGACCTCCCTTATCACTATGTTTTATTTTAAATCACGACGTTGACAATTCAACTGAAGTGACGTCTATTTGGCAATTTTCTTCAAAACTAATGGCTGAGACATGACATATGGCACCTCTTTCACTTTTGAGTATTGCCCCTATTTGATTCGTGGCCCCACTGTTGTTATTGTTAATGTGGTTGTTTGGACTAATGTAACCTCTAATGTTGTCAAACAGTAGGGATGAAAACGGGACAGATAATTCTCACTCGACGTATACGAAAAAATCTAACCACGGTACCATTTTTAGTCCAGATCGGCATCTGTATCCAAAAAATCTCAGGGAATATGGGTTTAGATATAGGAAGAGCAATATCTGACCAGTATCCATATTTTCTAGGACATTCAAAAGATATCCGATAAACCAACAAAATGGATATCCTATAAACATCAATATCCTTTAATATCATCTATGGTTTTCTAGTCAATGACTAATATAATAAGAATTTACATTTGATTATGTTTATATTATTAAGTAGGATAAATAATTCTCTAATAGGTAGTATAATTCAACACTTTCGTTAATGAAGTTATATCTTTTCTTTATGTATACACTATTTGTCAAGTTACCGTGAACGATTTGAATCCAATCCATATCCGTTTCATACTCGTATCCTGAAAGATCATATCCGTATTTGTATTCGACACTGAATCCGAAGTAAAATATGGATTAGAATACGAGAAAAGCAATGCCCGGTATCTGACCGTTTTCACCCCTATACAGGGTCTCTAGGCACAAGAAAGTATTATTTCAGTGGGTTATAGCTAAGGTATAAATGAGACAACTTGCTCGTCAGAGCGTATCTAAGGTCTCGAACCAAGTGTGATCCAACAGGTAATTATCGAATTTTTGGCGTAATTGTACCTGCTGCTATCGTTTATTATGCAATTAGTGCTTGACACGACGAAATTACAGAAAATAACGCCTTTTCCGCACGATGACGAACCGAACACGCCGTGCATGGGACACGTAGCCTCGTCCGGACGCCTTTCGTCCGTCCCGTGGCCGCCGGAGCCAGCCAGTCGCGACTTCTGACTGATTTTCGAGATTATTTGTACACTGCGTTATCTTAAGGAGTAGTGGAGTACGGCTACATTGCATCGCAAGCCACGTTTAAAAACAGCACAGGTGTGTTAGGTTGCTCCGGTGCTTCACTCTAAATGATATCTTAAGCCTGTTATATAGGTAAAATAATAATGTGACATCATAGTTAATAAAGAGATAGGGTACTCTAGTATCTAATCTGGATACTGGTTCGATCTCGAAATCTAACGTATAAAATTTATTGTGATTGATCTTGTGTATTTACGTTTGTGTGTGTCAACAAACATATATTGCTTTAGTACATGCCACAAATAGATCACAATGCTCAAATACTAGTAAAGATCATACAAATAATAAAATGAAATAGTCTAAGATACTACACCATAAAAAACCATATATTAAGAAGATAGTATCTTAACACCCTTTATACACTAAAAAAACTGTACTAAGATACTGCTCATTGAAGCAGCCTTAGACTGTTGACACTATTAAGCTGTCAGCGATGCGCATGCACTGAATTAAACCTGACTTTCCCTTTATTTTTGTGCCATGCATGTCATATCACAATCTTTCAAAAACCAAATCTGCAATATTAGATCACAATCTTGGTGAGACCCTTCACCGAGCCGTTGATTAGGGGGAAAATGAATGAAGATAGAGGAGGATACCCTTTTTTATAGACTTTTTTTTCATAATCTTTAGAAGCAAACAAATTTTTTAATGTACTAATTAAGCATGTCAGTTCTAGATAGGCCTTCATATGTGTTTGACTGTTAGCCCCTTGTAATAAGTTAAAACTGTTCAGAGCGGACATGATTTGCATTCCAAAAATCACTCCACAGTCCACACAAGCAGGTGTGTTTGACTCTGCCACGGGACAGCCGTGTTTGACTGTTCACCGCTCCTAAATAAACGAAGCATGCAATGCAATGTAGCCGTGCTCAACAACTCCTTAAGATAACGCACGGTACAAGCAATCTCGCAAATCAGTCAGAAGACGCGGCTAGCTGGCTCCGGCCGGCCACGTGACGAGCCGGACGAGGCCCATCCGGTCGCCCGCTGGTCGAATGAGGGGGCATCCGGTTGGTTATGGGTCAGACGAGGTGACGTGTTACATATATGATGGTCGGTTATAATTTTTATAATTTTATCGTAACATACGCTAATTACGAAATAAATGATCGCAACATTGACAGTTGTGAAAAAAAACGGTGATTATCACACTTGTATTTTTTATTATAAAAAAGGTCCTCCCTTTGTTCAGGAAAAGACGTCCTCGTCTTTTATGTAACCTAAAGAATCTTCGTCGGGGTAGTCTTCACAATCACATTTTTAGCGATGATCTCTTTAGTACGAATAGAATTATCTAGTATAGGACACATGGTATATGATCTTCTCTGATGCACCAAAGAGTACTTATTGGACCTCCCGTGGTGCGTAACATTGTGATCATACTGCCACGGACGTCCCAACAGTAAGTGATATGCATGCATAGGCACGACGTCACTCTCTACCTTGTCGTGATAGTCCCCCACTGAAAAACAAACTTTGACACGATGAGTAATTTTCAGCTTACCAACATTTTGCAACCATCATGCATAATACGGTTCTGAATGTCGCCATGTTGTCAACCCCAAAGATTGCACCAAATCCTTGCTAATAATATTATTGTATAAAATTTGAAACAGAAGCTCGGCTCGGCTCGGCTCAAATTTTGTTTCTAAAATAATTTGAAAATTTGGTTATTTCGGCTCGGCTCGAATGTTGGCTCGAGCCGGCTCGTGGGGGTTCGCGAGCGGAGACTCGTTTTGTCAACTAATTGGCTATAACAAATTTGCACATCTGACAATCTAACCAATTTGATAGATTAACCAAATTTGCATATAATTGATAATCTCAGAATCAACAAACCAGTCCAGAATTAAGATGAACTCAAATATTCATCTCGCTTGGTACTGACCGAGGTTCGAATCCCCCGGATGCACACCAGCAGTAGAAGATACCGAAACAACAAACCAGAAATAAATTGCCTGAGAACTTAGATGAATTTTTTGATGCAAGATCAATCTGTATATCAAAAACTCAACACCACAAATTTACTCAAAACAAAGGCTAATCTTCTGGACATTCTTTCTTTGGTCTTGCGGTGGCGCAAGGAGTCTTGATATGGTTCTGAGCATCCCGACACGGCAAATTGAAGGGCCATGGCGCAAGCGGAGGTGGAGGAAGCCGGAGGCGCACGGCCGCTCGCGGAGGCGGCGGGAGCCCGACGATGGTTGACCGCACTTGGAGGAGGCGCGGGTGCCCGAAGACGCACGGCTCTCGGGGAGGCGGCGGAAACCCAGCACACCACACTAGGATCCGTTGCGGTGGCGCACCCAGACGAGCGCCCCATGGCGGCATGGCCCCATCGCAGCTGCTGGTCGCATCCTCCGTAGACTGGGTGGTCTCGGCCTCTCTGGGAGGGAAGCTTCCTCCTCCCCACAACCTTGAATCCAACGGCGGGGTGACGGCGTGGCCGTGGAGGACCCGGGCGGAGCTACGGAGGCGTGGAGCCGAACTGCAGGGGGACTGGGGCGGAGGAGGATAGGGCGGCGGCGCGGAGGACCGTGGGGAGGATGGGGCGAGGCGACAGCTTGGAGGACCGGAGGGGGGGGGAGGATGCGGGGCGACGGGGGGCCAGAGGTGGCGGGCCAGAGCCCAGAGGATGGGGCGGCCGGGGCGAGGTGGAGAAGTGATAGGGGGATTTGGGGGCGCTCGGGACTAGGAGGAATCGGGAGGAGGAACCAAAGAAGGAAGGAATGGAACTTGGAACTTGAAAGCTTGGGTGAAGGAATATATGGCCGAGCAGCTCGCGAGCGGGCTCGAGCTTGGCTCGAAAAGTTTGCGAGCCAGAAGCTGGGCTTGGCTCGGCTCGAAAATCTAACGAGCCCGAGCCGAGCCAGTTCGAGCCTGGTTCGAGCCGAGCCGGGTCGCGAGCCTCGAGCTATTTTTTTAGCCCTATTACTGTAGCTTCCACCATCAATAATAAGCTTGCAAACTTTACCACTGATTTTGCACTCAGATTTGAACACGTTGGTTCGCTGCTCCGTTAAGAGAATTGAAGTGTCGTCAACTCGAACCGTCTTGGTCAGCATACAAAGACCGTCTTGTGGTGCCTCACTAGCGGTTTTGTCACCATGAGACGACTCCTCCTCTTACTGTTTTTGGGTAGAAAAAAGGGCCGCTAATTCCGATTTCTTCTTTTCTTCCTCGGCCAACCGTTCTTCTTCCCATTTCTTGGCCTTTAGCCTTTGCCGTTGCTCTTTAATGTCTTCTTGGACCTTGTCTCGTCGCTGTCTATCTTCAAAATACTTTGACGAGAACCAAGATGTAATCTCCCTTCGTGTTCCTCTCCATGGAAAAGAGTAACGCATGACGGGACATGATGCAACTCGGTGTATGTTCTATTCTTTCAGCCAATATGCACCAATCACCAACGAACATGCTCGCATATGCATAGGAATCACATCACAAGTAACAATAGCAGTATACCCATCCAAAGAAAATTTTACCTCCACTTGTTTTGTGATCGGAATGTGCTTGAACCTCCAAAGCAACATATATGGCTCCGGATGTGGCTTTGTGACCAACCCCAATCTGTCTACAAGTATTTGGCTTACAACGTTTGTCATGCTTCCCGTATTGATTATCACAACACAATCTGTGTTCCCCACTTGACACCAATTGAAGAATATGTAGCTCGGATTGTGGAGTGGATCCTCCTCACATTGATCTATAGTGTAGCTGAATTGCATGACCAGCTTCATCTCCTTCATGTCGGCCATGTCGACCATTGATCTTCGCAATAACAAAGTACCGTGAACAACTGAAGCTATGATACTACCTGATAAGGATCCACCTAGTTGATTAGATGAATCCCGATTATTGGCCTAATCTTTCACGGTACACTCGAAGATCAGCAGCAATCTCACAAACCAATTCGGTGAATTGAATTGCAAGAAAATCAATACACTCACAAACCAATCTAATAGATTGAATTGCAAGTAGTAGCCTCCGGTGAACGGTACTTCGCCGTGAACAGTAGTACTCCACAGTGAACAGTATTCCGAAGCAAGAGATGGATATCTTGATCTCGCTCTCAATCTTTCTCCCTCAATCTCTTCAACTCATCTCACGACTCAAGAACACACAATATGCGTCAAAACAGCTTTTCTGATTTTTATTATCTAAATCATAACATGTCCACCTACATGGTGCGGCCATGGGGGGTTTATATAGCCTCCCACGCAAGCACAACTAGACTTGGATGAATAGTACACATAGATGAATAGTAATCCAAGCCGGGTGAACACTCGCGTGAACAGTGTCCGAACCAAAATCCTATTGCAAATTCCTACTTTAATTCGAAATTTAAACTACTCTAATTTTGGAATAAAAATATTAAACACCAATTGGCTGTCCGAATTGGATCCAAACTGAACCAACCCACGTGCCATGTTCCCAGCGTCCTCCCCACGCATGGCCAAGTCTTCCCCTCGGTTTCCCTTGTGCCGTGGGCTTTCCTTCTCTTAGCTTCTTATGCGAACTTGTTCCATGCACTTGATCCTTCCTTTGACACCAATGTAACCTTTGCTGCCATGTCACCATATGTCTTTCTTGACCACCCGCATGCGGTAGGGTTTTTATCCCGAGATCACGTTCCCTCTCGTTGGCCAGCGTCCCCATCCGCCCTATCGGCCTTCACAACTTTTTGTTTTACTTTTTGTTGCAAACAACACCAATGGCGCCAATTTGAGTTCTAGCATTAGTTTGTAATTTAGAGATGCAAACCAATGCTTTGGTAGTAGTTATAGCCACCTCTTTCACTTTTGAGTGTTGCCCTCTACTTGATTTGTGGCCAAGCTTTGCCACTGTTGTTAATGTTAATGTCGTTGTTTGGACCAATGGAACCTCTAATGTTGGTCAAACAGTAGGGGTGAAAATAGGGTGGATAATTCCCACCCGATCCAATACTATATCCGAAAAATCTGACTAAGGTACCATTTTTCGTCCCGATCGGCATCTGTATTCGGAAAATCTCACGGAATATGGGTTAGGATTAGGGAAGAGCAGTATCCGATCAGTATTCGTATTTTATAGGATATCCGAAAGATATCCTATAAACCAATAAAATGGATATCTGATGAGGATTAAAATATCTGAATATTACTTTAATATTCAATTAAAGACCGCGTGTCCTTCGTGGTCGTAACCCCTAAGTCTGACGACCCCTGTGCTCATAAGAATCCTAGAGGTTACTCTTTGGGTACCCTGGTCGGAGAGATCCTGTACTTGCTGCCCGGCCAGGTGATTGCTCGTAGGAGCTTTGAACTGGTATTTGTATCCGATTCCAAGTATATTCTTTACTGTGTGATGAATGGAACACATGCCTTATTTGTTCCAAACCATACGATGTTTCATGGCTCTAAGTCACTAACAATAACTACTGCATGATTTTTGTGAGACCCCGACATATTTATTAAGCTCATAATACTTAGTCATCCAATTGACCCTAGTATTATCAACCAAATAAACCCAGTCTCGAGAGATGTATACTCCCCAGAATGCAGTATACATACCTCACAACAAAAGAATGTATCAATTCCATACAACACATAGAACATAAGCAACAAACCAGAAGTTAATATTAATAAGGATAGGTTATTACAAAAGAGGGGCCTTCTGGCCAAATAACAACAAAACTACAAAGATACACAGCGGAAGCAAAAGTGCCATAAAGATGGCCCAAAATAAGAGCCAACCAGTGTGCCTTTAGCCCACAAGGCAATCGACGGACCGCCAAGCTAGTCGCTCTCCCAACCACAAGACGACTCACGTAAGTAAAGCCCTTTGGGCTCTACCTCCTCTGCAACAAAGTTGTTAAGCAAAGCAAATAAGTACAATAAATTGTTTATTGTACTCGCAAGACTGACGTGTAAGATAACAGAACTATAATTTAGCTATATGCAAGCTTTATTTAAGTGGGTGAGGCTTTGGACTCATTTAAGCACAAAGCAAGTTTTCATTTGCAATAATATAGTAGATTGAAAGCAATTTGACAAAGCATTTTTAATTGTTGAAATAACAACGAGATAAATAACAAGGTAACAACAACAAGAACAACCTGGAAGTGACCAACCCAAGTCACCACAACAATAGCATGAACTCCCCGTTCATACCAACCATGTCAAGTTTTAATTAAAGGTTGTAGTCTAGTCTTGAACGACCTTACCAAGCATGTCCATAACCTAGGACGAGGCTATTTGAATAGTTTTATCCCTGCAAGGTGTACCACTGTACCCACACGTCAGACCGCCTTTCCTTTAGGCACACTACCTTTGGTATGCCGGCACGGCTAAGTCCTACGAGAAATTTCCAATGGACAATGCTAATTCGAAGTCGCACAACCCACGGGAGAAGGAGACATCACACAACCTACCCGGAAGCTAATGCTCCCCTCCCACATCACACACACATTTTATCTTTAAAAACACACCAACCGAGCGACCCCAATTAACACCGCCCAAAGTACTTAGTCAAGAGGGTTCCATATGCCCTCGTGTGGTTAGCACATAAAATCGCTTGGCTTAGTGACCCAAGTACTCGGTCCTTAGGGACCGGGCATACCACCACATCCAAAAACCACACCATCCATCCAATATGCCCAAGTCTAAATCAATCTTTTATTTTCAGTTTTGATTTTACAATTAATCAAAGCACAAGTGCTGGACATATAGGAGTAATAATCAGTTTTGAGTGACCAAGACCATCGACTAAGTCGATGATCGCCCATTCTACCGATAACTAAGCATGTCTAAGCAATTTAATCGAAACTACTAAGTGATAAGAGCTCATCCAACGAGCTCAAACCACAACAAATAACCTAGGCTCATGGTAGTAGAGGATAAACAATTCCTCAGATTATGCAACTATAGGATTGCTAGCGACATTTAACACAAAGTAGCATGCATACATAGAAGTAAAACAATATATTAAGCTTTAAAGTAATGGGACAATGATGGAAATGATCAAACTGCTTGCCTTGCTGTTGCTGGTCAATTTGTTGCGGAGGGTCACTCTCGGGATCACCACAAATGTCGAAGCCCTAACGAAAAGCGAGAAAGAACCGATAAAACGACGAAACACAACAAAGACAGCACAACAAACGAACTCCAAATTCGCTGAATTTTCTACAGCAACAAGAGGGTAATTTTAGGAATTTTGCAACAAGAACCAATTGATTTGGATTCTCAATGCAAAAGTTATGAGCAAAACAATTCTGCTCAGCCCTAAAATACCAAACTGCACTATTCATTAATTTAATTATGAGGCAACATTTTCTAGAAAGGTGGTGATACTAAAATTTTTACTGTAAAACCAGCACCTCATGAGATGAATAACACAATTGAGTTCACCTCATTTGGAGCTATTATGTACTTTCTACAATTTTTCAAAACAAGAACTTGAACAAAATTATAATGCACAAGTCCTCATTTTCCTAACAGCAACATGCTCAAAAATAATTTTCACAGTAAGATCATTAATGGAGGAAACCAACAAAGTTGGTCTCACTCAAAAATAATCTACAGAGCATTAGTTATGTATTTTACAAGTTAAGCATTAATTTGAGTGTACATTTAAAGTTAGTTTTAAAACCTAAAGGCAAAACTGTGCTCTGGAGTTGAACTCAACTTACAATCATTTTTGGATTAAGTCAAGTCCAAGACAGAGCTAACACAATTTGAATGACTCTATTTGGATTTAAATTGAAAAAGATATGCAATTCTAAAGTTCATACCATTTTTAGTTTATAACTAAGAGTTCTTGGAATTTCTACAAATCACAAAGGCATGGGAGGACGTGAGCCACAGATCATAGATCTAACGGCTCGAGACCTCCCGAGAGAACAACACACACGCCAAGACGTGAGGTCTAGAGTTCTGGACCTCCTAGCAACGCACATGCGCGAGGTGAGGGAGGTCGTGGCCGTTGATGGTGAATCAATGAACCACAACATGGGAGGAGGTCGGAGCGGACCAGATCTAAAGGGAGGTCCTCAGCGGTGAGATGACCTCGAGGAGGTCCCTGCAGAGATCTAGCGTCCACAGACCTCCGGGGAGGTGCACGGCCACGACACGCAGGGTGGTCTTGGGCGCTCCAGATCTCCTCGGAGGAGGTCATGGGCGCCCCAGAGCTCACGACCCAGCGCTCGGACATGGAATAAATCGCGGGACAACGAGGAGGTCACGGAGGTCTTAAATACGCAAAGTGAGGATTAAATGCATTTAAGGCGCCCAATGATTTCAATGATTTGAGCACATGATGGCGCGTGCGCGGTGATCTTTGTCCTAAAACGACAACAATACGCTGCGTTCGTCCGACAAAGACCCGGGTTCAAGGATTTGGTTCTCGCCGGCGATGTAGACCTCGCCGGCGACATCCAATGGTACCGTTGGGTTCGCAATAACCATGCGCACCCAACGGACCTCCTCTCAACGGCGGCGACGGCCTTGAACGCCGGCGAGCCGGAGAGGGCAAAATGAAGGCCAGCACGGCCAAAACCATAAGCATAAAAAAGGAGCTCCGCGACATCCAAGCGTGTGCCCAAACATAAGCTCCGCAACATGCATTCAAGCGGGTGCCAGCGACTAAAGGACTAACAGGAGGAGTACCTAGAGGTCCTAAGGTGCTGGGGAGGTCGTGGAGGTGATGACCGGAGTTGGGGAAGACAATGAAGCTTCACAGCCCAAGGCACCAGCTCCAAGCTCAACTTTGTCCACCTCTGAAAAATGCCCAAACAAATTAAGTTAGGGTTAACTTCCAAGAGGTTTTGGGAGCAACAAAGTGGCGAGGGTTTGAAAAGGAGCCTTTGGAACTCTGAACCCGAGAAGCTCAAAGACCTTGACAATGGCGGCCGCCGGTGAGGAGGTCGATTAGTGGAGGAGGAGCTCACCACGCACAAAGTGCAAGGTGAGAGCAATTGTGTGCAAAGGAAGCCAAGGGAGGATTCAAGGGGTAACTTATAGCTGTGGTGAAGGTTATGAGTGGGGCTAAGCTCCATGGTGAGCTTAGCCCACGGGTTGGTCCATGGGGTGGCAAGGACATGAGGTTGACAAGGTGCGAACTGGTGACCGAGAGATTTTAAAGGCGACTGCATTAAATGCGGGTCAGCAAAGAGCTGTTGAAAAGTACACAGTGGCCAGGCGTGCATTAACTCACTGCTCAGAGCTTGCAGGCGCGCCCGAGGAAGGAGAAGAACAGGGGAGGTCCTTATGACCGTTGGATAAGACCAGGGGGAGGTCCTAACCATCGGATGACAATTTTGAACCGTTACGCCTAAATGACTGGGAGGAGGTCCCAGCCACACGATCAAGGATGGGGAGGTCGTGGCCCTCCGATTTCCTTAATGTGTAAGCGCACGTGGGGAAATAGGACAGGAGGTCCAAAGCGTTGGATCTCCATCCAGCAGTCTTGGACCTCTGTGAGGTCTTAACGCACGTGAACATAAGACATGAGGGGAGGTCATGGCCTTTGGATTAAAATCCAAGGGCACACAACCAAAGGGAGGTCTCGAGGCTTTGCGTGAAGCGCGAGGAGGTCAAGACCTTTGGATTTTGATCAACGGTGGTGATCAAAAACAGGAGGTCTGAGCCTCGCACGTGGCGCAAAGGAGGTCTTGAGCTTGCACAACACACACGGGAGATCATGGCCTTTGGATTTAGATCTAAGGGCACGCGACCTCACGTCTTGTGAGGGAGATCGATGCGCATGAGACCGGGGAGGAGGTCGTGACAGTGGATTTCAAATCAGCGGTGCACAACATGAGATAGGGGAGGTCTTGTGCGCGGGATATTTTGAGGGAGGTCGTGGGTGTTGGATCGATCCAGCGGCTCGACCTCAAGTGAGTGCAAAGGAGGTCGATAGTTAGCTTAAGAGGAGGAGGTCGCGACCATGGATTTTGATCAATGGTTGTGACCTCATGTAAATGGGAAGTTTGCTTAGCTTAACGGTGAGGGAGGTCGAGAGCGGTTGGATGTAAATCCAACGGCTATGACCTCGCCAAGGTGGAAGGTGGTTTTGAGGTTTGATAACAAGGGAGGTCGAGGCGGTTGGATCTTAATCCAAGGGCTATGACTGGACAAGGTGATAGATATCGAAGGAGGTCTTTGCGGTTTAACACGAGGAGGTCATGACCGTGGATCTTTGATCCAACGGTTATGACTGGTGAGGTGAGGAGGTCTTTGCGGTGTTGACGCGGAGGAGGTCGTGGCGGTTGGATGTAAATCCAACTACTGCGACTGATCAAGGTGGAGAGGAGGTCGGATGGGGTTGGGTGGACCGGCTTTGCAAGGTGGCTAGCCCAAGGAACGATGCCATGCTAAGTTTAATTTCTAACAATTTGAGACTTTGCAGGATTGTTTGGGATAGCAATTCAACTCCAAAATTCATGAAATTTTTACAGGAGCTTGCTGACAATGAGATTAACTCGACATAAAATTTCCAGAGGTTATTATGCAATGCATTTTTCTCAGGAAATTCGTTAAGGTTGTTTAAAGGATTGTTTTACCTCCAAAATTTATCAAACTAGTTTTACAACTTGTGATATTTTTCAGAGGGTCCCACATCAGTTTTGGGACCAAGGAAAATATATTCAGATGTTTGGCACAAGATTTAGACAAGCTGGAAAATGAGTTTGACTTTTGGGTCAACAAGAGCTTGGTGTTTTTAGATTACACAACTCTTGGACAAGAATCACATGAATGATTAGGGGTTTTCAAGATGTGAGAAAAAGTTTTAATTTCTACACATATAATTATACTTGAATAACCCTAATTATACATTTGGGATGTTACAATTTTACCTCCCACTGACACTAACCGGTGATCAGTTATTGGTTTAACAAACGACAACCGTTCCTCCGACCAGTCGCATCATTTCCAACATGCGTCTTCTATAGGAGTAACTGTCACCTCTCCGTCAGTTATTTAAGGGAAGATCAAGAGGCATTCAGGGAGGGATTAGAGAGAACGACAGACATCTGGACCATCAAGATCAACACGACGGACTCTAGGAGATCAAAGAACACAAGACCTAGTGATCTGAAGTAGCATATTTAGTGTAATTAGGGCTAGTCCATCGCATTATCAAGGACATCCCCTATAAAGATCCAGTTCACTGCAATAAAGAGCAATCCCATTCTCTTACAAGAACTCTTTACCATTTTCCTCAATTTATTTCGTAAGATCGGCGACTTGATCGTCGACAGCTGGCACCGGCCATGGGGAAGAAGGCGCTGATTTCTTGAAGATTCTTCACTTAGCAATCATCACTCACTTTCCTTCCGCTCCATTATCGCTTATGTGATGATGGCAGAGACTTGGGATGAGAAAAACTGGTTCAACTTAGGGGACTACTCCAACCTTGACATAGACGCATGCATCCGCGCATGGAACATGACGCAATGTCGTCATCATCCTCTTCTGTCGCAGGCTCAATGCTCGTTGAGACCAGCGAGACCGACCGGATGGAGGAAGACTCGCCACTAGTGGCGCCCCTAGAGGAATCAGATGTTTCGACCAATTCGGAACATCCGAATGCCTCTACAAGCCCGGTCCTTTCGATCGACAAAAACGGAGACAAAAGCTTAACACCGCAACTCGAGGGTCAATGTACTCTCGATACGGTCATAGGCGACCGGTATTCACCGACGACTCCTAGCTATTTCAGGGGCCAACCGATATTTGGTAACAGTATCGATGAAGTTGCCACCGGTCGAAGGCCAAGTGGGAATGATAAAACTCAGCATGCGATTGGGCATCCACCAAATCAGGCTGAATCCACAACGAAGCCCACCAGAGGTAGTAATCTCCGACTGCTCTCCATCATGGAGGCTCCTTGCTGAAGCATTGGAAGGCTCTCTCTTAGTTATGATGGGAGCTCGTCAAAGGACCGTTGTTGGAGGCACGAGGTCAATGCAATTGATGATATCAATCAAGACGCCGTGCATAGTCCTCCACACCGTAACCCACCACCACCCGTTGGTGGAAATGGTACGTGCACTCAGGCACTAACCCGAGATGTTGGAGGTAACGGAGCTGGTGGACGTCCATCAGTTAATTCACCTATTTCTACCCCTATTGTGCCTAATGGGTCGAACAGGACAAGCCAGAAGGTCGGGAGGCGATTCAAGTCATCGAACACCTTTTGCTAGCGAAAATCGTCCACGACCTTCGGTAACGATCCAAAACTTGCAATGAGATTGGGATATTTTAAATAATCCGGACCCTGCTCTGGTAGAGACTCTGAGATATGCTCAGCTTGTAGCATAGGTATCGGAGATCCTCTAACAAACCATGCAACGTACAAAAATGTACCGGGAACAACGGAACTCGCAAAGTCAAACCTTAACTTCGTCCCAACGTTCCTCCCTTAGTAGGGGACAACATGGTCAGACTGGAAATCGATCGATACCAAGGCCTCCTCCAAGATTCCGACAAGGGAATCATGAGGGAAGACAACTCTTTCATGAAGCCACCCCCTCGTCATGAGGAGCAATTGCTTGTTCTGGGTGATGTTCGACATCGCCTAAACCAGACGGTCAGTCAAAGATGTTTTCCTAACGTCCAAGACTGGACCGGGACACCGGATACCCGGTATGCCAACCCAAGAAACCGGTCCACGACAGATTACAATCCGGATCCATTTGAAAAAAGGCACCACGATACTATTACAGGCTGTCAAGCATTCTCAGCAGGATTCCAAGCCGCATGCTAGCTGGACAGATTCCGACCACAAAACAAGGAGAAGTTCAATGGAACTCAAAACCCATTAGAATTCCTCCAAATCTATACCATCGCCATCAGAGCTGCTGGTGGTGATGACAACATGATGGCAAACTATGTGCCCACGGTTCTCAAAGGATATGCCCTTTCTTGGTTGCTAAACCTACCGTTCGAATCAATCTACACCTGGGATCAACTTTGTGATCTCCTGATCGCGAACTTTCAGGGGACGTACGACCGTCCCGAAAAGGAGGACGATCTCCATCGAATCTGGCAAGAACCCAATGAAACTCTCTGACAGTATATCAAATGGTTCAGCTAGGTTCATAATTCTATTCCGGAGGTCACATATTCCTCAGTTATCTAGGCTTTTAAAGCAGGATTAAGGAATCGACGTTTACAGAGGACATCGCTATGAATCCTCCACGTACGACCGTCGAACTCTTCGACATGGCCAACTGGTATGTGGCCGCTAGTGAGGTGGTTGAATGGAATAAGACCATCGATCGTAAAGAGAAAATTCCTCAACCTAGGCTGGAGAAACCAGAGAAGAAGCATAGGAAGGCTCCCAAAGGTAATAAAAATCGCAAGCCCGATAACAAAGTGGTCCTTGTGATTCCCGAGAAATTTAGCAAGTGCAAGAAAGATTTTTCCAGTTGGAACAAGGCAAAAGCACCGACCGATGAATACAAAAAGAACAAGAAGTGGTGTCCACTTCACTAGGCGGCAGGACATGGTCTGTGCACTTGCCGAGTCTGGCAAAAGAAGCTGAAGGATTATTATTCAGGTAAAGGTCCCTTCCCTTCTATACAAGAGCTTGGAGAGCCAAGCTCCAAGAAGGACAAAGATGACGACGAAGAAATAGGGTACCAGGAGCCGCAGCATACAGTTGATATGATCTTTGGTGGATCTTCCTTGTATGAATCAAGATGTCATTTGAAGGTCATAGAGCGGGAAGTGGACCTCGCCGAATCTCCGATCACCGTCAAGCCATCCAGGTGGTCGGATATAGTTATCTCCTTCAGTAAAGAAGACTACCCCATCCCTTCGACTCGACCAGGTAGGTTCCCTATTGTTGTTGAACCTACTATTAATAATTGCAAAGTTAATCGAGTTCTGATAGATGGAGGTGGTTCTTTAAATATTCTGTTTACGAGAGCATTAGAAGAAATGCAAATTCCCAAGTAAAAAATAAAGCCTGTGAAATATGTCTTTCATGGTATAGTTCCTCAATCTACTACCAAACCGATAAGACAACTCTCCCTACCGGTTATGTTCAGAAGACCGGATAACTTCCAAACAGAAAACATTCTGCTTGATGTGGTGGATTTTGAAACTGCATATAATGGAATCCTTGGTCGTTCGGTGTTGGCAAAATTCCTGATAGCTACGCATTATGGCTATAAGAGTCTAAAAATGCCAGGACCAAAAAGGGTTATTACGATTCGAGGGGATAGAAATATGGTATATGCGTGCGATCGAAAATCCCTAGAACTGGTCGACGAACTTCCGACCAGGGATACTAATCCACCTTCTACGCAGGTCAAGCACTCGAGGCCAAAGATGGCCCCAAAACTTTTCGACCGGACCAAAGCGATTCCGCTCGACAAAGGCGCTTCTCTGGAAAGCATCAAAACACCGTCTAGGTCCGAAAATGCTAATGCATCTACCCAAAAGGTACTAGTCGGGGTTAGGACTCGATCCTAAATAGGAAGAGTTGCTCGTCTCCTTCCTCCGAGCCAATTTAGTTGTATTCGCCTGGTAGGCATCCGATATGCCCGGAGTCCCCAAGGAGGTGATCGAGCACAGGCTAGCTCTCCAGCCTAACAAGAAATCGGTCAAGCAGAAGCTAATGCGCTTTGCACTAGATCAGAAGGAGGCAATCTAGTTAGAGATCGACAAGCTTCTTAAGGTTGGGTTCATTTGAGAAGTCGACCACCCATAGTGGCTCGCTAATCCTGTAATGGTTAGAAAAAACAATGGGAAATGGCGAGTGTGTATTGACTTCACATATCATAATAAAGCTTGTCCGAAAGATGATTTCCCCCTTCCACGCATTGACTAATTTGTAGACTCTACTTCCGGGTGTGAGTTGTTAAGTTTTCTAGATGCGTATTCAGGGCACCATCAGATTAATATGAGTAAAGATGATGAAGAAAAAAACTTCCTTCATAACGCCATATGGTACATATTGCTATGTCAAGATGCCATTTGGACTCAAGAATGCTGGTGCCACTTTTCAGAGGTTAATGCAAAAAACCTTTAATCCTCAGATAGGACGAAATCTAGAAGCCTACGTTGATGACTTGGTTGTGAAAAGCATCAATGCTAGTGATCATATTTCCGACCTACACGAAACTTTCAATAACTTAAGAAGCCATAACCTTAAGTTAAATCTGAAAAAGTGTGTGTTCGGAGTTTTCTTTGGAAAGCTTCTTGGGTTGCTAGTTTCGGCTAGAGTAATTGAAGCAAACCCAGCAAAGATATCAACCATCGACCAGATGCGCCCTCTGACCACAACGAAAGAAGTCCAAAAACTAACCAACTGCATGGCAGCACTAAGTCGTTTCATAGCACGGTTAGGGGAAAGAGGACTATCTTTCTTTAAGTTTCTTCGGAAACATGGAAGTTTTGAGTGGACTAAAGATACAAATGATATCTTTCAAGAGCTCAAGAGGTACCTTACGAATGCCCCGATCTTAGTATCTTCAAGGTTGGGAGAAACATTGCTGATATACGTGGTTGCTACGCCACAAGCGGTCAGTGCAGTACTGGTCATTGAGCGTGACAACATCCAACGACCAGTATATTATGTAAGTGAAGTCTTACATGGACCGAAGGAACGATACCCACAGGTACAAAAGTTGCTGTATGGTCTCCTTATGGCTTCAAGGAAACTAAGGCATTACTTTCAGGCCCACAGAGTTGTCGTACTTACTGGATATCCCCTTGGTCAAGTTCTCGAAAACGGAGAATCATCAGGACAAATAGCAAAATGGGTGGTCGAGCTTGGGGCGTTCGACCTCTATTTCATTTCACGAACAGCAATCAAGTCCTAGGCTTTAGAAGAATTCATTACCGAATGGATGAACCTTGATGCTCAAAGGCTCGGCGGCTGGAGTTGTTCTGGTATCTCCTACTGGAGAATACATCAAAGACGCCATTCAACTAAACTTTCCTGCTACAAATAATGTGGTAGAATATGAAGGTTTACTAGTAGGACTCTGAGCAGCAGAGCTAGAGCTCTCGGGATTCACAGATTACTAGTGAAAGACGATTTTCAACTAGTAGCGAATCAAATTGGGAAGGAATATCAATGTTCCTGTTCTAAGATGTCATCTTATTTGGCGGAAGTACGGAAACTCGAAAAGCACTTCTTCAGGTTCTAGATCTAACATATTCCTAGAAAGAAAAACTTTCTGGCAGGCCAATTGGCACGGATGGCTTCTACAAGGTCACCTGTCCCGCTCGGAGTTTTTCTCGAGAAACTCGATTCACCCTCGGTTGTCAAACATTCTGAGAACATAGGTGTGCCACTGGAGGTCGTACACATCGATCCTAGTAGTGATGGGATGACATCTAACGAGGATCAGGGAATCTTCCACACCACATATGAAGATATGTGTAGTAAATTACGCTGTTATTCTCTAGAATAATGGCACAATTTAACTCTCTGTCCTGGTGATAACTTCCTAGCAACGTGGGAATGTTACTACTCCCATAATAATCTCTAGTAACGGCTCCATTATCTATAGCATTGAGGTGCCCTTTGGACTGGAGAAACGGCAGCCCACTTCGAGTGCTGTATAAAAGGCGGGATCATCAGGAGAGGCAGAGAGAGGGCAATCAGTAGCATAAGACATCACATTCTAGTATTTCTCTTGATTTGTAACCAGCACATACTCAATACATACACTGAGGAGTAGGGTTGTTATTCTCCCCGAAGAAGGCCCGAACCTGTATAAAAATCCCCTGTCACTCTCTCTGCGTGATTTGAGTCTTGGAGACCCCCCGAATCAAACAACCATTACGTAAGTTCGGTTCTAAAACACTGATAGTTGGCGCCGACCGTGGGGATGTTTGATTCATCAGGTTTTCTTTGTTCTTCCCAATTCTAATGCTTCAATGGCAGGAGAGTGGAATGAGGAGAACTGATTTGACTTGGCCGATTACGCAGGTATCGACATGGATGCTTGTTTCGACTACGAGCCCAGTATGGCATCATCCGATGGTGATGTTGTCTCCGGAGATCATTCTCCAGGAGACCAAACCACCGATGGAGTTGAGGAGGGATCCTTATCCCCCACAACGTTACGTCTAAACGAGGAACCAGCTTCCTCAGAGGGCAAGGGTCGATCCGACCATAATCAGGACTGTTCCAAGACAGGCTCAGAGCATGGCGAGGTCTCCCCCTCCAAGTGTTCAAGTCTGCCTAGGACAGTTCGACCTAGCACGACAAGTCTTAGAAGCCATCATTCCGGAGCTTCATTAGCACCTGGTGGTCCTCTCTCTCCAGTTAGCCCCACAGAGGATGTGGTCGAACATGCTTTTCTTGCGAGTTCGACCATCCCATCGTACGGATCACCTACGGACGGAGACGGTTATAACCCGGAATTCCTCTTCCTGGAGGGGCTTGCTCCAAGTCGCTAGATGGTGTCTTTCGACTACTCCTCAAACGAGGAGGC